>JAQFVV010000001.1:29260969-30460969 GCA_028023455.1 Epiperipatus broadwayi
ATACTGATGAAGATTTTTGCTGTTATGTTGGATACTATTTTATCATAGATTCATTGTTTTTACTGACTAGGCTGTGAGATGCTTTGAAATTTTCAAAATTTTCTCAGCACTGCATTTTGCTTGACATAATTAACTCAACTGATTCACCAATTTGAACTGCACTACTCAATTACTTTGTGAACTGCCTCACCGTCCAACAAAAAGTCTATTTTATATCTGCAATGTGTTTATTTCCGTGATAATTCGTTTGATAATCGTTGCTCTTATTTTATTAATAACCACCGCTTAAGTAATGATAATCTTCTTTTATTTCTAATGCAAGATTTTTATTTATTTACAAATTTATACATATACGCATATATTTTTAACATAAACTTTATCATTTAGTTTTAACATTATTTTTTTCTTTAACCAAACCTGAATGAAAAGATTTGTACGTTTAACTTTTTAAAATTATATTTTTACTAATACTAATAAAAACTCCTTTACTTTCTTTATAACTTAAATGTCATTTCTCAAACCAAGACTCCAATTCTCCTTGATTAATTTTAATTAAAGCTTTTTTATTTCAAAAAACTAACGCTAGAAAAACTATTTAATTCTTATCTTTTTCAAAACAAACTTACTAAACTTTAACGCTTAATTTTATCTTTTTCTTTATGAATAATATATGTGCCTATATCAATATAGGTAATATAATGCTCTCCTTTTGAGAGCAATGCTATTTTTTTGAACCATTTTATCTTGTCAACATTAAATTCAATTTATTTATTTTTATTTTATTTATTATTATTTATTTGTTTAATTCGATCACTTTAATCAAACCCTTTGCCTTATTCATTTATTTAATCTCACAATTGTTACTCTTAAATCATTCATTTGACTTCACATATTAATTTTCTGATTTTATTGATTTTTAACTGTTTACTAGCGTTACTTTTCTTACATAATATGTATGGGAAAAAAATTCTTTATTCAATAATGCCTCTCGTTATTATTATTATTCCTAAATTTCATTTAGTATTATTACCGCCTGTCCGTGTGGTTGTTTTTCTTTCAATAACCTCAACGACCGGCATATGTTCTTCTCTATTCCCTGTGCTATCGTCAAACGTGTTGGTTACCATATTGCCATTGATGATATAAGCGCTAATCGTATATTGGCTGGAATCTCTCGTATATGTGTTGTTCAGATGACTCACCGAATGAACCTCTCACCATGACCAGGTCTTCTCCTCCTGAATGAAAGCCTCTAGTGTCTTCCTGCCTCTTGCTGCCATAGCCTGCCCATTTTTCTTAACCGCTGAGCACTTGCTTTGGCATTCTTCTCTCAATTGATTGGACTTCATCCCCACTGGCAATTTCTAGTCTCCAAACTGGATACTGAATATTAACCCCAAAATGTAGCCGAACAGGTTCTAACTTCTGTAGACTTCATTTCTTGACCAGCTTATCATGTTGATTGGTCTGTGATGTTTCTTTTGGACCCATTTGTTATGATCATCCCGTATATAAACTCAAATAGACGCCTCAACTCCCTCTACAACCCATTCACAATGGGATTAGACTGAGTTGCAACTCGACGTAAGTATATGTCTTATCCCCCATCTGTCCATCCAATTTCTTTCCATTCGCTTAGATATGTAAAAGGGCCCATGATCACGACAGAATTCCGTCTGGGAATTCCTCACAGCTCTTAAAGTATTGTCGTTCAAAACTCGAATAGTCTGGTTCTGGTGCTTCGCTTGGGGCTACTGGATATGCCACTACACAGCTTCGAAAACACATCATATGTTACCATGAGATACTTCATTTTATTGAATGGAGGCAGAGGTCCATAGAAGTCTCATCGCTAGTACAGCTGTTCGGCGTTGGCGTATGAGCAGGTTGCAGCGGCCTGACTCGGATGTGTTAGCAGGCTTGGTTGCTGAACATATATGCACTCTACCAATCACAGTCTTTGTAATATTGGCATCTCATTCCTGGCCAGTAAACCAATGACTCAGCCATCCTCCCACTTTCTTATTTGCCCCATAATGTCCGAAAGTGTTATGCGCATATTTAATCATTTGCTCTCTCTCATGGTGACTGGAAGAATAATGCATGTTTGTTTTTTTGTAACACACGCTGTAAGAGTCCTCCCTTTAAACAACAGTGATTTCGGTCCCCTCCACAGTGGATTATTGGGTTTTTTCACTAGGCATGATTGATTAGTAGAATACTCTATTATTTGTTTGCAATCATTATCCTCCTCTGCTGCTCCTTTAATCTTGTGCAACCTGCCTTCTATCCCATTTCTTTTATATATTTTGGCGGCAGCTATATACGCTCTGTCGCAACTCAAGTGTTGTTCTGAGCTCACCGGATATCGGTTAAGGTGTCTGCCACAATATTCTTCTACTAACTGACAGTAAGCCACTTTGTAATTAAATTCTTGCATGAATAAGCTTCACCTTATTAGCCTGCTATTATTCAAGAAGCTGTGATTAATAAATTCAAGGCTCTTATGGTCAGTGACTACTACCACTTCAAAGCCTACTAAATACTGCCTGAATTTTTTGAACGCCCACACAATAGCCAAGGCTTCCTTCTCAGTTACAGTGTAGTTCACTTCCGGTCCCCTTAGTAAATGGCTAATGAAACAAAGAACTCTGTGCTGTCCCTTGTACTGTATCTGAAATAGCGCAGCCCCCAATCCAAACCCGCTGCTGTCCGTTTGTACAAATGGTTTGTCAAAATCGGGATATGACAGCATAACTTTATTTAAAAATCCTGCCTTCACGCTCTGAAAACTGCACTCATGCTGCTCATTCCACACCCACGATTTTCCTTTTCTTAATAACTGCAATAATGGCTCCATGTCAAGTGAAAAATTTCTATAAAATTGATTATAAAAATTACAGAGTCCAAGAAAAGATTTAATATGTTTTTTATTCCAGGGTGTGGGGAATTCCTGTATTGCTCAGATTTTTTCAGGATTAGGTAATATCCCTCTTTCTGTAATTATATGACCTAAAAACTTAACCTCGTCAGTCATTATCTTACTCTTATTTAAATTAATTCAAATTCTCTTTCTTTCACACTTCCCTAGCAACATTTCTAAATGCGCAAAGTGCTCATCTATACTTTCCAATGCCACCACAATGTTGTCTACATACATTATAACTAAATTTTTAATATCATCTGACAATACTTGATCCAGACATTGTATAAGCCCTGCCCCACTATTTTTAGCCCGAAGGGAATCCGGTTAAAATTATATGCATGTCCGTTATATTTAAATGCCGTATATTTCCAATCCTCTGGATGAAGTTTGATTTGCCAGTAGCTGGCAGTTAAGTCGAACGTTGAAAATATTTTCTTATTTTGAAATTTCAATAACAATTTGCTCATAGGCAGTGGAGCATTAGTATCAGCTATTGTTATCTTATTTAACTGCCATGCATCTAAACATAACCGAATTGATCCATCTTTTTTTTTACAGTTACGATGGGGTTATTAAAAGGAGACGAACATTTAGATATAATCCCTCATTTAAGCATTTTGTCTATTTGTTCTTCTACTTCACATCTATATTGATGAGGTATGGGATATGCACAGGCTTGATATGGTTGGTCTTTCATAAGCCTTAACCTGTGTTCATACCCTTGGATTACCCCCGGAACCTCGGAAAATACGCTTTCATATCTATTGAATAGTTTCTTCAGTTGGTCTCTTTGATTGTCATTTATGCATTTTGACTCATCCACCTTTTTCCCTATCTCTATTTCCATTACTGCGCTTTGTGCATCACTCTGTCTATTTATCTGATCCTTCTGGTGTTTTGAAAATGGAACGTTGTTTATTTCTGCCCAGCTTCATTTATAATCCAATACACAGCCTGTTTTGTACATAAAATCCGAGCCTAATATAACCTCATAAATCAGTCCCTCCAAAATCAACAGAATGTGCATATATTCTTCCTCTGCCATGTGTAATTTCACCCATGCCTGTTTGGGTGCCAACTTTACCTTCTTACCATTAGCCAACAAAACATATACTGTTTTTAAAGGCAATATTTTAATTTCCGGGTCAATGTCACTGATTTTATTAAACATTTCCTGTGACATTACCGATACCTGACTCCCTGAATCAAACAATGCACTAGTTGCAACTCCCTACCTTTATCTCTATCTTCGGACAGCTCTGAGGTGCCATCATGGGCATGCTTTCTTTTCTACTACATACCAGATTCGCTACTTGTGTACAATCAACTTCTGTGTTTCCATCCTCATCTTGACCATCCACCATCCCCCTATTGTTGTCCAATGCCATTAGTATTTCGGCAATCTGCTCTACCATTTGCTTTCCAATCATCATTTGTTCCACCTTCTCAGGTAAACCACGCCTAACTATACACATAATATGCTGCTCCGATAATTTGTATGCTGTGATTGATCTCAATTTCGCTATTTGTCTATGAAAAAATGTAATAAATAACTCCCCCGTCTGCCACCTGTCCTGCTCTACTTGAAACATAACCTTTTTTTGCAGCTCCTCCCCCAATAGTTTGCCAACAATGAACACTTGTATTCACCGAATGTTGTTGGTTTTACATGTAATAAATTCCACCAGAGTTGGGCTTCTCCCTGTATGTGACTGCAAGCTAAAGCAATTCTTGCTCCCTCGCTTAAACTATTCAAAGTGCAATAACGTTCCAAGCTCTCTAAGTGATCACTCGGATTCTCCTCTCTGTTTCCTTAGAATGCTTTTATCTTTAGCAGCTGATTTACTGCCTCCATTTTATGTATGTGCACCCATGTTTTCCCATTCTCATGTTCTCTTTCTAATGCCTCTACTCTTTTTATTACTTCCTCCAGCTCTATATCTTTTCCCATTTTGACACCATGTATTTTATTTTTTATTTCAAACTAGCGCTTACGTTAAACTAAATTTAAATACAACTTATTTATTTATTTTTCTTACTAAGACAGAAACTCACGCTAACTCCATCCGTTTAGTCCTTTTCTCTACCCGATCTAATGCTTTAACTCCGCCCAAATATCAACTGTCTCTGATTTGATAGCATAAATGTCAAAATCTCTTTTCATTTCGAAAAAAAAAAGTTTTCGGTCAATTCTTTTTTTTTTTTAAATTAAAACACTTTTACAAACATAATTTAACTTTTTAGATTTTTATTTTCAACAAGAACAAAGTATTTAATTAACTGTCATTTATGACAAGTTCGGCCCACGTTGGGTAAAGCCATTTGAACCAGGTTCGAATATGTCCATTCAAAACACCGGTCTCTTAGGCAGAGAAGAACATACTCGGAGAGTATGTATGCCCAAACGATAGCTATAAAGTATATAACTAACGTTACATTTCCAGGACATAGCTTCTTCTCGGCTGTTGAGTTGAACACCACATCCAAAGCACTTTTTTTTTGTTTGTGTATAAACACGGGCACCAGCTATCTATTCAAGGATGAATAAATAACGCACTTTGAGCAATAGCCACTAACTCAACGCCTAAATCCACAACTAGCTCAGCTATTTGTAATCACTAATAGATTATACTTAATTAGTGATTAAAAGAATTGATAAAAGAATTTGTTAAAAAGAATTGATAAAAAATAATTGACCGACAAATAAAGTTTAATTTTAAAGATAATTTATTAACTAACATTTATTTACTAAATTTAAACATTTTATAATTCTAATAAAACACACGCATATTTTAAATTAACATTTCTAAATAGTTTAAATATTCCTATAGATTTAATAACAGAACACTCTAATTTAACTAATAAATATTAATATAATGATCACGCACATATTAACTCATGTACACACATAATAATAATAAAGTATTACATAGCATTTGAAATTTAATCACACATATCAATAGTTCATTTATGTATGATATAAAGTTCATATAATTAGACTCTTGTAAGATTTGTATGAATTAATGCAATGCAAAGGCTATTACAGTATAAATGAAATAAGCAAATGTTTTTACCTAGGCTTTTGAATATAGACGTAGAAATTTGTTTCTCTTTGGTGGCTGCTTTCGGTGAGAATATTTCTATTGTGAATGTTTCCATTATGAATGCTTCCAGCCGGCTGGGACTTTTCCTTGATGAGTTTCACGATTATTACTATTGGAGACAATTAGATACTGATGGAGATTTTCTAAGTTGTTACATTGGCATTATTTCACGGCCAGATCTTTCTGTTTTCATCGGACTTTTTAGGCTGTGGAGAGGCGTGAATTCCCAAAATCTTTTCAGCACTGCATTTTGTTTCTGGATATAATTAACTCAACTGATTCAATTAATTTGTGAACTGCACTATTCAATTACTTTGTGAACTGCCTCACTGTCTGATAAAAGTCTATTTATATCTGCAACATGTTGTCAAAATATTTCCAGTGATAATCATTTGATAAACGTGTTGTTTTATTTTATTAATAACCATTGCCGTGTTTTTAATGATAATCTTCTTTTATTTCGCATACATTTTTATTTATTTACAAATCGCACATATATACGCACATATATTTTTAATACAATTTACTATTTAGTTTTAACATTATTTTTTTCTTTAATTAAACTTGAATGAAAAAAGATTTGTACGTTTTAACTTTTTAAATTATATTTTTACGAATACTAATAAAAACTCTTTACTTCCTTTTATAACCCTTAGTTTCATTTCTCAAACCAAGACTCCCCCCTCCCCCCTTTTGATTAATTAATTGTAGCTTTTTTTTATTTCAAAAACTAACGCTAGAAAACTATTTAATTCTTATCTTTTTTCTAAAACAAACTGCAATAAACTCTTTAACGTTTAATTTTATGTTTTCTTTTATGAACGATTATTTTAATAATATAATTTTAGATAAAATTATATGTGCCTATATCAATATAGGTACAATATATATATATAGACACAGGTATATAATAAGTCAGTGTTTCAGTTATAATATATTATTATAAACTTGACATAAAAAAATTAATGCCATGTGTTTTAAAAGTAATATAGTGTATTAAGTGTAGAATGAAATCTGATAATCAGAAATATGACTTTTTAAAACTGATAAATAGAATATTTGTTAGCAAACTACATTTATAAATATTTCTATTTCCACTATGAAATTACATTTCTTTTGAAAATGTGTAATGTTGAAACACATTACGTGTCTTAAGTTTAAAATTAGTTTATAGATCATTTATTTTGACTTTCAGTTTACAGAGTTGTCTTTTTTTTTCTGTTAATCAAGATATGTATTCATATTTTACACAATTTAATTAACATTGATCAGATTATATATTATATATAAATTTATTGAATTAATAAAAATTTTAAATGGATATTTTTTGGATTTTTCTTTTATTATTCAATTTCAAAAAATATTCAGTCATTGTTTATTGTCTGATGTCATTAAAAAAATAATAGTGAGATAGTTTATAAGTTTTTTGTTGAAAACAGATCATGAAAATGTACTAGTCAAAAAAAAATAGTAAAACACTAAGATTATGTTTAATGCTTTTTAATATTTTCTTATATATGCAGCAGTATTAACATTATGTTTAGCTTATTCAAGAAATAATAAATGCTAAAAAATTAAAAAAATAATTTAAAATGTTTTTACTTAGATGAAAAATGATGTCATCAATTTGAAGAAATAAATTTTATGTGAAAAAGGCAAAATATATTATATAAAAAATTCTGTGTACAAAATGGAAAAAAAGATTGTAAAGCTATTGATGATGAGTAAATTGTGTAGAGTTTTTATTTTTAAAAAGATAAATTCTAAATGGTAATAGTAATTTGTATTGAATATAAAATATTCATTAGCTATAATATTGGTTTTCTGCCAAAGAAAAGATTAGTGATATTTTTATTAATAGTTTTTTAAAGGTGTTAACTATTTCTGCCATTATTTTATAATGATTTTTTTTTAAAAAATTACTTTGATAGTAAGTAAATTATTTTTATAACACAATGTTTTGGTAGTATACTAATTTTAAAATTCTACAAAATGTTTTTTTTTTCTTTATAAGGATACTTTTTAAAACTGTCACATAATTAGCTTTTGAGCAAAAAAATATACCACTCATAATTTGAAAATATTACAATGATTAATAACATGATTTCAAATAAGAATATTGTTCATTAAATGTGAAACAGTCTAAGAACTAAATGTAAAATCTTTTTTATTGTGTTAAACTTGGGTATTTTGTAAAATAGGTTTTTACTCTTTCAAAAATGTAAGAAACCACATTGATAAAAATGACACAATAAAAAACAGAACGCTTAATTTTTAAATCTTAAAAATAATTTTTTTATGTGTCAAAGCATCGGCCAAAAAGTGAATCCGGGACAACTGCTTGTAAGGCCGGTGTACTGACCACTCGGCCACCAACGCTTGACAAATCTTAAAAATAATTTTATATTTAAAATAATGACCAAATTGTAAAATTATTTATTCTTTTAATTTATTTATAGTTTCATCAATTATTTGATATTAAAAGGACTCCATACACAGTTTAAAAGCCATCATAATTTTTTTAAATATTTGTAAGTATTTCTTCCTTAAGACAATCTATCAACTTCTTTATTTTTTTTCATTCTGTTTTTGTTTTCATATATATATTTAATTTTTTTTACCTCAATAATAGGACTATTCAATTGCTTTTTCATTAATAATTAGTTTATCAATTTAAACAATAATCTTTAAAACTATTGATAAATTAGTGATGATATCTTATGAAGTATATGCTTACATTATTGTGCTTAATGAATCATATGCATCGCTTAAAGTATAAATATACATTTAAAAAAAGTCATGGAAAACTAAGCATTATACTTTTGAGATATATATATATGTTAAAAGATAATGTAAAAGTTTTTCTAAAAATCTTTGAAGTACTGCAATGTTAATTATTTTCCTTCACTCTGTTTGGACTTATTTTTAATGATCAGAAAGTTCAAAATAAATATCTTTAAAATTGTTAGGCTCTTATTTTGTTTTTTACATTTTTTGTCACTATAATGTCTTCTTTTAACAATCAAGTATTATGCTCAGATATTTTTCTTTTTAAAATAAAGGAAGTGATGCATAATGGGAAACTTGGATAAAAAATATTAACAAAAAAAAAAAAAATGATTTACCCAGAATACATTTAGCAAAGTTCTTGATTCAAGGAGGTAAACAAGTCTAGAGTTCTTTACTTTGGTTCAAAGGCTGTCCTATCAATGAAAAAAGAAAAAAAAATCAGTAAAGGGTTAAAAATGATGGAAAAAGAAATACAAAGCATAAAAAATGTTGAAATTTGCAAATGAATAAAATAAAAAAAAATTGATCAATACATAGAGTGCAAAATATCTTTTGAGAAGATAAATTTCATATAGGAACTAATTTGATCATTTATTTAAATATTAATACGAAAATTATTTTTTATTCAGAAAAAAGTGAATTAAATAAGTTATGTAAATTGTTGATTTTATAAAAATTATTATTATTTTTTTTTTTAAAAAAAGGGTATAATAAAGGAAACAAAGTTTATCTAAAAAAATAGGATAAATAATATTGCTTTATTAATTGCTTTAAATACTTCACAAATATATATATATATTTAAATACAAATGGATTCTGTAAACAAGTTTAAAAAAACGTAGGAATAAAGGCTCAAATGTTTTATAAAAAAGGCTTTTTATTTTCAATTTAGCAATTATTCAAATAACTAATTGCAAATATTTAATTAAAATTTATCTCTGCACACTACTTACATAGCTATGGGACTATATGTATTTGTGTAGCATGTAGAGCACAAAGATACATATAGTACATAGATACAAACTTATTAAAAAGCAGGTTTGAATATTTGATAAATATTTACATTTATATTATTATGTTTCATTAATTACAAAATAAATAAGTTTCTTATTTAAAAAAATGAAGTGTTGGATTTTATAAAGATTAAATTTTTAAATGAAAAAATAAAATAAAATATATGAATATATTTTAAAATAGCATTAAATTTATGTAGTGCTGGTGGGTATAAAAGTTCTATACAGTTGAAATGACAACAGAAAGCTACCAGAATTGTATTACAGAGTAAGTGTAGGATATATACTTTTCTGATCAAGTATTCAAAGCCATTAGAATTAGAAAAGTATTATAAGAATATTTATTTTAAATGGCAATCAGAAAAGTTAATAATTTTATTATCAAAATAATATTTGATTGTCTCTCCTTACAGTATATTGCCATTTTACATTACCTATTGTTTTTATTCATATTCTTTCTTTAACAATTCTCAATGAAAATATTCAAATAGAAATCCAAACATAAAAATTAGGATCTTTACTTTTGTCATTGTTTGATTTCAGAAATATTTTATTTTTAGCCCTACATCTCAAAAATTGAAATCTCTTTTCTTTAATAAAGTAACCTAAATCCAAACTAAATACTGTTGGTATTGCATCTACAAATATTTTTATGGCCATTGGGAAGCCTGAGCTTTTAACCTCAAGTCTGTGAAATTCAAACTTATTATTTTAATCTATACTAATATATAATTTGTACTTTTTTACTCTTTCCTTTTTTTTATTATAATTAATATTAAATTTTCATTTTTATTGATTCCAAATAAATATCCATTATAATGGACAGTATGCACTAATATCCAACACCAATTGGCACCACAAACCTTATGGCCTAGAATATAAAAGTTTACCGGTGAGAATTTAATTATAAATGTCTACAGAGGTACAAAATTATAATAGATACAAAAAATTTCCTCTAGATCACAGAAAACAGTGATTCTTTGAATATATCAATTGGAAGAGCAGACAATAATTAACAAATGCTAAAATTGATCTAATAACAAATAAAACAAATTTTATTAATAGTTCAATATAAACACAAATATATATATCAATTCAAATTATCCCTTCTATGTTGGTATCTAGTGCACTTGACATCTGGCACCTTTTAAATATGAATATTCACTAAAACTTACATTATATTGTTGTATTATTTCTGAAGATAGCTATTACTTATCTAATTTTGTTGGCTAAGTTAAGATGTGCACACATATACATTTCACTTTTGTATTAAAGAACAAGTAATAACAATGCAGTTTAAATTAACTCTAAATGTTCACAACATGCAGGTCATTACAAAATTAAACCTACACATAATGCTTAGTCTTTAACTATCTGGAATACAAAGTTAAATAAAATTTGTGGAAGAAATTTCCCTAAATCTGAAGCAAAATCAAAGTCATTTGTGAATACCTTAAGTGGAAGTAATATAGATAGATAGATAGATAGATAGATAGATAGATAGATAGATAGATAGATAGATAGATAGATAGATAGATAGATAGATAGGTAGATAGGTAGGTAGATAGATAGATAGATAGATAGATAGATAGATAGATAGATAGATAGGTAGGTAGGTAGGTAGGTAGGTAGGTAGGTAGGTAGGTAGGTAGGTAGGTAGGTAGGTAGGTAGGTAGGTAGGTAGGTAGGTAGGTGGCAGGCAGGCAGGTAGGAGGCAGGCAGGCAGGCGCAGGCAGGCAGGCAGGCAGGATAGACAGATAGACATAGATAGATAGATAGACAGATAGACAGATAGATAGACATGAGATAGATAGATAGATAGATAGATAGATAGATAGATAGATAGATAGATAGATAGATAGATAGATAGATAGATAGATAGATAGATAGATAGATAGATAGATAGATAGATAGATAGATAGATAGATAGATAGATAGATAGATAGATAGATAGATAGATAGATAGATAGATAGATAGATAGATAGATAGATAGAGCAAGTAAACATATATGGAATTTGAATGTGGCAGATAAAATATCTATATATTTGCTATATAAAATGAACATGCACATATGTGTCAATCTTTAATTTGTATGTGAAGCAAAGAAAATAAATAGAACAAACTGCCTCTAAATTTTAAACACAATAAAATCAACTTACTAAACTATTTATATGATATGTGCATATTATGTTACACCCACACATATCTTAACTTATATTTCTTTATAAATACATTGTTCAAATAATTTTTCAGATAATTACAAAGAGACAACTTTTTTAACTATTTATAAATTAAATCTTTCTTATATTATTTAAAACAAATTATCTCTCAAAGAAATATTGAGTTAATCTTTATTAAAACTAAATGTTAATTATTTTAAAACTAAATTTTGATTATTACAACCATCTCTGGTATTTAAAATTCTCTAAGGAAAATAAATAAGAAATTTAAAAAATAAAATTGATTTTTCTTTTATCTTGAATATTTAAAAGCATACCATAATATACATATGTCAAATTCTAAAACTAAATTATGTGTTATAAATCTTAGTATTAAAACTAAGTTAAATAAAATAAATACTTAAAATCATATAGGTTAAATTATAACTTGACCAAGATCTCTAAATGTAACTGGTTTGATGTTAATTAAAGTTTTAAAGTTTATTAAATCATTCATAAAGTTAAATAAGACCAAGATATTTCTTTATAGAAGTGGAATTACATTTATATATTAACATTTTTGAAAAGAGAGCTCTTTAGTAGTTTACTAATCCTTTACAATTCGGCAAATATTAATCACAATCTGATTTTATATTTCCAAATAGACTTTGACTAAAAAAAGTTTGTTCCCTTTCACAGTTGAGAAGTGCAATTGTTTAACTGCAATTTAATATAAGTGATTATAGCTAGTATGGCATTACATCAAATTCAGCAAGCAGAGCTCAACATCTTGATGGTTATGGGCACCATACTGTCAATGTGGAAATCAGCATTGCATCATGGTTTTTTTAATTGCTTGGTAAAATTCTGTGTAATCCAGATTAAGCAGGTAATGATCAAAAACCAAAAGATTTAAAGACAAAATTATTTTCGGAGTCTTCTTATTTATATCTAGTTACCAACTTTGTAAAACACTATTTTTCTTTAATTAAACAATCCAGTAATATTTACAAAATTCTTCAGATAAGAAAACAGCATGCTTATTGATAATCCCTAAAAATATATTTAACTGACATTTTAAAATAATTCAAACTATAAAATAAGGCTTAAAAAAGTCAGTTTTCGAAGAATTTCAATTAATAAAAATATATATGATCAAAAAATTTTAATTGCTATTTAATTAAGCTTTGTTTCTATAATGTAATTTTTGAAACAAATTCAGTTTTATCTTGCTAAAATGAAATTTAAAAATAGATTCTTTTTTATTTTAAACACAGACTTTTATCAATGTGTGTATATAATAAAAACCTATATTTAAAAAATAATCTAATTTAATTTGTGAAACCTAAATTTTAATTTACAACTGCCAATTACTATATTTTTAAATATAATATATATATCTAAAAGTAAAAAGATTTGAATTTAGGATTTTCAATCTATATTTGTCCTTCACTCTTCTCAAGCAACCAATACCTATGACCACATAAATATGGAAAGATTAAGTGATTTCCTATATTTGTGTATCATGTAGAAGCAATATTCATCAGTGGGCTCCGATCATAATTTCCCACACATATATACAATTAGTTCTCAGTTTATATTAAGGTAGAAAATCTTAAACTTTACTCAACAGCTTCAATTTCTTATCCTTCCAACTATTCAACCATTCATTCAATTGAAAAACAAATGGTGTTAAACCCAATGTTCTCATTGGATCGGATATTGTAGTCATACTCATGTAGATATTACATCAATCTAATGCTTCATATGACCAGATCATTACTTATTTATAAATATTCATAGAAGATGAATGGGATAAATTTATACTATGATGTAATGTATTTCCAAGGCAATATTAATTTTCTTATACTGAATGTTTCTTATATATGTAAGTAGAGGGAATTTAACTAAGGATTTTTCAGTCTACATTTGTCTTCTACTGATTTATAGAAAACATTCAGTATAAGCAAATTACATATTGCCTTAGAAATAGATTATATCATAGTATATGTTCAACCCATCTTTTTCCTGTTAATATGTATGGATATGTAGTGGTCCATTAATATGCAGGATTAGATTATCATGATATTTACATGGGTAAGACTACAATATCAAATATAATGAGGATTTTGAGTGTTCAATCATTGGTTTTTCAATGAAATGGATGGCTGAATAATTGGAATGGTGAGAAAATTGAAGTATGTCCAATAAAATTTTAGGAATTTCTATCTTAATATAAACTGAGTACTGAATGAATAATTATCTGGCCAACTGATGAGTTCAAGTTCCAGATGAAAAATATATATTGATCATCTTTTTTATGTACATGGTCATGGGTGCTGGTTAATTGAGATGAAGTGAAGAATGAATATAGACTTTAATCCTAAGTTCAAATATCTCTACCTACATATTAACAAATATTCAATATAAAAAAATACAGATTGCCTTAGAAATAAATTATATCATAGTATAAGTGCAGTCCATCTTTCTGCTATTATTATATATGAATATTTAATGGTCTGGTAATATGAGGTATTAGATTTTCATGTTATCTATTAGATTTTCATGTTATCTACATGGATATGACTACAATATCAATTCCAATAAGGGCTTTGATCATTCTATCATCAGTTTTTCAATGAAATGATTGGTTGAATGTTTGGGAGGATAAGAAATTGAAGCCTGACCAGGAAAGCTTAAGGAATTGCTATCTTAAATTAAAATAAATACTGATTATATATGTGTGTAAAATATTATGATTTGAACCAATTGAGGGCTGCTTCTACATGAATTATGTATATTGAGTATCATTTATTTTATTCACATGTATGTCATCGTGTGTATCAGTTGCTTGAGATGGAGTGAAGAGTGCATTTAAACAAGATAATTCATCTACTTACATGTAGAAGAAACATATTCAATATAAGCAAATTATATATATATATATATATATATATATATATATATTGATTGATTATATATATATATATATATATATATATATATAATCAATCACTAAATTTTTAAGAAATTTCTGTTATGCCCTATGTGAATAAATATATAAAAGGTCAACTCAAGCAAAAAAGTCCGACTTTTATATATTTGTTCCCAGAGGGCATAACAGAAATTTCTTAATGTTTATAGACTAATTTGATATTTAATTTCATTTAGCATTATGCACTGAGGAAATGCTTAGAAAGGTGATGAAAGAAAATAGAGAATTCAGAGAAAATATAAGTAATAAATTTGAGATTCAAAGTAGAGAAAATAAAGAATTAAGAGAAGATATGAGTAGAGAAAATAAAAACTAAAAGAAAAATTGAATAATAAGTTTGAAGGTCTAAAGTAAAGAACTAAAAGAAGATATCAGAGAATTGAAGTTAGAGTCAGGGCAACTCAGTAATAAGCTACACTTGTTTAAAATTGAGTTAAATGCTATAAATGTAATATTTGAAGAAATCAAATACAATCTGAATATTAAATTAAAGGAAGTTAATAATAAATATAATCACGAGTGTAATGAATTAAAAGACCAGTTAGATAAATCCCAGAGAGAATAGAAATTAGATTTATTTAGAAATTAAGATGTGTTAAATTGGGTATCAAGAATTGGAGATGTATATAAAAATTGAGCAAGATCGTGAGGATACTCAGAAAGCATCAAGATTAGAGATAAATGATATTAGAAGGGAATTATATGATATTCAAAGTCTTATGAAAATGGAATCTAAAGAAGTAAAAGTAGAAAATCATGTGTCAGAACAGTTTCTTTTAGAAACAATAACTTTGGTTGAAAAGTCAGAAAAGGTAGAAATAAATTGATCTGATGATTTAGTAGAAATAAAATATATAAATGAGCAGAAAATCTTAGATATGATGCCTTTAAATGTTAAACAGTTACAATAAAGTGAAAAGTAAATAATAAAAATAGTCAAAGAACTATAAATAAAGTACAGTTGGAAACTAAAATTAGTTTCAAAGGAGTTAAAAGTTTGAAGAGTAAATTTTATAATAATATATATTATAAACATGCAACACAAGGATATAAAAACATATATTATAGAGTAAGGGAAAAGTGGAAAATAATTATTGAAAAAGTCATGGCTGTAATAATGAAGGAAAAGATGAATTAAGAAAGTACTCCAAGTAAAATGTGTGGTGATGTAATAGCAAAAGTAAAAATGGACACTCTAAAAAATGAATTAAGCTTTTATTTCATGAGAAAATATATAGTAAGAGTGATTGTGTTGTAGGTGTAATATGGATCATTGAATTTGTTTGTCATTTTATTCAGAAATGTTGAGACTAGTTGAAAATTACATGGAGAGAGAGAGAGAAAGTTTAATCTCAGTTTAAAAGTTTTGGATAGCTTTAGATCTTCAAAGATCCATGATCTGAATAATGGCATTAATGAATATTATTGTTGGTATCTTGAATTAAAACCTGAATAAATGTGTCTTGTTTAAAAATTAAAGTGTAATATGCCATTTAGTATTAGAGAATTGTTATATATTGTTAGTGTTCAAATTTGAACCCTATATTAGTCAATGATAATATGACTACATATTTAAAATGAAAATATGTGAGGCCTTTGTTTGTAAATTGGATGATTAAAATATAACCTGTTGAACAAAAGGTATTTATGAAATAGTAATGTATTAGTATTATTTTTTGTTGTGAAAGTACTTGATGCCAGACTGAATAATCAATGGTGAAAAATATAGTACTATAGAATGTAAATAGCATGGGATATGGTAAGAAAAAAATGAGTTCTTAAATATTTATGTTCATACCTTTTGTGTATTATTTTGAAGTGTTATAATTCTAAAGATAAGAATATTTTAGAGTCATACAAAGAAGTGAGATATATAAATGTTTGCATAATAGTGCAAATGTGATAAATGATAAAGATTTATAACTATTAGGTAGTAGTTAGTAATAATTGATCAAATTTTTAATAAGACTACTGAAGAATTTGCTTTATAAATAAAACTTATAGAACATAAGTTTATCTTCAAAGTTAAATGGTGGAGGTAATCTTTAAAAAACTATTATATTGGAAAAACAAGTTGGAAATGTATTATATGAAAGAAACTTTATTAATGTTTTGGTGGTATCATCTTAAGAATGAAGAATTAATTGGTTTTGATGTAAGAAACTCTGAGTATAGTATGAAAAATTGTTTGGTTTTAATAAATTTCAGGTTATATTACTTATAAGAAGTTATTGAAAGATATAAAGGGTTATTTTCTAATTTTCAATAAAGCTTTAGTAACAGTAATTAACAAGTTTTATGAAAAATAAAAAGAATACAGATGTATAATTGTATTTTATGGTACATTGGTAATGGACCACTAGATGCACCAATTCTTTGGTAATATGGATGTTTTTTATCATAATATTTATTAGACGTATATAATAAAGTAATAAAATATATAGAGAGGATAGGAATAGGAGAATGAACAAGTTTTTGTATTGTTTTTGTGTAAATGTTGATAGACTACTGAGGATTCATAATGATTAAATTGTTAACAAGATATAAAAAAATAAGAAAAGAGTAAAGAATAGATATTAGTATATATTTGAATGAAAATGTTTCATTGTATTCATTAAAAATAATAATAAATTTACTGTTACTAGCTTTTTTTAAATTGTCTGTAATTATGCCTACTGCAATTTGAAATAAATTTCAATATGTAGTACAAAAAGATGTTTTTTGTTTGGTTTTAATAGTAAATATATTAACAGATGGAGCATTGGAATATGTTGCTATGACAACATTAATATTGGAGAAAGAAAAGTTTATTATTAATTGTAATATACAAATTTGTGGATTGACTTTATTTATTTTAAAAATGAATGTATAAATTATAAAGTTTATAATCTTAATAAAATTATTGTTTTTTCTTTCTTATGACTGTTTTCATTATTGCATTTACAATAGTAGGTTACAAATAATATATCTAAATATTTAATGTCTCAAGTATGTTAGCTATTTTACTTGTATAATATTAATATTGAAAAATATGTGTAAAAATATATTTATATGTAGTATGAAAGAATGTAATATTCAAATAAACAGATACTATTTGTATTGTAAAATATAAATGTTATATGTAATAAATTATGAAATATTTATTTTTGTCATTATTTCATGTAATAAAATTTTTATTTATGAAATGTTGGCTGGAATTGATGAAAGAGTTAATACAGAGTGTTTCTATAGTTTCTCTGATGTCAATTTAAAAAGTTTATTAATAGAGCTAAACAGATAAAACTGGCTCTTTCTCTATCTTGGCTTCAATAGAAACAAACCTAAGTTCCTTCATATGACATTTTATTTATTTGTTTTTAAAAGTATATGATTATTAAATGGATAGAATGATGGAATGAAAGCAATAGTATTCATCCACTAATGTGGCAGGTTTATTGGAAATTTGTAGGCTATGGCAATTTATTGAAGAACAAAAATTAATTCATAGCATTTAAAAAACCATCAGAATATTTGTTTGCTTTAAAAATGGATATTAATTACTTTCCAAGAATGACATATAAATGCTAACAACATCAAGATGTATACAGAAATTATGTTCAAGTTATTCATATGTAAGATATAAAGGAGATCAATTTGCATAAATTTTCATTGATTAAATTAGCATCTGTTTGCATATAATGTTTTGTGCATCAAATATTTGTTAAAGAAAAAGTTGTTTACATTGCACTATCATGGATATAAACTAATATTTGTACACTTATAATATCACAGACATAAAATACCTTTTAAATGAAAGAATAATTTCAATATTTGGAAAATATCTGAATTAATAAACTGTGCTTTGAATCAAATAGCTTTTATTAATATTTCTACATTTTTTGGAATAACAAAACATTATTGGATTGTGGTTTAAGAAATAGAAATTAGAACTATGGTGCTATTTTGGAAAAGTCATATTTGAAAACAATTGATCAGGTCATAAATTTAAATTAAGTAGAGATTTATTTTACATGCTTAAAGTATATGAGAGTCACATTTTTTTAAAATTTAAATTTATATTTCATAACTTAATTATTTTTTAATTTAAAAATATACTTATCTACTTATTCATTGATTATAGATTAATCTTAAGTATTTATTTTTATGTTATTGTCTTAGAACAAATGTCAACCAATAGGTAGATTTACCTTTAGTACTTTTTATTTCAATTAAATATTTTTTATATAAATGTTAGTTATGTCCTGAACTCTTATATTTTGAAAAGTGCATATGTATTATAATATGTTTATGTTACATAAACACATACTATCATCTTATCATTTGATAGGTGAAATTTGATGTACCATTACGTATTTAATTTTAAAAGAATCAATGTCAATTGAACATATATTGCATAAAGTATAATCAGATCTTATGTACACATTTTAAATGTTTATTTACTATTTATATATTTTTGATTTTTATTTATATCCATTTGTTAATACATTTTGAATTAATTTTAAACAAGTAAACTTGTTTGGTTATCATTTCATTTTACAATGCAAATTTATTGGTTAATGGTGCTTGGATAAGATATAATTCACAAGTGGAATATTGTACATAGTTCATTAGAAGCAGCTACAAAATAGTTCAAAAGTCCAATCACAGGATGAGTAAAAGAGAATAATTTCAAATTATTTTCTTTGTATTGAATTTAATGTTTATTATCTTACCAAGTATAGATTTGTGTATAGCAATAAATTAATTGATGTGAAATTCTTAATTATTTAATAAGTAAGTAGAAGCTTGTTGTAATTATTTTAATAACAAGTAACAGTTATATTAAGATAGAAATTATATGAAAGTTGATCTGATGATTAATAAAAGTACAAATATGATAATTATTGAAGATGACTAAAAATAATTGCAATTAAATGTACATATATTTTATTTTAAATCATTATGAATTAAAGTGAATAATATAGTAATTCAGTATACAACCATAAATATTGTAATCTTATTCAATTATAGAGCTGTTGATAATAATATATTTTATTATGTTACAAATTATACTGATTTTTTTATTTATATTTAAAATTCATTGATGCAATTTGTAAATTCAATTTAGATATTAAATTTAATATTAAAAATTTGTTTATAATAAAGAATAAAATGCTTTCATTTGTCTTGATAATTATAGTCTAAACTTTTAACAACTTAGCTTTATTAAACTGAAGAGTAATTAGATATGATTTGTCCATCATTTGAATGAGCATCAAATAGAAATATATTGCTTATTTTATATATTGGTGTAATTGGCTATTATAAATTTTAATGTTATCTTATAAAATGATCTTATTTTATAGTATTGTAAGTTGGTGCAAAGGGAGAAATATATTAAGTTAATTGATTTTGTACTATTATTAAGTATTTAATCTTATTATAATTGACTTAATTAATATTATTGGAATAGCATGGTTGAGTTAGCATTATTTTTATTTTATTTAGTTGTAATTAAAAATCAATTAGTGAGTCATATAATTATTTAGATATCAGTGATATTTTAGATTTGTACAGCATATTAAATTATTATCTTATCCATACATAAATTCTTTCGTTTAAGTATAAATAATGTTTAACTTTTAGTATAAATTTGTGTTATTACAATACAACATTAAGGTTTATTTATCTAATTTTTTATCATTATTTTTATTCTGTTATAAGAATAGGCTTAGATTGTTGTTTATAAGATAATGATATTTGTTTTTATTGCTGTTATCTTTAATATATTGCAAGTAAAGCTTGTATTTTAGAATCATTTGAAATAATGATTTTGCTTGTTTTCTAATAGTTCTATGTGCTATTTGAATTCATGAGGCTGCAACAAAGATTATTATCATTGTTTTATTGAATTGTTACATTATTATTCATTAATTGATATTTAGTTTAGCTTAGTTTATTGTTTTTATTTTGTTACAAATGAAGCTATAATTCACATGCATTATTAAATTAAGATTGTTCTTCCTTGGTTCATATTTTTATTCTGTTGTAAATGGTGATCAATTATTAGACTATAACTAAAAATTCAGTATGACCCATATTTCTATTCAGTTATAAATGGTGACCAAAAATTGGGCTATATTTTCATTCAGATTATATTAAAGATATCATTTCCCATTGCCATTATTTTATTTAGTTACAATATATATATATATATATATATTGAAGCTGAAAATCTGCCCTGCAGATTTGTGCTTCACCTAGTGCCAATTATATAGTCACTAGAACTGGTTTGAACCTGAATTAAATATATTTAATATGCAATAATATATATATATATATATATATATATATATATATATATATATATATATATATATATATATATATATATATATATATATATATAATAGTGAGATGTATGGATGCACAAACATTTAGTTTGTTTGCCCATTCAACTTACACATGAGTATGTGCATATGAAAAGTAATATTTGAAAGTTATGGAATTTTATAATTTATTTCAATGACTTTTTAACCAATTTATATTATATATAAAACAATTTATATTAGATATATTTTGTAAATCTTTCATTTTGCATATAGTAATTTATGTAAAAATAGAATGGTCAATTAAGAGATTAAACCGTGGTATTTTTGAAAGTTTATTGCTTCTAATTTATGTAAAATACAATTGTCATTTAGAAGACAAACTGCTGTAGCTGGGAAATTTTATTGCTAGCAATTTTTAAGTTTAACTAATATTTAAGAGTGATGCAATGCAATTAGTTTTATTTTAAAATTTCGTGGAACTTTGTATCATTCTTAAAATACACTCAAGGTCATAGATGCCAGAGGTTCTTAATTATTTTATCTGATCATTTATTGCTCTGATCTTTTTCATTCCTGCAATGGCTGATTCTTTAATGTGTACTTGTATAAATAACTAAAATTTTATATTTTTGAGCTGCTTTTTGTTTCGTGCTTATACTTCATGGAAGTTTGTGTTGTACAGCAAAATCATGGAGGGATAAAAGAAATTGTTCACCCCCTGCCTCTGGGAGACTTATCTAGCTCGCTGTGCCCAGTTAGAAACATCTAAACCTTATATGTGAACTGTCCAGAAAATGTGTGCTTAAAAGACTCTTCAATCTCTACAAATGCCTGTTTCAAACCCAAGCTAGCACATGATCATGATCCACCGATTACATCATCGCATCTTCAAGCCCAAGATAATATCTCTCTTGCCGCCAGCTATGAACTCTGAATTACTAAATTGTCCTAATTCTAAACTATATTGTACATCGTTCCTTCCTTACATAATGTTAAAATTATTATATAAATACTAATAATGTCTGTGATTTATTATAATATTTTGTTTTGACTATATTGCATGCCTTTCCTTCCTTCTTAATTTTAATGCTAATAATGTCTGTGTGACTTATTATAATGCTATATCAATTTTCTGTTTTGGTGCGGCAATTTAAAATTAATTGATTTTTTTTATTATTCTAATTCATTTTGATGTGCCAAGAAAGTATACAATCTAGTGAGTAAACTTACTCCCCCCCCCCCCAATAGCTTTCTCCTATTAACTAAGGAGATGTAAATTTCCTTTAAAATTTGTTGTTATAAACTTGTTCGGTTTTATACAAATTATTTTCAATAATGTTATTCTTTAAATGACCAGGTCTTGATATTTACATTGAATTATTACACCTAACTATAAAAATTTAATCCTCATCTCATTATTAAAAGTTGTTATCATTTTAACTAAGTACATCTTGCCAGAAGTGAATTTAATATGTAATTTCTAATTTTATTTTAATAATTTTAACATGAAAGGCTGTTATTTTGTAAGTAATCACAGTTATCTGTGCAATGACTGCTGCTAGAAATATGGAGATATTTCTGAGGGGTGGAAGAGAGCAATTTATCTCTTTTAGTTTTAACTCTGACCCCCTTTATATGCATTTATTGATCATTAGTTAACTGCTCGGGATGATTTGCATTTAAGCATTCCATTGTGCAGGAAAGCATCTTATAAGAGTCAGGTGTTTATTAATTTATCGTGGTCATTAGTGACATGAATTATTTATATGTTTTGGGCGTTATAAGTGTATCATTGCAATCATTATTTATAATTTTCCTGATTTGTCATTATTTTGGAATCTTCGGAATGACCAATCCCACTATTCATCATCCCTCTAAAAGTAGATGTATTTTTCCACTTGGGATCTTTTCCAGGCACCCCCAATGAATCAGTGTATGGGAAATATACAAATGAACCATCCCAACACCCACTTGTGCCATTACTTTTCTGAGATATGACCTCGGCCGTTGTGCAGGCATACTCATTTTCATACCAATATGACAAAGCCATTCAAGAGCATCTTAAACAATCACCTCTCTATATATGATTGTAAGTGATAATGTAATACCACCTTATTATTATTAAGTTTTCTATTCACCTGCAATGCTTTTTATTAGTCATAATTGCATGTTGTTCACCATCCATTCATTTTAATTTTAAGTCAGATTATGTATTACAACTTCTTTTAAGCTGAATAATTTTTTTCCCTACATCTGAGTGATCTCCCAAGTATCGCACATTTTTCAAATCACACAACCCAAATTCTTATTTATATATGTAATGACCAATACAACTTGCTAATGTGAATCTATAATATATTAGATGAGGATTGAGTTATAAGGTATTATTGGTTCCCAATGAGTTTATTTGATTCTTGGCATATTAACCACACCACAATATCTGTGCAACTGCATGAATGACCTTTGTTCTAGATATGTAATAATTGCATCAACTAACTGTATGTAGTAACACTTTATGTATTTATATAAATTGTATGATTTATTGACTCATCTCTAAAGTGTGTGATTGCAAATCAAACCACAATCAAAGTTGTAACTACCATTGCCCAGACATTCTATGCAGTTATTTTTGTTATTACCATATTTAATTGTTCAATAAATTTATATTATATTAGTTTCTATAATCTTGCATTTGTTATTCATTGCCCGAATCTCTCTTATGATTGTTTAGGTTAAGTTAAATTATTTCAAATTCAATGAAAGATTTTATTGGTATTATTAATTAATTCCCTTTATTTAAAGTTGCCTTGAATTATATTAAGTATCTGATTATTAATCTATTAAAGAATAGCCTACCCTCCTCTTTAAGTAGTATATTTTGTAATAATCATTGGCTAATTATTTAAAGATTATCGATTTCCAAGTTTCTTTGCTCATCATGTCCTCATTTCTGGGCCTGGAATAAATTAAAGCTTGCTAGTATCCTAAAAAGCATTGTCCATATAGTCAGAGGCTCTGGAGCATGAGCAAATAGGTTAGCATTTAGTATTGTTCCAGACCTGTGTATCTTGTACATTGCTAGATTGTTATAGTTTGCTTGGATTCTAGGTCTTATTGAACGAACCCACGATTTTGACAGGTACAATATATATATATATATATATACATATTTTGCGGGTTCATCTATATATATATATATATATATATATAAAAGTGACCACAAAAAAAGTTTGCCATTAACTAAAAAAAAACTTTTTGATTCTCTTTGAGCTTTTACAATAACAAAGCAAAAAAAAATGTGATTATTCATATGGTAAAAATAAACATGTCATGGGTTGCTCACTCTAGACATCAGTTCACATGATAAGTCTACAAGTATTATATTTTTGAGTTGAAGACTGATAAGCACCATATCTTTTTTTTCATTTGGCTGATAGTTCTTAATTGAAATGTCAGTGAAGTTTTTTAAAACAGTATGAAAGTCAATGATTACTAAAAGTGCCGTGATTTCAGACTCAGGTTGCCATTTAATGATAATTTTATTTAGATACCTACAACTGGAAATTACTTTTAAGTGAATAAAGATTGCAGTTGAAAGAATGAGACATCATTAGCTTTTATGAAGTTAGAAACAAAAAAGTGAGGAGACAATTGTTTTAAAATGAGAACATGTACTTTACTACAAAGACACACATATCCCAAGCTTAAGTTGAATGGGATTCATTATAAATAAAAAATGAAAGAATGGCATTGTGAAGATTGGTGATATGTCAAACAGAGTGTCCGAATTAGGTATTCACCTTAAAGAATATATCAAATGCAAAAAAAAAAATCAGATTTATGCTCCAACATGTTTTCATTATGATGAAGATTTTTATATCAATGTATAAATTGCTTCTGGAAGACCTGGTAAATGATTGAAAGCATAATTTGACTATAAGAAAAATAATGAAGGATACAGACTTGTATTATTTGCAAGAAAAGAAAATTGTGTATTACACAATGAAAAAAACTTGTAAATATATATGGCCGCATCCAAATTAAGATAAGATACAAATGGATTATTTTTTAGCTAACAAAAGGATGTTTTTTTAGGATTGTAAGCCTCAATAGATTTAAAATAGGAAATAATCATCAATTAGTAAAATACTGAGAACTATTTTAAAAGTCAGTGTTAAAAATTGATTTTCTAACTTTCAGAAACATTTAATAAATTTTAATTGAAGTTTCAAAATCATTTTTAAAATATTAAGTCTTTGAAGATGGGTCAAAGTTAACACTCATTTGAGAATTGTGAGAATTTGCCAAGTACAAAAAGCAGCAATTTACCAATAAATTTCTATTAAGATGATAATGTATGAAGAAATAACAAATATAATTTTAAAAAAAAAGAACCATTAAAAAATTTAATAGTTGGAGTTTTTTAAAATATTATACAAAGTTATGGTGAATCTCAGGTAAATAGATCTATGAGGAACACCAAGCATACATACTTATACAACAGAGCAAAACAGAATAATGAATGTAAATTGATTTTCCTTGATCATGAGCTTGCTATGGGTCATACTTTCAGTTCCACTAATGTGAGAATAATTTATGCTAAAAGAGATGATAAGGAGACTTGGGCAATTGCAAAGGATATATATGCAATCATTAGAAAGGATTCATGCATTTCATTGTCAAACAAATGGAACATTTAAATGCTGCATTTACATATTAAGCCTTATTTATGTAATAAATTACATCCATATGTCAGCATAATTTTTACCTGCTAAATTAATAGAGTACTAGGATTCTGGCAATGATCTTCTGATAGCATGCTTAGTGCATTATAAAAATCTTGAATTTCAATTTTCATCTTTTTGTAATACTCAATTATATTGAGTTAAAAAAAATACAATTGTCAATTGGCAATAAAAGCAAGAGAAAAGAATAAAAATATCAAAAGTGTAAAATTGCATCTTCATTCTGGAAAAGAAAGTAAATTTATCCATAAGAAGAAAAGATAGAATTATTACTAAAAAGAGAGACAATGTCACAAAGGGTGTGGCAGAGTTAAACCACTAAACATCACATGATCACCATTCCCTATGAGTTCTATAAAGAAATATCTAATAAACAATAAAAAAACGAAGGTTTCCTTTCAACAGCAATATCATCTAAATTGTCAAGTATATGAAATGAAAAGATGAAATATTTAATTAAACCTATAAAAAAGAAAAAAGTTTCAGGAAATGATCAAATTATTATTGATATCTTAAAAGTAACAAATGAAGAAATAAATTGTTGGCAAAACTATATACTAAATGTCTAAATGATAAAGATGTAACAGATTTTGGAATAAGGCAGTGGCAATATTGATATCTAAGAAAGATAATAAAGAAGATATTTGTGATTTGAGATTTATCAGTCTTTTATTAGTTCTATACAAACTTTTATCAGATAATTACAACTCATCTATTACCAACTTTGGATTCTAACTAATCAACAGAAGAAGTTAGATTTGAAATTCATTCTAGTACATGGGTTTACATTTTAATATTGAGATAAATTATAGAAATGACTAATGAATATGGCATTATGCTTTGGGTTTATTTATTACAAAGAGACAATTTATTTTATAAGCATTTCCACAGTAAATAAAACTTTGGCTTCTCAGAATATAGATCCCAAATATTGTCATATTCTGAAGAATATTTATCAAAATTCAATACATTGAGAAGAATATGTGAAAGGGTAATTATATATTTTTATAACTTGTTACAGGAACTTTATAATAAATGTTGTGTGGATTCAATTAGAAATCTAATGGAATAAAATTAAGCAGAAATTGTTTAAATCATCTAAAATTTGCAAATCATGTGATTGTTTTTGTACATAATATTTCAGAACTTCATGAAATATGTATATGAATGTAAGAAAATAAGCTAAAAATATGTGCTAAATAGACTAATGTATTTTTCAATTAAAAAAATAAATATTAATAGACATGCTTTAGAAGTCAACAACTACAAACATCTTGGTAAATTATTAATACAGATGGAAAGATTGTGAATGAAAGTACTCATAGAATTCAACTTGGATGGAATTCTTTTGATATAAATAACTTATCTCTATGTGTTTAAAAAGAAAGTTTTTTAATATATGTATTTACAACTTCTTACTTATGGATCTAGACACTTAACTGATGAGCAATAAAAAAACTTCAGACTACTACTCAACATAGTATGAAAATAATAAGATATTATTTTATATAATGCTGTTTAATACTGTAATAGTGATATTAGCAATTAAGCCAATGCACATGTGCTTTAAAGATAAATTATAAATGAATACTGTCACTTTTTTCCATACACAAGATATAGTATTTTAGAAAGAATGGAATGAATCCACCCATTCTTTCAACCTAAACATTCATGTATGGGCAAATCTTAAGCATATGGAAATTAGAGTGTGAAGGTGTTAAGCAATCACTTTAAATTACATTTGTTATGTTTGAATGAATGACACCTGCAAAATCTTTACAATTTATTACCCATCATTCTTTACTTGAAATTAAACATATATAATGAGATATTATTTTATATAGCACTATGTTTTAATACTGTAATAGTGATATTAGCAATTAAGACAATGCACATGCACTTTAAAGATAAATTATAAATAAATACTTGCACTTTTTTTCATACACAAGATATAGTATTTTAGAAAGAATGGAATGGATTCACCCATTCTTTTAACCAAACATTTATGTATGGGCAAATCTTAAGCACATGGAAATGAGAGTGTGAAGTTATTGAAGGTGTAGTGCAAGAGTGAGAGAGCAAACAGGTATCATTAACATCAATGAAAAAATTAAAAGCCTAAAATGGAACTGACTTGATATATTGCTATAAGAGATGACAATAGATGGATGGTTGAAGTTTTAAATTGGACATAATGATATTGTCAAAGGCTTAGAAGACATCATGTGTAAGATTCATGCATGAAATAAGCATGTTTGTTAGTATGATATGTAAAAGAGAGATTATAATTTGAAAAAAAAAAAAAAAAAAACAGAATTAAAATTGATACCTTCATCTGGCTGTGGATTAATAATAGTTTAAAATGATGATAATGAATTTCGATAAACATATAGATGTAATGTTATATAAAAAATTATTAATAGTTTTAATAATTATTGAGACTATGTGTAAGTATATTGCTAACTATATTTTGGTATATCCTAAATTGTTTGGGTTTTATCTTGTACGTTCTTATTACTATAAAACAATTATAATAATTATATATTTTATTTTATTGTATAGGTTATAAAAAGATTTGATATTTTAGGACTTATTAATTAAGACAAAACAGATTAGCTATAGAGAAAAAAAGTGATTATGAAGATAAAAATAAGCATGATAATGTAGATAATGAAAAATAAATTTAAAATTAATTGACATATTATTAAAGAATACGAATATTGTGTAACAAAAGAAAGAAGCATTGCAATAAAAATATATGGTTTAAAAATCACAAAAATAGAATTTTCATATCAAAGAAACAAATTAATTGATTTAAAATAGATGTAACAATAGTACTGAGAGTGCATTCACACATTTCAGGTGATGGTATAAATTTGGATCACAATTTTGAAGTGATAGAATCCAGATTGACATTTAAAAAAAATTTTAAAAAAATGAAAACAAAAAATAAATTGGCAATTGATAAATTAAAAAAGAATATTCATATATTAATTTTTAAAACTTTGAATAAAAAAATAAATATCAATTATAACTATGCTAATAAAATAAGTTCGAATAAAATGTACAAATTTCAAAGATACTTCAGTAAAGACAATGTATTTTAAAAAAAATAAATAAAAATGTTAAAAATATCAGATAAATAATGAGAGGATGCACAATGACAGTGAGAAGAATATGAGTCTGTAAAAAATAGAAATGTATACAGAAAGTTTATTGTAGATTGAAATGTGTGACATATAAAAATTGAAAAGAATATATACAATAGAAATGTAGAAAATTGTAAATTCATATTAAAGCATGATATATCAGAAATTATGTTAGAAATACGATGTCCAAATTGTGTATAATAACAATCAATAGAAAAAAAATTTCATACCAGATATATGTCAGTATTATCATTACAACCTATTAACAAATGAAACTGACTTTTATAACTTCAGAAAAAAGGAAATAAAGATTCAAAAAAATCATATATAAATATGTATATCAATCATTATCAACCATTATCAATCCACTGCAGAATGAAGATCTCTCCCAATTCAATCAATATTCTCTGATCTCTAGCCTCTCTGCTCCACATCACCCCTACACAAGTTCTTATTTCATATATTCATCTCACATGTGGTCTCTTTCTGAGTTTTTTACAATATCTTGGAATCCAGTTTAAGATTTCAATTGCCCATATATTTTTATCTCTTCTACCAATATGTCCAGCCCAGTTTGACTTTAGTCTTTTAATTCTTTCAACAATGTCAATAACACATATTTGTCCTCTTACTCATATATTGTCTTTTGATCACTTCTTGTTACTCCTAACATGCATATCTCCATACTCCTTTAAATATGTATATATCAACTATTATTTATCCATTACAAAATAAAGATTTTTCTAATTTAATTCACTGTTAGGATGCACAGCCTCTTTTCTCTACATCCATTTATTTCACTTTATTATTTTTATATTTTTTTAGGATTCAATATAAGCCTTTAATTGTTCTGCTATTACCATTTTATAGAAATATACCTAAACTAGATCCTCTTCAGTCTTTTAATTTCTTCAGTGATATCAATGATTACTTTGTTCTTTTATCCATGTTTTTTTTTATTTTCAATCACTTTTTATTACACCCAAAATATAACTGTCCATACATCCCTGAGTGCTTTGAAGTCTTTGTATTGTTCTTCCATTAAATGTCCAAGTCTCATATTTTTATGTAAAAACTGGTGAAAACAGATTTATTAAAAATTTTACTTTTTAAATAAAGAGGCATTTCCTTTTAATATTAACTTCTTTTTACCATAAACATTCAATTCAAGTTAATTCTATAATTAATTTCATAAAATATATTTCTATCTGTACTAATATTCTGACCAAGATATTTGTAGCTTATAACTTTATCTAATTCATAGTTACCAATCCTTATTTTCTTTTCCTAAGTAAATCCATTGAGTCTTATTTTTCAACTTTCATCTGATAACTTCCTGAGGCTCTGAGTCATTATTTACAAAAACCACCACTTTGTCTACAAAATCTAGATGATCTAACAAAATCTATTTATCTTTATTTTTATTCTGTTTTAAATTCATATCAATGTTAACCTTCTTAGTGATATCAAATAATTAAATTATTACTATTACATTTTCATAAATATTTTTTAAAATATAACAATATATTAGAAATCTTGATAGTCTATGTCCTTAATTACAGTGAAAATCATGATAAAAGCCTTTTCACAATCAATAATAATAACTTGTTTTTCATAATTTCTTTCAATAATTGGATGTGACCACTTTTAAACACAGCTTTTTTTTTTTTGGGGGGGGGGGTTAGAAACTAAAGTTTATTGTTAATCTAAGTAACGATTTTCTATAGAACTGATAAAAAACTGAGAGGTCTGTCATTTCTAATATCTTCTTTATCATCTTTCCTAAATATCAAAATTATTAAAACATGTTTTTCAATAATCTTGCAAATCTTTGTTAATTGGACATTTTGCATATAGTTATTCCAATAATATTTTTACTTAATTGTCAAAGCACTTTATTACTTTTACAATACTTTATTTTCCACCCTTTCTACAGTTTACAGTTTCGATTGCCCCAGCAATCTTCTTCAGAACATTATATCAATTGAATATTATATGGTATACATTTGGCAATGCAGCAGGAAGGAGTAGATAAATTTTTTACTTCTTTATCTATTTCTTTTTCTTATCATTTCTTGGAGCTTTTTTTATTGATTTAATTGTGTATTTTAATTTTTCATTTAAAAACTTGGTAATTCAAGATATTTCTTTTCATCATCATCATCATCATCATCATCATCATCATCATCATCATCATTATTATTATTATTATTATTATTATTATTATTATTATTATTATTATTATTATTATTATTATTATTATTATTATTATATTTTTTTGTAAAACTCTTCCAAAGATATAATGTTTTATCTTTTTAATTTTTTTTTTTAAGAAACAACTTTCTTTCCAATAACATAATATTGTTTTATACTTATGAAATCTATTATGTGTAATTTTCCTTCTCAATTCCTAATTATATTTTCTTCCATTATCACAAATAATATTTCATACTATTTTACTGAATTACAGATATTCAATTATTGTTAATGGTTCATTTTTAAATACTTTCATCGTCTTGTTTTTCTTTATATATTATCTTGTCACAATTGAAATTTTACTAATCAATTTTGCTTTTATGTAGCAGATATCTTTGCCACAGTTCTTAGTAAGATATTAGATATCTTCTTATTGACTTTAGTCAAGTCTTGACTTTAGTCAAGTCTCAACCATCTTTAAGTTTGATAATACTTTGGAATGATCATCAAGTTTTAATTTAAGTTCATGGGATACTGACCTTTTTTGTTAATTTTTTGCCTTTCTCATTTTGTAGTTAATATATATCATACATCTCAATAATAAATAATTAATTCTTATGTTGAATTTTATTAAAAACATTGCAATCTTAATTTACATATTTTTTATTAATCAAAATATAAGCTAATTATGTTGTACTTTTATTTGGATGCTTTCATGCCTGTTTTAATTTAGCATTTTTCTCAAAGAAAAACTTCATAATTCATGATTTTGCTTTTTCTAAAAATTCCACAAGATGGTGTTCATTTTCATTTGCATTATTATAATCAAATTTTTCCTTAGAACTTTTCTCCTTCAATCATTTTTCCAATACTAGCATTAAAAAGTCTCCAATGACAATTTTAAAATATTAATTAGTGCAATCAAAAACATTTTGTACATCTATATAAAATGTATATATTCATTCATCACAGCAATAACTTTTTGGAGAATAAGTTTGAATTATCTGCATCTTGCCATTATATCCAATGTATATTGACTTTAATAATATTGTTTTTTTACTTTGGATTTATAATAAATCCCACTTCACGTGGGATTCAAGTATGTGTGTTTTTATTAAAAAAAATACATATCTATTTTTCTAAATCAATTGTTTCTTCATTGTTTCTTCTAATTTCATAAAGTCCAACAATGTTTACTTAATTTTATATTGCTATTTTTTCAATTTATAAAGCTTTCTTTACTTGAAACTTATCTACAGTTACAGGTAAATAAATAAATGGTCATAATTAAATACCAACAACAATACAGAATCAAGAGATTTTTAGTACTCTCTTCTTTATTAACACAGCCTTGGTTGACTATTATGAAGTTTTCTGGAAATGTGAACCATAATTCACTTTAGTCTGCCATAATTGTAAATATCTAAAAAAGATCTCTCATTCACATATTAACCCTACCTTCAAGAAAAGTCATCAGATGTTTCAACTAAGACTAACAAGCAACTGAGAAAAAAAGACTGGTGTTTATTGATCCTCGATTCAAGATTAAATTGCATTAAACTCATCATATTGTTTAAAGTGTGATGGTAAGCCATCCATTCATGTTTGTTTTCCATATTAATGATCACATAATAATAATGGTTGCATGAACAAAAACATATAGTGGTAACATTAAAAATTTCCTCTTTTCATTTCTGTAAGGCATCAGAGAGTAATCAAAGAGTTTTCTTTTAATTTTCATCTAACTTCTTGTGCACACATCTGCCCATTTAATATTATCTTTAAAATAAATAATACTGTATATAAATTGTTGGTAAAATGGAAATATTGTTAGACTTTATTCAACTGTGGAAATATATATGTAGGGGGAATAACTATGCTATTTACAGAAATGACAATTTTTGATTACTATCATTTTTATATAAAAACTGTCAAAAGTATTTGATTTTAAAAACCTACTTTCTAATAAATATAATTACATTCAAATGTTTAAAAGAGAATAAAATAGTCATCTACTCTACATAGATTGCAAGTTAAATAGATATGTTAATTACTGCCAAATAAAAATATTTCATGTTTAAATTTACATTTAGAAATTATAATTTTGGATGTGATCTTACTTTTTTCTGAAGTTCACTTTACTGATTATTTTAATTCTTTTAATATAGAATAAGGGAAAAAATTTAATTACTAATTATCAATTATGGTAACATTCATTATGTTTGGAGAAGGAGGAAATAAAGTAAGAATTTTTATCAATGATTAACTTCAAATTTTACTAGCTTCATGGTTTTTAATAAATTACTGCTTTTCAATGTTTGTTTATCCAGATTACTAGTATACTTGAGTTTAAATCCTTATATGAGATGATTATAATAATAGGGCTGTAGCTAATGGTAAATTCATTAGCCTTTCTATGGTATCTGTATTAATATTAAAAATACATAAAAATATTTAATGTTATCATTTATCATTTTAATTCGATTTTTACAATGTTAGCAATCTAATTTTTCTTTCAAAGTCTTAGAAACAAAACTATTTTTTCAAAACATTTTGTCAATAATATGCATTTATTTGTAAAAAAATTAATATTTTAAAATTTTTTTAATTTTCTAAATAAAATTTCAAAGTAAATACTTGATTTTTAAGGGTACCACTATTGTTAATTTGTCACCTTGTTTGAAGATAATTTCAGAATTTTTTTCCTGGATTCATTAAGTTTCAAATGCTAATTAAATATAAAATTATTTATCTGAACACCAAATAATATTTTAAAACCTTTTTTAAAAATAGATGCAAATGGAATTCCTACCTGGTCACAGCCAAGATAATGAATCTAAATTTAGGATACCTTTTAAAATTGCACTCAAAATCCAAATTTTGATTGTGATGGAATGACAGTTTGGATAAAAATGTTTAATAATGCTGAAACTTAAAAAATACAATTTTGCTAAACATTGAGGAATTTGGTTGTAAATATTGATGAGAATATTTTGCCATGGCAACTTCTATGATGGTGATTTACAAAAAAAGCCTGAAAAGGAAAATAATAAGATTTTGTACAACTATTTCCACAACATTTAAATCAGTGTTTTTTGTAATGATGATTACATCATTAAAATATGCAAGAGCTGAAATTGTATGACCAAAAAATACTAAAAGGTGGCCAAAACATTGTCCACAATAATATGTATAAAAATTGTATAAAATGCAAAGCAAAAGAAACTGCAAATAATTTTATATATATATAATTTAAAATTTGTAAAAAAAAAAACAGACGATAAAGACAGGCTATATATGAAAAACATTTTGTGGATTGCTTTTTATGTAACTGTTAAACATTTATCAGATGGTCATTGTCTATGTAAAAGATTTATAATTAATGAGATTGATATTGTCACATGCTATCTTGAGATTAATTCAAATGATAATACTGCCTATTATTTTCTATAGTTCTGTTTTATGATTTTGTGAAGTACTAGCAGAAGTCGTTCAAAAAAACTTAAATATTCTTGCTAAGTATCTTCTCATTTCTAAATGATTAAGATTTGTCTATGCATATACATTTAGGTAAAAAAGATGGAGTGAATTCATCTTATCTTTTCAAATACTTTATTTTGTGTTTAGAAAATGAGAGTCTTCCTCAAAAAAAAATTATAAATTCATACAGCGCATGTGTAGTCGAATGATTCCCTAATGACTGTTACAAATAAATCGTGGTACTAGATAAATAAATAAATTGTTATATACATATTCTTATATATATATATTATTTCAGAAATTAAATCTTTTATTTATTCTACATGTGTTATGTAAATTTTGTATTGCTACAGTGTCTTGTGAGCTGGAAATCAACTTCACAATATTGATAATCAATGGAGAACACAATTCTCAAGTTGAAAATGTTTACAAAAATAACTGACAATATTTCTGCATTTTATAATAGTTATTTGTAAGATTGAAGTTGAAATTGTTATAGGGTTTAGAATTTTGGTCATCTACATCCAGACAAATTAGACTTTTTATTTATTTTATACATGTTGAGTTAAAAATCTAAAAATTTGTTCTATTAAAGTTAACAGCTATATTTTAAACTAAATAGTATAAGTACATTACTTTATATTATTATAAGCATTGGCCTTTATATTCGTTAATCTCAACCCTTTCATTGCATGAACTAACAAATACTTTTCTTTGATGTACTTATACATTATATCTTTTAAATTTAAAAATCGAATCAACAAATAAATATGTATAAGAATAAAATCAATTGATACTGCTAATTTGAACTCTAAAATAATTTAATAATTTTTCATTTCTTTGATGTAAGCATTATTTAAATTTGTTAAAACTGTTTTGTTTATATTTTTTATGAATTGTTTTTGAATATTTTCTTTTAATTAAATAAATACAAATCTATATTCAAATCCTATGCCATACTGTAACTTTTACAGTCTATTTATTTGTATTTAAATGTTAATATTACTTTTATTGTTTATTGAAAGATTGATATTATTTATTTATAAAATCAATATTTTTTAAAAAGTAGAATAAAACAATGAAGATTTAGAGTCCACTAGAGGGAGCCAAGGACTCCAGTTACCTCTGTTTCTGGCTCCCCATTTCATTCTTTTTCCTAGTTTAGGAAATTAAATTTCTCTAAAACTATCCCTATTATAAAGGGGAGTTACTTAACTTTTTTTTTATATACAAGCTATATCAACAATATAATCACAAGTAAGAATAATTTCAACTTTTATAAAAATGCTATGTAAATATATGGCAGCCATTGAAATTACAAAAGATTTCTACAGAGATTTTACCTTATAATGAAAATTTTCATTTCACTTAATTTTGTTGAATGAATGAGAGAGTCTGGTTATTGGGAGGGCCCCCAGTTGCCTAAATCCTAGTTCTTTTGAGAGAGGGGCTGGGAAGAGAGTGCTGTGGTAATCATTACCAATGTTACTTTTTCTCATTCACTAGATAGGAAAAATAAGGTTATTTGTGGGATTTTTTAATGTTACATCATAATGATTTTATCCATGTATTATTGCAAAATAAGTTGAAGTTTGGTTTCATGATTCTAATTTCAAGGGATTTACCTTATTTAATTTTATTACTTCCAATATTGTTATTGATAGAACTGGCCTTTTGTTGTTCACATGATTTTCATGATGGATTAGAATGTTTTTCAGCAGAGTCATTTTGAAGCTTGGAATTTTTTTCCTTGTTCACCATAGTTTTTCCATAATTTTTCCAAAGTATTCGAGATTGCTGTCTTGTAAAGATATCTGAGGCCATTTGGAAGAACTGAACAGTAGATAGATTTAGTTTGTATTTTATTTTATCTCAAAGTACTTTCCTATTTCTCAACTTATCTACCACAAATTGGATTTCTCAATATTGTACTCCTAAAACACTATTCATATTTGAATTCTAGACTTTACAAATAATTCCTGAGTGTACCTTTTAATTAAAATTTTCATTACACTCAACTTTGCTGATTGAATAAAAGAGTTTGGTTGTTGAGAGGGGCACCAGAGGCCTAAATCCTTGTTCTTTTGATGGGGAGGGCTTGGATGAGAGTGCTGTGGGGATGATTACCAACATTGATTTTCTCATTCACAAGAAAGAAAAAATGCTATTCATAGCAGTTTTTAGCATTATTGTTATAAATGATTTTATCCAAGTATTATTGCAAAGTAAGCTGCAGTTTAGCCTAATGATTTTAATTGCAAGTGATTCACCCAATTTAAATTTATTATTTCCAATGTTATCCATTGCAAATAAGATTTCTCAATATTGTACTCCTAAAATATTACTCTTATTTAAATTCTAGACTTTACAAATAATTTCTAATTGTAACATTTATTTATCTTTAATGGTTAATCTTTTTTGTGGATTAATGCTTTGAGTTTCCATGGGTTGATCAGTTTCTGGAAATGCTATGGACAAAAAAATTCAATGTGTCATTTCAAATCTCTATATTACATTATGTAAATCAAGATTTACCTTATAAAACATTTTATACTCAATAAAGTCTCCCTTTTATTAAAAAAAAAAAAAAAAAAAACAATGAAGAGTTCAAATATGAAGATTTTCATGTTAGTGATTGATTAAAAAAAAATAAAAACTTTGGAAGATATATTTGCTTAGAAGTTAAACAATTATAATGGCAAAAAAAAATGTATTTAATACCAAAATTTCTAAATTTCATGTTCTTCCTATAAACAATATAAAAATGTTAATTTCAGTTTGTAGGTATTATAATCTCTTTGAAGTATATATTCTTTTTGATTTCGCTTTCAATGGAAAGGAGATAAAATTGAACAATTAATATCAATATTCCTACATTAATGAATAATAACCTAATATATATATAATGTTTTCACAGTTTTATGATGTAGACAAATTATAACTTTTTGGGCTGTACCGTGTATTATTTTTCATTAAACACGATATTTCGACGGACTAACATCAGCCATTATCAAGGTTAACTTTTGGAAGACAAACCGTTAGATCTTAAATAATAACGTGACTGTGTGCAAGATGAGAAATGAGATTCACCTTGAAGTAGTTCAGCATTCACAATATGAGGCTTATCAAAATGTTTATTTCCCTCAGTATTTTCACCTATTAAATATCCTCAGATGTCAGATACCATGAGTGCATTCGTTATTAATAAACTAATGAAATTTGTAAAGCAAAGTAAATGGATTTTAACAGTGATTTATTAATGCTTTGAACAATCTGAATAATGTTATAGAAAATCATCTGGAGGTCCACTTAAATATAACTCATATACTGTTATTGTCCAAACTAGCTTGAAATCACAAGGATTTTATTTATTGTGATGGTGACCAAGAAAAATTACACATATATAAAACAATCTATTTTTGTAATAACTTCAATGAAACAATTTAAGTCAATGATTAATACATTTGCTAATTGGAAATAATAATCAAAAAATAAATGGTATGATAAGTATTCTATAATACAAATAAATAATTCTGAGTTTTAAATTTACAAATAAACATTATTTTCATAGATTGAGAAATAAACTATGCATGTACATTACCTGTATTCTCCAAAGATATAAATTTAATAATTAAATGCATATATTTATGCACACATGTGCATGTCTAATAACATAAAAAATTCCAATTATTAATAAAAACAATACAAACCATTCTATTTTAATATATAAATTGTTTTATTTTAGATATATGTGTATGTGTGTAGTTATGCATGCACACTGTGTGCATGATAATATAGAAATATTTCAATCATTAATAAGCCAATTATAAGTTTATGAGGTGCATACATGCATATTCATTTGTATTTATAATATAAAAAATAAATTCAACTATGAATTTCACTTTGTTCTAAACGTATATGGTTAAATTAATTTAGCAATATAATTCTTTATGCACTTGCTTATACAAACCTGCTGGTTGTTTTACATCTTAAATTGTTATCCATCATTTAACATAAAAATAACCATATGTAGTAAAAATATTTTTGATCATGTATTTTTTAAACATAAATTAGGTGACAGAGTTCTAATATTAAGATTTGTAGAGGTCCCTACTGTTGTTTTTCAGGTGTATGGTCTTAAGGTTATGCCTTAATATATATTACTTTACATAATGAGTATGCGCTTAACAAATTCAATTATTACTATCTTAAATAATAAAAAGTTTAAATTCTTTATCTAGTATCTAATGCAGGATTGGGTACATGTAGGGAAGCTTGTCCAGGGAATATGCATGAACAGCAAGTAAATAAGTATGTTATTAATATATTTCAAAAATAGTTAGAATATCAACATTTCCCAGCTTCTATGTTGGTACTATCTGCCAACCATATCAGCCACATTTCAGGTCTCTTTTCAATCATAGACACAGTGAAATTGCATAGATTTCTTTTTCATTGCAGTCTCTGATATCTCAAAATGTCCAGTTAATATTTATTTACCAAATAAAGCTTTTATGAAAACTTAATTAATGTTTATTTCTTTTTTTAATTAATAGAGAGTAATGGATAATTTACTAAACGCCAAGGGAATTTGTGAGGAACATAGACATTGGGAATCCCTGATTTAGTGTAAGTTTTCTTTTGGGACCATAAATAGTTTGATATCTTTATTTTCTGTTTGGCATATTTTTTTTATTAGTTGGCTATTATGAATTATTTCAATGTTGTTTGTTTTTTTAACACAGCCAATGCAGCATAAATAAAATGCATTCTTTTATGCTATATAAAAAACAGAATTTTTTTTATTTTCTCTATTATTAGAATTAATATTTTAAAATAGCATGCATAATACATATATGTACTTTCTTGAATATTTTTTTCAACACCAATAGATTTCTTCTTTCCAACTTCCATACATATATGCAATAAACTTTATATATAACTAATATAAATACTTAATGAAATCTATTAGCAGCAAATTTCTTTAATTCGTGATTTTACATGTAAGTAAATAAACTTCATATATAAATTTTATATACAATATATTCTGGTTAACAGATAGACAAGATAAATGCTGATGGTTTTCAACTTCAAATTTATTTCCCGTATTATTTGAACTTCATATACATCAAATAAATACTTCTACACACATCTTACATTATGGGTTAACATAGAAAACACAGGCACTCTAAACATTCTAACTATTCTAAACTCCTTTAGAATAGAGTCTACTAATATCAGCATTATTCATGATTATATGTCTTTGTAGTTAAATTGAGCCTCAGTATTCATATTATATACTAAAAAATGAATAGACTGATAAATGGAAAAAATAATATTAAGTATTTTTCCATCTTAAATAATAAACAAACAAGGCTGTAACTGCATTATAATGTAAACTGTTTATCTTATATCACAAAACAGTATAGCTGTCAAGCATTGTTAGCCAAGAGGTCAGCGCAGCAACCTTTCAAGCAAGCAGTTGGTTGCAGATGGTTGTTGCGGGTTCGCCTCCCGGCCAATGCTATGATATATGAAAAAAAAAAAAACAGTATAGCTTCAAAAATAATTCATTAATTTTTTTTAACAGTCATTTGAGTACAACATATATTGAAATTAACTTTTATAAAACATTTCTGCTTATAAATTGTTGTCATAAATTTTACAATCTTTCAGAAATAAAAATAAATTAATCCATTTGTATCGGAGGGACATTTTTATTTACTTTTAAATAATTATTTCAAAAGATCAAAAAATATTATACCCTTAATATTTCATTCATTCTAGATCTTATATTAATTTTTATATAAGTAACTGATGTCTATCTTCATGTCTTTTTTTTAATAAACTTTAAATAGATATGCTAACCCACATTATTAAATTACACATCCATTGTGATATGGCCATGATACAATCTTTCTATGTATATTTTCACATTATTAAAAATATATTATGTTATAATAAAACTTGGGTTAAACACCCATATGTGCTGTTACAATAGAAATTTTTCATCTCAATATATATAATAATTGTAAAAAATAATTTGAATGAAAATTTTCTATGTATGTTATAGGTAATATAACTATGATATAAGCAAGCAAAGTATCAGTCAGAAACTAGCATTGTCAATTAAAATCATACCATATAGTAATATTATTTGTATAACTCATTTTTATACCAAAATTAAATCTACCTTTGGTTTATTTTCCTAGATTATATAATAGTCAAAAAAGCAAGTCATATATAACATGACATTACTTTTTGTTTCAAATAACAACTTTATTCACACCTTAAGAAGATACATATGGATATCATTTTACATCTTTATTATTATAAGCTACATGCTTACACCTGGGCAGTGGTGCTACAATGAAAACAATGTATAAGAAAAAACAAATGGTAAAAAAACAGAGGCCATCTGCCTGACACATCTATAAAGGATTACATTGAAATAAGCTACTTAATAATTATTTGTGTCAACAAGTTGACCACCAAATTTAGTGTTTTAACAACTACAATGGTTATAGCTTGTATTTACAAAAATGTAATACAGAGAGCTTACCAATAACTCAAACAATCTCTTAATTGATAAATGCGGTATGAGAAAATATTTAAAATCTCTATCCAGAACCTTCCCATCTCCATACCAACTGGGTTCGAGCTATTGGCACACTCTCTATATTATATAAGGAAGAATTTCTCCTCATATAATTTAATGAAGTATGCTATAATGTGGATTCACATTCGACTTTAAAATGGCTTAGTCAAATATTGTTACTAGATGGCATGATTTCATTTGGCAATTCTGTTTTTTAATGGTGCCTTGACATTAATTACATTATAGCCAAAATGTATAAAATACATGTGGAATTCCCATTAAAATTATAAATATTTAAAATTAAGAATCCGTGACAATCTTCTACTTATTACATATAATGGTGTGTGTATATTCGCGGGAATGAAAGACGTATTCTAAACTGGCTGCAATTTAATATTCATAATTAATTAATAATGGGAAGATAAATGTATTATTAACTTCAATTTTATTTATATATATATATATATATAGTTGGAGAAATATTACAGTTCAGTAATTTTATCAGCCAACTTTAATTTTAAATTTAACATCATGTTTAAACAAACATGTTTTTAAAAATATTTATTTTCAAATTAGTATTTACTGAATGACCTTTTTAATGCTTTACATAATTTCATAAAAAGAAATACTAGAATAAATATAGCTGACATTTTCCTTTTCTTCTTTTTGCTCAATTAATCAAAAAGAAATCAATAATTTGCATATTAAACTAATCTTCTGTGACTTTTATTTGATCCCAAATTTAAAAGTCATTAGCATTAATCATTCAAATTAGCGTAAATAATAATAATTCTAACTTTCCTTTTTTCTTTACTACTTATCTAAAAATTATCAATGCTTGGATGAAAGCTTTTTTCATAATTTTTACTGCCAAACCATTTTGGTAAAAGTTTTTGTTGTTTTATGTATAAAAAAAAATAATAATAATTAAACGACAATTTATGAAGAGGGCATTTACAAGTAATGATTTTGGCATAGGATTTTTAGTTAGATTATAATATTCAATGTTTAATTTATAATATTAAATAAAAGAATACATATTAGTTGTCAAAGAAACCAATAACACTTTTTCATGGATTACCGTTCAATGTATCAAAGATTACTTATAAAAACAAGTACAAAAGAATATTAGATGTAGTTTGATTTTTAGATTTGATAGCTAAATCTAAATAATAAAAGTCATTTCAAAATATGTAATTCCATTTAAAATTCAATATTTTTAAAAAATTATATTTTCAACTAAAAATTTTGATCTAAGAAACTTGATTCTTTTATGATATAACTCTAGATTTGAGGTTGGGAAATGACAATGTTAATAGAAGGCAAGCATTGACAATGTACTACTGATAATGATCAAATATCACCAATAGGTCATAGCAATAGATCCAGACTTGTCTTTCCATAGAAAACTCAGTATGCATATATTATTGCCTAAAATGCTTGCATTGATAGTATTTTACTTGTAATAATGGTTTGGATTATATCTATTATTTATACTTTTAGAAAAATTCAAAACCTATTTATACATTTTAAATACATCCAACTATTAGTAACAATAAACATGATAGTAGTAGTATTCCTCTCTCTTCTTTCTATGTAACTAGACTTATCAATGTTAACTAGCAAAGGAATTGTACTGTAGACTTTTGGACTTGTAAATGTAAAATTTAATGTGATGCTCAATCATCTATGTTATTGTGTCAAAAGCATTAATTAGTAAAAATTGTATATACTTTATCTATGGGGTCTTTTTGATTTCTCCGGTTTTTTTAAGGTCAAATTTAATAAATGTGTTTTAAATGTTATGTATTTGAGTTTATCAGGATTGTTTTCTTATAATCATATGAGCAGTTTTTTTTTCTTTTTTTTTCTCTGAACAAGATTTTTCATAATCAAATATATTGTGCATGGGTGCATGCATGCTGTGCTACTTCAGACATTTGTCCTCTTTCTCTAATTATATTTTTATGATTTTTAAAGTAATAATCCCATTTAACAATGAAAAGAGGGATATGTTTTAGTTATCAAAAATTTTCAGTAGGCAAACTTTATATTGCACAAAGCTTGGATAAAATCAGGTACATTGTGTGAAATGAATGATATGAAAACTCTCTTCATATTTTACTGCAGATTAGTGCTGGAACTATTAAAGATTGCCTGTCACTTGTAAATGAAAACAATATAATTTTCAAACAAATATATCGCAACGTTACTTCAGTTTCAAATTCAATTGAAGATCCATACATTTTAAGTCATTGTTTTATGTAAAAGATTAAACATAAATGACTTATGACTATTATATTGTGAGATATTATTTTTAAGTTATATTCTGAATTATCAAGATGATATATATATATATATGGTCATTTTTCATTTTGTATCTTATAATAGTTTGCTATTAACTGAAAGGAGACCCTTTGATTCCTCTTGGAGGCCTTAAAGGAACTGAGCAGGGCAAATTCCTAATGTCCACTCCATACGTTCTTGTCGTTGCAGCTGTTATTACTATAGGTTTATTCATATAGTATACGAACATGGATGGGCTGCTCACCAACACGCATTAGCCAGCGTGGTGAGTTTATTGGCTTTTTACCTCTGAGTTTAAGATCAAGAAACACCATGGTCTTTCTTCTCAGTGCCTGATAAGGCAGAATGAATGTTTGTGTAAATGATAAAGATTTTTCCCAATTATACAATTATGACAGACAAAAATAAAGCATGGCCCTTAATCCCAGGAGGCTGTAAAGTCACCAACCAAGGCAGCGGTTGGTGGCCGAAGGCAGAGGGTGCTAAGAATATCCTGGAGGCAGACCCAGGCTGCCATTTGATGATGACTTTTTATTTAGGTACTTACAACTGCAGATCACTTTCAAGTGAAGGAAGATTGCAAGAATTAGAAGAAGAACTCTCTTATATTAAATGGGATATTATTGGACTTTGTGAAGTTAGAAGAAAAGGTGAAGAGACAATTGATTTAAAAAGTTGACATATGCTCTATTATAAAGGCACAAATATTGGAAATACAAGTGGAGTAGGATTCATTATAAATAAAAAGTGGAAGAACAATATTGTGGAGATTGATGGTGTATCAGACAGAGTGGCAAGATTAGTTATACAACTTAATAGCAGATATCAAATGCAGATAATTCAGGTTTATGCCCCAACAAGTTCTCACAGTGATGAAGTAGTAGAAGATTTTTATATGGATGTACAAAAGGCTTTTGATCAGAGTAAACAACATTTTAAAATTGTTATGGGAGATTTTAATGCTAGAATTGGTAAACAAATGAAAGATGAAAGTGTTGTAGGTAATTTTGGTTATGGTAATAGAAATGAGAGAGGACATAGACTTGTGGAGTTTGCAGAGAAGGAAAAACTTTATATTATGAATTCTTTTTTTGAGAAAAATGTTAGAAGGAAATGGACATGGAAGCATCCAAATGAAGGTACAGCAGAATTGGATTATATTTTGACTAAAAGGAAATACATATTTCAAGATTGTAATGTTCTTAATAAATTTAACACAGGAAGTGATCATCGATTAGTAAGGGGTAAGATACATGTTAATGTAAAACTAGAGAGACAAAAATTATTAAGAAAAACTATATTTACAGTTGATATTCCTAATCTTCAAAAACATTCTAATGAATTTAAATTAGAACTTACAAATCGGTTTCAAGTATTAGTAGATTTTGGACATGATTCAGATTTGAATGAAATTAATATGAAAATAACTGATACACTTTTAAAAACTGCAACAAAGATAGCTGTAGAAAAAAGCAGCAATTGACTAATAAAATTTCTACTGAGACTAAAGAACTTATGAAGAAAAGAAGGAATATGAAGATATGCAAGAATGATGCATTAAAAAGAATTGAATATCTTGAATTTTGTAAAATGGTGCGGAAAAGAGTTGAAAATGATATAAGAAAGTATAACTGTGAACTAGCAAGAAAAGCTGTAGAAGAAAATAAAAGTCTTAAGAATGTAAAACAACATTTTGGTATTGGTAGGAAATTTATATCTGCAATAAGGATAAAAGATGGAATTATTACTAAAAAGAGGGATGACATTATGAAATTGGTAGAAGATTTTTATCAAGAATTATATAGTAATAAAGAACAAGTACCTCCTATATCTATTACATCTTCCGAATTGCCCAGAATTTTAAATGAAGAAAGTGAAAAATGCAATTAAATGTATGAAAAAAGGAAAGGCTCCAGGTAATGATGGAATTATAATTGATATATTAAAAGAAGCAGGTGAAGAAACAGAAAAAATATTAGCAAAGTTATATACCAAATGTCTAAATGATAAAGATGTACCGGATGATTGGAAGAATGCAGTAATAATATTAATATTTAAAAAAGTTGATAAAGAAGATATTAGAAATTACAGACCTATCAGCCTTTTATCAGTTTTATATAAAATTTTTACCAAGATAATTACAACTCGTCTACAGAGAACCTTGGATTTTCACCAACCAAGAGAACAAGCTGGATTTAAAAGTGGTTTTAGTACAGTAGATCATATTCAAGTATTGAGAGAAGTTATAGAAAGGACAAATGAATATGAGTTGTCATTATGTTTTGGATTTGTAGATTATGAAAAGGCATTTGATTCTATAAACATTTCTTCAGTGATTAAAGCATTGGATCATCAAGGTATAGATCCAGGATATTGTCATATTTTAAAGAATATTTATAAAAATGTAACAGCAACAATTAGATTACATAATGATACTGGGAAAGTCAACATTGAGAAAGGTGTAAGACAAGGTGACTCCATATCTCCAAAACTTTTTACAGCAGTGCTGCAAGAAGTATTTTGTGGATTAAAATGGGAAACTAAAGGAGTGAAAGTAAATGGAGATTATTTAAGTCATTTAGATTTTGCAGATGATGTAGTTGTTTTTTCAAATAATGCTTCCGAGCTGCAGGAAATGTTGCAGGAGTTATCAGATGAAAGTAGGAAAGTAGGACTAAAGATAAATGTTAAAAAGACTAAAGTAATGTTTAATCGATTTGCTCCAAATATGAAAATAAAGATTGATTATGATGAATTAGAAGAAGTTAAGAGTTACAAATACCTTGGTCAGATTATTAATACAGATGGAAACATAATAGAGGAAATTAATCATAGAATTAAACTTGGTTGGAGTGCTTTTGGTGGAAATAACTTGATATTAAAAGGAAATATGCCTATGTGTTTGAAAAGAAAGGTTTTTAATAAATGTGTTTTACCAGTTCTTACTTATGGATCTGAGACTTGGACACTTAATAGAAGATCAATACAGAGACTTCAGACCACTCAAAGAAGTATGGAGAGATGTATGTTGGGAGTAACAAGAAGAGATCGAAAACGCAATGTATGGGTAAGAAAACAAACAGGTGTTACTGACCTCATTGAAAAAATTAAAAGATTGTAGTGGAGTTGGGCTGGACATATTGCTAGAAGAGATGATAATAGATGGACAATTGAAATTTTAAACTGGATTCCAAGAGATTGTAAAAGACCCAGAAGGAGACCACATGTAAGATGGATGGATGAAATAAGAAAATGTGTAGGGGTGATGTGGAAAAGAGAAGCTAAAGATCGGAGAAGATGGATTAAACTTGGAGAGACCTTTATCCTGCAGTGTATTGATAATGGTTGATAATGATGATGATGATGATGATATTGTAATGAGCACAGACGACGTTACATTATTTTTTTATTATTATTAAACATTAAAATAAAAAGTCCGCATTTAAAATTTTTTTTTAAGACAGAAAAATTGAAAATAAACTCTACCTTAAACTCGTATATATATAAATCGCACAGCGGGGAAAAAATTATTAAAATAAAACTTTATTAAAGAAAAAGTATGTTAAAACTAAATTTTAAAAAGATTTGGAGATAAAATTATATCGTTAAATTTATCTTTAAATATATCTTTGGATTTGGAAAACAGGTTAATTAATGTGATGGAAATGATTATTTTAATTAGTCCAAGTGAACAAGCCCATGGGCATTTAAATGTATAAACAATGGTCAGATAGGAAAACAATAAAAACTTATAGCAAATAAAAAGAAATCACTATGGAATCAGACCTCAGTGAAAAGACCACCATCATCGATGATGTAATGTTGAGTCAATCCTTAAGTTTTAATATAAAAGGAAAAGGTGGAAATTATTATGGATTATTATTGAGGGATGTGACAGATATGTGTTAGTGCGGAAGTGAAGGAGAAGGGATTGAAAAGATGCACTCTTCAATCCCTTCAGTTTTGCCAAAGAAAGAGAAATGAACTATCGTTTTCTACATTGAGGACCAACTAAACTAAAAAACCTCCAAATGAATAAATAAAACAACGGCTAAATGGATACCAATCTTCTTAGTACGGCGTGGGAATTCACATTCAAACGGCAAGGAACATATAAAGATGAACTATTTAAAAAACTGTAAGAACTTTATAATTTATGAACATTAAATTAAAAACTTTCCATATATAAAAAAATACAAATAGAATCCTATCTGACCAACGTAAATTAATATTAATAATGTTATTTGATATTTTTTTTATTTAAAATCATTTCCATTTATTTATTTTTTGTTCTTTAAATTTTATTATGATTTCTGTTTTCCATTAAGTTAAATTATATAAATATTAAACTTAAGTCTGGCGTGAATGGCTGTATAGATTTGTAAAGTTATATTAGGGGAGGGTAATCTTAGGTTATTTGTTTTGTGGTTAAAATGGGTCAATGGATTGGATATATTGGTGTAATTTAGTAGATGTTGTACAGATTCGCTACGGACAGAATTGCTTCATACACCGCACACACCCGTTTGCCTATGGAAGGAATTATAAGTCGGATACCGCAGTTCCTTTCTATGAAGTTTTTTGTTGTATTGCTCTTCTTCGCAGATAGATGTAATATTCCTATCTGCCAAGAGGCAATTTCTTTTCTTAACTTTTTGTGCACCGTATTTTATTACATTGAATACATCAATATATCAGATGAATTACTGCCAGTTTGACTACTAATTTTAGCCTAAGGTTAAATAGGGATAGAATGTTTATTATCAAATGCAAATCTATGTAGTCTATTTATACTCGACACTAAATAAAAATGCATTAAATTTAAGTTGTTTATAGATGTTTGCATGGATTCATTATCGTTTAATTATGTTTTGGATTTTATATTTGATCAAAATATATAGACATTCGATAAATAATGATACCTCATGGTGAGTATCTAAAATGTATTTATTCGGATGTCTTTTAAGTTATTGGTGACAATGCAAGTATCTTATGGTGAATACTATTGGGTTACTTATAAATTTCCCTCTGCAATTGTCAGTATTAATGATTTTATATTTTGATCATTTATGTTCATTTTGAAATGTTTTTAACTGCTGAAATCTATGTAACCGATCTATACGCAACATATTAAAACAAGCTTTTATAATCCCATCTGTGCGAACTTAATTAAAATGTAAACTTATAATATAATAGAAATTAAAATGTAAATTAAAATTCAAAGTAAAGTTAAAAATAATGTTAGATGTTAAAATGTAAACTGATACTAAAACAATTTTCAATCTTATATATATATGTGCATAAATAAATGTTTGTATGTTAATTACTGGCAGTGGCTTATTTTATTCCTTTTTTATATATACTCTTATATTAAATTATTAAATCTCTGCTATTCCACTGATCTAGTGACATGGGCTAACGACCAGATGCAAAATTTAAAAAAAAAATAAAAATTTTTTTTGACTTACGTATCTGCCTACTCTATAAATTTTTCTAGGTTCAAATGCCTAGATGGCGCCCTGTAGTGCAGTTTACGTAAGTCTACCTTCTCCAGATCATTACAATATATATATATAAGTTACAAAATGAAAAATGATCACATGATAATACATGGTAAAACACAAAACAAGATGGGCACTTGTATCTGTTACTAAATGGAAAGAATTGCTTCATTCTTTAACTATAGTATATGTCTAATTGTAACTGTATATAAAATACAATTATATATATTATATCAAGAATGTGTGGAATTGGAATTGTTCAAATACTAATAGTTTGTCAGTATTCATTATGGTAATAATGATCATGTTCTGTATAACTAATTAATATCATAGAAGATATAAAGTTAAAGAAAATAACATTTAATAGTGTCAAAGAATCATCATCAATATGATGAAAATAAGGCTAGTTAAACACAATCCAAATAATTATAAAATAAAACATCATATTATTCTCACACACATTGAAATATGAGGCTGACATATATATAAAGAACATATATGTATAAATATTTATTTTTATTGAAATATGAGGCTGACATATATATAAAGAACATATATGTATAAATATTTATTTTTACATTGTAATCGAGTAAAAATAAAAGCAATGAGATATGGTTTGTCATAGCATATGAACTGTGATATCAAATCTGCAATGAATGAAAAATAATCATAAAAGAAAGAAACTTTATTTATATGCCCCAGTTCTGAATGCCAAAATTTATACATGTATAAAATGAAAACATGTGAATTTCTCATATTAATATCCTAAGTCTTTGAGAAAGTTAATTGATCTAGTTATTATAAATACCAATATGTATGAATAATAAAATTTATAATGGAATAAATTGAACAAATATGAATGTTAACACTTATATCCCCTACAAATTATAAAGTTAAAATCTGTAATAACCAGCATTAAGCTAATGCACATGTGCTTTACAGATTTTAACTATAAATGAATACTCTCACTTTCCAAACACAAGATAAAGTCTTGTAAAAAGATAGAATGAATCTGTCTATCCTTTCAACCCAAACATTTAAGTAAGAATAGACTTAAGTATTTGGAAATGAGAGTGTGAAGATATATTTAATATCTTCATGATCTCATTTCCAAATACTTAAGATTTGCCCATACTTAAACATTTGGGTTGAAAGGATAGATGGATTCATTCTATCTTTTCACAAAGACTTTATCTTGTGTTTAGAAAGTGAGAGTATTCATTTATAGTTAAAATCCATAAAGTGCATGTGCATTAGTTTAATGCTGATTATTATTACAGTTTAAAAACATTGTGCTATATAAAAAATAAATATCTTATTTAAATCTGTAATAACATAAATTATACAAAAACAAATCTATAATAATGTAAATAGGCTAACTAAAATTAACAGTGTTGTAAAATTAAGTAAACCAAATCTGAAATGGGACAAAATAAGCAACAATTAAACAAGATTTATTAATAAGATAATTCAAAATCTATATTGAAATAAAGTTTAAAATGTATTAATAATATTTATATAGGTATTCATTCATAAATAACCCTTTTATAATTATGTGGTAAATTTATTTTCAAGAATGAATAAAGTTATTAAGCTTAATGATTATACAAAATTTATTACAATAATTTATTAACTAACTCTTGTGCCAATTGATTTTCATAAAACTATTAAATTCTTTTTAAAATAACTACTGAATTCTATTATAGCAAAATTTAAATTACTTTGTTAATTAGATATTATGTATTTATTTTTATAAGACTAAAATTATTATTATTACTATATCATAGATCTATTAGTTTTAATAAGTCTCTTTACTGGAATTTAGTAACCAATAATAATATTATTTACAAAGTTGATAATAGACAATTAATAAATATGTTACAATAATTTAAATTAATGTATCATAGAATATTATATGTTTAAACTACAAAATTGTGCAAGACATTAAACATTCTTTTTTCAACCCAGAAGAAAATATTTATTTATCTATCACCCCAATATACAATATATAAAATCATGCAAAAGAAACATTAACTTGCTGTAGTTTCTCTACTAACATTTATCAGCAAACAAAACAAGTTATTAAATAAAATCTATTATGATTATCTAAATATAAATTTAGAGTTATTAAATTTTTTTAATTACTCATACATTTATACATTTATATAATCATCTGTATACATGTATATATTAAATGCCCATTCAAAATAAGAGTAATATTAAATCAAAATAATTACAAATAATTATAAATGGACCATACAACCAGTAAAAATAGTAATTGATATTTATTATAAAAAGTTTTCCAATCACTTTTATTAAATTCACAAATCCAAAAGAGAATCTGATATTTTGAAATACAATAATTCCCAAAAGAGTTTGTTTATTTTTAGAGTATCCAAAGCTTATTGAGCAAACCAATTAATTAATAATCCCTGACAAGATTTCACATTGTACTCAGCATTCATTAATAAGTGTTATGTATTTGAAATGATCATTCTTGTCAGTTGTTGATTCATTGACATAAACACACACACACACACACATATATATATAAACATCCATGGATAAAATTAATCAGCATTTTCTAACTGTTAATTATTCCAGTCGTTGGCCTCATATGCATATACATTAACACATAATAAGTTAAACGTTTTCCAGTATTCTTTTTAAAACAATTATTCCATTGGGTAAAATAATTATTATTCATTATCCTTGGTAAATTATTGACTCAGTAGCACTTAATAAATAGATATAGAAGTATATATATATATATATATATTTATATATATGTGTGTGTGTGTTTAACACTTTATCAGCATTTTTAAAATGTTCTCCAAGAAAACTCCAGTAAACAACTTCATTTCTTTAGTTGTTATTTTAATTTCTTTTTAAAGATTACATCTATCTTGAAGTAAACATCAAACTTCTTTTTATTTTTTTCATTATGTAGTTTTACTCAAAATATTTTTTTAAAATATACATTGCATCTTTTTTTTTAAAAAAAGAGATATTTGCTGTGGAAACATGGCATCAACTGAAGTGATCAATATATATAAAAAAACAAGAATTTCCCAAGTTAATACATGGGCTTATATAGTCTTTTGTTTGGTTGATGCAATAATTATGTCATGACTAGATACAGTAACCACCAATAAACTCAAAATTTACACCCTTTATTTTATTGAGTGATTATTGCTCTTAAATTGAGATTCTTTGAACCAATCAGCATTCTATAAATGATCTCTTTCAAATTTTAAAGTATAAAATAAGAACAATGATTTTTAAATGTCTTTTTTTAAAATAATAAATAAAATACATTTTTTTAATTTTAAAAATAGTATTACAAATAATATATTTTGAATAACAAATATTATCTTTAAAAATATTTGCTATTTTAAAATCTTATACAATAATCTTGTATTGAAACAATAACCTAAATATGCATGCATATATGTGAAAATGTAATTTATTTACATAAACCTATTGTCTTTTGAAATATCTATATAAACACAACATTTTTTTTAACTTTATAAAATACATGTCTTTTAATATATAAATAACTTTAAAAATAGAATTTTAAGTTTACTGTATATTATTTTTAAAGATAAAAATAAAAGCAAAATCAATTGTAAATTGTTTTGTATTTTAGTGTGATTACAGTAATGTTAAATTAAATATAAAAAATTGCTTGATAACTTTAAACAATCAATAATCTATAAAATCATGAAAATAAATTTAATTTATATATATGATAAAGCCCAATTAAGGTCTAATTTAAGATGATATAGTATATATATATATATATTGTAATGCACATCATTTGCCTCAAATATTGTGGGTCAAATGTAATAGAAAGCCCTTTATGTAAAAAAAAATAAAGTAGCCCCAGTCATTAAAGAGCCAAAATGTAATGGACAATACTATCCAATTATAAATAGATAAATTGCTTATCTGCTTTTCCAACTAACAATACATGAAATAAATCAAAATCATACAGAGCAATAATAAGACCTATTATTGAATCCAACATATATATTAAATAAAATTATGTATATCTAAATATCTCAACTAACATTGGCTCGTATAAATAACCTCAAAGTTAAATAATAACTAAAACATGAAATTATTATCCATTAAGTTATGAATTTACCAAACTTCATAATGACTCTGGTACTGAAAAGAAAGAACAAAATATTAATACATTTCTAAATAAAATACAAAGTCATTACTTATGGAACAAATGACACATACTTTATTTCTAAATTATGGTTTGATTTTTTTAATAGTATCTGTGTTTCAAATATTCTTTTTAAATATAGACCAAATATAAAAAACAAAAACAAAAATATTATACACTTGAAATAAGTATCAATTAAATAAGCAAAGACATATTTGTCCACAGTAAATATAAATCAAATAAATAAAGATATATTGTGTACAATAAATATATGTATTGGTGTTTATATCATGCATAGGAGTTATTATATAAAATTAAAATGAAAACAGATAAATAAATAAGTAAATAATTGACTGGTAAAATCTTTTAGAATTAACAAATTAGATTATAGATGAAAGCTAGGTCAATTGATTAAACAACATTACGTCAAAAAAACTCCACTACATTATAAGGGTTTGCTTATTTTATTCATCTGGAATCATGCTTACTACCATAAGCATCGAATACTCAGATTTATTATCTATAATGTGGCTCACTCAGGCCTATAAATATAATCTCTCTTTGGCAACTCATGCTAACCTAACACTTAATATAATATCAATACATGATTTATTTCACATGATCTTTTGCTTTTGTTTGAAGTTTAATAAAATTATATATATATATATATATATATATATATATATATATATATACACACACAAAATATAACTGATTTCTAACTGACAAATATAGGAATACTTATTTGTGACTTTAAATAACCTTTTAATAACTCAATTCGATTCACGATCCCTAAGAGCACATCTAATAATCAAATAATAATAGAAATATATATATCAAAAGAATTAAGAAATAACAAAAATTTTGATAGTAAAATTTGTAAGGACAAATCTATCTTATTATTGAAATTAATAATAACCCATATGCAATTTAAATTTACACTCTTTGTTTTCAAATTTTAAATATTTAATGTTGATTTTATGACATTTATATAATACTTGTTTTGAGCAAGACAAGTTAAATATAACAAAGTTATATTTCTAATTAATGTTTTTTATTTAAAAAATTTTTTAAAAATATATCGATCTCTAGATTGTTTATAACCCTTAAAAGGCCAACTTCTTCTGTTGTTTTCTTTTTTTAACTTCTTCCTAACATTTTAATATATTCTATCATAAGTTGAATTTAGGAGAAAATATTACATTAATGATGACTTATCAGTTCCAATGCATGAGTATTTAATGTTCCAAGATTTCATTCCTTAAAGTTTAAATATTGAATTTATTATACAAATTCCATTTGTTTCTGAATGGTTATTAAGTTTATAATTGTAGATTTTTAGATAACTATCTTGAATGTTAAGCTCTAGACATGATATAAATATGCATGTTGAGCAATTGCTTAGTTTTTTTTTTAAAAATTGAGCCAGGATAAAGGATAAGAGAGTGCAGTCATCCTTGACTGTGATATATTTTATTTACCCATCTGTAGAATGAAAATAATGAATATATATAAAGTACAATTGATTTCTCCTTCAATTTTTTTAAATAGTGATCTTCTTTCTTTTTTTTTATTTTTCACGTGCAAGTTAAGATTTCTCATAACAACAATTGTTGATATCTTTTAAAGCATTCAAAGTAAAATAATGTCAATTATATATATGTGAGAAAAAAAAAATATTACATTGAAAATTTATGCTACAGTTTACAACATATATATAAACAATAAACAACAACATTGCATTTTTAAATAATCACCAAAAATGAAATAATATTTTATTATAATTAGCAATTTATATGTTTTTATTTATAATACTGATGTACACACACTAATTTGAATATGGCATTATAACCATTTAAAATCTCACCATGAAAAAAAAAAATTAGAGCCATGTACCAGCAATAAATAAACAAAATAATAAATCCTAATAACAATAACTATGACTAACAGCAATAAACAATAATAACACCCAATATATAAAAAACCAATCAAAGAGATTTTTTTTTTAAATCAAGACTGACACTTTAATAAAATAAAGATGGATTTGTTGATCCTTTACAATATATATATATGTAATGAGAATTAGGTACAAATAACTAATTTAATAATTAAATATATAATTTATTTAATATAAAATAATAATAATAATAATAATAATAATAATAATAATAATAATAATAATAATAATAATAATAATAATAATAATAATAATAATAATAATAATAATAATAATAATAATAATAATAATAATAATAATAATAATAATAATATTAAAATCAATAAATAAATAGTACATGATTAAATTACAATATAATAAATAACTTGATATACTATTCTTAAAAATATAACGAATTAATTATGAATTCTGATTTCATAAAAACAAATAAATTACAAATATATTCAACAGCACAATAATTTATGTGGGTTATAGAAAATGCCTGGAAAAATATCCATGCATATATAATGACAATACTTAAAAAAATATCTAGTTTATTCAAATTATTACATTTCAATTTGCAAGTGTCAAAATAATCCAAACCATAATATTGACATGATCTGCTTTAGATAAATACAGTCATCATTATCACTAATTTATTAAACTAGTGATTATCTCTAGTATAGATAAAAACTTTCAACCACAGTTAAAAACTAATGTATCTGTTTGTTTTTTTATTAATTAAACACACACATGGAAATAATTCAATTTCATTTTTCTCTTTTATGTGGAATATCTATTATAGATATTCTTAATAATCTCCACACCACCATTTATTTTTGAAATGCATGAATAAAGACACTGTAAAAGACAAATGTCCCATGATGCATTTAATGCTTAATTAGCACTCATCAGTAGGTTTTGGTCACCATCTCTTGTATAAATCTTTATCATATGTTCAGTATTTATCAATAATAAATTATTAAATTTTGATTTACAAGTATCAAGATTAAAATATTGTATCTGTGCTAGAGATGATCTCTAGTTTATAAATAATTAGTGCTAATTATTACTAGATAAAATACCTTATACACTTTAAATAAACACTTTTCAATGTAATTTAATATAATAAAATTTATTTCTTCTTGCTTACAGTTTCAACTGTCCAGCAATCATCATAAGGTCTCTTTTAAACTTTTATCAATTTCTAAACAAAATTTTAACTCAAATGGAAAAAAATGATAATCATTACTGTATTTGTCTACAGTGAATCATGTATGATGGTATAAAAATTATTAAAAACTATTACAAACAATCCTTTAATCCGCAGAAGTACTTTTGCGGATTTAAGGATTGTTTGTAAACCGTTAAATTTATTATTTCATTTATTATATATATATAATAGAGTCTTATTTTTCAAAAGATTTGTATTTTATCACATATTAATTTATGTTTATTTTTATCTACAAGTTTAAATTCTACAATTCTTTAATTTTACTATTTTACTTTGACAGAAAGCCAGCTGTCAATCACAATATAAACAGATTTAAAACTTTAGAACAATAAATTGTTACTATTTTTAGCTCAGTCATTTAAACTCAATCTAAGTAAAACTATCTATATGTACACTCAATAAAAAGAGCTTTCTATCTTTCATGCTTCAATATTTTGAGACATCTTTTTGCTTCTTTCATTATTTTAACTCTTTTTGTTTTTTCTGTCCTTTGAAAGCAGGGAAAATTCTTTGATTTAATAAAAAATATTGGGTAAAAGTTTTATTTTATTCCTCTTAACTAACTCAGAATAAATAACTTTTTTAAAAGAGTAAAAACTTACAGTGTATGATTATTTAATTGTCTGAAAACTTAGAATAGATAATAATTATTATTAACAAATTGCATTTTTAACATTGATTGATTTTGTTTTATCTAAATATTCCTTCTATTCAATCATCATATAAATATTGTCTATAATGTAATGGTATAGAAAATTAGAAGTGAATATGGGGAGATGCAAATCATATCATCTCTACTGAATAAATACAAACATAGTAAATGAAAAAATATAATAGAATAAAATAAAATATAGAATAGGCAGCATGAGAGTCAGGGTGACTAGCCATATAAAACTATATTAATGACATTCAACTTTACTATCATTACATAAGAATAATTAAATCAATAACTCATCAGCAATCAACAAACAAACTTGTGATTGGATCTAAAAGAAATATATTGTAAACAGGCTACTTATCTAGTCACTGCCAAACATAAGGCAGAATTATCACACATTACAAAATATAACACTGGATGCTGATACATGCTGGTTATCATCAATGCTCTGGCCATATAATACCATTAATGTATCAGTCAACTATAGACTAAATTTCTAATAAGAAAAACAAAATGCATTGAATGGACTTTAAAACTGATACCTTGGTACCATCCACAAAACTATCTGAATGTCAAAATCAGATATAAACCCCCACATCTATATAACTTAAAAAGACAGAATATGCTGAAGCTGGCTATAGCAAAGGATATTAATCTTCAATTTTATGAAGGCATTTTTAAAATTTTAAAAATCCTAATATAAAATTGAAGATTAATATCCTTTGCTATAGCCAGCTTTGGTATATTCCGCCATCTTAAGTAGCAATACTTAAAATGGCAGGATATGCTGAAGCTGGCTATAGCAAAAGATATTAATCTTCAATTTTATATAGGCATTTTTTAAAATTTGTAGTTTTATTCTAGTGGATTGTTTTATTATACTTATATTATTTGATATTACTTGTATTATAAAATGTAATAATAAATATTTAGTAGATATTATGTCACATCTGATGGTTGTCAATTTTTTATAAATATATATATTATGTCACATCTGATGGTTGTCAATTTTTTATAAATATATATCTGTGTTTATTTATAATATTATGCTGAGGTGTCTGGCTTAGTATGTCACAAGTGTTGTTTATTGGCTACATGTTTATACTTTGGAAAACAGCAATAATAAATCTGCAACTTTTTTGGCATACATATAAGTTTTTGCAAATCAGTTCTCATTATTTTGACTCCTGCAAGAATTGAACATTGAATTAGAATAAGTTTTGCTCAACTTGACTTAAATTCTTTGAATTGAAATAAAAAAAACTGCTAATTATTAATTAATTTACTAAAAGCCAATATCCAGTCTTTTTATAGTGAAAAGAAAAGTATACAGACTATTCTGAGTGTATTCAAATATATAACTTATTAGGCAATTTTAAGTAATTTTTCTATAATTGACTTTGAATTAATTTGTGTATAATATTCCTTTTAAGATCTATTTTTTTAGTATAGTAACATGATTATAACACCCCTCTTTATTATATTTCTAATTAAAACCGTCTAATTAAATTTTAAAATAGCATTATTTTGGTGTTTATTTTGCTGTTTTTTTAACTACAAGTAAAACAAAAACACATTTTTTTTTTTTATAGCAGATATATATATATTAATTGCTGATATATCAAAATCTTTAATCAGCCCACTCCATCATTATGACATTTTGAACCAAGGAAATATTTAATCATTAATTTTATTTGTATTTTTTATACCTACTTTCTAATTAATACTGTCAGTTATCCACTTATCAGTAATTTAATCCAGACATTTACATCTTAACACATATGTAGTTTTTACTTCTTTACTAGTCGTACATATATATATATATATAGATATATATATTTTAATTGCTGATATATCACACACACACACATATATATATATATAGGCTACAATAATTTTCTTATAACTACGTTCTAGTGACATAAATATATATTATATATTGCATTGGGTGTTGTTTCATCAATTAATTAAATTTATATCAATGTTATCTTACAAATCAACCAAGAAAGATTGATAATTCTATTTTATTATAAATGAAATAATAGAAGGATTAGGATCAGTACTGTGAATCACATTTTTTGTCAATTATAAATAAATTTTTGCTGTTACATGCATACTAAATTTAATTCATCATAATTTTCCAAAGAAATGTAGACTGTAAAAAGAAAACTCGTATTAGTTTTTTCTATGCCATTAATTTTATTCATTATCATACATTGTATTTGAATCTAAGAAATATAGTAAATAAAATAAACAATGTGTCACATGACTTTCTCAACTTACTTTCAATATCTGTATTAAAATAATGTTTTCACTTATAAAAACCAATAAACAAAAATAATTTAGGAATTTCATTCATACTGCTATTTGATGTTTACAATAATAAATGCCTAATATTGTATGGATTATTAGTTCTAAAGCATATTATTTTAAAATTCTTATGGCATTACATTAAAAGTCTTGTTTCTTCATTAAAAATGGCAGTTTAGTCGAGTTATAGAGATGTGGACTAAAAGATAAAGATTCTCAAATTAAACTCAATGTCTCAGTTTTAATGCTTTACAATCACATGATCTTCCAAAAAACCCAAAAACCATTAAATTATTTTTATTTTTTAATAGATAAATTGTAATTTTTTTAATTGTATTTTCTATCAACTTTTCTAAAATATTAATTTTCTTTTTAAGATATTTAATAGTAAACTTTTAGTAAAAAATATTTTAAGGATTTTAATGAGTTTTTTGTAGTTACAATAATTAGACAATAAGTGGCAACACATCTTTCTATACCATATTTAAAAATCATAATTTGATTTTTAATACAGAATCATACAGAGGGGCAACCATTTAAATATCACTTTTCCTCTAGAACTCTTGCTAAATTAGAGATACACATTAGCATTTAAAATGTAGAAAATTTACAAAACTGAACAAATTTTTTAATGTAATTTCGAATGTTTTATTTTTCAATGTTGACAGTTAGGATTTATCATTTAAAGAATATACTGTGAATGAGAAATTAATTTTAAATTCTCATATTGATGACAGTACTGAATCACTGTTTGCTAAATCACTTTTAAAAGATGTTAGTATAAGTAAAAATTCTGGAGACAACAGTTTTAAGTGTTAATAATTGTCTCCAGAGAAAATTAATTTACAGAATAGTTAAGGTTTACTGTTGAGGGAAAGAATTTATTTAGAAATTAAAAGTAGGAAGAATGTATTATCAGTAATTTGAGATTATGGGATTAAGGGAATATAATATTTGCAAATGATGTAAAGAATAATGTAAGAATGTATCTATTAGGTGCTGAGATTTTAAATACTATGTTAGAAATTATTATGAAAATAATAATTTTGTATCAGTAGTGGGGATGACAAACAAACAGTGAAAAGCAAAAAGAAGGAATTAAGGGTCTGAGATCATTAACAAGTTTTAAATATGGATGGTGCCATGTGATGCTAGTTTGTACATTCTGCCCTGAACAAAAACTATTTATCAGAAGTGGTACCATTTTAAATGGGTAAATAATAGTAAAGTTTAATACAGTGCTTTTATTTATAAAACAAAACTTTATTACATAGATTGTATAATTTAACATTGATAGTAAGATGATAAAAAAGTAATAGTAAACTCAACTACTGATTAAACTTTTTGTTTTGACAAGTACTTCAATAATAATGCATCAAAACAGGTTTAAATACGTCCAGTGTATTAACATGTAATTCATCCACTCTGTATTTTCAAAAATAATTTTTGATTTTTAAACAAGTAACATTACATGCCATCACATCTCATTGTGTGCAATTCCAAACTTAAATTTTGAATGTAGTTTCATTGATATGGTCATATAATTATATAGAAGTATCAAATTATTCTCCAGCATTATAATAATATTGTGATATAAGATAAGCAATTATATAATAATATTTTTATTACTGGTATTTCAATAATTAAAATTGTAATATCTTTATTAAAGGTAAGCATATATTTAAAATGAAAAATGTTTAATTATTTATTATCTCAGCTTCAGGTTGTATTATTAAGAAACAAAATGTAATTTATTTCCAGAAATTTTTAGAATAAATACTGCAAGTGTATAAAATTTTAGATTTTGGAAGAAAAAAAACATATTTTGTATTGCTAAAATATTATATTTTGTAAAAAAAAAAAAAGGAAGGTACTTTGTTGTAGAAAAATATTTTCTTAAATAATATATATTTTAAAACCTTAGATTTTGTGGAAAATATTTAAGAAGTTAATTACAGTTCAAAACAAAAAAACATATTGCACAATAACATGATCTAATATAAATTAGTTAGATTATTAAACACATTTTTATCTCAGAATAATCAATAGTAATTGTTAAAAGATAAAAGGTGGAAAGTTTTGATATAGCAAGTATTTCAAGCCTATCTTTTTTAAAAGTGAACACTGAAGAATCAACAATGCAAAAAACTTTAATAAAGATGAAACTACTCTCACCACAATGCCACCAGAAGTTGCAGTTAACAAAGCACTGGTTTCCAATTCAGAGAAACCCAAAAATTTGAATTTTTCTTTAAATTTTACAAATAATAATCTGGGTACTTGTTTAAAATGTAATTATAAAAGTTAGAAATTGTTTAGTTGAAAATTTACTTGTCAAGTAGTTAATAATGATTTTTATGGATAAATTGGTCATAAGCTTTCCATATCATATTTTTATTGGTCAAGACCAATTGAAGAAAAAAACCTTAAAGTTATTTAGTTTAATTAAAATCAGGAAGTTCACTTTTTTGTTTTCATTATAAAATATTTCATCAAAATATGTGATTCATTAATAATTGGAAACTCTTATGTCATATAGTAAAAATATGTGCATCTTAAAAATGATTGAACATTAAAAAAAAAGTACCTTGGCAAATATGGAAATGACAATGTTGGAATGCAATCATTTGTTTATCTGATTATATCCTGGGATCCCACAGGTTTGTTTAACTAAGAATGTATCTTTATTTTTCTTTTTTTAAAGAAGCATGTTTTAAACTTTTAAATTATTTGTTGTATAATAATGAAAATATTTTTTTAGGTGTCCACTTTAATAATTTCATTTAAATATTATATAACACAGTAGGTTGCAACAATTATACAGCATATCAAACATATTTAGTAATATTTCTGCTAATCCTATGTGCATTTGTTGACAAATATTTTATTCATATTCATCAATAATAAAATATATGCCACTATTTCATCAAAGCATTTAAATTAATATTAAGAAGATGAGATGTCTTAACTATTCTCACATATATTTTCTTTATGTAATTCATGCAGTGTTAATTTCAAGTTTTTCCTATGAATATCTACTGTGATAATATCAGCATAGATATTATTATAATACTAACGAAATTCCTCCAGTATATTTATTTTATATGTAAGGAATTATGTTAAAATGTTGCTAAATTCAAGTAAAACATTTCAAAAATCGTTCTTAAGATAACAATTTTTTTAATAATTATTATTTTTATTGTTTATCAGGTAAAAAAAATAATATAAAGCATTTTTAAACTTAATTCATAGCTTAGTAGTCTATGCATTTTAATTTTACTTTTAATTTTCTCCTTTTTAGAAGATAAATAAGCATATGAACTAGAAAAAGTTTCCACATATTTTACAATAACCATAATTAAACACATCACCTACTGCCTGTTGAAATACATTTTGAAGTTAAATTGACTAAATTTATTGAAAATAGACATAAAGTTCATCCATAGCATTATGCAATAATCAAGAATGTTTAAATTGAGATTCAGTAACAAAAGAAATGAGATACCTTTTTACTTAGCAGTGAATTGTAGATTTAAGGATCATTAAGTTTTAACATTTAACACTTTTAGATAGAATAATAATAATTATACATATATAACACTTAAAATTTCAGTGAGGTGCAGTTTGAGCCAAAGAGAGAGCCCTTCAACCAACAAGACCTATATTTTTATAGTTTTTTTTTAATTTTTTACAGCTGTCAAATTCTAGTTAATGACCAATAAACACAGATCATTATTTTTTTAAATCTTAACTGCAAGATAAGTCAATCTGTAAATACATCATTTTAATCTAGATATTTTTGAAATTACACATGGTCTAATGAACTTAATTCAAAAGAAAATTAAACAAAGTTTCTTATTTAATAATAATAATAATATTATAATAAAAAAAATAATTAAACATTACTTATTCATTTACTTATTGAGTTTGGTTATAATATTAATTTATTAAAGTTTGAATTAATAAATATTTTATCCATTATAGATTTAACTTTAACTAATATTATAATTGCTTTTTTATGAGCTTGATAACTCAAAATAAAACTACTTTATTAATTATATAAACAAGTTTATTCATCCATGCACACACAACATACATGAATGAAGGAAATAACGGTTTAAGCTTTAAACTTAACTTATTAATTACTTCTTTAAATAAGTACCTATAATTTATTACAACTAACAAACAATTTTTTAAAATATTAGGTATTAAAAATAACTTTCATGAACTTTAAGTTGAATTACAATAAATCAAAAGTTAACCCTTGCTTTACTACTCTAAACCTAAAGAAGCTAACTTTAAAACAACTTTATCTTTTCTACTCTCTTCTCTTCTACAAACTTAATTACTATAATATTAAATCATTACTTTCTTGCACACATTCTAGTATAATAACTATTATTTTAATAATAACTGGAATTTTCAAAAATATATATAAACTATTATGCTTATAATAAATATAACAATACATCTACTCTTGCATACAAGTTGAACTGAAGGCTTATATAACAAAACTATTGTCTCTTTTATTTAGTAATTCACAATTTTTAAAAAAACAAACAAGTAAATACAGAAAATTATTATGCTAGGGTGGGTAATGGGAACAATGGGCAAAAACACATAGTCACAATATATAATATCACAATTACTAAAATATTATTCAGTGTTTGATATTATGTTTTGATGAATAATAATTTTATTGTTATAGTAATCTTTAAAAAGAAAAGAAAGAAATTGAACTTTTCACCACAAGTCATTCCATAAATATAAATGCTTGAAAATTTTTATTATTAATATTATAAAATATATTAATTAAAAAGAGATCATTCTTTTTTTCTAATAAACTTATAATAAGTGATTAGTATTATTTTTTAAATTTACTTTCAAGTGAGATGAAAATTATTACTGTATCTGAAATGGACTAATAAAAAACATAAATTATGCATTACAAAAAAGTGTAAATTAATATGGAATTACTCAGAATGTTATGAAAATATTTTTTTATTTTAATAAAATTGAGTTTCAGATTTGTCTTACTATTGGTCCATAATATTAAAAAAAAATTAAATAAATAAAACGTTTTTAATTAAAGATACAAAATAAATCAAGATATTCATATAATCTTTTTTTTTAGTTTAAAAGTAGAATAATCCAAGAACAATTATTTTGATATTTAAAATGTATATTTTGAAGTGTATATTTAGAAATTATTTAACCATTATTATAAAATATTTAAAAAGTATATTTATATATTATAATCATTTTTAAATGTTTTTTTTTAATTTAATAAATATTGAGTATTTTTTAATATATTCACATATATCTGAGTATAATCTAATTTTTTTATACTTTATAACTTATGTGAACTTTTATTACTATAAAATTAATAAGAGTTATTTTTAAAAAACAATAATAGGTTAGGTGATTCATAAATGGGTTTTCTTGTTATGTGTTTCTTTTGTTTCTTCCTAATAAGTACCTCTTTTGTAATTTTTAAATATATTGTGACAATAAATATTATGCTTTATGAATTTAAACAAACTATTAGAATTTGGTTAGTAAAATTTGATATGTATGCTAAAACTGATAAAGTAGTAAATAAATTAGTAATACAATAATACATTTATAAAATTAATTGTATACAAATTTATGTCTTTTTACATAGAAGAATTGAATAGCAACCTATAATAAGAATAGTTGTCTGCCTTTGAAACCAATTCTTCAACTTTCATATTAAGAACTGTTATCATCATTATTATTTTTAATCTTTATCAATCCATTTCAGAATGGCTCTGAACTATAGCATCTCTCTTGCACATCATATTAGCAACTTTCCTTATTTCATCTATCCATCTTACATGTAAGTTCTTTCAATATTTTTTAAATTTTTTTGAAATTCAATTTTAAAGTGTAACTATCTATTCGTTTTCTCTCTGCTAATAATATATCACTTAATTCTCTCAATAATGGCACTGTTATCCATTTGTTCTTTATCCATGTATTTTATTTAATTCTTGTTATTTCTAATATATATGTCTCCACGTTTTATCCAATAATTTGAAATCGTTTTATTGCTTTCCTATTAAGTTTCCAAGTAAGAGTTTCATAAATAAGAACCAGCAAACAATATATTTTTTTCTTCCAATACATAAGCACATATTCTTTTAAAACTAGGTTATTTTCACCAAAAGCATTCTAAGTTTAATTCTATTATTAATTTCATCCATTAAGATTCCATACATATTAATAACTTATTACAATTCATAATTATTAATCTTTAATTTCCTCTTCTAAAAATCTAATGGACATTGCTTTAATGATATGAGCATTTATCTTTAGTCCTACTTTCTTGCTTTCATCTGATAACTCTTGCAATGTTTTTTGAAATTCTTAAGTTTTATTTGCAAAACAACTACATTGTTTACAAAGTCTAGATGATACAAATAATCCACTTCTTTTTATTCCTTTAAATTTCCATATTAACTCCCAAAATATTTCTTGTAAAATGGCTATAAAAGTTTTGGAGATATGAAATCACCATGTCAAATACCCTTTCAAATGTTAATCTAATAAACACTTTTTAGAATATGGCAATATCTTAGTTCAATATTTTGACAATCCAAGGCTTTAATTATCATGATAATGCTTATAAAACCAAATGTCTTTGCATAATTTATAAATCCAATACATAATATTCCTTTCTATTATTTACCTCACTACTTTTTAATCCAGCTTAATGTTGTAATTGGTTAGAATTTAATGTTTTCTATAGTTGAGCTGTAATTATTTTGATAAAAATTTTGTATAAGACTTATAAAACTCTGATAGATGTATAATTTATAACATTTTCTTTATCACATTTTTAAAATATCAATATTACTATTCTATTCTTTTAATTATTTCCATTGTTATCATTTAGATATTTGGTATATAGCTTTGCCAATAACTTTCCTATTTATTTACATGCTTAATTTTAAAATATCAATAATAATTTCACACTTTCTGGAGTTTTATTTATAGATTAAATTGCTTGTCTCACTTTTTCATTTAAAATACTTAGTAATTCAAATAATATAGTAATTGTAGATGATACTTTGTTTTTTGTTTTTGTTTTGCTCTTTACTACTGTATATTTTTTATACAACTCTACCACACATTTTATGATATCATCTTTCTTTTTAATAATAATTTCATATTTTCTTCTTATTGGTATAAAAACTGTCCTTTCAATGCCAAAATGTTGTTTTATACTTTTCAAATTTTTATTCACTTTTATAGTTTTCCTTGTCAATTCACAATTATATTTTTTATAACAATATTAACTCTTTTTTATACTATTTTATTAAACTCTAGTTATATTTTTTTAAATGTATTCCTTATTTTTATATATATATATTGTTTTTTTTCTCAGTAGAAAATTTATTATAATATTAATATTATTTATGTTCTTTATTATTTTTTACAATGCTTTTTACAACCCACTATTGACAGTTTTGTGTGCCCAGCAATCTTGTTCAGAACTGTAACAAACACAATACAAATACTTGAATACAAATATACATTAATATGAACATATAATTTTACATTTTATATTTATATATTTTATTTTATAATCTTTGTTTATATACCTATATATTTTATATACCTCTTTATATAATTATTACTTTTTTATATATTATACATTTTAACCTTTTTACATTATATATTTATCAATCAATACTTTCTATAATCATATATATATATTCTATTTTTATTTCAGTTATATATATATATCAATCAATACTTTCTATAATCATATATATATATTCTATTTTTATTTCAGTTACTTTTTTATTTTATTCTTATTAATTTTTTTTTTATTTAACTTTGACATTATATATTCATATTTTTATATTTTACATTATTATTATTATTCATTATATTAACATTCGATATGTATAATTTTCTTTAACCTATAATATTATTTTATAATAATAATGTTATATAGGTTAAAGAAAATTATACAATAATAATATTATTCCTCATCCTGCAGCTCACAGTACCGCTATGAATATGAGGCAAAAGGCCTCGAAAGTGCTTAGCATGTAATAATTTCTGTGTGTCTTTATAGCTTCTCATTCATGTGCGTCATACGCTTTGTTAATTTTGTATACTATAGGTTAAAGAAAATGATACATATTGAATGTTAATATAATGAATAATAATAATAATGTAAAATAAAAAATATAAATATGTAATGTTAGATTTAAATATTAAAAAAATTAATAAAAATAAATGAAATAAAATTAGAATATATATATATGTTAAAACGAAGATTTGCACAGGTTAAATATATAAAAAACATATTTTGCGGGTTCATCTATGTTAAAAACTTTTAATATTAATATACTGATGTTTTGACTTGGTCACACAAGTCATCCACAGAGTTCTAAACTGTCTTTCTACTTTTTATAACTCTGTGGATGACTTGTGTGACCAAGTCGAAACGTCAGTATATTAATATTAAAAGTTTTTAACACGAATGAATCCGCAACATATGTTATATATATATATATGATTATAGGAAGTACTGATTCATAAATATAGAATATAAAACAAGTTAAAAAGTATAATAGATAAAAAGATAATAATTATATAGAGAGGAATATAAAGATATATATCAGTATATAAATAATGATTATAAGAAAAAATATATGTATATACATAAAATGTAAAATTATATTTTCATGTATATTTGTGTTCATGTATTTGCATTGTGTTTGTTATAGCTTCTGAAGAAGATTGCTGAGGCAATCAAAACTGTCAATAGTGGGTTGTAAAAAGCATTGCAAAAAGTAATAAGGAACATAAATGATATTAATATTATATGGATTTGGCAATGCAATAAGATAGATAAAGTTAAAAAATTTATTGCTAAACTGCAGTTTTTGTTGTATCAGCTAATTCTTGCAGTTTTTAATAGAATATCAGTTAAATTTTTATTGAATTCAGTCAAATCTAAACCATTTTCAAAATCTGTTAATATTTTTAAATGAGGCACAAATTACAATTTAAATTTACTGAAGTGTTTCTGAAAATTAAAAATATTGCTTCCTGTGTTGAATCTATTAAATACATTCTCAATCAAAACGTAACCCAATTGTGATCTATTTTCTTTTGGATCTTCCATATTTATTTCTATTTAGTATTTTTTTTTCAATAAAAGAATTTATAATATACAGTTTTTCTTTTTTTGCAAACTCCTCAAGTTTGTGTGCTCTCTAAATGTTGCCACCAAAACCAAATTTAACCACATTTTCAACTTTTCATTATTTATCAACTATAGCATTAAAATTTCTCATCACAATGGAAAAGTGTTGGGGCATAAATCTGAATTATCTGCATTTGAAATTTTCCATTAATTTGAATAAATAATCTTGCACTTAATTTGCTATATTATCAAACTCTACTGTGCATTTATCCACTTTTATTTATAATAAAACCTACTAGATGTATGCTTTAAAAATTTGAACAATGTCCCATTTAATAAAGACCACACTTTTTCCAATTTATTTAATCATTCTTCACTCAAAAAGATCTGCAATTATAAAGAGCTAAATAAAAAATCATCATTGTAGCTTTCATATACTATCAGGTGATTCTTAACACCCTCTGCATTAGGCTATCACCTTTTACCCTGGGGTCAGCTTTACAGTCTCATGAAAACAAGAACAAAATCTACTTTTTGTCTGTCATGATGGTAAATTTCTATAAAAAAATCATTCATACCCACAATCTTCCTGACTTAAAAAAACTCAATTAATATTTTAGTTAAGGATTATGTGAAAATGAATAAGAAGGGCCATAATGTTTTTGATCTCAAACTAAGAAGTAAAAGTCCAGTAAACTTATCATGCTGGCTTATGTTTATTGATTGAGAAGCCCTTCCATCTTTGTTTATCATATGAATAATAGTATAGTAATAACAGCTACAATGACAACATATTGAGGGGCTATTAGGAATTTGCCCTGTTCAGTTTCTTTAACAGTTCAAAGGGTAATCAAAGTATCTTCTTTCTGTTAACAACAAAATCCTTTCTGCAGTTATTACTATTATAATGATATTTTTGTTTTTGTGGTATGAAAATTTTGCATCATGACCAAAGTCTAAAATATGATTTAGCAAAACTATTTGTATTAATATCAACAAAAAGAATAAAATGATAAGTTTGGGTCTTAAAATTTGTTTTATAGATCATCATTGATGATTCATCACAAACTTTAGGTAAATGTTAATTTACTAAAGACAGCAATCTTTTTTTTATTAAAGATAAAGATTATTTTTAATTACAAAAATATATTTAATTACTTTTTAATGAATTAGACTTTATTTATTTACATATGTTCTTCTATTAAGATAAAGTAACATATTACACAACCCGATCCCATTAATCCCATTTTAACAAGTACAGTCCTGTTATTATAATTCCAATTCCAGTATTCCAAGAACAAATAGTGAAATTAATAAATTGTCCCATTTTCTATTAAAATCCTTCTATTGAAAACATACATTAGTTTTAATAAATATTTTATTTCATGTGATCTTTGCAATTTTATTTGTTTTATATTGTACAATATTAATTTGTAGTATATTAAAATACATCATACATCTTAATGGTATAACAATTTGTTTTTATTTTGTGAGTCAATGGGATAATCAAAACATATAGCTTGAAAAACATATAAACCTGTATTTACATACAAAATCATTTCAAATCATATTTACTCTTGTATTAGCTTGCATGTACTTTAAATATTTAGTTTCTCTGTTTAAATCAAAGCATAAATGTGAATAAGTATTCACCAGCAGTAGCAAAATATTATTAATGATATTAGTTTTCAACAAGTTTTATGATTGAATACCTAGTCAATCTGCCTGGCATATGTGAAGAGATGTTATTTTTTCCATTTAAGTGGAAATTAAAAATAATAATTCACATCTTTTTTTTTTACTGTTTTAGGTTTTCATTATACATATTAATCAATACAAACTGTTTTTATAATATATGCGTTTTCATTTTCTAGCACTTTTTCTATGCTATTAAAATCACAATAAGCAACATATAAATGTTTAGATTTTTATCTTTGTAGCCTCTTGTTTTTCTGTTCAATAATTCTGAAATCACTAAACTACATATTAGTAACTTTTATTGTTGTCAGTGACTATTTGCTATTGCTTCACAATCTCTTTTTCAAAATTTATTTTACTACGGCAAAATTTAGAAATCATAAACTTTAATAAGCCCTTTATATCATATATATATATATATATTGTACTGGTCAGAATTGTATGTTCATTTAACAAGGTTTAGAATCTAAGCAAAAGTACCCTAAATCCACTCATGCCCGAGATACACAGGTCAGGAGCAATCATGAATTCTGCCCTATTTGCTCTTCTCTAAAACTATAACATTATAAACAACACTTCTGATGATAACATGAAATTTTATTCATTCTGGTCCCAGAGACACATTAGAGAAACATGAGATCTACAGGGTAATTAGCATAAATAAATAATGTTAAAACTTGGCTCAATCAATACCTTATGTGAAGGTACAATTTATAAATTTTAAATGAATTGCACACAGCTAGCATTGCAAAAGAAACATGAATTATAAAATAGTATCCATCCAGAATGAACAAGAACAGAATAACCCAGAGATAAATATCTATTTGAAATAATAAGTTATAACTTCTAAATATTACTAACACTATTATAAATATTTAATGGAATTCAATGAGTGAGAGTCAGTAAGACACAACACATGAGTAATTATTAAAACATAATAATTTAATAAATATAAACAATTTAATTTACATTAGAAAACATAGCACAGATTTAATGCGGTTATTACTTTGCATATGAGCAACTGATTTAGTATGCTAATGAGTTATAGTATAATAATAAATTAATGTTATCAATGCGGTGATCATTACTTTAAGTAATGATAAGAACGTTTACAAATTCATCTCTAAAGAGAGGTTTACTCTTGATATGATAGTTAAAAATTTATCCTTTATGAGCATATCTGGGCCTGTACAAATGAGGAATGGGTTAGCCTAAATTAGCTTTACCATGACAATCCTAAAATATTCGACTAATTATTAAATGAGTGGTTTACAGACATCACTGTGCCACATCTTATATATAAAATGAGAACTGCATATAAAAGAACTCGCAGTGCTAACTATAATGACAGCATTTAAAATGGAGATGTCCGTCTTTGGACTGGAAGGCTTTATCACATATATGATTCCGCTTGTATTTATCACAAGGCGATATTCGAAAATATGAGTGGTAAGGATTCCATGGTACACCCTCTGACATTTCACATGCAGAGCCTTAATACTCTAATGTTTATCTTGAGATCGGTTATACCAAACCTCATTCCTATATGAGTTACGTGAAGAAAATCCGGAGTTCGGATGAGTAAATATGATAAAGCAAAATTTAATTCTTTAAAATGCTATCATAAGTAAGCAACGTGAATATGGCTTAAGTCTTAAATGACTAATGAAATAATTTAGGCTTAAATAAAGCAATAATAGCATGCGTAATGCCATGATAAAATAATAACCCACTCAGCATCGTACGTATAACTTTAATAAATTTAGGATGTCGAACATAGAAGAGGGAAAAATATTATTTTTCCTATTTAACAAGCCCAAGTATTCCTAAACGACAATATATTATAATTAATTTAACTCTTAATGGCGTATAAGTAATAAATAGTTATTAAAATATATTAATAATCAAATTTATTAAAAGAACATAAATTGCATTTAAATATTAATAGTGATATGATTTTTAAACAATCCGCCATTAAGCATAATTTCAAAATATTTAACCGAGTGAACAGCGTTCAATAAGAAACTTTATGTTTAACTATTTAAATATTTCAAAAATATTGGAATGATGATTGAAATAATATAAGTTCGCTAGATTAAAACATTAGCACACTAAAACTAATTTAATAAGATATATATTTAAAATAAGTTTTGCCACATGAAATAAAATAATTAGAGTGTGAAACTTTAAAAGCTAATGGTAGATTTAAAGTACATAATTCTGTGCTTAACGTTTCAAAGAACAAGTTTAAAACTTAAGAGAGAAAAATCACAAATTTAATGATAATTAAGTTTATAATCAGTTATAAAATAAATAAAGATTACATTTTGATTACAATTAAAATTTAGGAAAAAAATGAAGTGAGGAGAATTAAAAGTTCATTCTTCGGCAAAATGGATAACCTTTAGAAATTATGGTGGCCACTTATAATAACGTATACGAAGTTTTGCAAGGCACAATATTAATAAAATAATGGTAGGCATCTTCCAATATTCTTTACGATTAAACGTAACAGTTCTCAAGTAGCGATGGCATAGCAGAAGGCAGGACAGAGATGATTTAAGATCAGGGAGGCAAATTGTTTTTACTCACAGTTCATATTGTTTCCACTCTCTACACAAATACCAGAGAAAAGAGAGATTTGAACTCCTTTTGCACGTTCCTAGAACTTCTGCTCCTCCTGTACTTGAAATTTGGCAATATTGGAAGATCTAAACAATACGTTCCAGAAAGCATTATTTAAACATATTTTTAAAATTGCAAATAACTTTAAAATATGATTTTTGGTTTGACTTGAAATATTTTAAATGAGAATGATTTTTTTAAATTGTAATAATACTTTTTAGAATTTTCTGGTATTTGCTTTAGCTCTACATTAATTGTATTCATTTTTATATCTGTAATACATATACGCACATACACAATTATCTAAGTGAAGGGAATTTACAAGCTTGAAAATAAAATATACTTAAGCTAAAATAATAATTCAATTGGTTACACATAACCTTTTCTTAAATAAACAGGGTGGAAGTGATATGTGTATATGTGTGTGCTTAACATTCCTGGATGACCAAATAAACATATAAACAGGTTCAAATCCTACTTTAAAGGTATGTAATGTCATCAGGCAGTGAAGTTAAATATGTACTACAGATTTATCACTTCAATATATATATCAAAAAAATTAAGAGAATATTCAATCGCAAGCATTTTATAAAATATTTCTTTGAAGAAGTTAATCTATATTTAACTTTTCAATTTAGTAATTTAGAATATCATTTCAAGTAGAATAAGTTATATGAGAATTTTACTAAACATCAATATTTGATATTTTATTACCATTTCTTTAAAAGAAAAACTCAATGCTTACATCTCAAGAAGTATATTGTGTTTAATTAATATATAATGGTGAATAAAATCCTTTTTCTAAATTATATAAACTACAAATACATATACAAATATCGAAGAGAGCTTTTTTTTAAAGCAATAATAAAAGATTAAAGCTAAATATTTATATTTTTTGCTGTTGTTGTTTTTATTCATTTCATAATTAGATAATAAAAAATTTTATTTACAGATTCATTATAAATTTCTAATATATGTTCAAACTAGATTGATAGAAATTTTAATTTATATTTATTTTTTTTGCTAATTTTACCTATATTCTTGAAATAATACATTACTGGAAATATGTTATCTAATATATTTCAAACCACTTGCAACCAAATTCCGCATTATTTGAAAGTTTTTGATAATGTAAAATTTATAAATTAAGGTAAATACTAATATTATCAAAATTTGTTTAAAAAAACTGAAGAGAATTTGTATTGTGGTAGTGTTTGTTAGAGATTATATTAACAGCAGATAGCATAATAAAATTGTGTACATTTTACATTTATTTTTCAATATCACATGACTATAAAACTTTCTTTTTCATAAATAATTAAATAAATATTCTATATTCATTTATATGATACTATTTACATGAAATTTTTTTTCTTTTTTTTTTTGTAAAATATCATACACAGTCTATAACATTGTAATTATTTAACATAGAACCTTTTTTCATATGCTAATGAAATACTCTGAAAAACTTAAGCTGAGTCAAGCCATTATGAAATGTATAACCATATAGATATAGTCTCATTTAATTAATATTGCACTTTGATGCTGGTGAGAATTCACTCAAACTTAATTCAGTGCTATTAAGTAAGAATATATCTATAGAGCTGTTATACATATTTTGCTTCATTCTCTGGTGATTTTAGTAACCTTAAACCCCTTTTTTATCAAGGACTAGAAGTAAACATAGACATGTGATTGACTTCCCCCCTCTTGTAAATTGTCAACAACAAAGACAATATTTATTTAAGTTTTATTTCAGAAATATTTAAGATTTCCATCACTTTAAGCAGTCATGTAAGTGTGTGTATATATTGCAGATACTTAAAGTATTATAAATAAAATGTATTCATTTATTTAAATGTATTCTGTATATTATTTGATTCATATAATTTATGTATTATTATTGTAAGCTGATGCAATACCAGAGAATGTTCTGGAGAGTAATTAACATAACTTTAAATTTAAGAAACAAAAGAACGTACCTTGTTCTCTTTAAAATGTCATTGCTAAATTAGATGAAATTTAGCAATCCTAAATTTTAATGGAAATTGTATCCATTGAATCTATTTCCAATCTAGAAATAGAATAGAACAATACTCTCCAGAACTTATTTCATTTTCATTTTTCAAATGTAATTTTAAACAAAGAATGAGTGAAGTCAAGCCAGGTAATGCATATTTGACCGCTCAAGCGGTGACGAAAAAGAAGTTTCTAGAAAGTTTTGTTGGCATATAAATACAACCCAATTCAATAAAGGGCATTCTGCCTTTACTTTTCAGAGAAGCAAATTCATGTCACTCAAAATTTTGATAAAATGACTTCTGAGTAGGGGGAAGAAATTTGCTTTCCAATCTTTCCAAGAACATCTCCACTATGCTACCATGCCATTGCCACTCAAAAACTGGTTTAATCAAATCCTGAATTAACTCTTGAAAAAATGCTAACCATTATTTTATCTGAACTCTGTATTGCTGATCATGCTTTAAATTATTTTTGATGTGTATTAACCTGTACAGCTGTCAAGTCATTGAATCACCAGAAGGTAATTCTGTCCATGCTGCTAACATAAACTTTTAACCTTCATTCATTTAACTATAATTTATTTTAATTACAATGTAACTCTTTGTCTATCTAATAATTGGTGAGATAATGCCAATTATAATGACTCTCTTTTTGTAAATATAAATGCACAAGTCTATGAATTCTAATCTGTAACTGTATTATTGGGTTTCATGCTTTATCTATATCTTACTATTTTAATGTGACAAACTTAAATTTTATTTTATTGTAAATGTTAGATAGATTAGTGACATTTGAAAAGGGCACTAAGGCAGATGCTGAAAAAAGCATTTTATGTATAAAATTATTATTGGATTATATAGCTGTTGTAAAGAATTATTATTATTTTCTGATTATTATTTTTATTATAATTATATATTTTGGTTAAATTTGATTTTAATATGCTAATGACTCAATTCAGTGAACCAATATTATTCTAATTTTCCATCCCAACATTATGGGATGTGTAAATATTTAAATGTAAATTTTCTTACCAAATGAAAGGTTTGATCGATTAAATATTATTATTTAATGGTTATATTAGTCTGATGGCAAATTATAGTCTGTCTTATATATGATATCAATTTTTATCATGTTTGGCACTATTGATTTAATTATAGTGTATTCTTTAAAATAAATTTAATGGCCTTACCTCTGTTTAATAATCAATCATTTACTTGTCACGCCATGATGTGGTTTCTTTCTTCTTTATAATCTAAAGCTGGGTGCACTTTTGTTGAAGTTTACCACAATCATAGCTCTCATAAATTAATTATTGTTACTGCTTTAATTATGCATGCATTTTTATTTAAATTAGTCCATTTAAATATTCCATTTGTTAAATAATTGTATGATGCTTTGTCGTTTGTTTAATATATTTCTGCAGTTGGCAATAAACCATGATGATAGAAAAAGAAAATAGCCCAATGGTGTAGTTTATTGTCAACTATAGAAATGTAATTAACAAAAAATAAAATATTGTTCAATTAACTAACAAATGAGATATTCAAATAAACTAATTTAAATAAAAATGCATGGATAATTATATAACAGTACAAATAAAGCAGCAACAACAATTAATTTAAGAGAGCTTTGATTATGGTGAACTTCACCAAAAGTGCACTCACCTTTAGCTTATAAAGAAGAAGGAAACTATTTTGTTACACAGACTAACAAACATATACAAATTTGAATTACAGATACAAATGAAGAGGAAAAAATCAATATTAATACTTTTTATATATTTTCTGAGAAGTAATGTCTTTTTTGATAATTGGTGGAGAAATATCTAAAAGAATAAGGAAGACACTACAATGGAGTACCAGTAATATTTTTCATGATAATATTTGAGTATTTAGACTTTCAGTGTTAAAAATCTTTCCAAACAGAGACATGATATTCATAAATGAAAACATTAATGCCAAGGAAACCATGTGTAAATCCAGATAGCTTTCCAAAAAGAGTATTTTTTAGAAGTTAATTTTGATTTAATCTTAGATAAATGGGGAAAATAAGTTAGGCTACAATCCAAGATCACTTTTAAATAACATGGAATATAATCATGTTTCAGACTACTTTTATAAAGATTATATTCCAATTATGAGATAATTCATTATTGTTTATATAAAAAGTGAATATACTGTGTTCATTGGATTAGGAATAACTCAATCTTTGAAAAACATTTCCAATTAGTTATATCTCTATTAAGAATTTCTTTTGAGAAGTCGAAGTAAATATTATCAGCCAAAATGAATTTTCTACTTACTATAACTGGAAGATCACTGAAGAAAATTTTAAAATAAAGTAGTAGATAACTTAAAAACTAGTCCAGTCTGCTGTGTAAAATTTTGTAACTACTATGATGATCAAAGTGTATTTTGTCAAGTAAATTAATGCTTTTCCTTAGAATTTTAGAAACTTTTAGAAGACCATGTTTTAAACAGAATATTAGTTTTTAAATTATTTTGAAATTTTCAATGGTAGTTATTAAAGATAAAACTTATTTATAACAGCCTCTTTTTAGCCTAAAATCAATCTGTTCCATAGGAAAATGATTCTCATATTTGTAAAATTTTTGTTAATATGATTCTTTTAAAAAGATTATAGGAAACACATAATAATGTATTAGGTGATCATTTTTTGGATCATTGCCCAATTTTTTTTTAGAATTTATGTAAATATGTTAACTGCTCCTGGGCTTTTTCTTGTTTTGATACAATCAAGGGCAAGTTCAATTTCACCAACAACCATAAGTTTTAACAAATTGCTATTATAAGAGTATGGTAAAAAAGATGGGTGTAATCCTATTTAATGGTGCTTTTTTCATGCTACCAATCTGGAGCTTAGAAGTCTGATATATAAGATTGGTAACCTAAGTAAAAGTGATGGTAGTGGCTCTTTTAGAGCTATTTTTACATCCAGCAAGCTTTTTTTATAAAAGTGCTTGGGCATTATAACTAAATCTTGTAAAGTTTTATTTTCCTACACTTATTTTCTGCTTTTTTTTTCTGGCATTATTCACTGATTTTATAAGTTTGCTAACAATTTTCATTTCTTTGGTAGACAAAATAAATAGTATTGCTAGTTTATTGCAACCTGGAATGAATTGCTAATGGCGTTTATAAGAAAATGGATTCTCTGGCAACTGCTATTAAGAGTTCATCAAAAGTATCATAGGAAGAAAGAATTTGATGGATTCTATTAACATTTTGTTCAAATTATCCAATATTTTAACTCCAATTAGCTTTTTTTAAAATTTCATCTTGGAAAAGGATAGCTTTCTGCTATAGTAATGCAGATACTAAGAGTAATTAGAGGTGTTTTATATTAGTTATGGGGGAAATGATCTAATGTCAGTAGTTTAATAGTTTATTGTGAACAAGTTTTTGTTGAAACAAAACATAAATTAGGAATTGACTCTGTTCCTCATTTCCTTGAATGAAAATTTTTTTTTTGCTTCATAAGTGAATAAAATTAACGACTCTTTATCTCTGCAAATATTATATATATATACAAATACAAAAACTGTATTAAAAGCAAAGCTTTATTAATAGTAAAAATAATGTAGCATGATTTTGACAGATAATTATCATAAACTTAACAATGTGCTAATTTATGATAATTATCTGTCAAAAGCATGATACCATACTACTTTGATTTTTAATAAAGCTTTGCTCTTAATAAAGGTTTTGTATTTGTATATATATATATATATATATTAGCATCACAAAATAAATTGTATGTTGTTTGCCTCCATCCGATTTACAAGTTACCAAGCTGATTGATTTTCATTTATGTAACCTCAAAGACTATTATAAAATTGAGATATATAAATACATAAGATATAGAAATATTTAGAAGCAGAGATGAGAACTAATTTGAATTGGGGAAGCGGAAGTTTGTAAACATAACATATAATAAAAATTTACTTCTGAATGTTGGTTGTAATATAATTTGAATTAACTTCAATAAGATTTGTTTGCTTTACAAGATAATTTTGAAATCAAAAGTAGCCTTTTTTGTGTTTACAACACATTCTATCATTAATCAATGTAAATCCAAGAAATTGAAAAATGATGAGTTTCTTTATGTACAATTACAGCAACAGAGTATTGAATACTTAATTCGTAGAGGATCTCTTTTTGATTTTAATATACCTCTATGTTAAGTTGAAGTAATATTGTATTTTATGGGTGAAGAGAAAGTCACATATCTAGGAATGCCATATAGTAATTTTTCTATTTTAGATACTAGCACCCAGATGCAGCTATACCTAAAATTCTTCTAAAATTTACATTAATAATTCCATTATGTATATTTGTAATTTACTGTTTTAACCAGGAATTAGTTGGAGGGTAGTACACAAGAGTACTATCATGATCCATCCTGTTCCTTACTAATAAAACTCAAGATCCAATTTATTTTCTCAAAAAGAAATTGACTAGGCAATATTTATTAATAGATGTATTCATTTTCAAATTATGTATGCATTTTTTATGAATAAACAAGATAAACTTGCAAAATATGTCTTATATATATATATATAATAAAGAGCATGCTAATAATTCCAAATAAGCTTACTTTTTTATGCTAAATGTTACAAGACAATACAATCAAAATCTTTATCTAGGATTGCCCCCAGAACAGTTTTGAGCTATGGCTCTCTTCAGTGAGAAGATAGGACACCAGATTCAAACTACCAACTCAAGCTAACACATTTATCTAATAGCTAACTCTTAAGATGAATATCTGAATTTTCAGATATCTACATGTCTTTAAATTAAGCTCTCCAATTGAAATAATCATATATATATATATATATATGTCCAAAAGATGGCGCTATACCAAAACTTTTTTCATATATATATATATTGTACCTAACTGAAGTTTCACTTAGTTCCAATAGGTGCCCAAGGTTATATTCACTTAATCTTTTTGAATTTTTTTGATTTTTAAAAAAATAATAATGATAAAAAATGGAAGTTAACTTAGTTAATGAATAAAATAGGATAATCTCATGTAGTATTATAATAATTGTTAAATATGATAGGATTATGTCTAAATATTTCAATAATATATATGAGTTAATTTGATAAAGGATGTCAGACAATAATTTGAAGTAAAGAAAATATCAGAAGTAGTTGTGAGTTGATAAATAATATTAAATGTATTTTAATATAACTATTATGTAATTCATTTTAATGTCTAAATTATAATAATTAGATATTGTAAATAAATGTTTTAAATAATATTAAGTAATAAATTTAAAAATAATCTATAAATTTTCATTAAAACAGTGTAATAATATTTATTAGATGTAAGTTAGATTAGCATTTCACTTAGAAAGTTATTTTGAATTAAATAGTCATTAATATTTTTATTGTTGTAGTTTTAAAAATAACTTTTAAACAATTAGTGTGAGGTCATGTTTATAGATTACCCATATGTGAGAATATGTATGTGCATGCATGAGATATGTAAACATAAGAAAAAAAAAATTTAATTCCAATATTGATTTAAAAAAAACAACAAATGTATGGATAAAGTTGTTAAAGTTAAATATTTAAAAGTTAATAATGAGGAATAACTTTAAATTTTATGTTTATTACTATTGTGTTTATAAAATATTGTCTAAGAATATTAGATATTTGTTAACAATGAATTTTTGACTTTGCAGCTGTGAGTCACGTTTGGTATAATTAGATCAATTACATCAGTAAATTGATTCCACAGCTGGTCTACCAAAAATATTAAAGTTTAAAAAAATAATTTCATTGGTTTTCAAGCCAATTGATCAAAAGTGGGTGTATTATAGATTATCAGATATAAATAGAAATCCGGGATTCATTCAGGGGGCTTACTTATTTTGTTTTTTTGCATGTGACTGGATCCTAAAATTTCTTTTAAAAAATGTAATTTTTTTTTTAAAAAAACTTTATATTTTATTTAAAAAAATAAAAGTATGCTTTTTAAAACAATTATTAAAAATCGTCCTGCAGTCATGGAAGGCTAAAGTTTAAAAGGTAATCATTTTATGACAATCAAATTTCAATTGGAACATGAGATAATAGTAAAAAAATGTTTGAAGGAAATTTAGCGTCTCTTATTTCATATGCATTTATTTATTCGTTTTTCTTTATTTAAAAGTAAAAGTAAAATTAAAGCATAAATTATTAATTATTTTTATGGATAAACAATCTTTTGAACTGAACTATTGTAACTGTAGGATACTTAGTATTTGTCCTATTAAATTAAAAATATACATAAGGAAGAAATTAAAAGACATTGATAATTTTAAAAAAAAACATTATAATGAAAATGCATCATCTTCCTTATTAATTAAAATTGACTTTAGATTTTGATGTGTCACCATTAATACTTGATATCCACATTTAAATATGCTCTTCCATAATAATACTTGTTTCTAAAAGTAAATTTAGAAAAAAAAAATATTATATTAAGATAAAGAAGAATGAACTTTATTTGCAAAGCATTCTATAGTTGAATATCAATTATTTTTTTAATGTCCAACTTTAAAATTTATTGTATATGAGATAGTAATTATCTTATTCTGGAAAGTGTTGGATAAAAATGTTTTAAGCTATATTTAATTAAGGATGAACTCACAAATAATGATTAGCTAAAAGGTTATCATTTATACCTTTACCTGAAATGGAAATAATTTGTTTTAGCTAAATATAAACAGAGGAAAATATGTATTTTAAAATAATAATTTTCATATCTGTCAAATACATTGTAAATTGTTATATTTCCCATTACTTATAAGTAACTTTGTGATAAGTAATCTTAGCTCATAAACTGAGAACATCTTTAATTATAAAAGAAGTCTACTCTTGTGTTTAAAATGGTAAAAGAAAATTTGTTTTACAATAAAACACATCTTTAAATATTATATAAAAAAATTTTTTTTTTTAAAAAAGCTGTATTTAAAAAATGTGTTTGCCTAAAAGAATATAAAGCTATATATTATATGCGTTTGAACCCAGGATTTTACAAAATGTACTCAGCTGAAGAAATTATTTTCCAATGCCAGCCTATTTTATTATTTTAATATTTAAAATTATGTTTTAAAAAAGAAAGTGAAGGTGTTTATTTAAAGAACTATTGAGCATTTTGTTTTGAAAATCATTGCCATGTTTATAAATATTTTGACTGAAGCTTCGAACTCAGATAGATAAATTAGCCTGAATAAATTATCTACATATTTTAAATAGAAAAACCATTATAGAGCTGAAATATGAACTTGAGTTACTGTATTATTATTTTTTTTATTGTCTAGTTTATTGGTTTTAAAAAAAAAAGAAACCATAAAAATATTTATGCTATATATTTTGTGTAACACTTTTTGCATAAATATACAGGTAAATTAGGGTTATAATTTTAAAGCTTAATGGGTTTATTAGAATGAGCAAATATTTTACCATTCTTAGGTCAATTTAGTTTATTTATTAAGCATTTCACAAGTGAATATCTATTAGATAATTTCATTTACAGAGATTTAAATATCACAGTCTTAGTTTGTTATAGGTGGGATGTTTCACTCAGTTTTATTTTAAACCAGCCAAAAAGTTTATCAGAGAGTATCCATTCATTTGTTTTATGAATGTGACATTAATAATAACTGCAAATATTTTTATATGCATTGAAAATTAATATTATCGCATTTAATTTGCAATTTTTTTTAAAAGTCCACTAGTCATTATATTTTAGTATTGAATGTTTTATTATGTGTGCATTGTGCCTTGCCTAGAATTTTATATGCATTTAATTTTAAAGTATTTCTCATAGTAGTCACTTGACACAGTTTGCTTTGTTGGTTCGAACATTGAATATATGTTTTGTATTTTTATTAGTTAATTCAGGTGAAGTATATATCTTGCTATTAGTTAGTATTTGTTAGCCTCATAGAGTTAGGCTTAGTTAATAATTTTGAGTATGCTTCATGAAGTAGACAAAGTCCTCCATCCTTATTGTATTGTATTTCCTTGAATTGATAGTGCTTGTTCCCAAAAGAGGGTTATTGTGTTGTATTTTTCAGTGATGATGATCACATTTATAAGCATTGGAAATCCCATGAGAGAGAATCATGCTTTTCTGGTGCATCTTTCCTATTCTCAGATACGCTGTAGACAAGGTCCAGGTATTTTAGTTTCTGCCTCAAAGTTAGGTATTTTTGAAAGACACCACATTCTTTTTTAGCTCTGAGGAACCTATTATTTTTATATTTTACCCTATCATTCATGATGACTTAATGCTGATTCTACCACAGTAGGCGATGTTGCATTTGTTTTACATTAGTGATGACAAGATATGTGTGTTTGAGGAACTTTGTTTCTTCAGGTAGTAATACCTATTTTTAATGCTTATAGATATATCAATGTTTGAATTGTGTTGATATGATAGTTTTATCATCCACAAGCTAACCAACAATAAGTTCTATTTATTTTTAAGTATGTTAAATATATGCATATGGCATAGTAATTTTAATATTTTCATCCAGAATTTCACCGCTGGATTTGTAAGTCTATTACATTTTTTTAATTTTAAAACATTGAGGTAATAGTTTTATGTGGACTAAATTTATTTAAAAATGTATAACTGATCTCTGATGAGTGAATGCCCCATACATCTAATTTAGTTTAATTTTAAAATTAGCTTAGTTTGATTTAAATACATCACTAGCTATAATATTAGTTATGTCAGTGTAACTAGTGAGGATATTTAAAAAAAAAAATATGCTGAATATGCTTATTCCAGCTTAGTGTTTGTTAAGCTCAGGATTATAAAGTTAAGCTTAGGGTTTCAAATACAAACCTAGTTGTGTGTGTTATTCTGATTACTAGAAGATGCCATAGTGTTATGAATTATTTTAATTAAAAATTAGAAGTGTGCTTATTAAATACAGACATTATAATTAAAGTTCAAAGATTTTCAAATCTCTAATTGTTTAATAGAGATTACAATTCAGTATTGAATAACCTTTGCCTGCTATTATGTATAATTATATTATGTTATTAGTTTATTTACCAGAATAAACAATGTAAAGGAATTTTAAGAGAGATAGTCAATAACAGTAGCTAAAGAAGTTGTGTATTATTGTAAACCAAATAAAGTTTTCTAAGGTCAAAATACTTGTATTAGGTCCCAGCGCTATATTGGCAATGCTTGTATACTGTTTAAATTATAAACACTTTCTTACTGTTCTCAATAATTTTTTCAGTTGGAGAGCTGACTTTAAAGACATGCAGATGTCTAAAGGTGTAGATATTCTTCTTGAGAATTATCTTTTAGATAAATGCTTAGCTTGAGTTTGTTTTTTGAATCTAATGTCCCAACTCCTCGCTGAAGAGACCCATAGGTCGAAACCAGTCTGAGGATGGGGACAATCTAAGATAAAGATGATTTGAATGCCTTCTCTTGTAGTAGCATTTATTATAATAAAAAAAAGCTTGTTTAGAGCATTAGCATGCTCTTAAGTTTACATATTGGTAATTGCAAGCTATATATAAGTCATGTGACATCTGACTTTTTATTATTACTATTGTTCTCAATAAATTAAAATATTATTATTTCAAAAAGTTTGTTTTTGTTTGTTTTACTTTTATATGAAAATATTATTGTCTTGAGTTTTCAGTTCACAAAATCTTAAGTTTCCAAAGTTTATTAAATCTTCAATTCAAAAGTTCATAAATATATCATAAAGTTAATTAAATATATTGGATATTGGTTTGGAGATTATAAAGCCATGCTAAAGTAAGTGATTCTTAGATTGAGTCACAATAACAGATAATTGCATTATATCAGATACTTAATTAAATGCTTAGTTAAAAGTTTACTTTAAATTATCAGTATATCTTCTCAAACTAAAGATTATGCAATATGAGATTAAGAATACTAGTACATTAAAAGAATATTTTATTTACTATTATTTTAAAAGCTGCACATTATCTTATATTAACTGCACATTGTCTATCATTATCTTAAATCTTATATATCTAAAGAATTTTAATCCATCTGCATTTGAGGTCTTGAGTAGGTTGTCTGTGAGTATAGGAAAAGCATAAAAAGTACCCTTGCCCTTTTCCTTTGCTCGAGTAAGTTCTTGGTTGATGAGCCATTATTAGTTTAAATTTAAATTGATTCATTAAATTTGTGAATTAATATTTGTTTTGTTTATTATTCTAGGATTGAACATAATATAGTTATTCTATGTCAGCCAAGATATCACTCATTTGTTTTATTCACCCATCAATTATTTTATAGGCAATTTAAACTTTAATTTTGCACAAGAGTTTTAGTTTAGAATCCCTGAGGTTATTTACTCTTGTTGCCTTATTAAATATAATTTAATAAGATAATCTTTCACAATCAAGGTATCATTATTCTTATTCAGAGTGTGTGTGATCTGTCAATAGGTCTATTCTAATAACTATTAATTAATGATTTTGAGTAGTTTTTTGTATGGTTTAATAGTACATTATTAATATGTCATAATGGTCATAGTTGCATTAGTATTCGATTTGGTATCTATCTGACTGTACATCTCTGAATGATCATCATCTCTTTTCTTAAATTTTATAGTAATCCCACTGAGCTGAGTCATTAAGAGTCTCTCATTTCATTTCTTTTCATATCATTTTTCATCTCTCTTTCACCACTCTTCTATCATCTCATCCATTTCAAATCATTTCATTTCTTCTTCTCCTTCCATCTCTATCACCACCATGTATTATTTCTATTTCTTTTCCTCTCTCAAATTATTTCATTTTTTCCTTCTCTTCTATTTCTTTTCCATCTCTCTCATTTTTGTTCTCTCTTCATTTCCGTTTTTTCCCTTCCACCACCCCCTCCCCTCTCCTCTTTCTTTTTGCTTACAATATATATATATATATGTGATAAGAAAGAAAAAGACTATTTTAAATGCCTATACTCTGGATGCCAAAATATAACAAAATATTAATGTATCTTATTAAAATTTGAGCAGGAACAGTTAAAAAAATTAATACGTGTAGCTGAGTTAGCATGACTTTACTAATCATTTGATTTATAGTTGAGTTAAAACAATAAATATAGTCATAATAAATCATTATACAAAATTAGTTAACATGTTAACGGCCAAACTATTATGTATACTAATTTAAAACATCAAAAATAATTATATGTAATTACCAAATTTGTACTTTAATTTACATGATTATCTTAAATATGAATCCAAGACATACTATTATAACTTTACTCTTGCCCACAAATGAATTTATAATAATCATAATCTGTAACATAATAGACTCATGTACTTATAAGGTGCCAATGAGTCATATAAATGTTGTCTAAGTCTAGTTTATAAAAAGAAATTGAATTTAGGAAATTTAATCAATGATACAAAAAATATAGAAACTGATAAAATGAATGGAATATATTTAATTGAATGTTTAAATTGTAAGAGGAGGGAAGTAAGGTTTCATATATTGGTACAACTAAGAATAAATTAAAAACTAGACTTAGACAACATTTGTATGACAAAAATTCAAATATTTACATTCATTGTAAAGGTTTAGGTCATAAAGAATTTAGTATTAAAATGTTAGAAACGGTTAAAAATTACAGGGAAAGGATGGTTAAAGAATTTTTTTATATAAAAAAATATAATCCTACTCTAAATAGAATTAATGGAGTAGATAAGGAATATAAATTACTGTATAATTAAAATAAATGCTTAATGGGTTTAGGCAAATTGTTAGAAGTTTTTTTGTATAAAAGAGAGAGGGGGGGAATGTTTAAATTTGTTTTATATTCATTTAAATATATAGTTTAGGAATGTAGTTTTAAGATGGGTTTTAGATAAAATTTAAAGAAAGGGGAGGTTTTTGGAAATTAGAGTTGGTATTTAAATTTGTATAGAAAGTTTCTTGGATGATTTTAAGATATATTTGTAATTAAACAATGTAAATAAAAAAAAAGAGTAATAAAATATAGCAGTGGGAGAAAGATGTAAGTAAAATATATTTCTATATGTTTAATATGTTTGTTATGATGTTAATGTAAGAGAAAGTTTTTACGTAATTGAAGTTTATTTGTTGATATGTATTTAATATTGTTGCAGATCCTTGAAAATGACTGTATGAGATAAAACAGTTGAAATGTTGGAGTTTTGTATATAAATGTATATATATGTTCAGTATTGAGATAAAAAATAAAGTTTTTGAAAAGAAAAAAGGAGAAGGATTTTTTATTTGTTGATATTATTGTAGAACATATATATTTTGAAAGAAAAAGTGCTGTGTTATTATATATGATAGATTAATAATAAAATATAAGTTTATTAACATAATAACAAAATTAAATTCAACAATTATAAATTTTAAATAATCCATATTCTACATACATTGCAATTACTAAATTGCAATCTACACTTTAAATATTATGGAACAGGTACATTCACAATTACAAAAGATGGTTAGTACATATGATCTTTCAAAAAATAAAAAAAATTCTTTATCTTTTTTTAAATATCTTTTAGATCGAATAAAGCTTTTCATAATAATTATTTTCACATATTTAAAATAAATTTTAAATGTTAAATACATTTTTAATTTTTAATTATTTTACTTTAGATTTTAAAAGAAAAAAAATTGAATAGATATCTATTAATGTATTATTGCTGTTCTTTTTAAATACTGAAAGTAAGATAAAAGTTAATTTAATGAGGAATTTTTTAAAATCATTTGCTTATGGTAGTATTATTACCCTGGTGGACATCTTGAACATTTTCTAATTCCAATTCCATTTATCATGATATTTTTCATACAATTCTCGTGGTGATGATATACAATATATTATGACTGCATGGGAATTTTTCCTAGATGGTATTCAGATTTTTTTTTTTATTAAATGCTACTGTTCATAACAATATCCAAACATTCACCTACTCAAACGGTTCAGCATATTATTATCCATGTTAGAAAATAATTATTCTTTTACTGTTGTTATCCACTTCATTTATTCTTACAGATATTAATTGAGAAGAGCTCACATGTACTCCTTCATTATTTCTACTCAAAGTACATTATGGCTTATATCATAAATCATAAAATATTAAAGGAAAGCAGGTAAAATTTTAAAAAAAAATTTCCAAAATAAAATTTGTTTTTTTCTTTTTTGTGTATGTGTGTTTCCATTACTTCAACAATGCATTCTTTTAAAATTGGCTTATGAATTGTGAATTTCTTTCTTTATAATTATAATAAAGTCTATATTATTCAATACAACACAGTTAATATTTTATTTTGACTTAAATAAATTACCCATTCATTCTTGCATTCATCCTGATAATTGAATTATTAAACATGAATTATATTTAACATTGTATAAGTACAAATGATTTCTAATTGTTTTTTTTATTATGATTTGAGACTTTATATTAGCATAATGGATGTGCATATCACAATATGTTGATTATGATATATATATATATATTCTTTTTTTGGTTACATCAAAAAATTTCTAGCACAATCAATCTGTTTTTGTTTATAACTTTTTAAAATGATAGTTCAAAAAAATGATTTATAACATACAAAATATTAGCTCCTATTTTTTCTTCCAATTATTTTCTATCACTTTATATTTCTAAGATCAATTATTGAAATTCAAATTGAAGCTAATTTTTATTATTTCACTTCTCAATCCTACTTATTATATTTTTAATCTAGCTAAATTTTTGCATAATTTTTTAATATGTATTTCTACAGCCCCCATTTTTTGATTTTTAATTTTTAAGTCTAAAACCTTTTATTCACGTAGGATAAATCTGAGTAAAAGATTTTTAAAAAGGCTGTTTTGATAAATATGTAATAACATACAATAATGATAACTTATCTCATTTTCAATAGAAATTTTGTGATGCTGTCAATAAACTAACTTTGATGAAAAAATCAACTAAATCTCTCTGTCATCACTGACTTTGTCTGCAACTTCAAAATCAGTTGGCATTGTATCAAGCTAAACAATTCCATTTCTATTCAAACATCACTGCAATATTCAATTTGGTATTACAGTTTGAATATAACTTAGTGATAATTTAATTAAATCCTCAATAAATAACATGAAATTTATAATCAAAATCATTTACAAAAAATATTTCTTCATATCAAAATTTCATTATGTAAATAATTAATTAAATGCCACATAAATATGTAATAATATTAAATAATGATGGACTATTTACAGATAATTATAAGTTTGCAATTTTCAACATTATAATCTATTTATACAGTGTTTAATTAGTTATTTCCATATTAAAATGTTAATTTGAAAGAAAAAATATTTATAAATGAGAATGAGTTTGATTAAAAACTCCATCTGGCTTATTAACTTTATACTGACAGGAAGGAGGTTTTAGTTAATTTACCAATAAATTACATTAAAACATGTAATTTTAATTATGGTTGTTAGACTGTTAATATGCCAATTGTGACAGAAATATATATCCAAAAGAGTTTTTTTTCTACCAAAGTTAGCTAGTTAAAAGGGACATACAATTTCTTAAGATGGTGCAAATTAACACTTTTTAATATTATTTATACAATGTATTATGAGAGAAAGAATGAAAGAAAGTAAATACTATTGTAAAGCTATCTATCTATGGAAATGTTATTATTATGGATACCAAAATTTATAGTATTGAACTAATATCAAAACTATAAAACTATGCAAGCAAGTATGCTTATATTTAAAACAATACATTGTTTGAATTTCAAGATGGTAGCTTGATTGTTAAAAAAATAAAAAGTGATTTCTTGATGAAAAATACATTAAAGACTAAACAATCAAGATGTATGAAATCCAAGCCTATGCTTCTCATTGATGAAGACCATAAACTAAAAGCTAGATTGGGATATTGATCAAATAGTCCTGGATATGGATGTAATTAGTACTACCGGCAGGTTATTACCATTAAATGATACAATTAAACTCAGAGTTTGCTCCTAAAAAGCATTAAAATATCATAGATAAATATTGATGACGATGGAAAATATGTAATAAATAATTGGTATTTTATATCATAAATTTATTAGTTTATTTTTCAAATTATTTATACACTCGAAAAAGATAACTTTCAAGATATAGAAAAACCATAAATAATTCTGTTAAAAAAGAAATGTTAGTAGTTTTATTTAGATAGTCTAGCTTGACCTCAGTTGGACTAAACTAATACGGTCTACAAAAGCTTTTATTTGCTCTTTCATCAAGGTCATACACCAGTGAATTCAGTTATAATCTTAAACAAACTTTAAAAACTTTTTTCAAGGAACTTCACTCAAGTTGCTTTTATACATAGTTATAAAACTATTTATTGATCTCTTTCTTTTAAATTGTTTCATAAATTTGAAACTGTAAATGTACAAAATGTTATTTAATAATAATATTTTAGATGAATAAAAAGGATTATTATTCAATAATAAAAACAAATTAAGTGATTAACAGAAATGACAGGAAATGTTTATTAATGCAATTAACTTTCTGGAGTAATTAGATATTCTTAAATTTAAAATAGTTAAAAACAAAATAATTTACTTTTAAAGCAAATTTTATTGCTAATATCAAATAAATACATATGTATATAGCGATTACTATACGTAAAATAAAAACTAAAATCAATAAGAATATATTGAAACAACTGCTACGGTATAGTAAAACATTAATATTTATATATTATGGTATTTTAAAAGCTTATAATTTTAAATAAAAAATTTCAGAACATATTTAGTAAAATTTAATATAAATAATCGAGTTTTAAAAAAATTCTAATATAATTTGTGATTTTTTTAAATTATGCAAATTAATAAAATAAATACGAACAAACAATTACTGTACACAGAGAATATGAAAAATAATTATTACAAATTGAATATAAACTTGGATGTCAGGAATAAATTGTTATACTTAATCCTAAATAACTAGTCTTTGAAACTAATTTAACTTGGTGGTTACTTTCCGGGATTCAGTTCCAGTTTATATTAAAAAACTTAGAATTATACACACAATTACTGTACATATAATTTTTGTCTCTAATAAATCAGCATAATCACTTTTATACATTTAAAAAGATTTATTACGAAAATATAAAAAAATCTAGTTGCGTTCAATATATATATATAAATTGAGATGATATAACATTCCAGTCACATTACTGAAAAAGCTATACTACATATAATATAAATCACCAAAAACATCACTTTGCAGAATACATATATTTTGAGAACATACTTTGCTAGCTGTCTAGAGTGCTGCCAATCATCCGCAGTATAACAATCTTCCTTAATAACGAAATATTGAATAATTAATATTAAAGATTCAAATCAATATTTCACTCTTCTATAAATCAGCCTCTTTCAACATAGCTCTAAATTATTAAAATTGAAATATGAAGAAACTTCACTAGATGGCACTCTTAGTAGCAAACAAAAAAATGTTTTTTCCAACAAAACGATTGTGTTCAGTTTTTATATAGGATATCAATTGAACAAAAAATATTTCTAGCATTGTGATTAAAGTTTATGATCGCTTCTATTAGTAAACATTTATATGCTATTGTTATTTAAGTATGAAACAATCATAGTAATGAATATATATTAATCATGTGTAAATACAACATTAATAACTTTAAACTTATAATCAATATCAAAAATGGCAATTGAGTCTCACTTTAGCCGATCCTGTGTTAATAATCAAATAGAAGTTAATAAGTATCAAAATGAAATAAGCATAGCTATGAGTTATAAATTTCTATTTAATTATTAATACTATGTTTATTAAAAATAACATTTAGTCGCTTTTCTTAGCTAACTGATTATAAATTTTAAATGATTAATTTTCTACTTACATCTGACTATATTAATTATCCACTGTGAATTTCCAACAATGTTAATAAATAAAAGTTTACAAATGAAGATCAAAAAATTGGTATTTCTACATTATTCTTTATAATTTGTGTGGTTTCTTTATTCATAGAGCATGGAAAAATACTATGCTTCCATTCAAATTATATATATATATATATATATATATATATATATATATTATCAATAGATGGTGTGTTACCAAAAACACCAACCAAGCATATGTTTGTTTACATAAATGACAAAAGAGTCAGAATTCACTATCTCTTTCATTTTGCCCACCCTCAGATCAGCTGATTTCAAGCTAATTTGCTATCATCAGTGAAGGATAGAGCCAGAAACTAGACCTAAACACTGACTCCAAGTGTTTATGCAAAAAGTTTCTATCAGTTTGCAAACATGAATTTTTTTACACTGGTCTTCAAACTCAGTCTAACAACCTAGATAGCTATATGGGTCTGATCTCAGTTCAGTTTCACCACATAGTCAAAGCCTCTGCAATATATATCATTGCAAAAACCTTTAAGGGTACATTTATGAAAAACAAAAACAAGTATTAATCACGTTAACTTGCTGTCGCTGGTATTTATGATCAATAGATGGCGCTTTACCAAAAACACTGACCAAGCATACGTTTGTTTTCATAAATGACAAAAGAGTCAGAATTCACTATCTCTTTCGTTTTGCCCACCCTCAGATCAGCTGATTTCAAGCTAATTTGCTATCATCAGTGAAGAATAGAGCCAGAAACTAGATCTAAACACTGACTCCAAGTGTTTATGCAAAAAGTTTCTATCAGTTTGCAAGCATGAAATTTTTCAGACCGGTCTTCAAACTCAGCCTAACAACCTAGATAATTATATGGGTCTGATCTCAGTTCAGTTTCACCACATAGTCAAAGCCTCTGCAATATATAGCATTGCAAAAACCTTTAAAGGTACATTTATGAAAAACAAAAATAAGTTTTAATCACGTTAATTTGCTTGCAAACTGATAGAAACTTTTTGCATAAACACTTAGAGTCAGTGTTTAGATCTAGTTTCTGGCTCTATCCTTCACTGATAATAGCAAATTATCTTGAAATCCGCTAATCTGAAGGTGGTCGAAATGAAAGAGACAGTGAATTCTGACTCCTTTGTCATTTATGTAAACAAACGTATGCTTGGTCGGTGATTTTGGTAAAACACCATCTATTGATCATAAATACAAGTGACAGCAAGTTAACATGATTAAAACTTGTTTTTGTTTTTCATAAATGTACCTTTAAAGGTTTTTGCAATGACATATATTGCAGAGGCTTTGACTATGTGGTGAAACTGAACTGAGATCAGACCCATATAGCTATCTAGCTTGTTAGGCTGAGTTTGAAGACTTTACCGGTCTGAAAAATTTCATGCTTGCAAACTGATAGAAACTTTTTGCATAAACACTTGGAGTCAGTGTTTAGATCTAGTTTCTGGCTCTATCCTTCACTGATGATAGCAAATTAGCTTGAAATCAGCTGATCTGAGGGTAGGCAAAATGAAAGAGATAGTGAATTCTGACTCTTTTGTCGTTTATGTAAACAAACGCACGCTTGGTTGATGTTTTTGGTAAAACGCCATCTATTGATCATAAATACAAGTGACAGCAAGTTAACGTGATTAAAACTTGTTTTTGTTTTTCATATATATATATATATATATATGCTGGGTTTGGGAAAAGATAAGGGGGATTTAGATATAAAGGTTATAGAGTTGACAAAGATTAAGTTGTAAAAATGGGAGCAAATTATAGGTAAATTTAGAGTGGGGAATGTAAAATAAAGTGGCTAACAGGTTTATCTGGGCATAATTGCTGAGATATTCTTGACTTCATTTAAGGAGAAGCCATAATACATCACATCACATGGAAAATTTATTTACTGTGATCAGAATGGATGATGGTTTGTGCTGACTAGACTCAGGGAGAAACAAGAGATCTTAAAATTGTTTAGACAATTGAGCAACAAAACACTAAGACAAATGTCAGCCAAATTAATTTTAAACAAATTTCAAAAATTTTATTCAGGAAAAAATAACTTATAAGAGAAGTTTATAAGTTAACAAATAGGATTAGTTCAGGCGTGTACCAGAAAGACTAAATGCAACACTCTGATAGACCTACGGATCTTCTAATAAACGAATTATAAAAGGGAGGAAGCAAATTTCACTCAGCAGAGGATTCACCCAAACATTGGTTTTCACTTTCAGATACTTAAACAATACGTTCTTGAAATAAATCAATGAAACCAGCGCCGGCGAAGGAAACGAGGCCTGTGAAACATGTCGGACCACGAATGTCATGCGTCATTAGAAGCTGCACCTATTATTGCATTTAAAAAATAAAGGTGATTGATTTACCTCAAGAACAACCGAAAAATATGTTTTAAAATGAAAGGAAAATAATTAAAACTGATGAATCCCAGCCAAATGATTGGTGAAAACTATTCTAAGAATCATAATTAAAGGTCTCATTAGCGACAAGTAAATCATTAGACAAACAGTTATGTCTGACCCAGCAATTAAAGAAAATGAATACAAATAATTTATAATTAAGAAATAAATTTGTGACACAAGTTCTAAGTACACACTCTGATAAATTTAAAGCACATGTAAATACAAAATAAATCTATCGGAGAGTGCACACGAGTATGAAAATATTAAAGCTTTAAATACTTTAGCAGTGAAAGTCTCTCTCACCTGTGATTTACAAAGGGATAAATATTATTATCCTGCTGGTGACTTATAAAATTACAAAGAAAAACAATTCTAGTTTCCACTTTCAGAGATATAAAAAACGAACAAATGAAATCCTCACCTGTGGAAAACTAGGAAAATAAAGTTGCCAGCCAAAAGATTTTTAGAGGTTTGCAAAAGCGCAAACACAGTGTTTAAAATTAATTATTAGCTACTAAAATAATGACAGGTACACATTTAAAATATGCACGACTGCTAAAGCATTTATAAAAAGTTTTAGGCATAAAAATATAAAAACTCAAACGTCACTCTCCAATAAACAAAAATTGAAAGCAAACTTGGAATCATAAAACTAAGATTCCAAAACACACTGCAAAATACAAGAAATCACAACAAATATTAAATATGAGATTACATATTGCTTAGAAATACAGATTTATAATTAGATTGAGTGGAGATTTAATTTAAAAAAATTTACCCTGGGAAGAATAAAAGAAAATAGTTACCTTTCAGTAAAACAATGTTCACGTAGAGTGCGCACTATTATTTTAGTTCATTTTCAGGTCCTTTGACAATGGCAAGATAGAGGCAGTAGGGTCTTGTTTATTTTAGGTGTTCATAGCAGGATTGAAGGAGAGTTGGCAGGTGAGGGTCCATCTTTTGAGTTAAGTTAGCAAGACATCCTAATAATGGCAAAACTCAGAGCGGTAGATTTTGACATCTTGTACAGCAACGATGTCTGTTAATAATTTAAGTTTTTAGCAGCAATTAAATATCTGAACTGCTACCCAAAATGGTATAACTCTCAGCAGGTGATAATCAAAGTGTATATGGAATACTGAATCTCTCACTTTAAAACAGCTTGTCGGAGTCCAGAATAAAAGCAAAAAAAACTATTGTGCCAAATTTTGCGGGGTCTTTTATACCCGGCTACATTTCCTGTGAATACCTTTCCTGTTGTTCAATTCTATGCCTAAGGCATGGCAAATATTAATCTCCAGTTCAATCTAATCTAAGAATTCTACCCAAGGATTATTGAAACAAAAACACAACACAAATCAAATCTCTGCTTTTAGAATGAGTTTACAATAGTTAAAATAAAAGCAACAGGAATGTAATTAGCTAGCCAGCTTGTTTTTTAATTAAATTGATTTTAAAAAAAGTAAAAACCAGTGGTATAAGAAAACTATTTTAAAAACAATTTTAAAAACATTAAAATGATCTATTTTAAATATAAATGAGTAGGTGTTTTAATACACGTACTCTTTTTAAATAATAATTAAAAAAATTAACATTAGATAAGATTTAACAAAAATTAAGTTTTTAATTTTGGCAGTAAAATCCTTGAATCGGATATCAATCCAGTTCAATATATATCATTAAACACCAATCAACACTTACATATATATAGGGAATTTAAGCACAAGCTACCTTCAGCCATTCACTCTATCTCATACAACCGACACACGTGATTACCTACATGTAAAAAAAATAAATGATCTTTAATATACATATTTTATGCTGAACCAGCACTCATCATCAATTGGTTCAGATCATCATCTCCCACACACATATATAATCGGTGCTTGATTTATCATAAAATAGTAAATCTTCCCACTTTAATGGAAAAGCTTCAATCTACTCCACCCTCCAACTCTTCAGACATCCATTCCATTGAAAATTTGATGATGGAACACCTAAATATATACACATAAAATTTAATTATATTTTAAAATAAAGTTTATTATAATTAAATTAGGAGAGATTTTCATTCTGTAGTGGATTGATGATGGTTGAAAATAACATACCATAAAATCACATATATTGTAAGGGTAGTTTTTCATTCTGTAGTGGATTGATGATGGTTGAAAATAACATACCATAAAATCACATATATTGTAAGGGTAGTTTCCTATTGAAATCAGTCTTTATTTATTCACACCACCAGATCAAACTCAGTTAAAACATAAGCTTAACTAACAGATAATTGAATATGCCCTATCATTTTTTGTATATATATATATATATATATATATATATATATATATATATATATATATATATATATATATATATATATATATATATATATTTTCTATATATAATGTTTGCTTTATTAAGCACAAAATTAAACAAATGTCACAATGAATTAACTTCCCTAGTTTAATGAGAATAAAAAACATAGTTAAAGAAATCCTTCCTATATATATATAGACCAACAATGAGTTATTTGAGTAAAGACTTAGACTTAGTAAACATAGTGATGACCTAATGTCAAGCCAATCACTAGACAACCAAGTATGAAAATAAAAGTAGAATTCTATTATGTAATTTTATTATTCTATCTACAATCAATATAATTCCTGCAACAATAGATAGCTATATCAATAAAAAAAAATGGAAATACTTGTACACCCAAGTCTCATTTTATGTAGATTTATTTAATGCGATTTTGAAGTTATTCGATTTATGTTTCTTCTTAATATCTTTGTATGCAGTTTTCTTTTATGCGATAAAAATTATTAGATCAGAAGCCAAGCTTCGATAATGCACTATTACTTTAAATATTACAAATTTCACACACTCATGTCATATTTAAAGTAATAGCGCATTATCGGAGTTCGACTTCAATCTAATAATTTCAATATTTACAGCACTTTATAATAATACTGTAATAGATTTTATGTAATAAAGAAGTTCATAATTCACTTAAAATCAAGATTTTTATATACACACATTAAATTTTACAAGATTATAATGTAAATCTGTTCAAACGTTATAGATGCCTACACTATGTATGTTGTTGTTTTTGCATTTTAAATCACATTCTATTTTTGCTTTTTAAAAAAAGAGTACGTAATCAATTACTCATTTAGTGTCCATAAGTAATAAATTTTACAAGTCTATAATGTAAATCTGTTTAACTATTATAGATGAAAAATATTATGTATGTTGTTGTTTTTGCATTTTAAATCACATTCTATTTTTGCTTTTTATAAAAAGAGTACCTAATCAATTAATCATTTAGTGTCTGCAAGTTTATTTTTAAAAGGTGAGTAACAGTGGTGGGCACAATTCAATTTGACAATTAAAATCTGATTTTTAATTGTAATTAACAATTTAAAAATTACATAATGTGATCTGAAATTAGTGTGATGTGAAACGATGAAATTTAATTTTTAAACGGAATTGAAAATTAAAAAATTAAAGACAAAAATGATAATTTAATTTTTAATTGTTAGTTTTAATAAAATTTTGCCTAACAGTGATGAGTCGGTGTCTTTTTATTATCATAAGTCTAAGTTCTTATTATTATTTTAAACTTTTAGTTTACCCTAATGGAGAAAAAAAAACACCCAAGAAAATAAATTTCTTTGGAAACAAAAATATCAATTTTAGATTGCTTAGTGAAATGGGAAAGATCAACAGCAATGAAAATGTTTTAGTTGTATTTCCTCTTGACTTTGTTTAAGGAGAAGCTACAGTATCTCACATCACATCACATCATGATGAATCTGATGGCTGCAATAGTGATAATGATTAAAATACCATACATGTATAAAAAAATGTAAATTATGCATAAAAATATATTATTTTGAATAAAATTAAATACTGTAGTTAATAAAAAAAGTAAAAAACATTTGTCTTATATCAATTTTTTTTCAAATTTGAAATTTTTTATTAATTATATTATATTTATTTTATATTTTTTATGTGAATTTTAAAGTAATTTACATTGTTGCTTTGCTTTTATGCAATTTTTGGAAAATTACAGTACTTATCCCCCATTTTTCAAGGTAAGTTAAGTCTATTTTTGTGTGATTTCTTTTGTGCGCATTTTCTGAGGAACCTATCTACCACATAAAATAATATCCAGGTGTATACTAAACACCAGAAACTAAGCAGAGTATAAAAGCAAACTCAGTTCATTTTCATCATCTTTTGTTATTTCTCAAATGATACAAGAACTGTACAAAGCCAACTTTTGAAGATGAAATGTTCGAATACAAGTGAATATGGATGATTTGTTTGAACATTCCAAATTATTCATATAATCTTCATAGCACAAAATTATAAGAAATTACAACAAACATCTAAACAGAAAAAAGTTTGATAAATTCATACAGTTTGACAAAAGAATTGAAGTGATTTTAAATTGAAATTAAAAATAAAAACTGTGCTATTATTTGAACATGGAGAAAAGAATTAAAACATTGCTAGCATATATATATATATATATATATATATGCTAGTTACTATCATTTATATATATATATATATATATATATATATATATAAATGATGAGTAACTTTTTTCTTATATGAGCCATTAAATGCCAAATAGTAAATTTATTATAAAAATGCTACACAATGTATTCCAGCAAAATTAATATTGCCATAAGGCTGAATTTCTGTATTCCTAATATAGAAGTGTGATGATTTGATCTACTTGCCTATATAATGCCTAAAGAAAGACCAAAAGTCTTACAATAAGTATATAAATGGATTCAGAAGGGAAGCAATTGCAGAAAATGGAAACAACATCATTTCATGTGCATTGCTGAAGAATTTAAATGGGTGATGAATGATTTACCAAGGAAGGATGATTCAAAGAAAAATATACTGTATTCATAAGACATTAGTGATAAACTCATGGATGAAAATCATTATGAAATAATGAATGTTTTAATTAAAATTCTAGTTTTATTTTATTTTCATACTTGTTAGTTTAAACATGCCTAAAACTTGGAAGAGTCCATTGTACTCGAAAGCAACAAAGTGAAGGAGGAGATTTATTAAGTTAGACAAAATATTTTTTGTTAAGTAAAGTTTAGGTCAGCTTTCTCTCTGTAGTGATTTGACATTTGATCATCATCACTCTGATATGGAATGAGGTGACATTTTTGATACTATTCTATATTAAGCACATTCACTACTACAGGACAGGAGTGTGGATGATATTTTCTATCAACTTTAGTGAATTGTACATATATGGGGTCTTCAAAGAAGATGGAACAGCAACAATTAGAATTGGATCATGATGCTATTATGGATATACTTGTATAAATAGTATAAATTAGTTAGCTAGCTTTGCAGTTAATTTAATAAAAGATTTTTTATCTGCTTTGTAAATAGTTACTGCATTGCAATGTATCTCTACCATAGGTGAGGGTTGGCATAGTGAATATATTAATCATTGATATAGTAGAAATACATTCTTGACACAATTATAATCTTTTTATCGTGTTAGAGTTTTGGATTTTTATTTTGTTATTCAATAAACATTAACTTGTTTTCCATTAAAATGTTCTCTAGTTTATCAAAATCATTTATACATTCACTCATCAACTTATAACTGGATACTTATACACACACACAAATTTCATTCTTATATGATAATATAGTAATATGTTTGGATGGATCTGTAAATCAATTGGAACCTATATAGAGGTGTGGTAGTTGCTATCTAGTGTAAATGCACCCCTGAAGAAATCCAAGGCAAATTTCTTCCTGAGTTTGAATACTGAGGCATAATGGATTCCAAAAGTGGGGTGATATATGGATGAATTAGCCCAGATTATATCTCAATTCAATGTGTAAAGTTAGAACTAGCCCATTGGAGGAAGATATGATCATATGTTAGGTATATCATTGTGTCATTCATAGCATCTTACCTGAAGACCCTAGGTCTGCCTGTAATGAGATGCATTCCCCCTATTCTGATAAAAAATCTGGACCATTATATCTGGCACCCAAACTTTAGGGGGATGAAGTAGAAGTTTCTCAGGAGGTCCAGTCTTTGGATTGGTATATTTAAAAAAAATATTTTTTTTGTGAACTTATTCTTCTGTCAAATTTTCCATGGTATACAACCTGATAGATTTTCCTAAATAGCAATAAATTTATACACCCAACAAAAGGAAAACCTTATGTAGAACACTAAAAATAAATTGATTGATGAGAATGAAATGATAAACTGGGACCATAAATAAATAATTAACTAATAAACTAAATTTAAACTGAGTTTTGTGAATAAAGGGACGGATTTAAAAGGTAGACCTTTAAAAACAACATGTACACAAACAAAAAATACAGAGAGAAGTTAAATACAAGTGCTGAATGGCAAGGAGTAGCAGAAAGTCCTATGACATGTATTTGTTTGAATCTACAAAAGAAGAAAAAACTTTATACTTAACTATTAAAAAATTTGATGATAATCAGAAAATGGAAAACATTTATTAAGAGTAAATATGAAATGTTCTGAGGAACCACAAAATAATAGTGATAGTGACATATAAGATGATACTATTACTAGTGAGGAAGAGTTTTCACTTATGTAAATACATGGGGATCTATGTCCAAAGTTAGTCACCCTCCACAGACATATGTTGCAGATCAGGTATTATGTCAAGTTCAAGGAGCACTTCACCATGAGGTAGAACAAGTACTCAAAGTCAAAATGACATAGGCTGGAAAAAGTGACATGACCATGGAACAAATGTTCCAAAGGAGGATGCGTAGTATAAAAGCAAAATTGGACCATAATATGAGCAGTATGGAAGCAAGAATGAATCATAATATGAACAGTAGCCTAAGCAGTATGAGAAAAGAAGTGAACAGTAACATAAGCAGGTTAAGGGGTGACATGAATAGTACAAAGGAAGAATTGAAAAAAGAAATATGTAATAGGATCATCAGCATGAAGGAGAATTTACTGAGAAAACATTAATAATGTCAGGGCAGTTTTAAAAATAGAAATAAAAGATATAGAAATTGGCTGTCCATTGACATGGAACAGTTGTCAATAAACTTAAGTAGTGTTCAAAAGGACAACTCTGAAATGAAACAAGCGCTTGGCAACCTGAGAAGTGAGATACATGTGAAATGCCAATAACAATTTGAGGATTTTATGTCTAGCATCATTGGGCAGTTAAATATCAAATGTGATGAGGTGTACAGGAGTCAGGAGACTTTTAAGATAAGGTGCATGCAGACAAACTCTCCACACAACACATCAAGGCAGAATTGTGTGAGCAAACACTAGATATCCTGGATTATCATCTCAAACAACTTGAGGACAATGTTGCCTCAGTAGAAACTGACACAATCATGGAAAAGATGATTCTAGAGAGACTGATGGAAAATGCAACTGAAATGTGCAATTGGATTGACAGGATGGATGAAGCCCTCAATCAAAGATTAGTTGTGATTGAGTCCCAGCTGTGTCAAAGGACACCAGTAATTGGTATATGACAAACCATGATTGACCCAAGAACTCAGAATAATGAGAAGTGAGATGGCACAGGAAACAATGCAAAGATTGTCATCAAAGACCCAAGTAAAAGATGTGACTAGGGTCAAGACCCAAAATTTTCTCTAAGTACAAGGTTTGCAAATACAATGATAGCCATCAGAGCAAATTGATATCAGCTTAAAGGACTATCTCAAAAAAAACTGTCACAAACACATCAGATGACAATATTTCTGACCATCATAGATACCTGATATTGGATCATGATAGTAAATAACACATTACAAACCAAAAAGCAAACAAGTTCACAATTTATGTAATACTTACAAAGGCCTCTTCACATTCATTAAGCATGTGAATACTGATGCTTAAGAAGCAAATGTTAAGGATGTTCCTTAAAGATTGTGATCTGGAACACAAATTAGACAAAACCCAAAAGAACAACTCAGATATAATTTTTTAAAAAAGAATACATCACAAACACAAGGAAGAGATTTTCAAAAGGAGACAGAGCATGGTTAGATGCACCTACATGTTTTATTATACCAGAGCTTATGTTTATCAAACCAAACATAGGGCATAGAATAGCCAACCAACCCAAAAGTGGCATGAAAGCTATACTATTCATCAAGTACCAACCCATAGTTAAACATACTTAATGTGAAACATACTTAATGTGACATGAAAAGCCATAAACAAGAAGGGTATCAGCAACTAATGGATAAGTCTGAACAAAAAAACAAAAACAAGAAAAAGGGTACACACAACTTTAAGATAACATCTTTATCATGATGCCCCACCCAAGTAAATCACTGGAAAATAAATATCAAAAATTTTATCACCCAAAGGTCCAAATGCATTTTGAATAGATGTGGAAGAGGTAATTAAGGGAACATACAATGCCTGTGTTTTGAAGCCATATTTTGATCAGTCAGAATGACCATGTAACTAACATACTTGACTCAGACACAGGTTAAAATATTGGCAAGAGCTTTAGTTGAAGCAAGAAAAAAAGGAGATGACAGACAAATAGGGGCATTAATTTGTGATGAGAATACACTAAGGTAAGTCCAAAAGCAATTACTGGGATAATTTAGAGACAACTGAGACCTAGGAGTTAATCCATACAGAATGATGGACACTCCAATATTTTGGGTAGTTGTTAAAAAATCCAATATGTCTCAAAAGGAAGCAGGATGAAGACTAATGAGTTCAACTGTATGCCATCTGAAATAAAGACACATTATCAATTGAGTTCAAAACATATAACCATCATAATAAAAAGGGACCCATATATATCACTTTACTGTAAGGCAGTTAATGAAGTAGGAAATTATGAATGAACTTAGATTTAATAAAAAAATATCAGAAGATAAAATTAGTAAACTTTATAACCTTTCTGTAAACAGAAAAACTGACAATCCAATGCTAAATCAATTCACACATTACTTAATTGTTAAAATTATATCATAAACTTTTAACACTCTAAGGTTAGGGAAGTTGTAAGAGTAGTTTACAATCCTATTGAAACCAGCCTATTTATTCATATCACCAGATCAAACCCAATTAAAACATAAGTTTAACTAACAGATAGCTGAATATGCACTAGCATTTTTTGTAAATGTACATATATATATAATGTGATTAATTATTGCTTTACTAAGCACTACATTGAAAAAATGTCACAATGAACTAATTTTTTTGTTTAATGAAAAATAAAAAAACCCAGTTAAAGAAATCCTTCATATATATATATATATATATATATATATATATATATATATATATATATATATATATATATATATATATATAAATTATAATATAAAAAGAGAGAGAGACCAACAATGAGTTATTTATACATCATGAATAAAGACTTAGACTTAGTAAACATAGTGATGATCTAATGTCAAGCCAATCACTTAACAACCACATATGAAAATAAAAGCAGAATTCTATTACAATTTTATTTTTATCTACAATCAATATAATACACACAACAATAGACATTTACAGCAATAGAAAAAAATGGAAATGCTTGAATACTAAATACTGAAAACTCAGCAGAGTATAAAAACAAATCCAGTTCATTTGCATCATCATTTGTTATTTTTCAAATGATACAAGAACATTACAAAGCCAACTTTTGAATATTAAATGTTCAAATCCAAAAGAATATGAATGGTTTGTTCAAACAAATCAAATTATTTGTAAAATCTTTGTAGTGCAAAATTATAAAAAAATTACAATCAACATTTAAACAGAGAAAAGTTTGATAAATTTGCATTATTTGACAAAAGTACTGAACTGATTTTAAATTGAAATTTAAAAATAAAAACTGCACTATTATTCGAACATGGAGAAAAAAGAATTCAAACATCTCTAGCATAGACATATAAATGATGAAGTAACTTTTTTCTTATATAAGCCATTAAATGTCAAATAGTAAATGAAGAAGTAAATTTACTATGAACTGCTACACAATGTATTCTGGCTACATTAATTTTTCCTAAGCGATGAATTGCTACAGTCCTACCATAGAAGCATGATAATTTGATCTACTTGCCTATATAATGCCTAAAAAACACCAAAAGTCCTACAGTGAATATCTAAATAGATCCAGAAGGAAAGCAACTGCAGAAAATGGAAACATCATTTCACATGCAATGCTGAAGAATTTTAATAGGTGATGAATGATTTACCGAGGAAGGATGATTCAAAGAGAGATAGACTGTATCCATAAGAGCCATTATTGCTAAACTCATGGACAATAATCAAGATGAACTAATTAATATTTTGATTTATTATATTTTTTTATATTTGTTTGTAAAAATTCTAGTTTTATTTTATCTTCATACTTGGTAGTTTAAACATACCTAAAACTTGGAAGAGTTCATTATGCTCAAAAGCAACAAAGTGAAGGGGGGATTTATTAAGATAGACAAAATATTTTTATGTTAAATAAAGTTTTAGTCAGTTTTTCCTTCAGTGTCTTGACATTTGATCATCATCACTATGATATGGAATGAGGTAATATTTATGATATTATTCCCATATTAAGAATATTCACTACTATAGGACAGAGTTTGTGTTATTTTTTATTGTTAGATAACAATTGTTTATCTTTATTTTTCAATAGAAATGACCATGGATGCTCTTTTCTATCAACTTTAGTGTATTGTATTGAAACAATAACTTTCAAAGCCCCTATTGTTTCACCATCAAACCTAATGACACACTCATCTGTGCTAAGTTCAAACCTATTTAAATGTTAATAAATCTAAAATTTGCTCATGTCTGTATAAACAGTATTATATATTTGTGTGCGAACCAACGCTATAATTAGATAGGATTAGGAAAATTATAGCATATTAAATTGATTTAATATTTCTAAAAATGTTCGTTATATTATTTAAGTTAAGAGTAAATTATTCATTTTGTTGTTTAATATTGTAATTTCAAATGTGGATATATAATCTGTGCTATATAGAAGAAAGACATGATTTAAAATATGTAAAAGCCATTATCTAAAAATAATATTAAATGTCTTTAAAAATTGTTAAAAGATTTCTTGTTTTAAATATATTTCAGAGAAAAGTTTCTCAAAAATAAATTTAAAAGCTATATCAAAATATGTTTGAAAATTATTTTAAATAAATATGTAAAAAGGTTTGCGTTTTAAAAAAATGTTAAAAGTTTTTGCTTTTAAATAAGAAGAGTTTCTATTAAATGTAAGATAAAAATAAAAAAGCTGGTCAAGTAATTAAAAAGATTTTTGATTGTAAACAAGTGTCATTAACGACCATACCTGGAATCCATGAAAAGTAAAACTAGTTCAAAATTTACTAATTAAAATCTCCTTAGATAAAATTAACTTATTTTAAAATCTAAATTGAACAATTGTTTGCAATGAAAAATCTTAATTATAATAATAGCTTATGGAATGTTTCTAACATAAGTTATCTAAGATCTGGATTATAAATTGAAAAATATTTAATTAAATTCCTGAGTTTAGTGAGTTTTGAGGCGATAGATTCCGATAAGGAAAACATATAAATACTCTTGTATTTTTAACAAGGAAAGACAGCCATATTGTTCGTGAGAATTGCAGCCAGTCTTCACAATTGTTAATGTTTAACATGTCCGGCTAAAAGCGGGCATCTTGTTGCTGTTACTCCGCGGGAGAATGGGGTTTCTTTCGTCGAAATGCCTAAACCACCATCATGCCACTAGCAGAGACAAGCCTAACATAATGGGAAACATGATGCCACTAGCCATTGAGTCAAACTAAACCAAACCAACAGCCAAGAACTTGCAGTCCAGATAAATAATACCGGTACTGTTTTTATTTTTCAAACCACAGAGCTCTGTGTAATTCTGTGTAATTCTTTATGTAAATGTTTATATATAAGTTAGCTAACTCTCTTTTTAAAATAATTATAAAACTAATATGTACCCAAACCTTAAATCCATTTAATTAATATTTTAAATATGTCAATTGCTATCAAAATTTAATGTGTTAAAGTTTAAATAATCTGACTTATTTATATTTTCCATTCACTTCAAAGTAAATTATTTAGTTTAAAGTTATATCACTGCAGTTGTGTCTATATTTCTTTGCTTATTTTAATTAAATGCTTATTATATTTTATATGCCAATATTTCGAAACAATGGGCACTTAATTTCATCTTTTTAAGAAGATATTATTTGAAAATCTTCACGTAATTTGTTTATAGCATCAACTTTCTGCGCTGTTTCGAAATCCTATTTTTTTTATTATTTAAATGATTTAATATGTGAAATGTGGCTCTTTTACTCTACCAGTTAAAAACTTAACCTTATAGTTTTATTTAGAATTAAATTTAGCCTTGATTGTATTTATAAGTATATTTGACATTTAAATTCTTAAGTCCATAGAAATATATTTTCCCTCCTTAAATATTTATTATCTATAAGTAACTTAATAGATCGAGCATGTCAAAGTACAGATGTAGTAATATTCCCTTTCATAGCATAGACGTTTATTACCAGGCTACACAAGAGTTGGTCCCAATTTTATAGAGCTAATATGCTATTAACTCATTCATAGTATGAAATATACTATTCTTTGCTTGGCGGATGTGATATATTATTTTATAAAATTATTCTCATTTTGCTGCTATACGTAATATACATATCTCAAGATGGAGCCACGGCATTGCCAGCACATCTTCTCTTATAGGGTAGAGCAGTAGTGAAGCCTGAGCCAAGGCCAAGTTAGCACGTAAGTCCCCCGCCATTCCTGAACACAATGTTCCTTTTCACGCAGCATTGCGATCGGTTACAGGGTACCGGCATTTGTCGCAAGAACCCTGAAGTTATTTCATCCATCCGCAGAGCGACTTTTCCTATTATTGTTTACCTGTGCCATAGCACATTGGTAAAATCTTATTTCAGCCAACTCTCCCACCATAACATAATGCTTTCAGCATTCTGAAATTTTCTCTCGAAAGCCATGTTCGATCGATCGTTACTTGAGCTGGTTTATGCGCTCGTTATTAAGTTATATTGTATATTTAGTAAATGAATTCATGATCAAAGTTCAATATAATTATTTATATAACAGCCACCAATATAATAGGATTTGGCTTAAATAGATTATAGACATAACGTAGTGATTAATTATGTATCAATTGTAAACAATTCATAAGATGGGCACATGTTAAACCCCTTTATGAAATTTAATGATTACTTACGTAAAGTGATTTTGAATTACCAAAGTTTGTGTACATTCTACACTGAATGCTATTGTAAATAAGTGATTTATAGATATGAGTTGTAAATAAATATATAATTAGTTTAATGTATTTTGTTCTCTGTCTCGTTATTGATCTAATTCAATCCAATTCTAATTACTATTTATAGTCTATATATGTGAAAACTATGCATTAAGTTAAATTAGATTAGTGATATATTTTAGTCAATTAAGAATCTTTCTTTTAATTATCAGAGTCTTATTGCTTCTCCGTGACCAATGTCGGCTGTGTGGAAAGAGGTATACTACGTGTAATTTCAAGGTGGTCATTTGTAGGGTCTTGAGTCTTGGAATCCTGGCTTACGAGTTGAAGTGTGATTGGACTTGGGATGTCACAGTCCTAGTCTTGTCAGCTTCAGTCTCTTTTGCTTGGATTCTGAATTCTGTTATGTGAATGTACAAACTTGACTGTTACATAGTATTTTTTTCCCCCAGGTTTGGATGCCCATCGTGTGGCTATTCGATATTCCCACACCCTGCAATACCCTGTAGAGCATTTAATATGTACATATAGTGTTTTTTCCTTCTATTTTAAATAATTATGAATAATATATATGTAAGATTTTTGTCCCCGGGTTTGTACACCCAAAATCATGGGGTCTGTAACTTATTTCCACCCCTGAGGAGATTGAGTATAGAGATAAAATTCTTTTGTTCAAAATTAAAAATTCTGAGTAAAATTTTTTTTTTCCCAAAATAATGTATATGTATAAATTTTTTTGCATGAGTTTGGACGTCAATTAATTTCATACTCTGAATAGATTACTATTTTATTATATAAAAATTATTTATATAGGTGCATAGTAGAATTTTTAAGGGGATTTATAATATATGTTGTGTAAACTTTCTTGCTCACTGTGACTGGCACCCGAGGATGATTTGAATAAATGTCAAATCATTCTCACATAAATTTTGTCATCAGGAGTAAAGAGAGAAAAAGGGGGTCTATTATTTGTTTTATGTTTTATTGAATTGGATTGAACGAGAAAGAGAAAGAAATAAACATAAGGTCAAATCAAGTCTTAAAGGCTCGAAACTAGCACAGACGTGTAAATTAAATTATAATCATAAACTGTGAAAAATTTAAAAAAAGAAAAACAGCTGCAAGAGGCCAAATATGAGTTGCATTTTATAATTTTTTTTGTTATATATATATTAAATTTATTTCACTGTTAGTTAAATGTTGGGTGGGCATCAAGCGAATGTATAGTGAGAAGTTAGGTATTAATAAAGTTAGGCATAGATGTTGAGATGAGTAGGAGACAGATGGTTTTCTTTGTGGAGTGCAGCAATTAGCCAAGTTAGTAAAGCAAACAAAAACCAAGAAACTTTAGTAAAAACAAATTGAGCCAGTAAAAAGAGAAAATTTTTTTTGTTAGTATATTAAAATGGATAATAGTACGGAAGAAGAAAGGGAAATAGTGAGTGAAGGGGAAGAAGGGAAAACAGGAAAAGAAGGAAGTGTGCAGGGGTATTATATTAAGATTGAGAAAAAATTATGGAAGAGAGTAGCAGCACAGAGGGAGACACAGAAGGTGAAGCGAGTACGAGCCAGATTAGGGACAAGGCATCTATACCACAGAGCATGGCCATGTCAGAAAAGTCAAAAACCATAGTAACTGAACAGAGACCCACAGAAGAAATAAAAAAAGAATGCTGGAATATTAATTCAATGATGGAATCACTATTGAAACAAATTAAAATGGAAATAGCAACAAGCAGACAGGATGCAGAAGAGAGAGATCATAGAAATAATCTCAAAATGGAACGTTTTGAAGCTTTGGGCAGGCGATGTGAGGAAGGAACAGCACAGATTAGAAAAGACTTAGAAGAAATGCTGCATAAAGGCCTGCAGGAAGTATCCTTTAGCTGCCAACAGAATTGTGAAAAAATACAGTTTGAATTCACAGAAATGCTGGATACAACCAGGACAGAAAATAAAAATAAAATTTTGAAAATCCAAGAGGAAATCAAGGCCATGGGGGAGCAGGTTGAGCATCAAGAAAGGGATATAGGGGAGAAGTTCAATAAAATGGAGACAGATCTTAGCAGGAAGTTTTAGGAATATGAAGACACACATAGTGAGATCCGGGATGAAATATGTGAATTAAAAGAAGGCCTGGCTCATATAAATCAAGCAGCAGCAGAGGAAGATAACAGTATAGCAGAATGTATTCAAGAATTAAGAAAAGATCTCGCTGAAATGAAGGGAGCAAAGAAAGAAAGCATAGAGAACAGTTTAGCCATTAGTCATTCAGCAGAGAACGCATGCAAAAGAAAACTAGTATCAGTGGGGGACTCTAAAGAGATTCTTAGAAAGGAGGAAAGCAACATCAATGCAGAAAGCATCATAAACAAAGGAAATGATCAGATAGCCACCCCATATAGGAATGAGTTAGATGCAGAGACAATTGGACTGTATGGGAAGTATGAATCGAAGAGTACCATAAAGGGCAAGAAGAAAAGGAAGAGAAAGGATCCATACATGAGTAAGAAGAAAGCAAGGCTGGGATGGACAGAGAGAAGGCAGGAGACAGCCACAGAGGTTTGCCAGGGGAAGAACAGAGGGAGAAAGAACGGTTTCAAACCCTACTATTCAGAAATAACAGATCTGGAAAACACCCAAAATATTTCCCTAGCTATGAATGAATAGACTTAAATAGAAGATCGGATAAGGAAGTTCCATACAGTGGAAATGAGTTTCCACACAGTCTAGAAATGCATCCGGCACGACTGCCTGTGAGATGGGAAGATGAGTCTGAGGGATATGGATGGACATCAGATGAAGAGGATGACATTATATCCGGGTGCAGTTTTAAGTCAGATAAAGAGGAGTTACTTAATGTACCACCAGATCCTATTTAAATAAAATATATATTTTTGTTATGATCTACCCTCCCTTATCAATATGTAGTTTATAAATTATCATTATTATATATATATAGAAAAAAAACTAACATCCCCATTGCATATTAATTGACGTATATCTAGTAGGATATAAAAGTTTGTTTAATGGAAATATTTGACAATATTCTAATTTGTGTGGATTGCTTTGAAATTTTTAATTTAGTCATATTTTTTTGTAATAATTGATTGTCTAATATGTATGAGGTTCCTCGGTATAGAATGTAGCAGGCAATTGGGTTTATATGTTTATCATCTCTAGTAGCTTAATTGATTTAATATTATTAGTAAAAAAAAAAAGCCTATCAAATTATTTAATAGCCAACTGTAAGTAAATTCTAAATGCTGAATGCTATTGTAAATAAGTGATATATAGATATGAGTTGTAAATAAATATATAATTAGTTTAATGTATTTCGTTCTCTGTCTCATTATTGATCTAATTCAATCAAATTCTAATTACTATTTATAGTCTATATATGTGAAAACTATGCATTAAGTTAAATTAGATTAGTGATATATTTTACTCAATTAAGAACCTCTCTTTTAATTATCAGAGTCTTATTGCTTCTCCGTGATCTATGTCGGCCATGTGGTAAGAGGTATACTATGTGTAATTTCAAGGTGGTCATTTGTAGGGTCTTGAGTCTTGGAATCCTGGCTTACAAGTTGAAGTGTGGTCAGACTTGGGATGTCACAGTCCTAGTCTGGTCAGCTTCGGTCTCTTTTGCTTGGATTCTGAATTATGTTATGTGAATGTACAAACTTGACTGTTACAGTATATAGAGGGGAGTCCCCAAAAAAGATAGAACAGTAACATCTGGAATTGGCCGAGGCTATTATGGATGTACTTACATAATATTTTAAATTAGTTAGCTAGTTTCACTGTTACTTTAATAAAAGATTTTTATGTGCTTTGTAAATAGTTAGTGCCTTGGAATATATCTCTACCATGGGTAAGAGTTCACATAGTGAACATATTAATTATTGATATGATAGAAATATATTCTTGACACAATTATAACCTTTTTACCATGTTACAGTTTTGGATTTTTTTGTTATTAAATTAACTTTTTTTCATTAAAATGGTCTTTAGTTTATCAAAATCATTTATACATTCACTCGTCAACTTATAATCACACACACACATATATATATATTATAACGATCGAAATGCAAGCGGAAATCGAATCTAACCACAAAAACAATATCTGCAACTACCAGGGCGCTATCTAGGCATTTAAACCTAGAAAAATTTATAAAGTAGGCAGATATGCGCTGTTAAGATTCCACTTTATTTAAATATTCCGATCGTTAGCCCAAGTCACTAGCTCAGCGGAGACGCAGAGATAAAAATCTATAAATTTTATATCTTAAATATAAATAAATAAAAGCCACTGCCAGAAATTAACACATAAAAATATTTATTTACGCACATATAAAATAACATTTAAATTTTGAGGAATAAGTTTAACATTTTAGATTTTTATATTAACTTTTAATTTTACATTTAACTAAGTTTCAATGAGTTTAATATTTTATTTAGATAGTCAAGTATGAATAGACTACATAGATCTGCATTTGAAAAGAAAATATTCTTCCCTGATTTAACCTTAGGCAACAAATTTCGCAACCAAACTGGCGCCAATCCATCTGATACATTCATGTATTCAATGTAGCATGATACGACAACACAAAATACTATACTGTCAGGAAACGTACATCTGAACAATAAGTAGAAATAGAGAAGACATTGACTCTCCACCAACAGGAATGTGACATCTGTTGGCAAGTAGAACAATAAACAAAAAACTCCATAGGAATGGACTGCGGTCTTCTGCCGACTTACAAACCCATCCATAGGCAAACAGAGGGTGTGTGGCGTATATCTATAATCCTGCCCGTAGCGGACCTCATACTACATCTACTAATTACACAAATATATCCAATCCATTGAACCAATTCAACTACGAAATGAATAACCTAAGATTACCCTCCCTTAATATAACTTTACAAAACTATACAGCCATTCACGCCCGACTTAAATTTAACATTTAAATATGTTCGCACAAATGCATTTTATAAAATTTGTTTTAAAATGTTGAGTACAGATTAGCTGCACAGATTCCACGGTCAAAAACATTCCAAATTAAACACAACCGATCAAAATACAAAGTCATCGATAAACGTCACTTGCATAGGGAATATACAAATCCCATTAGCATTCATCGTAAGATGCTTGCAGTGATATCGTTGACATATATTCTAATCGAATGTGAAAACCACAACATTATCAACCGCTAACGAATCTATGCAACGTCTATACCCAACCTAAATTTCATCATTTAAAATTTAAACAATAAACAATTTATACAATAAGAAAGAAAAAAAATGGAAATGATTTTTATCAATCGGAAAACATATAAAATTAAACATTATTAATTTGATTTAAAAACTTACAAAAGTCAGATAAGAGTCCGTTTTAACATTTAAGTTGGCTTGTTTATTAATTTGTAAAACTTGACGAAAGTTCGTAATTGATTTTAATAATTGTTAATTTCATATAGCTTATGGTAGAAGAGTCCATGTTCCCATTGGCAATTCCCACGGAGACTTTCCTGGAAGACCGGTCTGATATTTTGGAGGTAGCATTAGCTGGTTCTGTTCTGGTATCACAGTCTTTGCATTTTTAAAATAAGTGAGTGAGGACGACAAGTGCGTCTTGTCGCTCGACTCACCAAAATCAAGTTGGAAAACTGACTGGAACTCAATATTTTTCTTTTTATAATCCTCCTATGGATTCCATGAACAAAAACGTCACTGTTCTATTTTTTTCGTTATGGTCCGGGCCTTTATTTGCTTCCATTGGTCAAGCTAAAATCTCTTTCTTCTCTTATCTAACTTTTCATCTGACTTTTTAATTAAACAGCTTTTAGATAATTAATAAACAATCATTTCCATTTATAGATTACAGGAATTAATTAATACCTGTTTTTATTTTAACTTACGTTATTTTTTTATTAAAATATTTTTATATTTCAATCTTGTATTTTTTTATTAAAAAAAATACGTTCAAATACTTTTTTTTTTTTTGTTTATGAAAAAAATATTTTTAAAGTTTAGCATCTGTGCGAATATATATGTTTAACAAACATTTTAATTTTAGCGTTTAGTTTTTTTTCTTTTTAATACACTTATTTTTATATGCGAACTTAAAAGTTTTTATTTTAAATTAATGTAATGACATATTTATATATCGTTACATATCAGTAAACTTCCTCAAAAAAATAAAAACATTTAAAAATAAAAAAAAAAAAATTTACTTAGTGTTAGTAATTATGTTACACAAATTTGTTATATATGAAATTTCAAAAGGACAAAACTTTTTTTTAAAAAGACAACAGTAATTACAAATATAATGATAAAAAAAAAGTTGACTGATGATTCCTTACTACCAGCTAAATTTCTGCCCCCTCCCTTCCAAGTTTCATTTCTCCTACCTTTAAGTATTATTTAGGCAAGTTAAACGATTAGATTTTAAACAAGACTTTTTAAAAAAAAAATTATGATTTATATTTATTAATTACGTTTTATTTATTACTTTTTATTCCTCGTATTTCTCTTTACATATGCGCAATTTTTCTTACTGGCAGTACCTTTTTACACAAAATTTAAACTATAACTTTACGTTAATACAAAACATATATCTATACTCATTTCAGAAAAATTATTACGGGCTTCATTTTCAAGGTACTCGTGGTTTATTAATAGATAGAAAATTTCATCATCATCAATTCCCTTTCTCAGGGTCAATCTCTGAGGTAAGGCCACACTTGGGACGCCAATTATAATGATTGAAATGCAAGCGGAGATCGAATCTAACCGCAAAAACAATATCTGCAACTACCAGGGCACCATCTAGGCATTTAAACCTAGAAAAATTTATAAAGTAGGCAGATACACGCTGTTAAGATTCCACTTTATTTAAATATTCCGACCGTTAGCCCAAGTCACTAGCTCAGCGGAGACGCAGAGATAAAAATCTATAAATTTTATATCTTAAATATAAATAAATAAAAGCCACTGCCAGAAATTAACACATAAAAATATTTATTTACGCACCTATAAAATAACATTTAAATGTTGAGGAATAAGTTTAACATTTTAGATTGTTATATTAACTTTTAATTTTACATTTAACTAAGTTTCAATGAGTTTAATATTTTATTTAGATAGTCAAGTATGAATAGACTACATAGATCTGCATTTGAAAAGAAAATATTCTTCCCTGATTTAACCTTAGGCAACAAATTTCGCAACCAAACTGGCGCCAATCCATCTGATACATTCATGTATTCAATGTAGCATGATACGACAACACAAAATACTATACTGTCAGGAAACGTACATCTGAACAATAAGTAGAAATAGAGAAGACATTGACTCTCCACCAACAGGAATGTGACATCTGTTGGCAAGTAGAACAATAAACAAAAAACTCTATAGGAATGGACTGCGGTCTTCTGCCGACTTACAAACCCATCCATAGGCAAACAGAGGGTGTGTGGCGTATATCTATAATCCTGCCCGTAGCAGACCTCATACTACATCTACTAATTACACAAATATATCCAATCCATTGAACCAATTCAACTATGAAATGAATAACCTAAGATTACCCTCCCTTAATATAACTTTACAAAACTATACAGCCATTCACGCCCGAATTAAATTTAACATTTAAATACGTTCGCACAAATGCATTTTATAAAATTTGTTTTAAAATGTTGAGTACAGATTAGCTGCACAGATTCCACGGTCAAAAACATTCCAAATTAAACACAACCGATCAAAATACAAAGTCATCGATAAACATCACTTGCATAGGGAATTCCCATCAGCATTCATCGTAAGATGCTTGCAGTGATATCGTTGACATATATTCTAATCGAATGTGAAAACCACAACATTATCAACCGCTAACGAATCTATGCAATGTCTATACCCAACCTAAATTTCATCATTTAAAATTTAAACAATAAACAATTTATACAATAAGAAAGAAAAAAAATGGAAATGATTTTTATCAATCGGAAAACATATAAAATTAAACATTATTAATTTGATTTAAAAACTTACAAAAGTCAGATAAGAGTCCGTTTTAACATTTAAGTTGGCTTGTTTATTAATTTGTAAAACTTGACGAAAGTTCATAATTGATTTTAATAATTGTTAATTTCATATAGCTTATGGTAGAAGAGTCCATGTTCCCATTGGCAATTCCCATGGAGACTTTCCTGGAAGACCGGTCTGATATTTTGGAGGTAGCATTAGCTGGTTCTGTTCTGGTATCACAGTCTTTGCATTTTTAAAATAAGTGAGTGAGGACGACAAGTGCGTCTTGTCACTCGACTCACCAAAATCAAGTTGGAAAACTGACTGGAACTCAATATTTTTCTTTTTATAATCCTCCTATGGATTCCATGAACAAAAACGTCACTGTTCTATTTTTTTCGTTATGGTCCGGGCCTTTATTTGCTTCCATTGGTCAAGCTAAAATCTCTTTCTTCTCTTATCTAACTTTTCATCTGACTTTTTAATTAAACAGCTTTTAGATAATTAATAAACAATCATTTCCATTTATAGATTACAGGAATTAATTAATATGTTTTTATTTTAACTTACGTTATTTTTTTATTAAAATATTTTTATATTTCAATCTTGTATTTTTTTATTAAAAAAAATACGTTCAAATACTTTTTTTTTTTTTTTGTTTATGAAAAAAATATTTTTAAAGTTTAGCATCTGTGCGAATATATACGTTTAACAAACATTTTAATTTTAGCGTTTAGTTTTTTTTCTTTTTAATACACTTATTTTTATATGCGAACTTAAAAGTTTTTATTTTAAATTAATGTAACGATATATTTATATATCGTTACAATATATATATATACCTACCCATACATTTCATTCTTGTATGATAATAAAATAATATATTTGGATGAATCTATAAATCATTTGAGACATGTATAAAGGTTTGGTAGTTGCTATCTAGTGTAAATTCACCCCTGAAAAGAACCAAATGCAAATTTCTCACTGAGTTTGAATACTGAGGCATAATGGAATAAAGGGGGGTGAGATATGGATAAACTAGCCCTAATTGTTTCTAAATGTAATGTGTAAACTTAGAACTAGCCCATTGGAGGTAGATATGATCATAGGTTAGGTATGTCATCACATCATTCACAGTATCCTACCCAAAGACCCTAGGTTTACTGTAGTAAGATATTATTCACCTCTTCGGGAGGAAAACATGGACCATTACATCATATATATATATATATATATATTAAAAGCATAAAGCTAAATTAATGAATAAATAATCATAATTATCCCACATTCATAGCTCAATCAGACTAGCCAAGAAAATAACTTTAAAGCACTATCAATGGTTTCATAGCTACAAGCAGGCTTCTCAAGTATAAAAGAACTATAAAATAACAATATTTAAACAAAACATTACCCACAATTCCATTTACTACCATCCACCTGTAATATTAAAATACCTTTTAAATAAGTTAACTTCTTCAGAATCATAAATTTTTAATAATAAAGATTCTATAATTCTTTATTTCATTTCTCTCAAAGAAGAAAAACTTAGCTTTATCAAAATTAATAATGTGGCCTGTATCTTTTACATGGATATAAAAAGCAGAACTAAAATATTTATTTCTAACCCTACTTTTATGTACCTTTATTCTTTCATTTAAGCTCAAACTACTCTGACCTCTATATACCTTCTGACAAAAACAAGGGATAATATACACTATTCCAGGCATAGTTTTTCTATTAAAATGTTTTCTTTTGTTTTATTTAATAAATTATTCAAAATAATACTTTTTCCAAGCAATTTTATTTCCAAACAAATTATTTTTACATACAATTTTATATGAAGACAATTTAAATAGCAAAGAAATAAAATTATATTTTTCTTTATCCTTTACATCATTACAAATATTATTACTACTAAATAAAATATACTTTTAACAAATTTATCAGAGTAGCCAACACTCAGAACTTCGAAAGCACTTAGCACAGATAAGCATATAATTTTTTACAAAATTAAACTTTTCTAACAAGTGTGTTAGCACAAAATTATTGATATCAAATGATCCTTATAAAATTGATCTTTTTGAAAGAATGCTAGCCTACTATAATTACTTAATCTCTTATTTTTATAACAATAATTTCTTAAAACAGCTAATTTATGAGATACAGATTGATAGCTAACAGGTTTAATTATAGACCTTAACTCTTTACTCTTAACATTATGACTACATACCAAATAATTCTTCTTTACATTTCTAACCATCAATAGATTTAAAAAAATTGATTTAACAAAATCCCACCCCCTCCTTTTACTACATATTTTATAAAAGGATCAAAACTATTAAACTCATTCTATTATGTCTTTTAGGTGAAGCTGTAAAGATTATACCAAGTATTTGAGGTGTTTTATGTTGCTAATACCACATAATCATTTTTGTTATTTTGAAAGCCTAGGATTCCTCAATTCTATAGTCTTAGTGTCACTATTACTCATAAGATTCAGAGTTTCCATTAATAGTTCTATTAATATTTACCAAGATGTGAATGATAGATCTAAATGCTAGATATATGTTGTCTGAATAGTGTGTAGCTAGTATAATTCCTGTAATAATTTGAAAAAGTAATGAAATGTCAAATAGTGACCCATAGTTTCATAAGTATGAAATATTAGATGGAGTTGGTAAATCAATTAATCTGTTATGATTAATAATAATGGATGAGTTTTTCGTTCACGTTTTATCATATTATCATAGTTGAATAATTTTATAATTTAAGATGATTATTAGGATTCCTAATCTAATTGGTAAGAAGATTTTCCATGTTAGAAATATTAATTTATCATATTGAAATCATGGGTAAGAGCCACGAATCCAGATAAATATAAATGAAATTCATGTTGTTTTAATTATTAATAAGAATAGGAAGTTTATGTTTGAACCAAAGAAAATTAGGGAGGTAATTAATCTTATTAAGAGAATTCTAGAGTATTCAGCTATAAAAATTATTGCAAATCTTCCTCTTCTATATTCAGTATTAAATCCTGAAACTAATTCACTTTCACTTTCTGCAAAATTGAAAGGAGCTCGATTAGTCTCCGCTAAAATAGAAGCGAATCAACAAATAAATAATGGGGAAAAAATGATTAGGGTTCAGATAAATAATTGAGAATTGTCAATTATTATAAGATTAAATCTTTCAGAAAGGAAAATAATAGTTAATAGAATTAATGCTAATCTCACTTCCTATGAAATAGTTTGAGCTACTGCTCATATTGTTTCCAAGTAATAAAAATTTAGAATTAGAGGATTGTCTGGCTATGATTATGAAATAAACTGATATTCTTGCAATACATAAAAAAAAGAATAATGCTAAGTTAAAATTTATTGAGTTTCATTTTATTGGAATTAGTATTCAAATGAATAATGAAATAATAATTCTTATTATTGGTGCAATTAGGAATGATATTCAGTTTCTTCGATTTAATCATCTATTTTCTTTACAAAAAAGTTTAATTGCATCTCTAATTGGTTGAAGAATTCCGATTAAGCTAATTTTATTTGGTCCTTTTCGAATTTGAATATAACCAAGAATTTTTCATTCAAGTAATGTTAGGAATGCAACTCTAATTAAAACAGAAATTAGTAGAATTAAATAGAAGATAAGTGATATTATCATAGTTACGAAACTTAAATTCGTTACATTTTTCTGTCATAATATTTGTATAGTGTAAATAAACTGCTATTTGCTTTGTATTGATTTACAAATCAATATACAAATTTATTTGAAATAGTTAGTTTATAATATTGATTTGTCGAATCAAAGATAAATTGAAGGGTTAAGATTTAAGTTCAGTAAAAATATATTGTTTATATTTTTTTTGAATTGGATTTATAAATAGAATTTATTTTTGTTGTAAAAAACTTGTTTGTGTCTTTGAGATTGAATTATTAGAAGTTAGTTCTAAAAGAATTATTATAACCATCATTTTTGAGTGAATATCAGTAATATTTATGACTGTAATTTTTCTTATTTCTGGATCTGTGATAAAATTTAGATAGGAGTATATAGAAAGTGATAAAATAAGATACGGTTTTGCATTATTGTAATTTTGTTTATTATTTCTATAATTTTTTGGTTATTTCACCAAATTTAATTTCTATTTTATTAGGATGGGATGGTTTAGGGTTAGTATCTTATGTATTAGTGATTTGTTATCAGAATAGCAAATCAAATAAAGCTGGGATGTTAACAATTTTAAGTAATCGAGTTGGAGATTTTGCTTTTCTGGTTTGTGTTTTACACGCATATTCTCGAGGTTACAGACTCGGTAAATATTACTTAGGTAATCAATGTGCATTTAATAAATTTATAATTACAACTTTAATAGTTCCATTGTAGATTTTCATAATATACTTTTTAATTCAAACTAGGTATTAATGCATGCTATTTATAAAATAGGCTGTATAAAGGTTATTACCCATATAACACTTATTTATGTAGAAACTAGTGGTGCCACAATATTCCTTTTCAATGCATATATGAAAAATTAAATTATATTAAAACAAATAGCATCTTATTGTTATCAAGCTTAGATTTTCTGAATATAATTGCAGAAAACGATTTAATTCTATTTAGAAGGTATTAAGCTTCCCCACTACTGCCATACATAATATTAAATCTGTGATGTTAAATACAAGGATAGTCTCAATCCAGCAACAAGAGAAAGACTTTGAGTATATGAGAATAATCATCTTATTTTCAAACCCAAAGACACTTGTATAGGCCAATCTTAAGGATCTTGAAATGAGAGTGTGAATACATTAAATCTGTATCATGCTGAAATGAAAGTGTCCTAGCATTTAACATTGCTGATTTACTATTATGTGCAATGATAGGGAAAAGGATTATCACCTTACAAATAGAATTTCAATCTGGCACTGCACTAGTAAAATTCATTGATTATTAGAAAGTAGTTTACTATATTCTACAATGTTTAATAAGCCAATATGTTCTATCTTGTTAAATATCATTTGACAATTTTCAGTCAAAATGATCATAAAAGTATAGACATCACAAAAGCTTTGAAGTAGCTGTGGAAATTTGTGTTTAGCATACAATCAGTGTAATATGTTTTAACTGATTCATTTAAATGCAAATGTTATATATAATTTACTTCATTGACATGTGAATATTTTTTAAAAATTTCAATATATTATTACATCATTTAATTGTTTTATTTATTGTATGTCATTTTTTTTCTCTCTCTAGACATTAAATAGGTTTTTTATTTTACTTAAAAAGTTTTCTTTCATCAACTAATAGCATACGTTTTTTCCATCTTAATATGTTGATTTTTTACAGGATCAAGTTTTTAAATTGAGCTTCTTTTAATAATGTATTAATATAATTATCTATTATTGCATTTTTTACTATACTGCATAAGAAAGGAAAATAGAAGTTATTAAGTTATTTTAAATTTTTGCTTAAAAAACTGCCAACAAATATTATAGAGTTCTGGAAATAAAAATAAATTGGTATCAATTTTTTTTGCAATCTAGTTTCAATTAAATTTATAACAATTTTTATGGCTATTGAATTATTTTTAAAAAAGGAGTTAGTAACAATAATGATAAATTTTACCTTGAGGGCAAGTGAATAAATAAGACTGATTAACCTATGAACATTTACAAAGTAAATAGTTCCTAAAAATTACCTTTACATTTGTTTTGTCAACCTTCAATTTAGCATTATATATGTATATATTTCTCCCAGTAAGTGCTTAGTTGTACTTTGTTATATGTGTAAGCATTAGGAGTTTTAATAAAAACTTAGGAAATAAATTTTATCAAAAAAAAAAAAAAATACTAATTAAATTACTATCGTTCTTATTCAAGAAGATAATATTAATGAGTGAATAATCAATAGAAGATATCCATTAAATGCCTGTTTTATATTTGAAATTAAATATAATAATCTAAGAATTTTTAAATTAATTTATTACAAATAATACCAATCTACATCAAAGATATGAGAGGACAAGATCAAAAATCAACTGTCTGAAATTAAACATTTTTTGTCTAGTGGCACTTTTCCTCATATTAAAATCTTTATTTAAAGAAATGTCAGAAAATAAATCTAAATTAATATGCTCTATATCAGTAAAAATGGTCATTAACTCTCTTATAGTATTTCTGTTGGTGCAATGTATAGTCAGCAAAATTTTTCTAATCCCATAAAAATGAGTATCTTCAACTCATAGATTAATCAAGATAAACTTTTGTCTTTTTAATGAATTTTAATTTGATGACACTAGCTTTAATCTATATAATTTTATTCATCACTTTTATATGGAACATAATAATCTCAATTGTAATTGATAACCCTTTCTCACTATTCAAAAAACTTATAACAACTATATAATAGGAATGCTGAAATCATAATTCTAAAAATATAATTCCTTCCAGAAGCATTAAAAAAATATTATTATTCTTAAAAAAAAAATTCACAAAGTAAATACAGTATTTATTTTTTTCATAATAGTGGAGTAATGTGATGTAAATTTGAAAGAACATTGTATTGCTAAAAAAAATTGCAAAATAGCAGTGCAAATGTTTTTTAATACAAATTATTAAATTAGTTGCCCAATTGTTAAAATGTTAATTAAAAAAGTAAGGGCCACTCATGGTATAAAGCTTAATAAGGTTCAATCTTTCCACTACCAAAAAATATTCCACCAATTAAAAGAAGTATAAATTTCAAATATACTACAATGCTATTATCTGTGACAAACATAATGTCAAAATAAGGTTTATATGAACTAATTGAAAACAGTGTAACCATTTTGTTTGCTTATATGAGCCTTTTCAGGTCAACTATATAAGTATCTTCATAACTATAAATATCAAATCAATGACATTTAGATGTAGAATAATACAAAATTATTGACTTTTGACTCTCTTCTAGAGCATTGCAATCATAACATTTTTAAACCTTAGTCAAGAAAACATAATATGTTTAACTAACAGTTATTGTTGCTTTTCAAAATTTCTAAAATCTCTTTTGCTTTTTTACAGGTCCTAATAAAAACTATATACCATCAAAACTTATCTAACTTCATATAATTTGATGAGTACCAATACTGTCATCTGATACTTGATTTACATGCTTGCTATTTGTATTAATTATATGTTTTTAATATTATCATGCTACCTATTCTCAACATCTTTGCATTATTTGAATATAAAAATAGTATATTTACTCAGAAACTTATGCAATAGTTAATGAAATTCACTTAAAAACCAATACTCAATTTTTCTGACAATATTTCCAGAACTCTATTATCTTTTTAAACTTTAAATTTTTTTCTTCAGTTACTTGTTTGAGAAATAATTTGCACTTGACTCTTTAATAGATAGATTTACAACTCTTGACCAAAAACTATAAGCACACTGTCACTTTTTTTTCCAAATAATCAGCAATTACTATAGTTAGTAATAGAGCATTTGTCTTAAAAATTCCCATCTTAGTTATTAAAATAGGCAAGTACATTTGCTTACTGGCCACATTCATAATAACCTCATTACCAATTTATGCAATAGAGTACATTTTCTATAGTAGCAGCAGGCTTAAATTGAAATTAAAATGCCAATACATTTGTAAAAATGAAAAAAATAAAATAAAAAACTAATATAATCAACATTGAGATATAGTATTACAATGTCTTTATTTGATAAAAGTCTATAGTATTTTTCTGACTGTGTATCTTTCCTAAAAAATGAATCCTTATTTTTTTGCATTACATTTATTGTATCTTCAACAATTAAATGAGCCTGCTCATTTTTCTATATTGCCAAAAAAATTCTGAATGTTAATAATATAAACTAATTGATTTAGTATTGCCTGAGATATGCAAATACTCTGAATATGCTTACCTAAATAGCAATTGTTTATATATCTTATTGTAAGGTCAATTAATGATCCAGCATTGTTAAAAACTACTAATATAAATGGTGTTAGATAAAATTTAATATTGTTTTTTAAATGATTTTTATTAAAATCTCCACATTACCATACATAATACTTTCATTAGTGCACAGCTGGAAAAAAGGTGTAGCATATTATGTATATTTACCATTTGATCAATGTCTCAATTAATTAGCTGATCTTCTTGCTTGATTGCCTACAGAATTTTCTAGTGTATTTTAAAGCTTTTTTACCCAAATACTCAGAAGATCCTAGAACTATGTTCTGAAAAGTAAGTTCTAAGAATTTTATCTTTAAATAATGGTGAAGAATATTTCAACTGTAATTTGACTTTCCAGTAACATATTCTTTTTTTAAAAAAAAAATTATATTATTATGAGAGGGAATGAAGAAAATATTAATATTTTTATATATTGTGTAAAACATAAATGAGATACTTATGACTGAAAATGTGAACTGAAAATATGGTGAGTAAAAAAAAATATTTAAACTTAAATAAATTTGGATCTAAAATTGAATATTAAAAAAATTACTGAAGTTCATATATGCTTTTGTTGTAAACATCTGTAAAGATTTATTATTCTTCACAAATCATTAATTTTATATTAATGGCTATTTTTATTTTATTGTAATAAAGAGTGTTTATTTTTGAAAGCATATGTGCAATAATAAAAAACAAATGCTTACATTAAAGAGGAATGAAAGCTCTTTTTTCTCTAATAATTATTACTCTCATTTATAATAAAATTAATCGTCATTATTATATCAAAAAATATAAATCAATTTTAAATTATATTTAATCAAGTTATAGCTGTATTTGTATTTAGTTATAAGGCTAAATATAACATTTTAATTTCAAAACAAAAAATCCAAGTCTCTTGTTTTGAAAAAAAAAATCATAAAAAATCTAACTCTAATGTTTAAGTTATCACAATAATCTATAATTTATTATTGTGTTCTGCTTATTTTATTAATATAACAAATATTATTTATAAATTTGAGTATATTTTTATTGATTTTTAAAATAGCTTAAATCTAATCATTATGTCAATAATAGCTTAAAAATAATTTGATTAACCCATCAAGAATATATAATAGCTACTTTAAATAGGAGACAAATAGGGAGAATATCTCTATATTTCTCCTCCTTTCTTCATCTCTCCTCAGCCTTTTTTTCTCATTATAATCATAAATGTGGGGCATAATAGAATTTAGGAACCAAATAAAGTAAAGATAACTCGGCTGATTTATTAAAAAAAAAAATGTTGACTGAATAAAAAAAACTATAACAGATTAAAGTAATCTTTGTTTTAAAATATTTATGTTAACAATTAGTTAGTATTGTTGTGATATATTAAGCATTGCAAACAAAACAAAATTGTATGACTGTTTTATAAGAATGAAAAACATGTCTATTGTCTTTTTCCTTTACTTTTCAGTGTGAAAGAGATCAAAATGAAAATATAAGAGCTAAAAGAGGAACAAAAAATTATAAAAGCTCTAAAATAGTTTTTTAAATGTCACATTTATTTGGAAATAAGTAATGATAATATGTAATGGAATTTAAAAGTGCACAAATCAGATATGTATTTGATAAAGAACTAGCAGAGAAATTTGCAAGAGAGAAATTATAAATGTTAAACTAATTTCAATAAAATGGATAGAAAGTACAACAGTGTTGTGCAAAAAAAATAACTTACAGAGAAAATCATTAGAATAAAAGACTGCAACTTTACTGTTTTTAAACATCACATATAATAGTTAAGATGGATGCACATTAAGAGTTTTTAGGTGACTTACAACAATAAATAATCTAGTATCCTCTGAGAAATGAGAAAAAATAAATTACATTATAAAAAATGCAATGCAAGTTATATGTAAAAATATAAAAGAATATACACCAAGAATATGAGAATATGAGACAAGAATTAATATATATGCAAGAAAGGTAACTGAGAAAACAAAAAAGGATTGTTGAAAAAATCTGCATGTTCCTTCTTGTTAATCCAAGAAACTAAACTATATACTATATAAATCAATCTAATTGATTATGCACTTGTGCCAAACAATTTCAAATCAAAAATCAACCAGAATATATTCGGACATCTTTTTTATTTCATTGTGAAAATTAATTTCAAAGAATAAAATTTGTTGATTTAAAAAGAGAATTATTTAGTTAATAGATCCATGCTTCTAAAGATAAGCTCATCTTCCTCTTTTATAATTAATTATTTTCTTTATTTTTCTAGGATATTTAGTATTTACAAAGCAATTCATACACTTAACAAATTTTAGCACGTAATTATGTTAAAAATATAATCTGCTAAATTATCACTCTTATAATTGGAAATAAATTCATTTATATTTTTGAGCAATATCCGAATCTTTTGTCTCTTTATTATTGAATTTTATAAAAATCTTATTTCACAAAAAAAAAAGAACCACCAAAACAAATCAGACATTCGAAATCTTTGTATCTTTTCCAAGTTTTCACAGTAATAATTTTTAATGCTATTTAACAAAATTAGGGTTCTATTATAAATCTTGGTTGAATCTACTAAATAAAATAGTCAATAAAATTAATAAACTGAGAAAGAAAATTTCCTCGTATTCTTCATCATATTTTTTTGCCATTGAATACTACATGTTTATAAATAGACTATTGAATTCTGGATGTGATATGGCTTTTTTGTCATCTTTATTAAGCCAGTAAATTTTATTGCAATGTTAAAGAGACATATTTCAAAACAATCCTGGAATACGAATCTTTTAATCTACCTCTCATTCTCAAATACTTTATTCGAAAATAATTTTACTACTTACATAGATATTTTTTAGAGGATACGAATTTGAATAAATTAAATACTGTTAGACTCTTCCAAGTTAAAATAAAAAAGTATAGAAATTATATTTATTGATTGGCCTGTCATTTATAAATCTCTTTTTTTAAGATTTAAATCGTCTCCAAACTTACTCATTTTTTTTAATTGTTTGCGTTAGGTTTAATTCAAATTTATTTAATATTACATGTAAAACTTATATTGATTTTAAAATAAATTTAAAATATATATTATTTTAGTTTTTTTACTTATTCAAAGACGATGTGAATCCACACGTGGTGTCTTTGTATTTCATGTAGTGAATTTTTTTAAAATATAAATAAAGATGACAAAAATTTGAGAGTAGCAATATCAAGTATTTACCACTTAAATCCAATACAGATAATAGCAATCACAGTACAAAACATCAACTGTGCATAGTAATCCAAATAAAAAAACATCTTCAGCAATGCAGCATTAAACCTAGACAATGATGAAAGTAACTTTGAATTGTTTGCCTAATTAACTAAAACATAACAAAAAAACGTAAAAACCGGTTAATCACTCGTTGCTATATAAACAGAGTAAATTTAGGTTATCTGCTATGATTAGGGTTCGAAGTCTTGATAATAATACAAGTACAAATTTGACGTGCACATACATATATATAATATGTAGAATAAAACATTATTCAGAATATTTGATTAACTTCAAATCATTTTCAGTAAAGTAAATAAAAAAAAAATTATAAAAAACATTAACGAAATGTCAAAAGAAAAAAAAATATTTGAAAAAATTTAACATTTTTAAGATCAAAACAAATTTGGTTTTTGACTGCAACGTCTGTTCTATCAATTGAATCATTCCATTAGCATTTTAAAAATATTTTACAAAGAATAAAAAATAAAATGTACGATTACCAATGACAAGCACCGATTACAGATGATAAAATCTTTCCCGCTTTATAGCTTTACCTACAGTTATAAAATGTCTTGGTTCATGCAAACACTTTCTTTATGTTTAAATGTCAGAAGGCAATTTTTTATCTTTTAGTTATATACTGAGAGTTTGTTTACAAAAAGATGTGAAGAATAGACAGTCGGATATAGTCTTGATAGTTCTTTACCTATCCTTTGATAAGAAATGTTAAAATATAATTTGATAAAATGTTGTATGATAATTTTCAAATAAATACAACTTTTAAAATATATGATTTATAAAAGTCGTTATAAATTTATAGTTTAAGTGAAAAAAGATTATTTACAATATATATATTTAAGTTTGATCTTAATCCGCTAGGACCAATTTGTTTTAATCAATTCAGTGACCTTGGCAATTGTGAACTTTTTTACAATTAAATATTATAACAAATAAATCATTTTTATTTTGAAATAAAAATATACTAAGAAAAAATCTATACAAATCTATATTATACAAAGTTTTGAAACGCCATCTAAAATATCACAATTGGCAAGACTTTATAATTATGAAAAAAAAACTAAGCTGCATTAAATTACTTATTTTGGAGACCATTTAACTTTTTCATATGTATGTGTTCATATGTATCTGTTATATTGGGTAAAATGGATGACTATAGGGAGCTTGAAAGTCTGGGTTCAAATCCCCTTTAATTACATCTAGATTCAGTATATACATTATACTTGCATTTCACTATTACATATTCTGACTGTATTCTGCCCATCCCTCTTCTGTGTACTTAAATAGACATATTAACATCCTACATATGAGGAGTCAGACTGAATTAAGGTCAGGATGGGTATGACTATAATATTGGCATCATCAAGGACTTTGAGCATTCCATCATCAGATTTTCAGTGATATGGATGTCTGAAGACTTGGAGAGTAAAGAATTGAAGCCTGTCCATTAAAGTGTGTAGATTTTCTATCTTAATATTAACTGAACACTGATTATAAGTGTGCGTTTGTGATGGATATGATGATCTGGACCAACTGATGAGTGCTGGTTCAGCATGAAATACATATATTGGAGATCATTTATTTTTTTCACATGTATATGGTCATGTATATCAATTATATTGGATAGAATGGATAACTGTAGATAGATTGAACATCTGGGTTCAAATCCCCTTTAATTAGATCTAAGTTAAATGTATACATGTACTTCAATAAAATATTCATTATATGTGGCTTTAATCTCTTAACATTTTCATTTATATTATTCATAAATATCTTTTACTGTTAGATCTAAGACTGTAATAACATGATATCTGATATGGAAATCTACTGATATAAATCTAAAATGTTGTTTGAAAAAGATTCAGCTTTCAAACTTTAGTTGAATAATATTATAATTATTAAATTTTATTTAAATGTATTTAACTAATTTAGCCCAATATAATATTAATAAAGAAAGATATGAATATAAAATATCAAATATAGCAAGATGGTTCATTATTGACTTCAATAAAAAAGAATAATAAAACTTATTAAAGCAATTTAGTTTTTTTCTATTTTACTTTAGTTTTTCCCAATCAAATTGATTTTATATAAATATAGTTTGTGTACCTTACTTCAAATATATAGCAAAAAAAATTCTTATATATATCCACACAACCTGACTTTTTGACAGTCCTGCAATCTTTCTCAGAGCTACTACTATTTCAGTTTCTAAGAAATTGAAATAGAAGTAACTCTAAGGAAAACATTAGGTTGTGTAGATAATAAATTTGTTTTGTTTTTGCTATAATGTGTTTGAAATAAGTTGTTTATTTAGATTTAATGACATTTGCAAATTTATTTTATTAAATAACACCTATAATATATGTGTTATGAATACACAAATGAAAAATAAACTTATTGATCAATTATAAAATGTATAATATAGATAAAGTTAAAATCAAGTTTAAATAGAAGTAAATATCAAATGCTTTAATCTTTATAACCTTCTTTGTACAATGATTTATGAGTGTTGATAAGATATTTTGATTGGTCAAAATACCATTCACAGCAGTCTTGACTTAAAAATATACATTTATATTTTTGGAATAGTTATACTAAGCTCCCTCTAGTTGTCAGTAACAATATAACTATCATTTTAACATTGACAAACTATAAATAAATATAACAGAGTACCTATCTATTTCTTGTGCTTTTGATGATAATGAGATTAGTTCACTAATCATATTAAAATTTGCAAGTAAATATATTTTAAATCAGGTATTAATTTGGCATTATTAATTATGAAATTATAATTAATTATACAAAGAATAGAAACTCTACCATGTTAATAATCTTTGTGTTGATGATCAATTTAGAAGTCAAATAATTATAAACATTAAATAAATCCTAATCTTTATTTAACATTTACAATTATTTGTCTTCTGAATTAGTTATTATGATTTCATAGTTAATATTGCCATATTAATATCTGGATTAAATATTATATTTCCTGTCAAATTTTAACTCAGTAGACAAAATAAATATATTCTCACCAAAAATATAAAAAATAGATGGTCTGAAACATTCCTTTACAGTTTGTTAGTATTAAAGTGGTGAAGTTGTGTAGTCATTCCCAATTAAAGGAAATTTAATCTATCCCTATATTACTTCATACATAATAATGCTGTGCATTATTTAATATTGTGTATTTTTTTTAATATATTTATACTAAAAATTTCTACAGCATTGATATTGGATGCTGGACTCTTCTTATTTTGAGTTCAGAAAATATAACTAGATACTAAACAAAAGAAGACAAATGTATTATATTAAAACCTAAATATAATAATATTCATCAATCATGAGATATGTCTTTTTTTTTTGAAGAACCTCTTTTATTCAAGTGATAAATGTTGCATTATAATTTTATATTTTTTAAAATAATATTGATAAATAAAACTTAAATATACGTGTCATATGATTAACTGAAAGTGAATTAAAGTATATATTTTATATATTAATATTTGTACAATAAATGTATGTATAATACATTATATATGGCTCATTTATTTTATAATTAAAGTATATATTTTATGTATTAATATGTGTGCAATAAATGAGCATGCAATACTTTATTTGTGGCTGATTTATTTTATAATAAAGTAAGCTATATTAATTTAAAACAAAATATATTAAATATAACTATATCCTTTAAGATATTCTTTAAATTATATATTAGAAATAAATATTTCATTATCAATTTTCTTTTAATATATTAGTGAATTGCCTTATTACCAATGTATTATTAATAATACTTATATCTTGTTTTTATGATGTATATATTACAGCCTTTCATAATTACCTACAAATTTAAATATAATATATTGTAATAATTTGCAAGCTTGAAGAGAAAGAGGTAATGGCAGGGATGGAATGAGTCAATACGTGCTCTATTTTTATGTCTTTTTATTAAAAGAAAAAGTAAATGTAATAAAAATAATTTTTAAATAAAGAGAAGATAAAACAAACTAGAATATTGGTCATTGTTTAAAAAAAAACAAATTGTAGTTGGTACAAAAGAAATTAAAATTAAAAATTATTATCAATATATTAACATTAATAATTAAACAGTTTGTTTTGAAACAAATTCAAATTTTCAGAAAGAGAATATTTTTCTCTTCATTTTATTTTGACTAGCTGTTTCTTAATTTTTTTTTTTTTTTAATGTTGTTTATCAAGAATCATGTAATTACAAGATTGATTTAAGATAGATAAAATAATTTTGGAGAGAAACAACTTGTTCCATAATGCTTTTTCTTTAATGTGATGATGATTTTCTATAAAAGCCCTGTAATAATTGATTACAGAACAGAATGTCCTACCATCCACCATGACATTAATATATAACTAGCTGTATATTTTCCAGTGAAAAAATAATATCAAAATTGTGAGAAAATGACTGCACAATTACCCAATAAACTAAGAACTTGTACTTCTGTAAAATACACTATTAGTGATCCTCCATGGGTGTTCATTTCTACTGTAACATGTGATTCCATAGGAAAAAAGTCTGAAATCCAAACCTATTTTAAAAAAGCAATGCTCATCATTATTTGAAAATGTATGACTTGTCCATAGATTGAAATAACAGTTGCTGAATCCCTCCAAAATTTCTACAATAGATTAGGAGAGAAGAAAACATACTGATGCTGCCCAACCTGAAATCAGAAAAACTAAGAGTAAATAGACATAACCATTTGTTTGCCAGTATGGAACAAGAAAAATCAAGGATAATTATATTAAATCAGTTATTTCCAGCTTGAAAGAAGAAAAACTGAAGATAAATAAGTAGATTAAACTATTTGTTTGTCTGTTTGAAATAATTTTGAAAATTGGAAAGTTTTACTATTCCAAAAAATTGGTAAGACCATTTCATTTATATGTATCACATGTATCAAAATTTTTTAATATTCTATGTTCAGAAACTAGCATTAAATAGTTAAAGATAGATTATTATATTTAAGTCTAATTAATTTTTTTAATGTATTATATATTTGTCTATAGTTATATTCAGTTAAGAATAATATATATATAAAAAGAAAGTTACTGTTAACACTAACTGAAATAATTATAGAAAATATACAAATCATTATACAATTACAAATATCCAGTAACGCCCTCTGTTTAAAGATCTATATCTCAATAATAGCAAACCTTAAAATGATTAAATCATTTTAAGGTTTGCTATTATTGAGATGTAGATCTTTAAACAGAGGGCGTTACTGGATATTTGTAATTGTATAATGGTTTGTATATATATATATATATTCATTTTTAATGGAATATTATTTTTTTATATAATTAAACATTGATCAGGCATATGGGGAGGGGAGAAGAATAAAGAAATACTGTATTTTAATTTATAGTAATAAATAAAGAGGGTAATAGAAGTTAGTAAAAACCATTACCTAATAGAAATTTTTTTTATTATTATTATATGCTTTATTGGTGATCATACTTTCTATTTTAGCAGAGTTTATCTATTAAAGGGGAGTATATTAAAAAAATCTAGAGCATTGATATTGTGTGGAATAAAATATTATTGAATTTTAAACTTTGGCTTAAGTTTAATTATCATTCTTCTATCAACAAGATGTTTTAAACTAAATAGTTAAATAGTGCAATATTGTGGTTGTGTTTCTTGTATCCCTAAGCTACTGCTCAGTCTGATGGAATGATTACTTAATGGATCAATGTTTGAGTATGAATTCCTGGTAGTATGAACTGGGTCTTGGTTAATAGAACCAGCAGAAGAAAAATAAAAATACCCAAGGAGTTCAGATCTATTAGACTACATTCTCTTTATAAATAATTACATTGATATGCATATCAGTAAAGTCACATTTACATGAATGAATAATGATAAGCAGGAAATATTACTATTGCTTAGCTAACATTACCAACAATACCCTTGTAAACTGGTAAGACCCTTCAAATATGCTCATCATCAACTTTTGATTTGGGCTAAAAAGCAAATCCTGTTACTATATATATATATATATATATAAACTAACTAACACTATAAATAACTATATATATATATATATATATAAACTAACTAACACTATAAATAATAGATATATTAAACAATACAAAATATAAAATATAATCGTCATATAGGGGTTTTTATATTTTCAAATAAAATCAAAGCTTTTGTTCATTTATTATGGATTTTCCATTTAATTAATATTTTTTAATTAAATATTAATTTTAATTGTCATTTAATTTTGTGCTATAGATTGATGTATGATAAACATGACAACTAAATAATGAATATATTATTATTTCGATTCATTAAATTAATGCAGTTTCCTCTTTTTTTTGCGTTTCAATATCAGTAAGAATGATGTTGATGATAAGATAATATATTTTTTCATTAAATTAATATTTGATGTCTTTGTATAAATATTTTTATAAGTAGAAATAATTCGATGATATTCATATTTATTATGGGAAAAGAAAAAACTTAAATGTTCTAGTATTTCATATTAACAATTGAAACATGCATTTTCAATTTTATTTCTTTGTAATTGACAAGTAAAATTTTAAAATAAAAAAGACTATTTTAATTTTTTAATTTTCTAACAACAAATAATATTTGTAATTATTCTTTTTTCTCTCACATCATTTATTATATTAAATTTATTGAATTTATCAAATATAAATTATATAAATTGATTCTAAGTCAACTTCTTTAAAACTGCCAATAATAAAAGAATGTGAAAAGGGAGGGAGGATGTCTTAAAATTATTCGATGAAATTCGTTTTATTTTGCAATTTTCACATTGTATTTAGAATTCATTACAATAAATATCTCAGTAAACAAAAAGAATATATTCTACATCAATATATATATATATATATATATATATATATATATATATATATATATATATATATATATATAAACATTACAAACATAAAGCTAAACTAGTCAATATAAAATCAAAACTACCCCAAATCTAAAATTAAACCAGACCAGCATAAAAATAATATTAAAACACAACCTAAGGTTTCACTGCTACAAGCAGACTTCTCAAGTGTAAAGAACTACAAAAAAACCACACATTATATATACTATTAAAAACTACCCACAAATCCATTCACTTCCCATCCACCCTTAATATTAAAAGAACTCTTAAATAAGTTAATTGCTTCAGAATAATAAATTTTCAATAATAAAGACTCTTTAATTCTTCTTTTGATTTCATTTCTCTCAAAGAAGACAACCTTAGCTTCATCAAAATCAATAGTGTGGCCTGTATCTTTTTCATGGACATACAAAGCAGAACTAAGATATCTATTTGGAAAAGGGGTGTTACATTGAATAATTTATTAAATAATACAAAAGAAGTTTTTGATAGAAAGACTATTCCTGGTGTGGTATATTTTATTCCTTGTTTATTTAGTAAGAAGGTTTACATAGGTCAGAGTAGTTTGAGTTTAAATGAAAGAATAAAGGTTCATAAAAGTAGAGTTAAAAATAGATATCTTAGTTCTGCTTTGTATGTCCATGAAAAAGATACAGGCCACACTATTGATTTTGATGAAGCTAAGGTTGTCTTCTTTGAGAGAAATGAAATCAAAAAAAGAATTAAAGAGACTTTATTATTGAAAATTTATTATTCTGAAGCAATTAACTTATTTAAGAGTTCTTTTAATATTAAGGGTGGATGGGAAGTGAATGGATTTGTGGGTAGTTTTTAATAGTATATATAATGTGTGGGTTTTTTGTAGTTCTTTACACTTGAGAAGTCTGCTTGTAGCAGTGAAACCTTAGGTTGTGTTTTAATATTATTTTTATGCTGGTCTGGTTTAATTTTAGATTTGGGGTAGTTTTGATATATATATATATATATATATATATATATAAAATATATATATAATATAATATATATTTATATATATATATATACATTTATGTAGATATCGCAATATATATATATATATAATTCTTTCAAATATATATTGTAACAGTATAATTAGATATACAAAATAAATAATCATTTGGACCAAATGGTTCATAACGTTAGATGTTCAATTGTAACAGAATAATATATGTATATTGTAATAGTCAGATTTGTACATTCATTCAACAAAATCCACAGTTCTGGAAAATTATACTAAGGCTGATCTAGATGAGGGGTTGAGACCTCATCTGATTGCACCTCAGCTCCTTCACTAATGCTCCAAATTTACTCCCCTATAAATGACATATATGAGGCTACACTCAGACTCTTCTAGTTCGTGTGCTGGCACACAAGACTTGGGAAATAAATGACTCAATTGCTATATAAATAACTAAACACACACATCTATGACTACTTAGATAATGCATATGTGAACATAAACTAACATGATAATTTAAAATATTTAATTGAATGATAATGAGCTATGAATAAGACATTGAATTTGAATACATTTTATATATATTTATTAAAAAAAATCAATACTAACAATATGGCAATAGTGTATGAGGTTACATAGCAGATGTATAATGATGAGTGGATGGGTACAAAATCTCATTTCTACACTTTATACAATTTGATCAATTAATTATTGCCACTTTATTGATTTGGTTATCTACGGTTAATATGCCTGACTTATGCCATGTCATGTCAAGGTTTTCCAAGGTTAAACATACAAGAATGACCAAGATAATTATAACTTATTTATCAATATTGCATAATGAGCAATAAGTGTGTTTTCTATATAGATTATATATGTAAACTAGATCTGGAGTTCAGATCAATGCTGAACTGAATAAGGAAGATGAACTGGCACTTTGCAGTGGAGCCTCCAAAATTATGGTGCTATATAAACTAAATAATGGTTGTGACTCAAATGTGCAATTACTCAGAGGATTCAGTATCAAGTACTCCATTCCTGTGGATCGTATGACTTGCTATCACAAAATACATGAACATTGAATGGAGTGGCCCTTACACCAAAGCCCATTCTAATAAGAAATACATATAACAAGGCATAATACACAGATGTGTTTCATAAAGACACATTCACAATGCTTTCTAAAATATAAACATTAAAATTAATCAAGTGCTAAATCTTTAGTTTTGATCTGTGAAACTACTGTACACCCATTTGTAAATTATATTTGTATATTATCTCAGTTATAGCCACTCAAAAGTTTATCCACCATATAAGTTTTAAATAAAGCATTCCATAATATAATATTGCACTGTTGATATTTCTCCTTTTACAATAACAGTATTAGTTAACTTTGTGGTATTTCATAGTAAATGTTGCAGTACTTAAATTATTTCCACAATGATTTTTTTATGTTGGCACTTAAATTATTTTCTGAATGATACATATTACAACATTTAAATTATTCCATGATTTTTCATATTTTGTAATACTTGAAGTACATTATGCAATAAGATGATTTTATTATATGATATTCTGCAGATCTTTTAAAAGAGAGAAGTCTTTCAGAGCAGACATTTTTTTTATTTAGCCATTCATTTCTGTAGTAAAAATCCAAGTATCAATAAAATATATAATGCCTTGTTTTTGTGTCATTTGCTTATTGAGATGCAAAGTAAGAGAGAGTGACCAAACTAAAATCAGAGATTTAAATACTTTTTTCTGAAGATGTCACATTTAGAACATTATCCTAAAAATTGTTTCTATGGTATAACTCAAATTTACCTCACTGCTTTGTTCTTTGTAATATAGAATTAAATTCCATTCAATAAAATCTTATTGAAATACATCAGTGTTCATGAAATAAAATGTTTTCTTAACTTTATAATAAATAAACATTTATTTATATTAACTGAAATAATTTTAAAAAAATATTTATCTTATGGCAATACTTGAAACAGTCTAAAAGTAATATCTGAATTCAATATAACCACTTATATTCTAATATAACTATTTCTTCTGTATTTTTAAAATACTGTAAAAGCTATCAAATATAAGTTTGAATTATATGTTTGTTACATTGATATCTTAAGAAATAATAATAAAAAAAAACAATTTTAATTGAAGCATTTTTAAAATTTATACATCTCAATGATAAATCTAACATATATATATATGTAAGCATCATTTAAAAATCTATTTTTGTTTTACTATTTACAAAACATAATTTTTAAAAAAGCACTGAATAACATGAAAAGGTCCTTGGAATAGAAAAAATAAAATAAAACAAGACTCCAAGAAAATTATATATAAAAGTAAAATCAAAAGCCTGAAATCTCAAAATATTTCAACATATGAAATAGACCAACAGTAAAATAATAATTAATAACTCAACAGTTCAACTCTTTTTTAATCATAAAATGAATACCAATAATATTTTTCAAAGCACAGATATTGTTTTAAAAGTTATCTCAATTTGTATTTTAATGCACAAAGAGAGATCAATATTTTAGTTATTACAGCTGCGATTTTTTGTCAAAAGTCTAAAAATAAATAATGAAGTAAGTCATTGAATGAATATAACTATTTCTAAATAAAATGCAAAATAAAGCTTATTATAAACATCACAATATGAAGAAAAGACAGAGAAATTAAATCAACTATTCTCAGAGGCAACAAGAGTTGGCATTTTATATTATTTATAATATGTATCCAAATTTATATAAAAAATCTATTCTTTTAAAAAAATAATCCACATTATCTTACAGCTGAATATCTAAAACAAAAAAAAATATCTATGAAGCCTATCTGTAGGAAAACATATTAACCATTACTTAAATTGAACTACAAAAAATATTTCAATGCTTCGCTCTGATTTTTTTATAAATAATTTATTAATGAATGGATAATATTATTAGAATTAATAAGTAAAATAATTATATTATACTGCTATTGAATGAAAAAATTAGTTTAATAACACAAAATAAAAATTAAAAAAACTGCCTAATGCTATACTAATATTTATAAGTAAAATAGAAATTTATATAACATTATAATACTAACCAAAAACAAAATTTTACTAAAATTCTTCCACAGCTATGGTTTTATCTATTAATAAATAGACCTTGTCAAATAAAATTCAACTAAATATGCTACCTTTATATAGCAAACAAAATAGCTTTCCCATCATTCACTTCAAAACCAAACTTCTTTTAATATGAGATTAATGGCCTCAAATTCAAAAAATTTTAAGATTAAATTTTTTTTTACTTTTTCATTTTACTTTTTCATAAAAGATAACCTCTGCATTGTCAAACATTATTTTATAACCAGTTCATGAATATATAAGGCTGAGTTATAATATCTATTTTTAACTCTACTCTTAAGAACTTAAACTCTTTCATTAGAATTCAATTTATTCTGACCTATATAAATTTTATTATAATTCCAAGGAATTCTATAAACTACTCCAGGAATAGATTTGCAATCAATTGACTAATCTGAATTATTTAGTTATGAATTTAAATTTAGCCCTTTCTTCCATGCCACTTTCAGACCACCCAATAATAAACTATTCTTATAAATCAACTTACTAATTGATGATTTATATGGCAAAGAAATATATTCTTTATTTAGATTAATAATTAACTGTTTATTATTAACAGATTTATAAATATTTTTATTAAATATAATATTCCTAATAAATTCATGATTATAAACCAACTCAATATATTCAGAAGCAAATTCACTCCTCTAAATATAACTATTATTTTCAAAATTATTAAGCCGTCTATTCCTATAACAAAAATTCAATAAAGAAAATATATTATTGGGTAAAAGGTTGATAATTAGATGGCCTTATCATAACTATAAAATAAAACCTTAATACTTAAATCTAAAAATTTTAACAAATTCAAATGTACCACTCTCAATAGTAATGTTAATATTAGAATCAAAACCATTTAATTTATCAAAACAACCCTTCAGTTTGTCTTCCTGTATAACAAACAATCATCAACTTATCTACCATGTAATTTTTAAAAAAAATATTAGTAACATTACTCTCTAAAAAAATCAATATAAACAGAGCACATTAAAGAAGAAATAACAGAATCAGTATCTCACTCTTTTTTAATTTTATAAAATGCATCATTACACACAAAATACATAAAATCATCTAATAGCAATAGTAAATCAATAATAACCTTAACCTTATCTGCAGAAAAATGTTCAAATTTCTTTAAACTATCAAGAAACACACTAATGCTTTTTATCATATTAGTCAATTAATACATGTTTTCAATATCTAAACCATCAAAATCATCTTTTTCTAAAATAAATTCATTAATTTTATCACTTGTTTCAAAAGAAGAAGACATAGAATTGATCTAAATTTGTATAATGCTTAAAAAACATTATAACAATTTTGAAATTTTGTCAACAATCTCCCCTGTACAATCGAATATATATACCTTAAAGGAAAATTATCTTTATGAGATTTCAAATTTAAAAAAAACCATAGGAGCCAAAAAATTAGTAGGATAACAAGTTATATAACTAGATCTTTTTAAAAAAAATATTTATCATAATTTTTATAATTTCAATTAGGTTTTATTTTCTTACCAAAATCAAAATTTAAAATAGAATATTTCCCATTATTTCATTCTAAAGAAGATTTATTTTTAAAATCACTATTATTTAACAATGCTTTTGTATTATTAAACATTGTTTAAATGAAAAATCAATTCTGATATTTTATCCTAGTAATTTTTTGGCTCATGGCATTTTTTTTAATTTGAAAACTCATAAGATAATTTTCCTTTAAGATGTATATTTGATTTTACAGGAGGTATTGTTGATAAAATTTCAAAATTTCTTATGTTTTTTTAAAAATTATGTTAGTTTAGGTCAATTTTGTGTCTCTTCTTCTTTTGAAGCATATGATAAAATTTAATAGATTTGTTATAGAAAAAGATTGTGTTTATGGTAGTTTAGATATTGAAAACATGTATCAGTTGATTGATAGGATAAAAAGCATTAATGTATTTCTTGTTGGTTTAAAGAAATTGAACATTTTTCTACAGATAAGTTTAAGGTTTCATTCAGGATTTTTTATTGTTATTAGGGATTCTGTGTATTTTGTGTGTAATGATGTGTTTTATAAAATTAAAGAGAATTGAGTTATTAGTTATGTAATTTCTCTTTTATTGTGCTCTGTCTCTATTGATTTTTTAGAGATTAGTGTTATTAATATTTTTTCTGTTTCTTTAGAATTATTTGTTAGGTAGGTTGATGATTATTTGTTTGTTATATATGAAGATAAATTGAAAGATTGTTTTGATAGACTGAGTGCTCTTGATTCTAATATTAACTTTACTATTAAAGTAGGTACATTTAAATTTATTAAGTTAAAATTTTTAGATTTAAGTGTTGATAAAGTCAATAATGTTTTCTTTTGTAATCATTTCATTAAAGCAAAAAATTTAAGAAATATGATAAAGCCAAATGGTTATCATCTTTTTACTTATAAGAAACTTTACTGATTTTTTGTTATAGGAATAGAATGTTTAATAATTTTGAAAATAATAATTATATTCAGAGGAGTGAATTTTCTTCTGACTATATTGAGTTAGCATATAATCATGAATTTATTAGCAATATTATATTTAATAAAAATATTTTTAAATCAGTTAATAATAAAAATTTAATTAGTAATGAAAATCAAGAGTTTATTTCTTTGATTTACAAGAATAATTTTTTATTGAGTGATATGAAAGTGACCTGGAAGAAAGGCTTGAATTTAAATTCATTACTAAATAGTTCAAAACAGTCAATTGATTGAAAATCTATTGCTGGAGTATAATTTTGTGCAGTTGTCATAAAATTTATATAGGTCAGAATAAATTAAGTCTAAATGAAAGAGTTAAAGTTCATAAGAGTAGAGTTGAAAATAGATATCATAACTCAGCTTTGTATATTTATGAACTGAATATAGGTCATAAAATATTATTTGACAATGCAGAGGTTATCTTTTATGAAAAAAGTGAATTGAAAAGAAAAGTAAAAGAAACTCTAATGATAAAATAATTTGAATCTGAAGTCATCGATCTCATGAACACATCCTTTGATGTTAAATGAAGTTGGTTTTTGAACTGAGTGATGAGAAGGCTATTTTGTTATATATATGTGTGTGTGTGTGTGTGTGCGTGTGTTTAGTTGAATTTCACTTGACAAGGTCTATTTGTTAATAGATGAAACCATAGTTGTGGAAGAATTTTAGTAAATTTTTTTTTTGGCTAGTATTGTAATGTTATATGAATTTCTATTTTATAAAAACAAAAGGAAACTATACATTATCTCTTCTGATTAAATAAATTTAATATTTCATATAATTAAGAGATTACTGGAATTTTTAATTTTTTTTTCTTTTTAATTTAGTTTGTTTTCTATCAATATTATAGAGTTTTTATGCATTTATAATATTTTTCCCCATTGGTTGACATAATTAATTGATTTATTTTACATATAAATTTAATGAGATTAAAAATTTAAGGTGTATATTTTTTATAGAAATGCAAAATTTTCTCTAAATTATAAAATATTTTACAACTCTATATTATATATATATAATATAATGTTTTCACAGATATATGATATAAATAAAATAGTTTTTGGGTTAAACCATGTGTTAGTTTTGACTAATTCCCAACATTTCCATGAAATAGCTTCCACCATTGTCAAGGTTAACTTTTTTAAAAAAAAAAAACTGTTAGATCTCAAATCTGATGAGATTGAGTGTTAGGTAAAGAATGAGATTGAGTGTGCATTAGTTGAGCATTTAAAATATGTGGATTAACAAAATGTTTATTTCACAAGTCTAAATAAGTTTCCATAATTTGCTCCAATTAACGGTGAAACTGAAGAAAATGAACATTTTGTTAATCCACATATTCTGAATGCTCAACTAATTCACACTCAATCTCATTCTTTATCTTACACTCAATCTCGTTACTATTTGAGATTTAATGGTTTTTCTTTGAAAAATTAACCTTGACAATAGTGGATACTATTTCATCAAAATGTTGAGAATTAATCAAAACTAACACACAGTTTAATCCAAACACTATTTTATATATATATATAACTTAGGGACACACATTTATTTACAAAAATATTCTACATGGTTTATTCATGCTTTATATCATAATATTAATATTTTTAGAATAAAAATCCCCTTTTTTATTTATAATATCGATTACTATTATAATTAGAAAAAAATTCTGGAATCATATTTTAACTATACTAATTAAAAATAAATTTAAGTTTATAATAAGTGCTTTTTTAATATTTTAAATATCAGGTATGTAATTTAATTTTAAAAGTATTGTAATAATATACAGTACAAAAAAATGTGAATCAAATTATTATATAAATAATTAATTTCAATTAAATATTTATTTTCGATTTTAAAAATCTTTGGTGTTAAAATTTAAGACTCATTATTTATCTAATTTGCTATATATATATATATTGAACAATGATAAAGATATGTGTAAGCGATTGTCACTTGGCCAACTGATGAGTGCTAGTTTAGCATGAAATGTTAATCTTGGGAATCATAGATTTTTTTCCCATGTCTTTGGTTATATGTTTATAATTAAATCCTTCCACAAGGTGTTATACGTGGATAGAAAACAGTTTCTATTTTGAATGAGAGTGGTGTAGTGAAAATTATCTTACAAAAATATTATTCATTATTGGATAATCTTTAGCCTAATGAATGACTAATAAAAATTATTATTATTAATTTTTCTATTTCATATCGTTGTTTTAATATTTTCACCTATCTTTAATTCTAAATTTTAAAGGAAAAGGCAAACTCCAAGACATCACTAAACTTCATTAGTAGCAAGTAAGGAGAAAGATTAAAATATGGAAATCACTGTTGATAAATAAGTTATATTCAACATTGAATAAATTACATACCTAGTTTAGCTGTTAATAACAAAAGTTGCTTAACTCCATTCTTAGATATTTTTGTATGAGTGTCATCAGTCACCATCTATGAACATAGCTTATCATCTTTTATATTCATTACCAAAAAAAATTTAACTGTACAATATACAAATAAAATTGTATTATCTATGTTATATATATTCTGTGCCTTAATTTTGAACCAGAATTCAGCAGAAGAATGCAGACACACACTGAAACATCTTCTAAAAGTAGTCTACAAAAGAGACAGATGCTTTCTTGGCCATCATAATTTTTCATAATATGTATAAGGTCTTAACAATAATAGCTGAAAATGTTTCATCAAATGCCCTGAAATTTTGAATAAATATAATATGAAATAAATATTGAGTAACATGTTTATCATATATCATGTCCAAAAAAAAATTCTCTGCTCCAATCACATGATCAACATTATTTATGCTTACATAAAACTGTTTACACAGAGGCTAAACTCTTCATACAGTTGTGCCACCAGTACAAGACAGAGTAATCAATGGATGCATGAAAGTTTGTGCATAAAATCCCTATCTAGTGCCTAATCAACCAATATCCCCAGGCTATTTTCTAATTTGTGGCTTTTATCAGTAAAAAGTAGGCACTAGATAGGGATTTTATACACAAACCTTCTTTCATCCATTGATTACTCTGGCTTGCTCTGGTGGCAGTAGTGTATGGATAGTTTAGTCTCTGCTCTAATATAATTTTATATAATTATTCATTAAATATACAGCTTTTTTTTTTTTTTGCTAATTGATAATTATTTCCATGTATCTGTAAATGTTTGATACACTTTAATTCTTTGGTGATATTACTTCTATGTGGGACAATTTACATTATGTAGTTAATTCTAAAATAATTATTGTAAATAATTACTAGTATAATTTTGAATATAATATATCAAACTGAATTTAGTTAGTAATAATTATTTTTATATAAATAAACCGTGTAATTAGTTGTAAGATTTTAATAAAACTAAAATTAATAACATAATTTATACATTAATACATACCCTTATACATAATTTAAATAAATATTTACTGATATCTTTTAAACCATAACTATTTTAAACGTGATTTAACTTTCAAACTTATTTCAATTTAAATTTGTAGTTCCATATTATATTTTCTTTATTGTGTTTAGAGAATGCCGTATTGTATTCGTAAGTAGTCAGGTAAATTTGATTGATTCATTTACAAGTATAAAAGAAAACGTGAAGAAGAGAATTTTTAATAACATTCATAGATTAGTAAATATTTTCTATCCTGCAAATGATATTTCTTACTAGTAAAACAAAACCAGCTTTCATAAAGAACTCATTTCATTAGACAAAAAAGCTTCAACTTTTAAAAAGTTATTAAATTAAGTTTTCATCAAAGAAATTCTATTTTACATTTTTATCATTCTTTGAATGATGTCAGAGTTGATGGATTTTTCTTTTTAAAATCAATAATCAAGCTGATGCTGTTCTTTAGTGAAAGAATAATAAGAAGAACTCACTAAAGGAATTTTAATAGAATTATATTCTTTGAAAGAATATTCTCAAATATTAGAAAGGCATTATTAAAAAAATTTTTTGGCTTTACTTTACAAAAATAACAATAATAAAATATGAGTAATAATAGAAGTAGTGATAATAATATCAATAAAAATATAATAATAAATAGCTGTATAGCGATAGGTTATGATTTTTGTATGCAGTAGGCTATCTAGATGAATCATCATTATCACCATCATCATCATCATTAATAAGTATTTATAAATGTCTATGAAAAGTTTAAATTTAGAATAAAAATAGAAAAAAATAAATAATAAAAACATAAAGATAAGTTTTATAATGACTACTCAAAAAAAATATGGCTCTATGATCATATCCACATATATAACATTTATATTTTTTTATTATGTTTACTAACATCTTATAAATTATTTTGTAATAAATATTTCTTTCTGAATGACTTAGCAACTTTGCTTTGTTGTAGATTTTTGTATTTTAGCAACCATGCTAATGCTTCATTGTCATAGATAGTAATTTATTATTTCACAAAAATAATAGTAATAAGATGATTCTGGCATCTTATGCCTTACTTTGATTTTAATTTTTTTGTGTTATAATTTATTAAACAAACATTAAAAAATAAATAAAGTTTAGTGAACTCTAAAATCCTTAAAAATTACATATAGCGATAGTTTATATTTAAAAGAGAGGTGAGAATAATGAAAAATGTAATATTTATAAGTTTTTTATACTTTTTTTAACCTTATATCATTAGGTGTTTTAATCAAACCAGGCAAAACTCTCCATACAGTAGTTCCACTCAGTGCAAGCCAGAGTAATAAGCATCAGAAATGATGATCATGTGGTTAATATAATGGTTTTGTGATGTATATTTTTTTGCCCTAAGATAAATCAAAATATTCAAATAAAATAAAAGCTAAATATTATTTTGATGACAAATTTATTAATATTTGTCACCACCATATTATATTATATTCTAGTGTATCATAATAAGAGATATGGCAAATATTTAATAAAATTTAAAATATCTATTAAAAGAATGTTTGAAATCATGTAATACTCTTTGGAAATGAGCACTATAATCAAGATATAAGAAAAAAATTTGTTATGAGTGCTTGTTTAAAACTACTTGCTATTTAATTTTTTAACAAAAATTCATTTTAAAACAACAAATAAATGGCTGGAAAGTTGTACTTTTTTCCCAAAAAATATTTTTAAAAAAGTAATTCCAAAATGTTTAATAGTGTTTTTTATTTGAAGCATTTTGCAAAAAGATTATGCTATTATTTTATTAAAAAAGTAGTGAAAATCTATACAAAAAAAATATTTGTCCTACTTAGGAGATTAAAAAATTCTTCTGTATAATCAAGTTTAATAAAAGAAGAGATTTGAATAAAATCGAACATAATGGGATAATAATTGTATGGTTAGTTGTTTAAAGGATTACATAAATCAGTCAACTTTTGGCTCTGCCACTTACTAAACTGCACTAAGTATTGAGCAATACATCTGTAAAGTTGAAAAAAAATTATTGATAAAAGTAAATAATTAATAAAGAAATTTATAAGCATAATGCTCTTAAAATAGACAATAGTTGGCAATAGAATCCACTTGAGAAAAATTAAAAAATAAACTAAAAAAAGAAATAAATTAATATAATTAACTCAACATTGGATTGATCGTAATCATTGAAGACTGATTGGGCAGTTCTCCATTAATATGAGAAAAATATTTAATTAAAGACCAAAACTTTTGTCTTATTTATAGGTTAAATATCAATATATGTGTAAATCTAATTGGATATGTATTCAAGCTATAAAGTCAAATTAACCACATTTACAATATATATTTCAGATATTTCAAGCTCTAAACATTTGATAAAAATATGTTTTTTAATGCATATATAATGAGAAAATGTAGTTTGAAAATTTTACACTGGTGGGTAGTTATAATTCAATTGCCTTTTAAAAATGAGACTTGTATTTATACGCGTATGGTCTAATTAGTTATACAGAGAAAGAAAAAGAGAGGGTATATAATGATATTATGTGTAAAACTATTTTTATATCATTATGTGGATGTAATTTTAAATTAATAATTATAAAACTAAAAATTTAATTAATACTATATGACAGGGGTGGCCAACTTTTGTGTTCATAAGATCTACTTTTTATTTTAAAAATGTGTTGCGATCGACTTGTTATCATAGGCGTAGTCTAAGTGGAAGAAGGTGTGAAATACTATTTTTATATATCTACCTAGTAAAAAATAACAGTTATTTAACAGGCCAAAAAACACATGTTCCGGGGCAATTAAAGCAACATGAATAATTATTAACAATATTTATTAATTCAAATTAACTACATTAAGTCAAGATTACAAATATTATTTTCAATAATGATACGACTTAGTGGACTTCAGCTATCTAGAATTGAAAAAAAAATTAGAACAAAAACAAAAATAACAAAAAAACTTGAAAATTTTGACTTAATTTGTTTCACTCGTTATCTGACAGCTCTTACTAGATTGGCTCGCGATCGACCAAAATTGGCTTTGCGATCTACCATTGAAACACGACCGACTTGTTGGACACCCCTGCTATATGATATAAAAAAATTAAGGTAAAAAAAATTAAAAAATTAAAACTCAACAAAAGTTATGAATATTAAGTAAATATTAAAATCCTAAGTGAAAATAGGATATGCATAACAAAATCTGAATGTAATCATTAGATTAAGATAATTCATGAGATAACTAATCTTCAAAAATTAATTGACGGAGTATTACTATAAAATTTTTGACTGTTAGCAAGCTTCTCATAGTTGATGATGGTAATTATATAATGCTTGAACAACATTGTTACAGAATATTTAGTTTGCAGAAATTACATAATTTTCTGCATTACTTATAGAACTATTTCCTAAAATCAGATTTGATTAGCAAGAGAATATAAGCATTTAATGCAAAAACTTATTTTACAATAAAAAATCTAAAATTGAATATTGGTGGTCTCTACTTTCAGTACCATTCATGAAAATATTAAATTCTACTTTTTATTTTTAATGATAGTTGTTTAAAAGTTTTTTTGTTAAAAATATTTATATAATCTAATTATATATTGGCGTCATTAGTTGAAAATTATTAATTTCTATTTTGTTTTAAATTATTTAGTTTAATAAAATTAATAAATATTCAAGTTCGTACGGCTTAAAAAGAAATTAGAAAGCAATACCAAATTCTCCAGAGAGATTTATAAAATGAACCGCTTTCAGTTTGTATTAATTGAAATAAGATCTGCATGTCCAGCTTTTAAAACAGTATCACCTTCAACTAATATTTTAAGCCAATGAAAAAAACTAAAAGATAATTAATATCCATTTAATGAAAAGATATATACATAAATTTAAGTTATTGTTGGCAAAGATATAAAAAGAAGTATTAATCATGATAATGTGATGGTATAAATAGCATTTAAATAATAAGGAAGATTAAATAAAAATTACATAAAGATTTAAACAAACTTTTTAAAAAAACAATAAATAAATGTTAGAACAAAAAAAATATGAATTAAAATATTTCACTGCTTATTTTAGTATTTTTTTTTTCAAATTAATTTTAATTAACAATTGGTGTTATATAATAATCATAATATTACATTACGATTTGTTCCTCTTAATTGCTTTATTTATAGACAGATATCAAGTTTTTTTTACACCATTTCTCACTTATATATAAAAAGAATGTGTTGACTTTCTAAATGAATTTCATTAATACACAGTCGCTTATAAATATATTTGTTTCATGGAATCTAATATCTATTACAATTGATTGCCCAATGTATGACCTTTAAGGTTTAACTGGAAGTTGTGCCAATTGTGATGATGAATGATGATTTAAAATGTCATCACTAATATAAAGTATGATAATATGTGACCAAATTGCTTTAATTAAAAAAATACATTTTTCTGATAAAATAAATGCATATAGTTTTAATCCTCAGGAGTTCACAAGAAGTTCGACTACCAGATCTGTGAGCATGAGAATCGATCCTGAAATCACCTGATCTCAAGTCAGATGCTCTGCCAAGATCCTGGGATCACCTGATCTCAATTCAGATGCTCTTCCAAGATCCTGGGATCACTTGATATCTAAGTCAGAAGCTCTACCAAGATCCTGGGATCACCTGATATCTAAGTCAGATGCTCTACCAAGATCCTGGGATCACCTGATCTCAAGTCAGATGCTCTACCAAGATCCTGGGATCACCTAATATTTAAGTCAGATGCTCTACCAAGATCCTGGGATCACCTGATCTCAAGTCAGATGCTCTACCAAGATCCTAGGCTCACCTGATCTCTACTCAGATGCTCTACGAAGATCCTAGGCTCACCTGATCTCTAGTCAGATGCTCTGTCAAGATCCTGAAATTACCTGATTCCAAGTCAGATACTCCATCACGATCCTGGAATCACCAGATCTAAAATCAAATGCTCTTCCAACTATGACAAACTGCACAGGGTATTTTTTCTGATAATATAGCATTAAAGAATTAAAGATGGAAGATTACATTTAATATATAAAAATCAATATGCAGACAAAGATTGTCAAAACATTGAAAAATTTACATTTATATTATTGGATAGTTATTCTATTGATATAATTAGAATAAAACATACTAATTTTATATTTAGATTATATTTAAATAAGAAAATTATATGTAAATATTTATGCCAAGAATCTTTGAAAATAGTTTATATTGAAAAACCTTGCAGAAAGAATTAGGATTTGGGAAAATAGATAGTTTCATTTACATTTGATTTAGTTAAAAAGATTGATCAGTAATATTTGGATGAAGAAGATAGATTATTTATCCTAAATGTTATAATGTTATATGCTCTATAAAAAAAGAACCTATCCAACAGATTGATAAATGTTTATATGATAATGAAGTACACAATATTAAACATATGTTTATTAATGATGTTTTAATATGTATGATTAAAACTTAATAGCAACTTTTAGCTTAACCATGAGGTTTCTGGTTTATGAGAAAAATATTTCGAGATAGTTATTTCATTTAGATATTAAATATCATTCTAAATAAAGTTGGCAATGTATTTATTGTTGAATAACCAGTTATAGTTAAAAATCTTGTGACCAATCTAAATAAAATTGATAAAAGATGGACTATAAAATGTCATTGTTTAAATCTATGGAGAGGAAATTATAGGATCAATTATAAAATATGGGAATTATGCATTCCCTATCAAATATTCTTTTTATGCACAATATACTACATTTAAAATATTTTTATTTTGAAATAAAATATATAAATTGTAAAATGATCAATTATCCAACATTGAAGTATACGTCAAGGTATTATTGAATATAGAATATAAAAGAAAAGACAATTTAAACACATTAAATAAGTTTACACATGATGGACAAAATATTGAAAATTAAAAAATAAAATAAAGGAGACCCTTTGATTCCTTTTGGAGGTCTTAAAGGAACCAAGCTGGGTAAATTTTTAATGTCCACTCCATACATTCTTGTCATTGCAGCTGTTATTACTATGTGATTATTCATATAGTATATAAACCTGAATGGGCTACTCACCAACACACATTAGACAGTGTGGAAAGTCTATTGAATTTTTACTTCTAAATTTAAGATCAAGAAACATGATGAACTTTTTTCATAGTTGCCTGACATGGCAAAATAAATGTATGTGTAAATGATAAATAATTTTCCAATAGATATATACAATCTGACAGACAAAAATAAATCATGGCCCTTATTTCCAGAAAGCTTTATTAGTCACCAACTAAGGCACCAGTTGTTGGCTGAAGATAGAGAGTGCTAAGAATCCCCTGATTGTTAACCCAGGCTGCCAATTTATGATGACATTTTATTTAGATACTTAAAACTGCAAATCACTTTCAAGTGAATGAAGATTATTGGACTTTTGTGAAGTTAGAAGAAAATGTGAAGAGATATTTGATTTAAAAAGGGAACATGTACTCTAATATAAAGGCACAAATATTGGAAATACAATTGGAGTAGGATTCACTATAAATAAAAACCAGAAGAACAATATTGTGGAGATTGATGGTGTATCAAAGAGAGTGGCAAGATTAATTATACAACTTAATAGCAGATACAAAATGCATATAATTTAGGTTGATGCCTCAACAAGTTCTCATAGTGATGAAGTAATAACAGATTTTTATATGGTTGTAAAAAAAAAAATTTTTTTAAAATTGCTATGTGAGACTTTAATGCTAGAATTGGTAAACAAGTGAAAGATAAAAGTCCTGTAGATAATTTTGGTTATGGTAATAGAAATGTGAGAGGACATAGACTTGAGGTGCTTGAACAAAAAAAAAAACTTTTATATTATGATTTTTTTTTTTGAAAAAAATATTAAAAGGAAATGGACATGCAAGCATCCAAATGAAGATACAGCAGAATTGGATTATATTTCGACCAACAGAAAATACTTATTTCAAGAGTGTAATGCTCTTAATAAAGTTAGCACAGGAAGTTATCATCAATTAGTAAGATGTAAGATACATCAATAAAGGCAAAACTCTCCATACAGTAATATGTGCTACTATAAGAAATGGTGATCATGTGATGTAAGATACATGTTAATGCAAAAGTAGAAAGACAAAAATTATTAAAAAAAACATTTACTGTCGATATTCCTAATCATCAGAAATACTCTAATCAATTTAAATTAGAACTTACTAATTGGTTTCATGTATTAGTAAATTTTGAACATGATTCAGATTTGAATAAAATTAACAAGAAAATAACTGATACACTTTTAAAAACTGCAACAAAGATAGCTGGTAGAAAGAAGCAGCAATTGAACAATAAAATTTTGACTGAGCCTAGAAAATTTATGAAGAAAAGAAGGAATATGAAGATGTACAAAAATGATGCATTAAAAAGGACTGAATGTCTTGAATTTTGTAAAATGGTGTGGAAAAGTGTTGAAAATGATATAAGAAAGTATAACTGTGAACTAGCAAGAAATGATGTAGAAGAGAATAAAAGTGTCAAGAGTGTAAAACAACATTTTGGGTATTAGTACAAAATTTATATCTGCAATAAGAAAAAAAGATGCAATTATTACTAAAAAGAGAGATGACATCATGAAATGAGTAGAAGACTTCTATCATGAATTATATAGTAATAAAGAACGAGTACCTCCTATATCTATTATATCTTCCAAATTGCCCAGAATTTTGAATGAAGAAGTAAAATATGCAATTAAATTTATAAAAAAAGAAAAGGCTTCAGGTAATAATGGAATTAAAATTGATATATTAAAAGAAGCAGGTGAAGAAATAAAAAAATTTTTAGCAATGTTATACACCAAATGTTTAAATGATAAAGATGTACGAAATGATTGGAAGAATGCAATATTAATATTAATATTTTTAAAAGGTGAGAAAAAAGACATTAGAAATTACAGACCAGCCTTTTATCAGATTTATACAAAATTTTTTACCAAGATAATTACAACTTGTCTATAGAGAACATTGGATTTCCACCAACCAAGAGAACAAGCTGGATTTAAAAGTGGTTTTAGTACAGTAGATCATATCAAGGTATTGAGAGAAGTTATAGAAAAATCAAATGAATATGAGTTGCTATTATGCTTTGGATTTGTAGATTATGAAAAGGCATTTTATTCTATAAGCATTACTTCAGTGATTATTGCATTGGATCATCGAGATATAGATCCAGAACATTGTTATATTTTAAAGAATATTTATAAAAATTCAAAAGCAACAATTAGATTACATAATAATACTTGGAAAGTTAACATTGGGATGGGTGTAAGACAGAGTGATTCCATATCTCCAAAACTTTTTACAGCAATGCTGCAAAAACTATTTTGTGGATTAAAATGGGAAGCTAAAGGAATGAAATTAAATGGAGATTATTTAATTCATTTAGATTTTGTAAATGATGTATCTGTTTTTTTTTTCAAATAATGCTTTAGAGCTGCAGGAAATGTAGCAGAAGTTATCAGATGAAAGTAGGAAAGTAGGACTAAAGATACATGTAAAAAAGTCTAAAGTAATGTTTAATGGATTTTCTCAAATTATGAAAATAAAGATTTATTATGATGAGTTAGAAAAAGTTAACAACTACAAATTACCTTGGTCAGATTATTAATACAGATGGAAATATAATGGATGAAATTAATCATGGAATTAAACTTGGTTTGAATACTTTTGGTAAAAATAACTTGATATATAAAGGAAAATGCCTATTTGTTTAAAAAGAAAGGTTTTTAATAAATGTGTTTTACCAGTTCTTACTTATGGATCTGAGACTTGGACATTTAATAGAAGAGCAATACAGAGACTTCAGGCCATTCAAAAAAGTATGGAGAGATACATGTTGGGGGTAACAAGAAGTGATCGAAAATGCAATATATGGGTAGGAGAATAAACAGGTGTTACTGACCTCATTAAAAAAATTAAAAGACTGAAGTGGAGTTCAGTTCAACATATTGCTAAAAATTGATAATAGATGGACAATTAAAATCTTAAACTGGATTCTAAGAGATTGTAAAATATCCAAAAAAAGACCACATGTGAGATGGATGGACAAGATAAGAAAGTGTGCAGGGGTGATGTGGAGAAGAGATGCTAAAGATCAGAAAAGATGGAATGAAATTTGGAGAGACCTTCATCCCACAGTGGACTGATAATGGTTAATAATGAAGTTGATACTGTTTTTGTTAGTTGTTATTATTGTTATTTATTTCAATTTTTTTAGTATTTGCATTTATTTATGGCTTTGGGATTTGAAAATGGCAGTAGTGATATATATATATGTGTGTGTGTGTATATAGGTTGTTACAAAGATATTGGTTTGTATTTAAAATATTTGCATTTAGTAATATCAATGATTAAAATATTGGCATACGAATTACTAAATGTGTTTACATTGTATGTTTTTTTTTAATTATTTGCGATGTAATTTTATTATTCATCACTTATTTATTTGTTTAATTTTTTTAAAACTGTAAAATATATGTTTGTAATAATTTTTTTTAAACTGTAATATTTGAAAGTTGACAATTATTATATTGATAGGATGACATCAGTAATGCATAAAAGACTGAGCTAAACACTATAGCAATGGGGATACTTATTATTGATTATTGCATTAGTATCAAAAAGCAAAACCTTGCTGCCATTTAATATATATATATATATATATAAACAAGTTATAATCATGTAACTAGATATCACTTGTATTTATGATCAATAGATGGTGTTTTACCAAAACCACCAAACAAAGCATATATTTGTTTACATAAACAACAAAAAGGTCAGAATTCACTATCTCTTTCTTTTGCCCACTCTCAGATCAGCTGATTTCAAGCTAATTTGCTATCATCAGTGAAGGATAGAGCTAGAAACTAGATCTAAACACTGACTCCAAGTGATAATGCAAAAAGTTTCTATCAGTTTGCAAGCATGAATTTTTCAGACTGGTAAAGTCTTCAAATGCAGCCTAACAAGCCAGATAGCTACATGGGTCTGATCTCAGTTCAGTTTTACCACATAGTCAAAGCATCTGCAATATATATCATTGCAAAAACCTTTAAAGGTACATTTATGAAAAACAAAAACAAGTTATAATCACATAACTTGATATCACTTGTATTTATGATCAATAGATGGCGTTTTACCAAAGCATTGGAGTCAGTGTTTAGATCTAGTTTCTAGCTCTATCCGTCACTGATGATAGCAAATTAGCTTGAAATCAGCTGATCTGAGGGTGGGAAAAAGAAAGAGATAGTGAATTCTGACTCTTTTGTCATTTGTGTAAACAAATATACGCTTTGTTTGGTGGTTTTGGTAAAACACCATCTATTGATCATATATATATATATATATATATATATATATTGCAATAATCACAATACTCTATTTGGATTTTCATTAAAAAAATTACAGGGTAAAAAAGGAAGCTGTGATCTTGAGATTTTGTTCCCCTCATCTTATCCTATCCAATAAGTAACATCCATTGTAAGAGAAGCAAATTATTAATAGGCATGCATTTGAATGGAAACAAACAAGAAAAATGAATAGCTATTCACATACAGCAAATCAATATAAGTATTATCTAAGTATTCAATGTTAATCTGTCACTTTCAATTGATCCATTATAGCCTAACCCAGATAAAAGAATACTCTGAGACAATCCTTTTACAAATGGCTTATGAATTCATGTGTTCATCATGTAAAATTATTATACATATTAATTCAATCTACACCAGAATGGATAAAGACATGTCAAATAGTTGTCAAACTTTCAAATGAAAAAAAAACAAAAACAAAGTAGATTAAATGATAATTAATTTGATCTTTTTTTTTGTTTGTATAGGATTGATTTTAAATTTAACCATTTATATATGTAAACTAACCTTAAATTTTAATCACTGATTATAAATAATAACATGTTAGATTTCTTTAGTATTAAAATTTTGTTTTATTTTAATATATATATATATATAGGGTGCCACCAGACCACTACGTGTCTGGAAAATTTGTTTACTGTGATCAGAATAGATGATGATGATGGTTTGCACCGACTAGACCCAGGGAGAAACAAGAGATCTTAAATTGTTTAGATAATTGAGACAAAAGCACAAAGACAAACGTCAGCCAAATTAAGTTTAAACATATTTCATAAATTTTATTATGAGAAAAAAAATTATTAAATATAATAATTTATGACACAAGAGATGGGGGTTAACTCAGGCGTGTACCAGCCATACTAAAGGCAAAGCTATGACAGACTGACTGATCTTCTAATAAACAAATGTAAAAGGGAGGAAGCAAATTTCATTCAGCAGAGGATTCACCTAAACATTGGTTTTCACTTTCAGATATTTAAACCATATGCCCCTGAAATAGACCAAAGAATCCATCGCCGATGAGCTGTTCGAGATCTAAAACTTGGTCAGACCTTGAATGTCCTTATATCGGCATGAGCTGCACCTATTACTACGTTTAAAATAACGGTGATTGATCCATCTCAAGAACAACCGAAAAATATGCTTGAAACGGAGTAAAACAATTAAAATTGGTGAATCCCAGCCAAACGATTGGCGAAAATTAGTCTAAAATTAATACGAAAAGGTCTCAATAGGAGACAAGCAAATAATTAGAAAAACAGTTATGTCTGCCCCAGCAATTAAAGAAAAGAAAATGAATTACAAACAAATTGATAAATTTAAAGCATATGTAATAAATACAAAAATAAATCTATCAGAGAATGCACATGAGTACGAAAATCTTAAAAGTTGTAAACACTTTAGCAGAATGAAAGTATCGCTCACCTGTAATTTAAGAAAGGATAAATTTTATCTTCCTGCTGACGACTTTTAAACTTACAAAGAAAAACACAATTCTAATTTCCGCTTTTAGAGATATTAAAAAAAATGACATCTCCACCTGCGGCAAATTAGACGATAAAGTCGAAAGCCAAAAGATTTTTGAAGGTTTGTGAAAGCGCAAATGTAGAGTATAAAAATTAATTATTGAATGCTAAATAATTACAGGTAAGCATTTAAAATGCATGACCACCAAAGCATTATAAAAGTCTTACATAAAAATAGGAAACTCACTCATCACTCTCCAATAAACAAAAACTGAAAGCAACTTGTAATCTTAAAACTAAGATTCCAAGACACTTTACAAAATCTTAGAAAACACAGCAAATATTAAATATGAGGCTATATTGTTTAGGAATACATATTTATGATTAGATTGAGTGGAGATTTAATGAGAATTAATTTAACCTAGGAAGAATAAAAAGAAAATAGTTACCTTTCGGTAAAAGCAATGTTCACGTAGAGTGCGCACTTTTACTTAAGTTCATTTTCAGGTTCTTTAGGCAGCAAGGTAGATGTAGAGAGATTCTGGCTTCTTTTAGGTGTTCAAGGCATTACTGGAGCAAACTTGGAAATCAGGGATCCGTCTTTTGTGGAGTTAGCAAGCCATTCGAGTGGTGATAACAAGGATAGAATTTTTCATTTTTGCTAGTGAAAGTATTTAATAACAGCTTATGTCCTTTAACTAAGAAATTTAAATGTCCGCGCTGATATAACTTTCACATGAGAAAACCACTTGTCTATCTCTCAAAACTGAATTAACTGACACTCCAAATTTTCGGGGCTATTTATACATTGCTCCATTTTCCCGCGAAACACTTTACTTGTTGTCCAAGTTCTACACCTTAGGCAGGGCAAATATTAATCTCCCGCTCAATCTATCTAAGAATTCTACCCAGGGTTTGAAATGAAAACAACAACATAAAAATCAAATCTCTGCTATCAAAATTATTTACAATGATTAAAATAAAAGCAACAGGAATGCAATTAGCTGTATATGAAAACTATTTTAAAATAAATCGATAAACATTTTTAAAAAATCCATTTTACATATAAACGTGTGTATACTTGGATACACGCATTCTTTTTAAATAATATAGCAAATTTAAACTCTACATTTAATTAAAATTAAAAGCTTAATAAATTTCTTTTTTTTTTTTTTGTTTAATAACAACACCAATGAACCGGATTTCAATCAGGTTCAATATATATTGTACCTATATTGATATAGGCACATATAATTTTATCTAAAATTATATTATTAAAACAATCTTTCGTTAAAGAGAAACATAAAATTAAATGTTGAAGAATTTATTGCAGCTTGTTTTCGAAAAGATAAGAATTAAATAGTTTTTTTTTAGTATTCGTAAAAATATAATTTAAAAAGTTAAAACATGCAAATCTCTTTTCATTCAAGTTTAATTAAAAAAAAAATAATGTTAAAACTAAATAGTAAATTGTATTAAAAATATATGTGCATATATATGTACGATTTGTAAATAAATAAAATGTATGTGAAAGTTAAAGAAGATTATCATTAAAAAACACAGCAATGGCTATTAGATATTAATTAATATAAAACAATACATTTTTGCATGGCTATTACTAATTAAGCAATCTTTCAAAACACGTTTATCAAATGATTATCAATTCGACAACAGATCTTTGCCAGAGATATCAGAAAGATAACAAGGCGCAGGTATAAATAGACCTTTTTTATCGGACAGTAATTCATTCCACAAATTAATTGAGTTGAGACAATCCGTTCACAAAGTTATTGAGAGAGTGCAGTTCGGAAATTAATTGATTCAGTTAAGAAACAAAATGCAGTGCTGAGAATATTTTGGAACACACGTTCACCTCCAGCCCAGATGTCTGAGAAAACAGCAGATCTGCCCGTGAAATAATGTCAGCTTAACATCTTAGAAAATCTCCGTCAGTATCTAATTGTCTCCAATAGTAATAATCGTGAAAATCAGGAAACTCAGCAAGGAAACGTCCCAGCCGGCTGGAAGCATTCATACTGGAAGCATTCATACTGGAAGCATTCCTACTGGAAGAAACAACAAACAAGAAGAAAACAAAGTGTTAAATCTACGTTCAAAATCCTAGGTAAAACATTTGCTTATTTTCGTTTATACTGTAATAGCCATTGCATTTCATTAATTCGTGTGAATCCTCCAAGAGTCTAATTATATGAACTCGATATCATACATAAATGAACTATTGATATGTGTGTGATTAAATTTCAAATGCTATGTAGTCCTTTATTATCATTATTATGTGTGTGCATGAGTTAATATGTGCGTGATCATTATATCAATATTTATTAGTTAAATTAGAGTGTTCTGTTATTAAATCTATAGGAATATTTAAACTATTTAGAAATGTTAATTTAAAATATGCATGTGTTTTATTAGAATTATAAAATGTTTAAATTTAGTAAATAAATGTTAGTTAATAAATTATCTTTAAAATTAAACTTTATTTGTCGGTCAATTCTTTTTATCAATTCTTTTACCAAATTCTTTTATCAATTCTTTTTATCAATTCCCTTTTATCAAGTCTTTTAATCACTAATTAAGTATAATCTATTAGTGATTACAAACAACTGAGCTAGTCGTGGATTTAGGCGTTGAGTTAGTGGCCATTGCTTAAAGTGCGTTATTTATTCATCCTTGAATAGATAGCTGGCACCTGTGTTTATACACAAACAAAAAAAAAGTGCTTTGAACTTGGTGTTGAACTCAACAGTCGAGAAGAAGCTATGTCCTGGAAATGTAACGTTAGTTATATACTTTATAGCTATCGTTTGGGCATACATACTCTCCGAGTATGTTCTTCTCTGCCTAAGAGGCCGGTGTTTCGAATACTCATATTCGAACACGGTTCAAATCGCTAGACCCAATCGTGGGGCTGAACCTAAGAAACAGTAACGAGGTACTTTGTTTCTTGTTTGAAAAATTTGTTTTATACAAAAGTTAAATTACGTATGTAAAAGTATTTTAATTTAAAAAAAAAAGAATTGACCGAAACTTTCTTTTTTTTTTTTTCAAAATGAAAAGAGATTTTGATATTTATGCTATCAAATCAGAGTCAATTGGGTGTTATGGGCAGAGTTAAAGCATTAAGAGCAGGTAGTGAAAAGGACAAAAGGCTGGAGTTAACGTGAGTTTCCGTATTAGTAAGAAAAATAAATAAATAAGTCGTATATTAAATTTAGTTTAACGTAAGTGCTAGTTTGAAATAAAATATTGTTTTAAAATGGAAAAAGAGAAAGAAATGTCTGAGACGCAGATGCTGAAAATAATGATAAATATGATGGAAGAAATACGTCAAGAATTCAGGCAAAGTCATCAAGAATTCATTGCGGGAATAAGAGAAATAAGATGTGAAATTAAAAGAATGAGGAGTGAAATAATAGAGAAAGTAGAGGAGAACCAAGAAGGCAGAGAGTTAGATTTAGTTAAAGAAAATCAGGAAGTTGAGGTCATGAAAGAAATAGAAATTAAAGCAGAACAGGATAGTGCTAAGACAGAGGAAAACATAGATCAAGAAATAGAAGAGAGACATAAGTTCAAGGTAGAAGATAGCGTTGAAAAGTTTTTACAAAAATTTAAAAAGGTTAAAGTAAAAGTTCGTGTTCGTTTTAAATGGAGATGTAAATCAAAGAGAAAGCGTAAGGAAAAATATTCACAGTTAGGAAAAATACGGAGGTCTGTGAAGCTTAAAAGTTTTCTAATTTACAAGGCAGAAAATAGAACGGAGAGAGAAAGAGATAAAGCAGCAAACTTTATAGATGTGAGGATATGGAGCATAATTTATGTTAGTGAATTAGTAGAAAGAAAGAAGGAACCACCGGACATATTTACAAGATAGTAAACGGGCGGAATAGTAAAGGAAATAAACAAAAAAGACTGGAAATGGACAATGAGCAGGAATATGATTCTTCTAATGTCAATAATTTAAGAAGTTTAAATCTGAAACTTCTATTTAAAACTAAAATAATAAAATTAAAAATAACTGAATAATAAATTAAATGTTTGAAAGCAATAATAATAATGGAGGCTTCACAAAATAAAAGATTTTTATTTCTCCACGCACATATTAATTAAGGAAATGTTCGTAAATAAACAGTTCAAATAAATAAAAATCAATAAAATCAAGTTAAATAAATGGGTCAAATTAAGGATTTAGAAATAATATTTGTAGAATTAAATAAATGAATAAAATAACGGAAATACATAAAATAAAAACAAGTTAAATAAATAAGTATAATATATCTGTAGAAAATAAATCAAATATTCATAATAAAGCAAAATAGTTTTTTGTTCTGAGTAGATGCACGTTAATATATCAGTTAAAGTAATGGGTTAAAAGTAATATCGTAATATAAATAAATATGTAAATTGATGTCCGTGATAGTTTAGAATAGTATTGTAAGTTAAATAAATATGTAAGATAATGTTCGTAATAGTTCAGAATAATATAAATAAATATGTTAAAGTAATGTTCATGTGTATTTAAAATAATATTGTAGGATTAGTGATAAATAATATAAGGTCAATCTAAGTTATATTAGGAGTGTATAAGGGTTTGAATCTAACGGGAATGAGGGTAGTATAGAAGTGTTTTAGTTAAGGTTAAGTTTAAAGCTCTCGACTAGATAAATTCTAGTACCCGTAACGGATTGGCCGGGATCATTCCTCTTTTAAAAAAAAATGCACTGGCAACAACCAGAGTAAGTCATGAGTCACTTTTCGGGGGAGAATCCCCATATCTCGTACCTCGTTTTCCAAAGCGTAAGTCGGAAATGGACAGTTGAAAATTCCTGCCATTGTAGCTGCTTAGTCAAAGTCCGATCAAGAGAATCGGCAATCGTTTTCCAGGGCATAAGTCGAAAATGGACAGTTGAAATTCCTGCCATTTGCAGCCACCTTTTCTTAGTCAAAGTCCGATCAAGAGAATCGGCAGCCGAAGCTTCGTTTACAAAAGATCCCTGTGCCACAAATTTAGTTTGTCCTCATGGTCATTATCCAGGACGAACATTGTAAGCAATGTTACCAGCATAGAAAGAAGAAAAGCATAATTGGAGATTGCCCTTAGTATGGAAAGGAAAAGATACCAAAAAGCAAACTTAGAAAGAATAATAAATTAAGATTTAATGTTGTCAGAGATAAAATGGTCAAAAATGACGCATTTTACTCTCAAAAGGAAGGGCGGTGTAATGTACCTATATTGATATAGGCACATATAATTTTATCTAAAATTATATTATTAAAACAATCTTTCGTTAAAGAGAAACATAAAATTAAATGTTGAAGAATTTATTGCAGCTTGTTTTCGAAAAGATAAGAATTAAATAGTTTTTTTTTAGTATTCATAAAAATATAATTTAAAAAGTTAAAACATGCAAATCTCTTTTCATTCAAGTTTAATTAAAGAAAAAATAATGTTAAAACTAAATAGTAAATTGTATTAAAAATATATGTGCGTATATATGTACGATTTGTAAATAAATAAAATGTATGTGAAAGTTAAAGAAGATTATCATTAAAAAACACGGCAATGGCTATTAGATATTAATTAATATAAAACAATACGTTTTTGCATGGCTATTACTAATTAAGCAATCTTTCAAAACACGTTTATCAAATGATTATCAATTCGACAACAGATCTTTGCCAGAGATATCAGAAAGACAACAAGGCGCAGGTATAAATAGACCTTTTTTATCGGACAGTAATTCATTCCACAAATTAATTGAGTTGAGACAATCAGTTCACAAAGTTATTGAGAGAGTGCAGTTCGGAAATTAATTGAGTCAGTTAAGAAACAAAATGCAGTGCTGAGAATATTTTGGAACGCACGTTCACCTCCAGCCCAGATGTCCGAGAAAACAGCAGATCTGCCCGTGAAATAATGTCAGCTTAACATCTTAGAAAATCTCCGTCAGTATCTAATTGTCTCCAATAGTAATAATCGTGAAAATCAGGAAACTCAGCAAGGAAACGTCCCAGCTGGCTGGAAGCATTCATACTGGAAGCATTCATACTGGAAGCATTCCTACTGGAAGAAACAACAAACAAGAAGAAAACAAAGTGTTAAATCTACGTTCAAAATCCTAGGTAAAACATTTGCTTATTTTCGTTTATACTGTAATAGCCATTGCATTTCATTAATTCGTGTGAATCCTCCAAGAGTCTAATTATATGAACTCGATATCATACATAAATGAACTATTGATATGTGTGTGATTAAATTTCAAATGCTATGTAGTCCTTTATTATCATTATTATGTGTGTGCATGAGTTAATATGTGCGTGATCATTATATCAATATTTATTAGTTAAATTAGAGTGTTCTGTTATTAAATCTATAGGAATATTTAAACTATTTAGAAATGTTAATTTAAAATATGCGTGTGTTTTATTAGAATTATAAAATGTTTAAATTTAGTAAATAAATGTTAGTTAATAAATTATCTTTAAAATTAAACTTTATTTGTCGGTCAATTCTTTTTATCAATTCTTTTACCAAATTCTTTTATCAATTCTTTTTATCAATTCCCTTTTATCAAGTCTTTTAACCACTAATTAAGTATAATCTATTAGTGATTACAAACAACTGAGCTAGTCGTGGATTTAGGCGTTGAGTTAGTGGCCATTGCTTAAAGTGCATTATTTATTCATCCTTGAATAGATAGCTGGCGCCCGTGTTTATACACAAACAAAAAAAAAGTGCTTTGAACTTGGTGTTGAACTCAACAGTCTAGAAGAAATTATGTCCTGGAAATGTAACGTTAGTTATATACTTTATAGCTATCGTTTGGGCATACATACTCTCTGAGTATGTTCTTCTCTGCCTAAGAGGCCAGTGTTTCGAATACTCATATTCGAACACGGTTCAATATATATATATATATATATATATATAAGTAAATTGATTTCAACTTTCAACTCATCAATATTAATAGTAAAGTGCTAGATGTCACTTATTATTAAAAATTTCTGTTGTTCTTTAATTCATATGCCTTATATATGTATATTATATAAATAAATTGCTTTTAAATTTCAATTCATCAACATAAATAATAATATACTAGACATAATTTGTCATTAAACACTCTGCTGTTGTTTTAATTTAAATGCATTGTACATGTATGCTATATATGTAGTATGCAATAAATGCTAGAAATTATATTTATAGTCCTTTGTTCTTGTAAGAATCATTTATAAATATACACATATTGTATTATATTAGTGTTTAATAATTAATATAATCATTTAATATTTTCCTTCAGAAATTAATTCATAACTTTATCATAAGATATGTTTAAAAGGTAGATCAGGCTGTAGAATTTATAATTGTGTTATATGTGCATATCTCTTTATATGAGAGATTAGGAGTTGTTCTTATATTTTTTTATTCAGAGAAGTTTCATATACTAAAGGTTATGTAATCTAGTGATAAATGTTTGTTGAATTCTCAGAATTAATGATGATATAATAGAAGATATTAAGTTTGGAGGAATAGAAGCCCTATTGTAGATAATAAATTTAAGGAGTTTATATTTACAGTTTAAAAGAGGAGTATAGTTATAATAAAAAATGAGGTATATAGATATTCAACACAGTATGAAAAGAATACTGATAATTTTGTGTACAGTTAAGTGATCTAACCTTAAGGAAGGTATCTATGATTCTGAACTATTATTTTGAAAAACTATCATGATTTTAATTATTCTCCCATTATTGCATCTTTCTGTATATTGAACAGTAGATGGTTCTTATTTAGATACAAATGTCAATACATGCCTATTGTTAGCTAACATTGTAAATTTGAATAATATTGAATTAAAATGAAAATATAAAAAACAAAAAAATATTGTATGTTAAATCACTAAACATCACATGATCACCATCTCTTATGCTAGCACATAACTGTTATTAAACAGGCAAAAACTCTCCATACAGTAGTGCCATCCTGTACTAACCAGAGTAATCAATGGATGCCAGAAGGGTTGTGGCATAAAATCCCCATCTAGTGCCTACTCATCCAATATCCCCAGACTAGATGACATTTTATGCACAAGCCTTCTGGCATCCATTGATTACTCTGGTTGACACAGGGTGGCACTACTGTATGGATAGTTTTTGTTTGTTAAATATTGTATGTTTTTGAATATAACTATTGCCATTTGAAAAGAAAATTAAACCACAATTAAAATAAAGAATATACCATTTGTTTTATATAAAATGTCTTAGTGATTTATATGAAATTTATATATTTATTTATTTTTCTCTTTTCAGTACAAATGTCATTAGGCAATGCTTAAGACTGAGAATTACTTATATGATAATTTTTGTGTTTTGCCAATATTTAATTAATATATTAATATATTGTTTGGCATGTAATCCTTCATCTAAAAATATATGTTGGATTCAGTAAAATTCCCTTGCCTTCCAATTTATATTTTGGTTAGTAATAAAATCTCACAGGCCATGTTAAACCCTGAAAGTAAATCAATTAATGACTCTTATTATTGCTCTTTGGTATCTATGCATACTTTATATACAGCTATTTGGATAGAAAATATTACAATTATTAATCAATGATTGGACCATATTTTATTCATAATTAATATTTACCCCCTCATGCATAGATGGAATTCATTACAATGGCTAGCCAAATCTATGTTATCATTAAATAAAAATTTAGCATTACTATACAATCCATTATAATTGATATCCAACAATTGGGCTATTTTATTTTCCATTATGCAAATACAGTTTATTATAATTGGTTCCCAACAATTGGGCTATCCATTATGTGATACATATCTCTCAAAAATCCATTTACATTTCATTATAATAATAATAATAAAAAAGTTGACAATTCTATACAGAAGATATGTTTTAGACACAACTATTCTTATCAGCTGTCATGAAAGAAGACTCAATCCTACACCTATCATAGAAACTTTGTGTTTATTTAAATAACTTAATAAAAATAATTTATATAGCTATGGTTTGTGGGGCTACAAACCATTGCAAAATAAACATTATTAAAAAAGATTTATAAATTAAAGATTCATATTTTAACATCAATATTACTGTTATTTAAATAGAACTGAAGTTTCTATGTTTGATGTGATTTTTATCTTTTTTCATTACAGATGATAATAAAAGTTGAACCCAATACATATGCCACACAAAAATTAATTTACTTTTTTATGAATAGATAGAATGAATAATATATAATCTAATTTGTAGATGCTCTTTTTAAATAGTTTATATTATTTTATTAATAAGTAAATATGTATAATTTAAGTTTAAATAAAATTTTAAAAATATTACTAAAAAAACTTATGATGAGTTACAAAAACAAATAATGAAAAAAAAATGTTAAAGGTTTGTAATGATGATATATTATAAGATGTGATATATTAAACTATTTCCATCATTTATCAGTGAATGTTGAATGTATAGAAAATTTTAAACTTTATTTAAACTTTCCAAATACAAACAACTTATTAGTAATAACACACAAATAGACAATACAGGTTAGTAATTTCAAAACATTTTGAGTAGTATTATTCTCCACTCTTCTTCCAGTGTTGATGGCATATATGCACAGTGACAATAGTCACTTAGAAGTTGAACTCACACCTTTAGATTCTTGAATATCAAATTTAAGGCAAACACTCTGCCAACTGAGCTATTCTGTCAAGGTCTTTGACAGAATAGCTCAGTTGGTAGAGCATTTGCTTTAATTTCGATATTCAAGAATCTAAAGGTGTGAGTTCAACTTCTAAGTGAATATTGTCACTGTGCATATATGCCATCAACACTGGAAGAAGAGTGGAGAATAATACTACTCAAAATGTTGTGAAATTACTAACCTGTATTGTCTATTTGTGTGTTATTACTAACAAGTTGTTTGTATTTGGAAAGTTTAAATACAGTTTAAACTTTTCTATTCATTCAACATTCACTCATAAATGATGGAAATAGTCCAACATATCACATCTTAATAAAAAGTGTTCTTATGATTATTTAAAATTATAAATATTTAAATAAGAAAATATCATGAAAAGCAATGAAGCTAAAAAGAAGACCTGTTCAGAAACATAGTTCAAAATAAAGAAATCCAATGTTCTTTATGAATATCATAGACAGAAAATAGTCTGAGGACTATTATAGTGCAACTTTCATGAGTTTATTGATTATTCTGAGTTTCAATAGATAACTCTTGAACATAATAATAAAGTAATACTGTTCTTCATTTAAATAATATAACAATATATAAGTTATAAAAAGTAAAATTAATATACTAATAAAATTTAAAAGCATTTTTTAAATACAAAATTGGAAAAAATTACAAATTATAAAAATTCTTTAGAATTAGTAATTTAATTGAAGCTCATTAATAAATTTTAATTATTAATAAAAATCAATAATAAAATTAAATTTTATATATTGCTTATTAGATCACCATTAACTCTAATTATTTTTAAATAATCAATACTAAAAATGGAAGTGAATTTTTAAAGATAGCATATGTAAATTTAAAAAACAACTATAAAAAATAATTAATGGTTTTAAAAAATACTCTATTTTTTATATCAAAATTTAAATGCTAAATATTACATAAATAAACAATAATTATTGTTTTTTAAATATTTTATAAAATAATGGCATATTATATTTAATACTTTAGTGAATTTTAAAAATAAAAAATGTTATTTAATTTTTTTTAAAAGACGCTTATCTAAATGCTATACAATATTTGATGTTTTAAAAGCTATAAATTAGTAATGGTATTGGTGAGAATTTCTTCCAAATCTTTTTAACTTCCATAGAATAATAATAAATAATAGCTGACTTTAGAATATTATACTGAAAAAAAGATAATTAAAAAAAAAAAAAAGAATGTCTTCAGTGTAAAAAGAAGTAATGGGAAATTTAGATTATCATTCAATGGAAAAAGAGTTTATGGTTAGCTAGAGATAATTCAAATAGAGATTGCCAACATATTGAAAAAGGCTAGTATTCACAACAAGATAAAAGAGAATTATTGAAAAAGAAAATGAATAATAAAGTCATTTGAAGACTGCAAAACAAATATAAATGAGTTACATAATATAATATATTTAAAAAAAGCATATTTAAAAAATATATTCTATATAGAATTAATTATTTTGTCATTTTTTTACCTATTATTGGGAAAATGTTTTGTGTCATATGTACAAAATAGAATCTTATGATAAATATTTTTAAAAAATGAATAAGAATGAAATACAATAATTTCATAAATATTTTAAGTCCTTTTATAACTAATTATTATATATGGCATTTAACATGTTCAATCATAATGCAAAATTTTCAATACTTTGACGATGAATATGTAAGTTACTTATTGATGTATTATAAATATTTATAAAGACAATTGTTATGAGATTACATGACATTTGAACACCTTAGTGGCAGCTTTGGTGTTTACAAGATATTTTCACTTTATGTGAACCATATATTCTAGGTCTGACTCTAACCATTTTACAATGTTTTAAATGAACATTACCTTGATATGAAATAAAAATTTTAGAAATAAACAAATGAAAAACAATTAAAAGACATTCTGAAATCAGAAAGACAGAGAATATTATAAGAGATTAAAAGTGTATTAATTTAATAGCATTCAATTATGGAAGAAAATAATAAAGGTGAATAAATAACAAGTGTTCAGTAAATCAGATTTTGGATGTCTTAATAATTATGATAAAAATAATTACTTAAAAAGATTGATGACAATTGCCATTATTGCACTGGATGTTTTATCAGTGAATTTTAGTCTTAGTGCAATGGGTTTTTTTTTCAAATAGCAAGACATAGTTTTATATTTTTAAAACTTTTATTCTCTTCTGCGACTCTACCTTCTATTTCATTCTTATGTTTGACTATATTCATAGGAATCTATTTGTTAATGCAAATCTATAGCATTGTTTTAATAGTTAAGTGTTTTTAATTATCTAAGATTTAAAATGCTATCCTTATGATAATGAAATGGCTGTCTAGCCTATTGTATCAATTGATTTATTTGTATTAATCAAGTAGTTCTAACTTGTTAATTCAAATATTGTATTATAATTTGTTAATCATTATGTTTATGTAAAAATATCACACATTAATATAAGATTTAAGTACACTTTTTGATACAATGTAAAGGAGAAATCTATTAATATTTATTCCAGTGTCTTTGAATTATAGTTTGTCTTCTCCATATCCAGCCAACAAATATCCTTACCCTATCAATCCATTACATGTGGACTTTCAAATTTGTTTATAATCTCTTGAATGCATTTTAAGACTTCAGCTATTCATCTATGGTCATCTCTTTTAGTTCACTCAAAAATGTTAGTCACATCAGCTAACTTGTCTTTTTAGTATTTTCTTTTAAATATGTTCTTTTCTTTTTAACATATATCTTTTGAATAACATTGTGTGGTCACTAGTTTATCTATGGCATTTCTATTAAATTCCTTAGTTTTAGATTGAGAACGAAATACTGATAAAACACTTTTCTGAAGGTTTGTGATGATGGTATATTAGATTTAATAATATGCTGGACTATTTTCATTATCTATCAGTAAATTTTGAATGTATAGAAAATTTTAAATTGTATTTAAGCTTTTCTAATACAAACAATTTGTTATTAATTTGTGTTGTCTATTTGCTTGTATTTAAAAAGTTTAAATAAAGTTTAAAATTGTCTATACATTCAACATTTATTGATATATGATGGAAATAGTCCAACATATTATAACAACTGATAAAACATTAATACAAAACCTTTTTCCAAGTACATAGGGTATACTTTCTTTTAATATTAAATTATTTCTAATAAAATCTTTCTGAGTTTAATTCCATGATAAACTTCATCCATTACGTTTACATTTGTATTAATAAATTGACATTTTTATTTATGATTGTTAATTTATTTTAATTCATTGCTATCAGTATTTATTTCCTTTTTGAAAGTTATTAAACTCTTACTCTAGATGCGTTTTTTAAAGAATTTATTTCTAATTCTTACATTTTTGATTTCATCTAACATATATTATAACATTTACAAAGATCTAAATAATTATTTTCAAGAATAATCACATCAACTTTAATATCTAGATAACTTATACCATTTTCAGTTATTTTTTTAGCTTCCCATTGTAAAGATTTCAGTCTTGTCAACATAAATCTCATCATTGTTGTTATACTTTGAATGCTTATAGAGTCAAGTGTGTTTTTGTAATCTTCAAATACAAATTAACATGCAACCAATGGTAGTGGGGGTTTTTTCTTTAAGATTATAACTTTTTAAATCCAGTTTATTCCTTTGATTTATGTGAATGCAAAGATCTTTGTATATGAATTATAATAATTTTAATAAATTTTCTATATAAAATTCATAGAAAATTTATGCATATATTTTTTTTATTATTTGTTATCATCTTTTTTAAATATCAGTATCATTACAGTATTCATTCAATAATATAGTATAATTTTAGTGTTTACACATTTAATATTTAGATTTAACAGCTGGGTCTCTAATTTTTTATTGCATTTTTTAAAATTAACTATATAATTTTTAAGTTGACTTCGAATTTTGATGAAAAGAGACAATAAACATAAATAAATGCACTAAGCCAGGTTTTGGCAAACACTGTCAGAATCATAGTGCTGACTAAAGTTTTGTGGTAGAGGTGTGCTTATATAATTGATGTGATGTAATATGTAAATGAGTCACAATATGCAAATAAGGCAATCAGATATTCCATTTTTTAGACAATGAAAGAAACAAATCCTTTTTATTGATGGAATGTGGATCCTTTGCAATTGCCCGAGCCTCTTCATATTTTCTATTCTTATGAATTTAGCAGTGTTTTGCTGAAAGCTGGTTTAGTGCATTTAATTAGTTTATGTTTATTATACCTTTTTATCAGAACTCAATGTCAAGAATTATATAGTTTTATAAAAAGATGTTAATACATTGAGAATTAAAAATTAACTATAATAATTCTATCATTCTCTTGAACTTATACTTTACCATCTTTAACACATTAAATTACATATCACATCTCTTCAAATTTTAAAAGATGTTATTGTAGTTGTATGAGTTTCTCCCTCCCCCTTATTATTTTATAATTCTTTGTAAAAAAAATTCCACATACTGCCTGATATTAGTTTGCTTTTCAATAAAAATCCAATCTCTTTTTATTGCCAAAACTATTTTTCATTGAGTTAAGACTTGTCTTTCTATAGCTTTATCTGCTATTTCATAGTTATATTTTGTTATATCTTTGCTAACTTTTTTTAAAACATTTTATAAAATTTTGAATGCTCATTTATTCTAAATGGTTCATATTTAAATATATTCCTATATCTTTTTTTCATCCAATGCCTTATCTTAATTGTTCACAAGAGAATTATTATTTTTTTATATCATGCTGCTTGTATAGATGTTTTTAATAGAGTGTCAATTATATTCTTATTAATTTCATTCAAAAATGAATTTTCAGTGAAATCAACTATTCCCTATATAAATTTTATGACTACTGTAAGGAATCTTATAAACTTCATCAGGAATACATTTTCTATTAAATAATTGTTTTAAACTATTTAATAATGAATTTGGATCAAGGTCTTCCTTCCAGATTACTTTCATATCACCCAATAAATACTTAAATAGTAAAGAAATAAACTCTTTATGCTCACCAACAATAAAATTTTTATTAGTAATAATTTATAAATATTTTTAATAAATATAAAATTTCTTATAAATTTATTATTATAACCTAAATCAATATAGTCAGAAACAAAGTGACTTTTTTGAATATAACCATGATTTTCAAAATTATTAAGCTTTCTATTTATATAACAAAATTTTAATAAAGTAATGTTCTTATGAGTAAAAGATTGATAACTAGGTATCCTTATCATCTAGTAAAATGACTGCGAATAAAACATTATCAATTTTATCAATACTTAAATCTAAAAATTTTAACTTACCTCCCTCAGTAGTAAATAAATATTAGAACTAAAAGCAATCCTTCAATTTATCTTCCTAAATTATAAACAATCATCAACATACTTAACAAATAATTTTAACAAAACAGAAAAATAATTAATAACACTACTTTCTAAAAAATCAATATAAACCGAGTACCCAAAAAGGAGTAATAACATAACCAATAATAACCCATCCCTCTTTAATCATATAAAACATATGATTACATATAAAATACATGAAATTCTCTAATAATAATAAAAAATGATGAATAGCCTTAATATTATTGGCAGAAACATATTCATGTTTCTTTATGACAGGAAGAAACACTAATACTTTTAATCATATCAACTCATTTATAAAATTCCTTGCAGTTGTTGTAAAATTTATATGGGTCAAAGTAAATGAAGACTTATTGAAAGAGTTAAAGTTCATAAGAGTGTAGTTAAAAATAGATGTCATAACTCAGTTTCATATATTCTTGAATGAATACAGATCATAACATATTTGACAATGCGAAGGTTATCTTTTATAAAAGAAAAGAATTTAAAAAAGAGTAAAAGAAACTCTGATGATAAATTTTCTTGCATCTGAGACCATGAATCTTATGAAGATATCCTTTGATGTTAAAAGAAGTTGTTTTTTAAAGTGAATGATGAAAAGGCTATATATATAGGTTGTTTGTAGCTTGTTAAATTTCACTTGAAAACATCTATGTGTTAATATATGAAACTATGATCCTGGAAGAATTTTATTAAAATTTTGTTGTTTTTTTTTGGCTAGTATTGTAATATTATATGACTTTTTGGTTTTATTTACTAGTAGTACAATAGTAGACAGTATTTAATTCTGAAAACAAGAATTATGAATTGTTAATATTCTCTTTTCACATAACTCTTATTTTTCTAGATTTGTACTAACATACATATCTTTAATACATTATCGTGTCATAAGCTGAATCTTTTAAGTAAATTATAGTCATGAAATATATGATTTTTGTTAGCCAAAATATAATCCAAGTCTGTTATACATCTATTTTATTTGTTGCTTTCATTTCCATCTTCAGTTTTTTTCAAAAAAATAAAATAAAATAAAAATTTATAATAGATGTCTTTTTTTTTCTAAAAATTCATAAATTTACATTTTCTATCATTTCTATCTCCATATTGAAATTTACTCTTAGCTTTTTAATGCTTTAAGTGTTGGTATTACTTATAAATAAATATATTTTTAAAAATTTTGTAGAGATAATTATGTCTTACAATTCATTTATTTTTATTTATTTATTTTACTTTTGGTATATATATTAAGACAATGAAAATTCAAATGGGTGAAAGGAGTATTTTTACCAGTTTTTGAATAAATTTGTGAAAATTGAAATATCATTTTTAAATGTGTTGATCAATTCATTTAGATTTTGACAAACAGCTTTTTGTAATCTCTAAAATGGAAATATTTGTAAAAGTTTTAAAATATAATGGTGATATGCTGGTTTCAAAAATGTTGAACACTTTTTTATAAATATCTGAAATCATGAAGTTGGGCCTTTTGATCATAATGATGTTTCTATTGTTCCATAATTTAAAAACAAAGAGAATAGACATGATCACAGTAATTATCATGGAATATCATTATTATTCACTACAACAAAGATAACATTCCAAAATTTTGTTGAATAGGTTGCTCCCATCATATATGATTAGTTATCAGAGAATTGGTGTCGTTTTAGAGAATCCAGAGGCACTATAGATATGATTTTTATTGCCAGACAATAGAAGAAAAGAATCAGGAACAAACAACTGACTTATATATTGCTTTTATTCATTTAGTCAGAGCCTTTGATTCAATTAATAGTACAAGTAGGTTGTCCAACAAAATTAATTCACATTCTACAGTTTCTACAAGATAGAATGAAAGGAAACATTATTATTCTAGGTAGAAATTTGAAATTAAAAACTGTTGTTAAACAAGGATGTGTACTTGTTGTAATATTGTTGACAATTTTTATTAAAAGTGTTAAAAACTGTTGTTAAACAAGGATGTGTACTTGTTCTAATATTGTTGACAATTTTTATTACAAGTGTCTTTGGAACAGAGTTCAAGATATAATATAGGCATGGTAATTAAATTTTTAATTAGTATCAATTAAAAGTGAAATATCTTCTTCTTTGATTCTAGATTTATAGTATGCTGATGATTGTGCTATTTTTGTCATTACAAAAGATAATTTACAGAATGTTTTTGATGTTTTGAATGCTACATGTAAAAAGTCTTTGGTTTATTAATTAATGATCAAAAACTTGAGCACTTTAATCAACCAATGACTGAAAAAAAAATACTCAGCAACTTCTAGCTTGTATGGTTATGAAAATGTAAGTAGGTTTGGATTTAAATGCTGATATACAACAAAGACTCCAAGATGCTGCTACTTTTAACCAGTTAAAAAAATAGAATATTTCATCACGGAGAAATTGCTCAACTAGGTTGGCTATGTATAAAGCTGTTATTTCACCTAATTTATTGTAATTAAGCAAATCTTAGACACCTTATTAGTGCAATATAAAAGCAATAGAAAGTTTTATTTAAGGATGCTTTACAAAATGCTTAAAAATACACTGGTGAGATTATAAAACTAATTAATATTTTTTTTCAACTTGTGAGATATTATACTTATTGAGTTCATTATTGTAAAATCACAACTCCATTCGATTGGATATGTAAAACAAATGAATAAGGTAAGACATTATAGAAGTGTGTTGAGCATGACTTTTCTGGAAGAGGTGATTTCATCTACATTATAAAGATTATCTCAAGATCATTCGAAAGAAGTACAATGTCATTTGTTTCCATCGAGGAGATATAGTAAAGAATAGAATACATTGGAGAGCTAGAATTAAACATAGAGTTGATATTTTTCAGAAAGAAAAAGCTTCTGCTGAAGAAAACAATATAGTACAATATCAAGTAAAGAGAAAAATGGGTCAGTATGTTTTATGTGTGGACAAATTTGTGACTCACAGATTGGTTCATAAAATTATCACAAAACTCATTTTTATGATAGTTTTTATTCTCTCTTTCTATCCTATTTCTTTTTTTATTACTTACTTTTTTGTACTTGGACTAATCATTTTCATTTACAAATGACTTTGTGCAGATTCAGTGTAAGCAGTAAACAATTTTAATCAACCATCAATAGTCACAATCACTGTCAGAAAAATATATAATAAAATAAACTTTCAAATCATAAGCATGCATTTTAGATTCAGTCAGAGTGATATTTTAATTCTAATTCTATAAAAGAATAAAGTGAATGAAAATACTTTGCAGCATATCTTTAACATAATCAACAATGACTACATTTTAGTGTTTAAAACAAATTATTACCCAACTCAAGAATTTGGAAGATTAATTAAAATAGTCCTAGCTATAAAAAGAAAGTGTCCATATAATAAACTTTAATTATCAAATCATATTTCCCGGCTTAGTCAAACTAAATCAAGTTTTTAATTTAAAACAGATACTTTTTACTATTTTACAATCCATAATGATTTTCATAAAACGTATCTTTTGCATGTACAACAAAATCTGCTATAACCTAAAATCTCTTAAACAGTATGAATGCAAATGGCTTCTGCTGATAGGAACTTCTTTGATCTCTCTTTGATGCCTTAAAGAAATTAAACAGGACAAAATTTTAATATATGCTTCATAATTTGCCATTACAGCTATTATCATTATATAATTATTGGCATAGTATACAAGTATAGATGATCTGCACAGCAACATGCATTAGCCATTGTAGTGAGTTTATTATCTCTTTACTTCTGATTTTAAGATCATCAAAACTATGATCTTTCTTCTCATTTGCCTGTTATTTTTTAAATGAAATATCACTTTGAGTTTTCTCAAAGACAATATGAGTGTGCATGTGAATAAACATTTTTTTTTTTAAAATATTTATAATCATGGCGGACCAAACTAAATTATCATCCTTTTCCTAAAGATAGTGCTTTTTGGCTGAAGGTGATGGGTACTAAGAGTTCTCTGATTATATATCCAAGTTGTCATTTGATGATTACATTTTATTTATGTATTCACAACTGTAGACTACTTTCAAATAAAGAAATATTGCACTAATTGGAAAAAGAAATATTAATATTGAAAAAAGACATTGTTGAACTTAATTAAGTTAGAAAAAAGATGAAAATATACTTGATTTAAAAAGTGGTCATGTACTTTGCTACAAAGGTACAAGTATTGGAAATACAAATGAAGTGGTATTCAGTATTAATAAAAAGTGGAAGAATAGCAATGTAGAGATTGATAGTGTAACAGAGAATGGCAAGGTTAGTTATTCAACTGCAAATAATTCATACTTTGAGCCCCAAGAAGTTTTTATTATGATGAAGAAGTAGAAAATTTTTATATAGATGTATAAAATGTGTTTTAAATTTATTATACAGAAGTACAACATGCTTTTGATCAGATCAAACAAAGCTTTTAAAATTTTTATGTGAGCCTTTAATGTTAAAATTGATGTACAATTGAAAGATTAAAGCATTGTAGGTAAATTTGGTTCTGGTGATAGAAATGAGAGTAAACAGACATGTGGAATTCATAACATATTATGAATACATTTTTGAGAAAAATATGGAAGTGTCATATATTTTAAGATCATAATGCTATAATACATTCAACATAGAAAGTAATAATTGATATCTGTGATGTAAGATATGTATTAATGCAAAAGATACTATTGAGACTTTATATTTTTAATTCAATGAATTTAAATTAGAACTTGGTAATCATTTTAAAATATGATGGCTTTGAAGGTGATTCAAACTTAATTGATATTAATAATTAGATAATTGATACATTACTATGAATTGCAATAAAGATAGGTGGTACAAAAACACAGCAATTCACTGGTACAGTTTGCATTGAGAAGAAATTCATTAAGAAAAGAAAGAATATGAAAATATTAATAGTCATCCATTAAGAGGAATTGAATATTTGCACATTTGTAAAATGATACAAAAAAGAATTAATAATAATATAAAAATATATAACTTAGAATCAGTAAGAAAAGCTATAAAAATATAAAAGTTTTAAAAGTATAAAACAACATATGCAAAAGTTATTTCAGCATTAAGAAAAGAAGGTTATGGAATTATTATTAAAAAGAGATATGACATCATGAAATATTTGTAAGAATTGTATAAAGAATTATATAGCAATAAAGAACAAAAAACAAAATAACCATTGTAATTATGACATCTTTTAAATTGTCAAGCATTAAATAAAGAGATAAGATATGCAATTAAATCTATGAAAAGGAAAGGAAATGATGGAATTATTATTTATTTCTTAAAAAAAGATGAAAAATAAAAAATTTGTTATCAGAACTGTATGCCATATTTCTAATGCTGGAGATATATCAAGTGATTTGGGAAAATACACTAGTAATATTGATATTTTAAAATAAGTGACAAAAAAGATATTAAAATTTTCAGACTTATTCATCTTCTATCAGTTTTATTCAAAATTTTTGTCAACATAATTATTTATCTATAACAAACATATGAGTCAAACCAAGTTAGAAAACAAACTGGATTTCAAAGTGTTTTAGCATAGAATATCATATCCAATTACTGAAAGAAGTTTTAGAAAGAACAAATGGATATAAGTTGCCATTATGCCTTGGATTAGTGTATTACAAAAATGCACTGATTCTATAAGCATTACCATGGTGATTAAAGCATTGTAAGATTAAGATATCCATTCAGATTATTGTCTATGATATTAAGAACAACAACATTGAGAATAATCATTACATACTGATTTCATATATACAAAAAATTTTGCAGCATAAGAATTCTTTTGTGTAATAAAATGGGAAGCTGAGAGAATAAAAGTAAATCAGGATTATTTAAGTCATCTACATTTTGCATATGATAATATTGTTTCTTTAAATAATGATTCAGAGCTTCAGGAAGGTATGACTAAAAATGAATATTAAAAAGACTAATGTTCAATTGAATTTAGAAAAAGTTGATAATAATGATTGACAATTATAAATTAAAAGAAGATAATAGCTTCAGATAGTTTAATCAGAATATTAATACAAATAGAAACCTTATGAATGAAATTAATTATAGAATTAAATTTGCATGAAGTGCTTTTGGTAGGAATAATTTAATATTTAAAGGAAATATGCCTATGTATTTGAAAAAAAAAAATTTAATAGATTTGTTTTTTCTTTTCAGATTTATGGTTCTGAGACTTGGGCACTTAACTGAAAAGCAGTTCAAAAACTTCAAACCACTCAATGAAGTAGGGAGAGATTACAATGGATATAATAAAAAGGAATCAAAAGTGAAATACTTAAGTGAGAAAATGAACAGATATCATATTGATATTATTGAAAGGATTTAAAGACTAAAATTGAGCTAGGTTGGATATATAACTAAAAGAGATGATAATAAATGGACATTGAAGTTTTAAAAATGGATTCCAAAAATGGTAAAAGATTTAGAAAAAGACTACATTTGAAATGGATTGATAAGGAAATTTTTTAGTGAGATGTGGAAAAAAGAGGTTTTAGATATAGAAATTGGAAACAGACCTCCATTCTTCAATAAATTGATAAAGTTTAAAAATGATGATGATGATGATTTAAACATTAAATTATTAAATTTTTAATATATTATTTAATACTATTATTATAAATATTGTTCAACTTTTTTATTTATATAAATAGAAGTGCAAACATTGTTTAAGAAAAAAGAACTTCAATTTATTTTATATATAAATAAAACGAAAGGAAAACTAAAAATCTTGAGAATGTATAACCTTCTGTTATTTTCTGTAATATGTTTACATATCCTTTAAATCTATGGAAAAATTGTTTGGTAAATATAAAAATAAGAGTGCCTAAAATTTACAGACAGTTAAATTTAATATAACCAATTGCATATCGGAGAGTCTGAGAAGTAAAGTAATCAAAGTAGACGGAATAAAATTTTGTAAATAGATAATATAAAAATAAAAGTTTCTACATGTAATAAAACATTTCATCTCTTTATATATAGATAATAATGTTCCTAGTCACAAAGGGCATATTTGTATTAATTAAGCATAGAAAAGTTTAATATATAATTAAATGTTTCAATTCATTTTTCTTATTTTTGCATAAGTTCATATTTTTAATAAAATAATAAACTGAAATATTTTTAATAATTTTTTTACAAATAATAATGTATTAATCAAATGTTGATTTTTAATTCTTTTCACTGTCCAACAGCATTATTCAGAATTCTATTTTTTTAAACAAAGTTTTATTATTTTGTTAATAATGTATCAGGTATATAAAATGAATATTTATATGATAAAAAAAAATTATACATTATTGTAATTAAATTTCCAAACTGAACAAATATTTAAAATAACAATTATATCAAATTAATATTTTTTTCTAAACAATCGGAAATTGTATCAATAAAATTTTAAAAATAATCTTTCATAAGAATCTAAAAAAAAAAAACATACTACTTTATTCCAATGTTCAATCGTTAGAGTTTGTGGAAAGTTAATATATCAATATTTAGGAATTTTTAAAATTGATCTTGATAACAGTACTTTCTATAATATCCTTGACATGGTTGCAAAAATCTCTGCCAAATAACTCAAAAAATATAAAGAACAATAAGCAATCAAGACATTTACTAATTTCTAGGAGTCTCTATTCACTGTAATTTTACAAAACAGTCTAGAGAAGGCTATAATTTGTCCATATTCTATTATTATTATTATTATTATTATTATTATTATTATTATTATTATTATTATTATTATTATTATTATTATTATTATTATTATTATTATTATTATTATTATTATTATTATTTATATGGATAAAGTTAACTCTAAGTTATTCAAAAATAAAATTGGGGTACCTCAGGGTGGAATATTAGCACCTTTACTTTTTAGTGTTTTTATGTTTGATCTTGATCAAAATATTAAAAAAAGTATGATACTTACCTATGCAGATGATTGTAAATTATTTAAAAGAATTAGTACATATGATGATCATATTGATCTTCAAAAAGATATTATTTATTTTAAAGAATGGTGTAAATTTAATAATATAAAAATAAACATAAGTAAAACATGTATTGTTTCTTATACCAATAAAACAGATAGATCTGTTTATCATTACATGATTGATGAAGATGTTATTATATACAAAGAAGTTGTTTCTGACCTTGGACTTATATTTTGTAAGAATTTTAATTTTAATGAGCATGTAAAATATATTATAAGTAAAGCATATAGACGGATGGGATGTATTTTGAGATTTGGCAGACTTATCTCCTTGTATAAAGTACATGTTATTCTGTTCTCTTGTTGTACCTTTATTGGAGTATGGATCTTCTATATGGAATTTGGATTTGGCTTACATTGAGTTTAAAATTTCTAATGTAGATAAAAGATTTATTAAACTAATAAAGGGGAAAAATTTAAATCTTAAAACAATATTAACTGAAAGAAGACTAACTAAAGATATGGTATTTTTAAAAAAGTTGATTGATGGAAAAATTGAAGTAAACAATTGTATATCCAAAATTGAATTAAGAGTTCCTTCTCATTCACTAAGGGAAGTGTACACTTTTAATATTAATAAAACTAAAAACTCTTTTATAAATAAATCTGTCATTAACAGATTACAAAAGTTATATAATCAAAAATTTAATGACATTGATGTTTTTTGTGATTATTTTATAAATAATGTTAAAAAGAAATTGAATCTATTGTAGATAACATGTGTTTATATATATTTTAATTATGAATTGTAATTTTCCTTATTGTATATTTTTATTAATGTTACTATATTGAATAATGTTTTTTTTGTTTTGTATATTTATTTGTAATCTTGTGTATTTCTTTTAAAGCGAAAGTGTTGAAATGCACTTAATAAATAAGAATTGAATTGAATTATTATTATTATTATTATTATTATTATTATTATTATTATTATTATTATTATTATTATTATTATTATTATTATTATTATTATTATTATTATTATTATTATTATTATTATTATTATTATTATTATTATTATTATTATTATTATTATTATTATTATTATTATTATTATTATTATTATTATTATTATTATTATTATTATTATTATTATTATTATTATTATTATTATTATTATTATTATTATTATTATAATACTAAGCCTTCATACTAATACTGTATTAGGTATAGCAATATATGAATAACCATAATAATTTTATTTTTGTATTGAATTTTTAATGCCTAAAATTTTTTATAAGCTCTGTAGCTAAATAACCTCTTAATTAAATATATTATAAAATAAAATGATTGAATGGTTAATTGCTCAAGGTTAAGTTCGAATAGTAAAGTGATAGAATGGAACCTTACAATCTAAAGATATTGACCTCCAGAGTACTCCAACACTTCACTAAACTAACAAAGCAAAATTAATTGGTTCAAGCTTATAATTCATGAAAAATTTGAGCACCAAAACCGCATTATAATCTTTGAATCTTGAGCTTGAGAAACCTATTCTACCATTACATCAAACATTCAGGCTATTAAGTATGTCCCTTTACATTAATGAAATTAAAAAAGATACTAAGTTTTACTTGCACATATTGACAAAAGTATCACTACATTTTATTGATACAAATCAATCGGAATACTCATTATTTGAGAAGTTCAACTTGTTTTATAATAATTAAAATGTTATAATAATAGCAAAACAGAAATTTTCTCTAAACTTTATAACTTACAAAAGGCAATTCAACTCAGTTCAATAATTCTTTTTTTTTTCAGGCACATAAAACTAATGCTTTAATGCAGGTCAGCAAAAAAATCTCTCAGTTTGAATAATCAAAATTGATTATGCAATTTGTCATAAGTTATTAAAGTCCATTCTCAGAGTCAATTAAGGGGTTTCTTAGTTGATGTTAATAAATGTTAAAATGAAATGTTATTATAAATAAGTAAAATAGCTTTTATGCATATATATATATATATATATATATGTTAATATTATACTTTAATATTTTCTGTAAGCTTGTATGAAGATAGAATTAATCAGGTAGGCTAGTAGATACATATATAATGGCAGCAATATTTTTATAAGCAGCACATAGACATAAATATGTTTTTCTTGGTGAATGAAATAATAAGTGAAACAGATGTATGAACTACCACTGCCTTTTTTATCTAGGGTAGTATCAGATACAATTGATTAAAAAAACTTTAAATTTCAGAAACATTTCCATATAATGTAGAAAACATATTTCAATCCTATTTTAACATCATATCATCCTTTTGAAATTTCATAATCAGATACCATAAAAGAAAGATAATTTCATATATTACAATGGTTTATAACCTGGTAAAATGTGTTTGTTATTATTTCTTAAATGTGGCAAATCTTAGTTTGTATAACAGATGATTGATTTTGAAAGCAATTATGAATTGAATTTAACTTTGTTTAAAAGGATGTAGTTAGAAAATTATAGTTTATAAATCAGTTCTGAAATAGTTTTTCTTGCTTTAAAGTAATAAAGATTTGGATTTTAAAATCAGTTTTAGAATAGCAATAGTGACACAAGAATACAAACTATAAATACCATCCACAAAATTTTCATTCTTTTAATAATTCTTCCTCTCAATGATACTACTTTTCTAATAATAAAAAAACTCAATAGAAGTTTACTTTATCCTGAGCAGTTTCTCACTTTTGCCTTTGTCAGTGAGAACTAGAATTCAGTAGAGGTAATACACTTAGACATCTAAAAATATGTATAATATTGTTGGTGGTATTTTTAACTATAAAGATATAATTATTGTAGTATAACTTGCTATACTGTTGACAGTAAGAACATATGGTATCAAATTATTGTGAAATCCTCAAGAATAAAAACAGCCTGTTTTATAAATAGTAATAAAGAGAAATCTAGTTTTACAAAAAGATAAAGAGATTCATTGAAAATAGAAAGAAATAATAATAAAGTCAAACTACATTAGGAGGACAGAGAACAAAGACATCAAGAAAAATATGGTATATTATAATGGAAGAAAAAAAGGTAAATTGACCACAATGATTTAAAACATTAATGTAAAACTTCAAGATATTCATGTGAATATGATTATAATCTATAGTTTACTTCATGTTTTCATGAAGTACTAATTTAAATCAGTGGGCATTGTTTGAGACTAATTATAGAATTAAAGATAAACTTCTTTTAAGATTCCAACTTTTATTTAAATCTACACAAAAGATTATTTTTTTAAAAAAAATAATGCTTATAGATAGTACATCATTAATTGTGCGCAAGTCAGAAAGTTTTCATATGCATACCAAATAAATAACAGCTACTATGTAGAGATGATGAAAAAATGTTTAATATCACACTCTGATACATTATGAAATTGACAGATAAATGTGAATTTCATAGAAAAAAGTTGAGGTGAATTATAAAAAAAATTTCAGTTACTTATAATTAACAGTAATGTAGTTGTTACCTGGGTTAAGCAGAAAGCATGCTATTCTAAAATGGATTACTTCTAAAGATATATGAGAATATTTCTATAACAAGAAGGTGTATTCCATTGATGGATCAAAATGTTACTTTTCCCATCAGTAGATCTAATATTCTGTTTTTGATCCTTAAATATATTCAGGAACTGAACAGTTAAAGGGTTTTATACAGATTCCTGTTCCATGCCCATCTTCACCATCTTTATTTGGTGGAGTTCTTATGAGAATTAATCACATTTCTTAGAGTGAAATATTACCATAACTTTTTTTCTATTCATTTGAATAAAAAATATTAAATGATTGTAATTTTATTTTATTATAATATGTAATATTTATTTCTAATTTATTTAAAAATATTGTCACAATTTTATGTGCTTAATATTGTGTAACATTAATACTAAACTATGCAAGCAATAATAAGTTATTATACAAGGCAAATACAAATCTTGAAAATCACATCAGTAAATGTGATCAGTTATAATTGAAACTATAATTTCCACAAAAAAGAATATGTTCTCTGATCTCAAGTTGTCTATTTCTTATTTGTATATTATATTAATATTTAACTACCACAAAATAAGGTTTGAATCACAACAGATGATATCTTGTGATCTTAAACTAAATGTTCAACTAAAAAGTATGTAGATATTTTTAATAGAAAAAGTTAGAATTGATAATTGCTTTGGCTATAAATAGAGAATTAAATTCATTAACATTTTTTTGTGTGTAAACATGTTTATGATTTTTTTTTTCTTTGTATATAAACATTACATTATCATAGTTCATTATACTTGTAAATTAATGGGGTAGAATGGATTCACATTCATCTTCAAAGCTAGCTATCTTTGCTTGTTTAATGGGTTTTTAAATTTATAGCAGATAAAAACCACAAATTTTTTGCAATCATGTAAAAAAATTCTTCATTGTCTATTTAAAATTCTTAGATCAGAATAGAATGAGGAATCCATTTATTATATATCTTTTATTTATACATGCTGCCTTGACAACAGATTGTACATTTTATTGTTTTATTAAGTTTTGGTTATTATCATATAATTTATATATATATAAATTGACATGAATATTGTATTTTTATATTTTTTCTACTTGTTTTAGGATTTCTTGTATGTGAGTACATGCAAAAAAATTATGTGTTGTGGATTTTTTGAAGTGCACAGAAAATCACTTCCTTCCTCACTCTACCCAAGTTGCATCCCTTATTATTGATGTCCTTATAATCATTAAAGGCTTCCAGAATATTTTTCATGTTCTGTGCAATCTAAACCAATTCCAAATATCAACAGGATATATGTTTACAAATCATCTATGTGGCAGGTATCTATCAGGTATAAGTTACAAGTAACCTTTCATCCATTTTTGTCATTCCAATAAATCTACCTAAATCATAATCATTTGAACTATTACATTGTGAACGTAGTTAGCATGAAAATAAAAAAAAAAACATTTTTACAAAAATGCTTTATTTCATTTGAAAGCTTGAATATTAAATGCCATTCCTAGTGGATTGGGAAAATATTTGTTTACTATAGCTATAGATGTGGCTATTTAATACTTTTAACAAGCTTTTAACTGTACTAAAAGCATGCATCAGAGATTCATTCTTATATATTTTAATCAGTCAGGAATGTGTATTTTCCCATCAGCAAAGAGAGCCTCAATTTAATATGTCCTAAATTTTTGTAACCTTTATACAATCCTCATTGCCTTGTCCCCTCAATTTTGTTTCTTGTATAGTTTCATTTGCAGATGTTTTTTATTTGCAAGTCATGCTTTCGTGCATACGTATCTAGTAGACCAATATAAATATAAAATATTTTGTTGGCATCCTTTTTTTTTTTGAGATTTAAAAAAGATAATTAAACTTTATAGATAATCATGGACAGCAATGTCCATCTCTAAGAGGCTAAACAGTTTCAAAACTTTTGTGTTTCTTAGTTGTGGTAAAAATTTCTGTTTAGTCTGTTACAAGATACAATTTTAACCAAAGTATTTACATTAACTGATTCAAATTAAATCTTTAATTCACATGTGTCTTGTGCAATGACTATTTTTTTTTAAAAATGCTACATATCTTTTAATTGTTTCCATCTTTTTTTATCTTTATGTCTGTTTGTGATTCATAAGTGCATAATTAACCTCAATCAATTGCTGAAATCTATGTAAAATGCTTTCATCCCTATAATGCATCCATGATTTGCACATTCGAATTATATATGCATTGTACATTGCATCATTATTTTTTACAATGGAAAGTACAATGTTCTTAAAAGAAATAACAAAGAATGGTTCAACTATAATTTCTAGTCCCTCTAGTTCTTATCCAGGAATATCATGAACAAAATCTCCATTGTTTTTCAGTTATGTAATATCATATTTTGAACGGTTATTGATAATAATATCCCACACCCTTAAAAGTTCTTGAAAAAGGTTATCACTTAATTAAGCATTTACCTATATGAATTGTTATCCTTTTATTCTTTTGTTGTTGATGGACAACATTTTGTACTGCTCAAGTTAGAATGTAACATAGGTTTATCATGTGTTTGTGTAATTTAAACTTTTGTTTGTATGTATGTTTGTATTTGTATATAATATGCTATCAGTAAAAAAAGTAACTCAGTAATAAACAATTTTAAAATTAATCACATATATAAAAAAAAATAATCAGAAGGCGGATAATTCCGATTATTGTTATGGCTGCATGATAATCAAAGTTGGCTTGCTGATATTTAAATGATTGTATAGTAGTTTTTTTTTTTTTTCCATGTGTCATAGCATCGGCCGGGAAGCGAACCGCTAACCCGGGACAACTGCTTGTAATGCAGATGTGCTGACTTAGTTATTTTTTTCAATTTAATTATGACTAAATTTTAAAAAAGAAGTATGCCTCAGTGTAGCATTATAATAAAATTTTTAAAATAATTTAATGAGAAGAAAAAAAACGAAATATGAAAAAGAATAATATATTAATTGAAATCATTCTATAGTTCTGTTAATAACTGGGACTTTAAAATATTACACAACTTTAAAATATCCTTTTTATTGATTACTTTTTTTTATATTACATTTATGGTTTTTCTAATTTTTTTTTAATTTATTACATTTAAAAAGAGTTGATAAGTTGTATAAAAAGTAAGAAGTGGAACAAATCTGGCAGAGAATTTGTAATACATAAAAGGTTTTAATAACTTAAAACAATGAGTTTATTATTCGGATTATATATTATTAATTGTATGTTGGTATTTTCAACTAGCTGCTGTGGATTGAATTTCATAAATTAAATCAGTCTTTACTATAATGCTGCATATTGATATTACAGTCCTTGATTTCCCACTGTTAACTTTCTTCATTAACTTTTTACTATAATGCTTTATTCAGCAATTTTCACTGTTCAGGTTTTGCGAGTACCTTACTGCTCTCATGACAGCACTAAACTGCTCTCTTGCTCTCTTTGATTCTGTGACATTGAAGTTATACTACCAATTTTGATAGACCTACTAATTTACATAAAGAGTTTATTATTATCCTTATGCAAATTAGCACGCCAGGGTAAATTGGTAAGAGTGACTAAAAAAGTCTTTTGTATTGGCCAGCATATATGTAGCTTTATTTATTTTACTAAGCAGACAATACATAGTGAGTACTAATAAAGCTCTCTATAAAGTGTACTGCATCACAGATCAAGTAAAACTAGTCAGCTTTCCAAGGAAATAAATTTACAAAAATTCATTACTCATCATTGTCAGCCATTATTAATCCATATCAGAATAAACATCTTTCCAAGTTCAATCCATCTTCTTCAATCTCTAGCTTCTCTTTTCCACATCACCTTTCACACTTTCTTATTTCATTCATCCATGTCATAGGTGGTCTCTTGCTGGGTCTTTTAGAATCTCTTGTAATCCAGTTTAAGATTTCAGTTGTCCTTCTAGCAATATGTCCTGTCCAATTCCAGTTTTTTAATTTTTTCAACTATGTCAGTAACAGCTGCTTGTTCCCTTAACTATATATTACATTTTTGATCTTTTCTTATTACTTCTAATATGCATCTCTATACTTCTTTGAGTAGTCTGAAGTCTCTGTATCGTTCTTCTATAAAGTGTTCAAGTCTCGGATCCATAAGTAAAAACTGGTAAAACACATTTATTAAAATATTACATTATTTATACCAAAAGCATTCCAATCATGTTTATTTTTGATTAATTTTATCCATTATATTTCCAACTGTAGTAATAATCTGACCAATGCATTTGTAGTTGTTAACATCTTTTAACTAATCATAATCAATTTTTATTTTTATTTTTTAACATTTACTTTTAGTCCTATTTTCTTAATTTCATCTGATAACTCTTGCAATATTTCCAGAAGCTCTAAAGCACTATTTTCCAAAGCAATTACATCATCTTCAAAATCTAAATGACTTAAATAATCTCCATTTACTTTTACTCTTTTAGCTTTACATTTTAATCTACAAAATACTTCTTACAGCACAGCTGTAAATAGTTATGGTAATATGGAGTTACCCTGTCTTACACCCTTCTCAATGTAGACTTTCCCAATAAAATTATGTAATCTAATTGTTGGAGTTCCATTTTTATAAATATTCTTCAGAATATGATAATATCCTAGGTTTATACCTTCATGATCTAATGCTTTAATCACTGAAAATTTTTTTATAGAATCAAATGCCATTTCATAATCTACTAATTCAAAGCATAATGGCAACTCATAGTTGCTCAATATTTGGATATGATCTAATGTACTAAAACCACTTTTAAATCTAATTTTTTTTTGTTTGGTTGAAATTCAATGTTCTCTGCAGCTGAGTTGTAATTATCTTTGTAAAACCTTTGTATAAAACAGATAAAAGGTTGATAGGTCTGTAATTTCTAATATCTTCTCAAGCATCTTTTTTAAAATATTAGTATTAATACAGCATTTTTCAGGTCATCTGGTACATCTTTATCATTTATAGATTTGGTATATACCTTTGCCACAATTTTTTCTATTTATTCAACTGCTTCTTTTAATATATTGATTATAATTCCATCATTACCTGGAGCTTTTCCCGTCATAAATTTAATTGCAAAGTCTTATTTCTTCATTTAAAATCCTGGGCAAATTCAGAAGATATAATAGATATAGGAAATACTTGTCCTTTATTACTAAGTAATTCTCGATAGAACTCTTCTACCCATTTCATGATATCATCTCTCTTTTTAGTAATAGTTCCGTGTTCTTTTCTTATTGCAGATATACATTTCTTACTAATATCAAAATGTTGTTTTACATTTTGAGACTTTTATTCTCCTCTACAGCTTTCATTGCCAGTTTACAGTTATACTTTCTTATATCATATTCAACTCTTTTCTGCACCATTTTATAAAATTTGACATATTCAATCCTTTTTAATTCATCATTTTTGTATATTTTCATATTCCTTCTTTTCTTCATAAATTCTCTAGTCTTGGTAGAAATTTTATTGGTCATTTGCTGTTTTTTTCTATCAGCTATCTTTATTGCAGTTTTTTAAAGTGTATACATTATTTTTCTACTAACTTCATTCAAATCTGAATCATGTTCAAAATCTACTAATACGTGAAATCAATTTGCAAGCTCTAATTTAAATTCATTAGAATGTTTCTGAAGATTAAAAATATCTACTGTAAAATTTGTTTTTATTAACAATTTTTGTTTCTCTAGTTTTGCATTAACACATACCTTACATTACAAATCAATGATCAATTCTTGTGTTGAATTTCTTAAGGATATTACAATCTTGAAATATGTATTTTCTGTTAATCAAAATATAATCCAAATCTGCTGTACTTTCATTTGCTTGCTTTCATGTCTATTTCCTATTAACATTTTCCTCAAAAAAATGAATTCATAATATAAAGGTTTTTTTTCTTCTTAAAATTCCACAAGTCTATGTCCTTTCTCATTTCTATTGCTGTACCCAAATTTAACTACACCACTTTCATCATTTGTTTACCAATTATCACATTAAGGTCGCCCATAACAATTTTAAAATGTTGTTTACTCTGATCAAAAACCTTTTGTACATTTATATAAAAATGTTCTACTACTTCATCATTATGAAAACTTGTTGGAGCATAAACCTAAAGTATATGCATTTGATATCTATTATTAAGTTGAATAACTAAACTTGTCACTATATCTAATATATCACCAATCTCCACAATGTTCTTCTTCCACTTTTTATTTACAATAAATTCTAATCCACTTGTACTTTTAATATTTGTGCATTTGTAGTTGAGTACATGTACTCTTTTTAAATCAATTGTCTTTTCACCTTTTCTTCTAATTTCAGAAAGTTCAATAATGTTCCATTTAATATGAGATTTTCTTATAATTCTTCCATCTTCCTTCACTTGAAAGTGAATTATAGTTGGAAGTACCTAAATAAAAAGTCATCATCAAATGGCAGCCTGGGTCTGTATTCAGGGGATTCTTAACACTTTCCACCTTTGGACAACCACCTATTACTTTGTCTGAAAACTTTACAATCTTCTGGGAAGAAGTGTCATGATTTATTTTTGTGTAACATGATTGTATATATCTATTAGAAAAAAAATTTCATTTGCAAACATTCATTCTGCTTTATGAGGCAAGTGAGGGAAAAACCATAATGTTTTTTTTTATTTTAAAATCAAAGGTAGAAAACTAATAAACTCACCAAGCTGGATAATGCATGATGGTGAGCAGCCTATCCATTTTCATATACTATATGGATAATCTTAGTAATAACAGTTGCAATGACAAGAATATATGGTGTGGACATTAGGAATTTGCTCTGCTCTGTTCCTTTAAGACCTTCAGAAGGAATCAAAGGTCTTCATTCAATTAACAGCAAATTCATTTCTGCAGCCATTTATAAAAATTACTGTAGATTAATTCTTAAAATAAGAATTCAATAGTAATTACATTTAATTTATGTAGTCTTTGGAATGATCTGATATCAGATTAGCAGATAACAATCAACTAATTTTTATCAAATCAAAATATAAATCAGGGATTGTCTTTCTTCATTATCAATGAAGTCGGATTTTTTCTTTGTATTGTAAAATAAGTGGAAGTTGAAATTCGTTCATTCTAAATGTTGACAATCTATTTGTTTCTCTTTTGCCATATTCTCAAAGGTTACTATTAATATTGAAATGTCCTAGTTATACAGGGATGTAAGAAAATCTGGAAGTCGAAAATTGAGATAGTTTATATTGAGAAATTTATAAACATTGACTACATAAAAATTATCAATCTAAATGGTGGTAATAATATTATTTCAATAAATTTTAATAGAAGTTGTTTTATTTACAAGATTATTTAAAACTCTGTTATCCATATTATACTTAGAAAATCATGCTATCAAGAATCAAGATGGATTTTAAAACATGCAGAATTAGAAGAGTGGTCAGTACCCTGTGTAATTACATCAATGATATTGCTGAACAATTAATTTATAGAGAAGTTCTATTTTTGATTTGATACACCCTGAATTTTAAGTTGGAAATAATTTTATTGTTTTTTCTAGATGAAAGGAAAGTCTCTATTTACAGGGTAAACCTGATACTTGAGATTTTCCATCATTATCAAAATATATATTAATTTTCATATTGAGAATCTATAACTCTCATCATTGTAATCCTATCTTGGCTATCTCTCATAATACTGCTAGACTTCATATTAATAGGTTTATTGTGGGTTTTCACAAATTTCTAACTTTAAACAGGAGTGATCAATTTTAATTAGTTTCTTACACTAATACCTGCTAATTGTAATGTGAATCATAGGAAAGGTTATCATCCATCTATCCTAATTCTGTTATTAAATATAAAAAATTCAATACTATCCTCTTGGCTAATTTAGTCTACAGTTAACTTTTTTTGACTTATCAATTTCATTAAAAACACTATATGTCTAATACTTTTGTTACATTTAACTCTCTGCTAAAATGAATAACATCCTAATAAAAAACAAATGTAAAACTATATTGTTTTGTATAAAAGGGACTATGGGTTATATTGACAAAACATTTGATAATTGTGATATTACAAAATATTTACACTGATAACAAAAAGCCTGAACTTTTTTTACAGTCTAAATAAAAATTTACTACTTGAAAGTCAATGAATTTATGAAATGCTCTTATAGAATTATCTCATTTTTTTCAATCAATCAGGCTAATAGAAAAGTGAATATATAGAGAGAGGAAAGACTATAATTATGTAAAAAAGATACTCTTTTTTTTTACTCTTGCAGCCAATATTGCATAAAAATTTTGATGAATCTACTTTTTTAAATATATAAATTGAATATCAAATACACAACGAATCCAATAGTTTAAATTAAAAAGATGTTATTCCCTATTTACGTTTTAGAATTAGGAAGTGTTTCTAATCAATATGTTATAATTTTTCCACATTTTGTTTTTTTTTTGTTTCTCCATTGATTGTTTAAGCTTTAACTGAATTTTATCATTATAAAGTTGCAGCCAGATTTCTCTTTTTGAATAGAATGATCATTAATTTGATAAGGACAACTAAGATCATTATAAATTATTAGCAAGCATTTTACTTGGCTAAAATGAAAACCTACTAGTCTTTCTTTGCATAAAGTGTTTATTGATTATTCTTACATATGGAAAAAAATTTAAAGAACATTCATCTTATATATTTTATTATATATAGCAATAAGCTAAAGATAGGAAAAGATGGATTGAACTTGGAGAGACCTTCATCCTGCAGTGGATTGATAATGGTTGTTGTTGATGATGATGATGATATAGCAATAATTTATGGCACACTTTATTTTATAAATATTTTCTTTTCAACTTTTTTTAAATTCTGGTGTTTTTTTTTAAATAAAGATTTATTTAAACCTTTGAATTAAAATTATTTGTTGTTGCAATTTTTTAAAATAATATTTAAATGTATAAATAATCTTTTGGCAAAGTAGTTGGTATATTTGCTTTTTATGTCTATGACAGAATTTGAATTCAAGCAGATAAAACTTGAAAATGTTTTTTTCCTCTTTCAAACAAAGTTTAGAATATCTTTCAAATAGATAATAGTATAACTAGTTTTACATAGAAAATATAACAAGGAAGACATTCACTAAATTTCTTATGATCCAATCAGTTAATCTGATGAGTTACATATTCACTTTTATTGTTTTTCATAAGGTTGTTTGCCTTGGAGTGATCTACTTTAGGATAGTATAAAACGTTTATTAAATGAGCTTAGTGGCTTGATACAATGACAATGATGCTACATTTGAGTAATGAACTGCAGCTCAATTCATGCATTTCAGCAGCTTAAATATTATGCAAATCTTCTGAGCAATAAATTATTCAATTATCAATTAATTTAATTTTATTTTTTAATATTTGTATTAAACATTTTGTTACTTATGTTTCGATGGTAAAATTTTAGTCTTCATTACTTATGATTATTTATGATTGCTAAATATTTGATAGTACGTTTTATTTAATTAAGTAAGTACATTTAACTGCCAAAGATTTGAAGAGTCATTTCTAACAAAATTGTAAATAACTCCACTTTCGGTATAAATATTAATTTATTTATGAGGCAAAAGACGGCCATCTTTAAATCATAAATGGATCAATTGTAACTAAAAGGTAATAAAGAATATATAGTAGATATAAAAATACTCTAGAGATCTTCAGAAACATATTTTCGAAAGTTAAATTTACTTAATTAATTAAATGAAATGTACTATCAAATATTTAGCAATCATAAATAATGATACAAATGTCTTGCATTGGTCGAAAGGTCAGCGCGACTGTCTTGCACTTGCAGGCAGTTGCCCGGGTTGCGGGTTCGCGTCCCAGCCGATGCTATGACACTTAAAAAAAAAAAAGATAAAGATTTTAATGAAGACTAAAATTTCGCCGCTTGGATTAATACATATGTACCAACATTTTAAGAAGTAATCTATTTATGTTAAACAAAAATTATCGTTAAATAATTTGTACTAACAGTTCAAAAATAAAATATATATATATATAACAAATATTATATATACATATGAACACTAAAGCGACAAAATTCTAAACAACGTTAATATCAATGTTTCAACTTCTTTAATAAACTGGCTAACACACATAAAATGATTATGTATGTATGCTATCTATCTATTTTCTATTAAAATGTATTCTCTTTTACATAACTCTTGGGTATATTAATGAACCAAAATAAATTATTTACCGATTAATTTCTTTAAAAATAAATAGATATAAAAAAATCATGTTTTTTTTTTTTTTGGGTTAAGATAAAAACTTCTATCAGCAGTTGGCAATTATTGATTTCTGATAAGAAATAGAAATAATGTAAGCTGTAAAAGGTAACTGATATTCAATATTATTTCAATCAAGTGAACCAATTTTATATGAAATCACTCATTGAAAGCCTGAATCCATCATATGTTAAAAAAAGTCTGATATTCTTATTCCTTTAAAAAGTTTACAACCAAAGACCAATAATAGTATTTTATTATTATTGATAAACATTCAGAATTTAATTATCAAAAATACTCATCTACTTAATTATTTAATAGAATTTTAAAACTATAATAGTAAATAAAATAGTGTAAAATATTAACTTTATATATAGGTATAAACAAAACACATTTATTTGTCTCAACAGTTGCTTACCAAAGGACATCTTAATATTATAAAAAAGATATTTAAATCATAATTAATTGTGTTAAGAAAGTAATAACCAATGGAAATATTTCTATTAATAATGATTATACATTATTACTTAGTTATAATGTATTATTGTCCAGTTTATCTGCATATCTTCAAGTACAGAACTTATCAGTAATTGTATGACAGACACAGTTTTAAGCCTTAATGCAGATATAAAAATTTACTGATGAAAGCAAAGCATAAGTAATATATATGTTTAATGCATGTACTTATATCAGCATGGTTGAAAGTTATTTATATCCTCAGTTGAAATCAGAAAATATATGTTTTCAATTAAAAGATTATGCTGTAATAAATAGTTTTTATTTTTATAAAATTGTTGTAGTTATTCTACTAGGGTACCATCATTTAGTTTCCCAAAACACATAATATTTAACACTAGCTTTTTAAATCTTCAAGTTTGTAATCATGGCTGTTTATTTCAGTACTTTAAAACCCAGAATTCTAATTTCAATAACTAATCAATCATGTATATGTATTATCAAATGTATGAATAAATATAGAATATTTAAAAAAAGTCATGTAGAATGAGCATATCATCCCTGAATCCACAGCCATAAAGACCATTTTACATCCACCTAAAATTTGGCTTTGCTAAGTTGATGATACATTTTTGTATGGCCACATAATGAAGCACTACTACAGACTTTCTGTAAAGATATCGACAACATATTCCCTTTAATTAAATTTACAATAGAATCAGAACAAGAACAAAAATTGACATTTTTAGATGTTACAAAACTTCATCATGGCAAAATCAAATCTACAATTTACTCAAAATCCACTTATATAAAGCAATACATAGCTTATACATCCAATCACAAAAGCACAAAACAGGGAGTTATACTATCACTATGAAACAGAGCAAAAGAAATTTGTTCAGAAACCAGCAACTTGAAAAAAAATAAAAAATGTATGTAGAACAAACTCATAAAAAATGGCTATCCATCAGCTGTTATTAAGAAAACCTTAACTATACAACAAAAATAACCATCAAAAAGAAAAACAATTATTAGTATGATAGTGTATCTATACATTTCTATACATCAAAATAGCAGACAAATTTATTAAGAAAAATTTGCAATCAGTATAACATCAGAACAGTTTTTGCAAGCCATATCACACTATGAGGGAGTTTAACATCTATAAAGCCTGATCATGAAATACTGAAATGCAAAAACTGCATCTATGAAATACTATATGAATGTGGGAGAATGAATATTAGTGACACTAGTTGCTTCATTAAACTGATTATCAGAAAAAGAAAACAAATGTGTCTAATGTAGCAGACCATGTATTCACCAATGAATATATGTTCAATTTAGAAAATACAAAAATATTAGGTAGAGAAGAAAATGCACAAAGAACAAAATTTAAAAAAGCTGCTTACCTTGCAATGGTGAACAACCCCATAAGTCAACTTAGTGTGACTCTATATAATGTATGGAAACCACTGATCAACATTGCTCTTAGGAAAAAATCGAGAAATTAGGAGGAACCTCACTGATAAGTATATAAAATTTCTACTCCCCGTTGCCTTAGGACGTATGGCTCAGTTAGTCAGAACATTATTTTAAATTCAATATTCAAGAATCTAGAGGTCCAGGTTATTTCAAATCCCATTTTAGTATAGTGTCACTGATCAAGTCCGCAACAATGAAGAAAAGAGAATATTATCTCTTGAAACATTGAGTATATACTAATTTATGTGCTATTACTAATAGTTGAATGTATTTAGAATATTTAAATAAAGTTATATTTTTTTAAATACATTCAATATTTATATTAGATTAGGTAAATATTCCAATATATAAATACAGTTTAAAGAAATGTACAGCAAATCCAATAGAAAAATGTACTTAAAATTCAAAGACATAAAACAAAACTTTTAAGTAAAACTGAATAGCAGAGATAAACTCAAAGAAATGCATTCAGCATTTAAACATATGAGTCAAAAATACAAAGAAAAACTGGATAGCAGAGATTTAAAAAGTCAAAAAAATTCATTGAGACTTTAAACAGATGAGTCAAAAATAGGAAAAAACCAGAATACTACAGTTAAAAAGATCAAATGCATGCATTCAGAATTTAAACAAATGAATCTAAAAAATGAAGAAATGCTTTCACAAATTAGAAAAAAAAAATTTAATGGTGTACAAGATACTATAAGCACCTTTAAGGTAGAAATAAGAAATGAAATAAATGAACAAGTGCAATAGAAAATGCAGTGCTTAGAAAATAATTTATATATGGAGTTGGAAGAAATGGTCCACAAATCAATAGAATCTTGAAAATAAACTACAAAAAACTGTGCTATGTATGGCTGATAGATGGGAAAATCTGGAATTTAAAGAAGAGAACATATATAGATTAAATACAAATCTCATTATTAAAAAAGGAACTCGTGAACATGCAGCAGATGATCCAAAAAACACAAACAGCAGCAGTTGTCATGATGAATGACATCAAGGCAGATTATTCAAAATTAAAAGAAGATATAAGAAATTGGTTCTCCTAAACAGTAAAAGAAATTAAAGTAGAAACTAAATCTGATACATCAGTGATGAAGTCAAAACAATATCATGATAACATAATCCTCAAAGCACAATACAGATGTTATAATATAATGCATTAACCTATTGTTAAAAACATACATTCAGAAGTGAGGCAGAAGAGATGCCCATAGAACATCTCAATAACCTAGAAAACTATTATGAATTGAACTAGCTCACAGAAAGGGAGAAAGGTGTTATTGCCTACAATCATTTGCAGGGACCTGCCAAAGAGTGATGGAATTCCTACTTATTACTCTTGATACAGGGATTCTGGTCTGAAGATTGGCAAGAAACTATTGGATACCAGATTATGCAAGAATGATTCTGCATAAAAGGGGGTGAAATGCAGTCCCAGTTTTTTAGAAGGCAGGTGACAAAGTTAACAAATTATCTGAGAGAAAACCAGATAATTAGAATAATCCATTATAATTTGTCCTTTCATGTTGAGTAGACGGTCATAAGCACAGACTGTAAAAGCATCAAAGCAGTAACAGAGTTCTAAACTATGGTAGATATAAACCATCAGAATCAAAATGGAGATGGCATCTTTATCATGTTAGGCCAACAATTAACCAAAAAAAAAATAATATCTATGGATTGCATCATGATCAAAGATGACCAAAGATACCAACGCTATAGATGATGACAGAAAAAAAACAAGTCCTACCAACAATGAGAAAACACATATCATACATAGTTCAACAAGCTTTCCAAGTCCAAGAAAACAGTGCTCAAGGAAAATATTCATAGAATTTACCATAGGCCCAGAAAACAAATAGAATGGGATTCAAACCAGAATAAAGAAATCAGCAGTGGCCAAGAAATTGACTGGACATATTTCAAATCCATTTGGATATAAACTCCATCTTCACTGTAGAAGTATCTAGACAGACTCAAAAAAAAAATAAGACTGGCTTGTTCTCTGTTGATCCTGAATCTGATAAAAAGATTAATTATTTATGGAGAAAGGAACATGTACAATATTTTTAAAGCTAAGGATATGACATTTTCTGAAAAAGACACTTAAAATTTGATAGAAAAGCTTTCCAGAGCTTGCTAGAATGGAAGAGTGACTTTAGAAAAAAAAATTTTTTTAAAAATATGCAATATATGATCCAAATGAAAGGAGATGGAGATAAATTAATTGAGTGGTAATCAATACACAAATGTCAAATAAAACATTACACTATCCTATTGTCTTTTTTTAAAGAAATATGATATATAACCCTAGAATATGAGTGCAACCTGCATTAATCACATTCAAACAAGAATGTGCATGTGTGAGTGGACCTAGATATATGTATATAATGTAACAAAAGAGAAAATCAATAAGTTTTTGATAGCTAGTCTAGAAAATATATAGTTCATAAAGTTAAAGATATTTTGGAATCTTTTCAGTTGCATCTGTTATGAATCAAGTTATAAATAGAAATTTTGTTAATTCTTATAGAAATTAGAATAATGAGTTCAAACACAAGATAAAAAATATGAATCAACAATATTTTAGAAAGTAGAAATAAAATAAAAGTCAGTTTATTTTTTTCCTCTTATAATGTGGAGTAGATAATAAAAAGAAAGCAAACAGGTATTTCTTTTTTTTTTTTGTTGATGAATAAAATAAAATAATCTTGTAGATAAGCTTGTGACCACATGTTGTTGAAAAGGACAATGGAGTATCTGGGCCCAAGATCGTAGAATAGTCTGCATTATGATAGGGGCTGACAGGTAACAAAAAGATAGTCTACATTATGATACAGATGATGGTTAATGGTGCAGACAGTAAGCAGTCATTCATTTGAAGATCAACTTTTCATTCTAGTATTGATTTATAGAGTCCAAATTGCAAGCTATATGGAAAAGGAGTGTGGAAGTGAGCAGTTTCACAGAAAATATTTTTCCCTACTGCAATTAAAATTAGATGCTTATATTAGAAGCTATAAGAATGTTTTATTATAGTAATGAATTTTTTTGTCATAGAAGGCTAGGCAAAAACAAGTTGCACATCAGTTGGAATCCCCTGATTATCCAGATCAATTCTGAGAATCACAGTATCTGGAATTATCTCACTACAGCCTCTAAGATGCCACTAAAGGAATGTAATAGACTATGCAGCCAAATTGTCAAAAACTTATTGCTCTCCTAAATGCAACAATACCATAACAATAAGTCATGTGTTCAACATGTGAGGGAGAAAATGTATACAGTCAGGAAAGTTATGAATACTACTAACCATAATTACAGAAAAAAAACTGATGTTTAAAAACACAGGATGTAGGACTTTAAATATTTGTTTTACCATTAAGATATATTCATTTTTATAAGGATAATCATTCTTATAATGGTATTGAACCTTATAAATATTAAAAGATATCAATTATTATAATATGTTATCCTTTATACTTTCATCTGAATCACAAGTATGAAATTAAACTGAAAATATTTTAATCAGCTTGATTATATAGATTATATATCTCCATTTGAAATCACTAAACATAATACTAAAAAATATATGAATTGTTTGTTGAAAACATCTTAATCATTATGTGCTTGATTATATATCTACATTTGGAATAACTAAATGGAAAAATGGACAAATATATGAATTATTTGTTGAAAATATATTATTTTGTGATTACCTACATTTGAAAAAACTATTATATAGATACAACTAAATTACGTATTTTTTGCCTTAATAATAAATTGATAAATTATTGTTTTTATAATCCATTTGCTTGTTTCTAACTAATTTTAAATATATGTTAGTTTAGAAAATATCCACGACTCTGATGATATGCTAACCAATGAGGAATATGCTGGGTGTCATGGTAATAAGTTTGGAATTGATGATTGTTATCTTACAAATACTCTAGATAAACTTTCTTTTCTAAGGAAGTTTGATGCCTGGAGTTTCTTAGAATGAAAACCTAAAATAAATGAAATACTTTTAGAGTATTTGTGACCATAAAGCCATTATCATGTTCACTATTGTTTAATATAATTATATTGAATTAAACCACGGTTTTCTAGATTCACAGATACATGTAGGGTGATATGTTTACATTTATCATCATATATGGGTTTGTCAGTCATTGAATATGTTATATCTATTGTTTATATCATTGATTTGGGTTCAAACCCAAACTACTAAGTCATTTATTTTAAATAATTAGAACAGTGAGGGTAACTCGTATTATATATATAAAGTGTAATACTAAACTTTATTATAAAAAGCACAATATGTGTCAATAGTCTATCCAAGAATTAATTATCTCAAATTACTTGCAGGTCTGTTTTTTGATGTAGGCTTTCATGATTAAAAATTTATTTATTAAACAAAACTTATATGTGTGTGAGTATGAATCATTTAAATAATTTATTATGTACATTTTACATATATTTACATGTCTTGAAAATATTTCATGCATCTGAAACTATGTTTGATAATAACATTTAGTGATAGTACATGTAATATTTAACTTCATGGAAATCATTTCTTGACTCGTACCATTTCCAAATTAAAATATGTATATAAATATATTATTTAAAAGTTTTTTTTTTTTTCACTGTGAATGTTATACATCACAAAAGCGATTTATAGGATTGTAATAATGTTATATATTCTGGATCACCTGAATAGTTTTCAGTTATGGAATAAAATATTGTATATTGACGTAGTAATTGTTGGAATTATTGGCTTGCCTTTATGCAGCAATATGAGTGACTAACTATAATTCATTTATAAGTTTGTGTGCAGTTTGATTAATGAAATTTTATCATATATATTGAAATGGAATTGTCTCTTTCAAGTTTATTGCAGGCGATTACCAAAGGGAAATTAAATTAAAGTTAAAATTTATTTAATATTGCATGTTAATAAGATATTATAGCCAGTTAAATATAACATCAAAAATATATTCAAATTTAGCACAGATGTAGATGCATATACATTAGATGAAGATAATTTTAAGTTTTTAAAAAAAATGTTTTTTTTTTTAAGTAAAAAAAATAAAATTTTATTTTCTTTTGTATAAGGTTGTAATACTTTAGTAAAATAAAGATAATTTAAATAATGTCTAAACTTGAATTCAAGTCCAGATATAATGCATTAGAAGATTATAGTTTTACATAAAATAAATCAGAAATAAAATTAGTATTATATTTTGTAAGTTACCAGAATTAATCACCCTTAAAATGATATGATATATATAATTTTAGTAAATAAGTTTTGTTATATATCTTATTTTTTTCTTACAAATTTTTAATTTATTTTAAAATTATAAATTATTTTGTAATTGTGGGATTAGATTTCTCTAAAGAAAAAACTTGTAATATAAATAGTGTGCATCAAATCAATTTGTCTTTTTGTTTTCTGATTTGCTTGCTCCTCATACTGATTGTCAATATAGGAGTTACTATCAAAGTTATGATGTGATTACCAGAAATATCATGTCATTGGGAAACTTTTTATACATCACTAATTTGCATTTAGTAATTCCTTCTTAAATGTATAGAACTAGGTTCATTGGAAAAGTCTCTGTGACACTTAATTAATTTTAATTAAATCAAGCATTGCAACTATATACAACTACAACTTATAAGTAACAGCTATTGGTATTTCAAATAAGTGTGGCAAACTGATAATCACATTTCAAAAGTGTGTGAAAATCTTCTACAACAAAATGTTTAAATTCAACAAGGAAACACAGGATCTTGCAATATCAAATACATGTTTCAAAAATAAATGCTGTTAGTATGGGCTTTGCTGTATGTACTAAATAAAATATTAATCCAAGACAACTGTATCAAAGTCATTTTTAATGTATAAACATTTTAAAAACTTTATTTAAATTCTAAAATGATTTTTTTTTATCCAGGCCCTTATCATTATTTGTTTTGCCCTTTATTTTTTGGTTACCATTTTTTATTATCCATTTGAATAGTTAATTATTGGGTAAATTATATTTAATGATTTAAATTGTGTTGTATTATTATCGCGTTAATTTTAAAAGTTTAGAATGGGAGAGTGAGTTGTAAAAGCCAAACTCCACTGCTAATTATTCATTTTAAACGTAATAAAAATCAATAGTCTGGCTCACAGAAATCATCCTTCTAGTACTTAGAAAAATTATGTGTTTGAAAGATAATCTTATTTATATAGAACTGACTAAAAAATAAATTGAAATCTATATGTTAATGGAAATCATTATTTGAAATTAATATCTATGAAAACTTTTGGATTTTAACTAATTTGTTAGGACCAATTAAAAGAGGGAAAATAAAGCTAAGGGGATTATTGACAACCTGTTAATTCTAACATTGTAATGTGCCTTTATCTTATTGATTTCTTTAAAGAAGTCTTGATTTGTTAATTAAATGCTTGCAAAATGGATTCCAATTAATATAATGTATATGTCGTAGATGCGTTATTTATACAGAAAAAAAAGATTGGCATACTTATACAAAGTAAGTAATGTATTTTCAAGATTTTACACGCCTTATTCTTGCAGATATATTTAGAAGCGTCTATCACATGCCTAGTCTAGATTTTAAAATTAAGTTTATTAGACTTAGATTTACACAACCATATGTTTTATATGTAGTTCAAGAATTCCTAAATTTAATATGCAGTTATTTATTTATTCGATCAATGGTGATTATATGACACCTCATTGAAAATATATCATTAGGAAGATTAAGAATGTATAATATCCATATAAGTGATTATTATAATATGCTTTACTATAGTCTATGATAGGTTCACTGCTAAATAATGTTCTGAAGCAATACATATGTATACACAGATCGAACTTGACTTTAACGTGCATAATCAATGGATTATAAATAAAATGATTGATATTATTGATTAACTATTTCAATTAGGAATTGGATTTATGACAAGACTTTTATTTGAGAAAAGACTGTATGCATAGGTCTGTTTTTCACAATCTTTCTAGGTTGTCATGGTAACACCAAAGGTAAATATTAAAATGTATTTGTTTAAGTATGGATACACATTGAATACAACATAATGTTGGTGACTAAGGAGCTATGAATATTTGATTGATATAGTTGACTCTTTGTGAAAGTCAACTTCCACAGAATTGAAGTTTAATAGAATAGGCAGATGAAAAATGAAAGAAAAATGCAGTGTTGAAGTTTCTATAAAATCTAATTTAATATGTTCTATACTTAAAATTACTTGATGATATTGATAAAATCCCAATTAGATTCAGAGAATTCACAGAAAGAATGTTTTTATTCCTTACTAAATAGCATTATTACAGCAATATACCAGTAAAAGTTCAAACTTTTTTCTTAGAGACTTGCATGTCCATGGTACAAATAATAGACTTTCACAGCTGCTGGAAATAATGGTACCAGTGTTGTAAACTCAAATTTTCGGCTGATCCATACATAGATTAACTATCATAAAAATTTGGTTTAGACAGAGAAGTCACTGCGAGAAAATATGAATGTATCTACTTTCAAAAGAAATTGAATTTATAGATTGCATTATAGTTATGAATCAGAATACAATAAAAGTTCATATTGTACAAACACTTACAAATGGATAGATCATAGATTAGTACACTCCAAGTTTAAAATGATGGTCACATTAAAAATTGACCTTATTTCCAATCATATCTCTAAAAAAATTATTATTCATTCTTTAGAAGTATCTCCTGTGTATGCTAAATTTCAACAGAGTAAAATTGCTCAATTGGATTTTTAGGACTTTTATATTACTGAGACATGAAATTCCATAAAGAAATGTGTTAGGTTTTCTAATAAGAAAACAAGTGATTAGTATTTTAGCAATGATCTTATTATTAGTGGCTTGATTGAAGGAATTACTTATTTAGACTTTCAGGATATTTATGTCCTGAGGCATAGAATTGTCTTAAAAAGTGTTTTGCGGATACAAGTAAATTTATTTATAGGTTCATTAATAACAAAATATATGATGAGTTTTCTAAAGTAATTTTATTAATAGTAACTTGATTTTTAAAAATCTGTCATTTTACTTGGAAAAACAATAAATAAAATGTGAAGCTATATAATAAATATAGAAATTTAAAAGCAGAATCAATGATTGACAAGAAGACTTAAAAATGATTGGTGGATTAAAACTGAAACATTCACGGAAAGTGATCACTTTCAATTTTTTATGCACTGAAAGCAATATTTGAATCTGAAAAATGGCATCAAAATTTTATTAAATCCAATAATAACATTCTTACATATAATGATACTAATATTTTAAAGAGATAGAAAAGAGTATATTAGTCATCTTTTAAATAATAATACAAAAATAAAGATGACTATCTATAATCACATTCATTTTGTATATTCATTTATATTTACACCAAGACATCCAGATTTAAAACAGCTTTGTAATATTAAAAATAAAATGACTACAAGTCTTGATGAAATACTAGAGAAGTTTTAAATATGGTGATAATATCTTAGGTTTGAAATATTAGAATTTTTCAGGAATATAAAAACTCACAAATTTGTTGCTTCTTGATCTTAAGGATATTTCTATTATTACAATTATTACAAAATAAAAATAGGTGAGATGACATTAAAGCAAAAGCATTCTCAAGTACTTTATTAACTAGGTTGTTTCTAATCATATGTGATTTTAGAAAATCAAGAACTCTATACTGTACATTGTTTTTCTTTCTAGTTAAATGCAAAAAAATAAGGATTAGCATCAAAAGAATGAATTATATATTGTATTTATTAATTTGTTTAGGTATAATTGAACAGGCCTTTAGCATTATTTGAAATTAGTTGTTTATCCACTAAAGTTTACTCATACTATATAATTTTTATATCGTGTAATAAGAGAAAATGTTATTACTACATGTGGAAATTCTGAAGCGTTAGAAACCAAAACTATTGTTAAATAAGGATGTGAGGGTTTTTTTTCTTATTATTATGACAGTTGAAGTGTGTTGGCTATGGTTGTAAAAGAGCCAAAGGCACCAAAATGTATGGGTTCTGAACTGAGTTCAGACCCATATAACTATTTGAGCTATTAAGCGTAGATTGAAAATATATGTGTGTTTTCAATTTTATTCTTATAGTTTAGTAGTTATATAGAGTTAAATGGCGGCTGCTGGAGGGTTGCATTAGATCCTAAGATCTAGGTGCAGTGCTCTCAGATCCAAGGCTCCTCACTAATGAAGGCCATAAGCCAGAAACTAGTTTGGGGATATTGGATGAGCAGGCACTAGATAGGGATTTTATGCACAAGCCTTCTGGCATCCATTGATTACTCTGTCTTGCTTAGAGTGGCACTACTCTATGGAGAGAGTTTTGCCTATTATAACAACAGTTATGAGCAAGCATGGAAGATAGTGATCATGTGATGTTTTAAGGTTTAATACCAATCTTTCCTTATGGGAAGGTGGTGGCTATGGTTGTAAAAGAGCCAAAGACACCAAAATATATGGGTGCTGAACTGAGTTCAGACCCATATGACTATTTGAGCTATTGAGATTAGAGTTAAAATATCTGTATGTTTTCAATTTTATTCTCATAGTTTAGTAATTGTGTAGAGTTAAAAGGTGGCTGCTAGAGGGTTGCATTAGATCCTAAGATCTAGGTGCAGTGCTCTCAGATCCAAGGCTCCTCACTGACAAAGGCCATAAGCCAGAAACAAGTTTGGAGATATTGGATGAATAGGCACTAGATAGGGATTTTATGCACAAGCCTTCTGGCATCCATTGATTACTCTGTCTTGCTTAGAGTGGCACTACTGTATGGAGAGAGTTTTGCCTATTATATGACAGTTGTGTTTATAACTGTTTACATGTGGCTTATTGAATTAGGAATCAAAATGTGATACAGATTTTATGGTGGATTTTTTCATATAAATCAATTAATAATGAAAGCTAAACTATTAATCTTTTTAGATTCTGGGTTTACAGTATGTACTATTCTTGTCAGTTTAAAATATATTATATAGAATTCAATGTAAAAACTTTGGTTTAATAATTAATGTTCAAAAATTTTATTTTCCAATTAATAATGAATAAAAAACATCCTGAATAACTTTTAGCTTGGACAGTAATCAACTTGAGATTATAGTCCAATTGAAATATCTTTGTATTTTTACAAATAAAAAAATGGACATAGACATTGACAGACTCCAATGTGATACTGCTGCTTTTAACAAATTAAAAGATAGATTATTTCATCATAATGAACAGCAAATTTACCTAATATAGAACTATTATTTTAAGCCAATAAACACCACATTACTCTAGCTTGCTGTGTGTGGCAGTATGTATAGTGAGTTTTGCCTGTCTTAATAACTATTATTTTACTAATTTACTGTATGGAAGTGAGATTTGGACAATTATCAATGAAACATACAAGCATTAACAATTTTTACTTAATAATATTCTAATTATAGAGATGTTAATCATTCCTCTTCACTGGCACCAATATCAATGATGTTAAAACTGCAAGGAACCTTTTGCCCCAACCACAAGATAAGAGACTGAAAAAATAAAAAAGGCCATCTTATTTTCAAACTTAAGTGCACTTATATGAGCCAATCTTAAATGTCTAGAAGTGAGAGCTTGAATATATAAATCATTTACTTTAAATCCATTTTTTAATCATCTTATTAGCACTTTTCAATATTATAATTTATGCTAATAATAGAAGTTGTTAAATAATTAATAAGCAATACATTTTACAAGTGCAGTGCTAAAATTGTAATTACATAGAAGGTAATCTGTAAAATTTTAAAAAGCAGTGATAAGATCACAATGCCAATCAATACGATTTTTTACATGCTAATGTAATACTATAAAATCATTATTGTAAAATCATACTTCATTGAATTAGACATGTAAAATTTATAAATAATGCAAAACTTTCTAGAGGAGTGTTTTATAGTGAACTTATACAAGGGTTTCATGGGAAATATAGACCCTATTTGCATTATGAGAATTATCTCAAAGACATTTTAAAGATATGAAATGTTGATTGCTTTCATAGGAAGATGTGAAAGAAAATACAATTCTTTGGATAATTAAATATAGTACTGAAATATCTCATAAGAAATATTTTCTATTAACGTTACAAAACTGCATTGCAAAATATCAACAAAAAAAAAACAGAAAAAATATATCATCATGTCTTATTTGTGAATGTATTTATAATTTACAGAATGTTTTGTATAGCCATCATAAAACTCTTCTCTAGGATATATAGTTTGATTTGTGTGGGTTTTTTTTTAACTTTTTCTCTTAGAATTTGCATAGCTATAGATATTTGTGAAGGACTGATTTTGATGATTAGATTGAATGGTAAATCAGACATTTCAATAGTTCACAAATTGGAAAGGGCTTCTTACACATTCCACTATAGCCAATCATTGAAAGTGAATGCAGTTAACTCCGATTAGTGAATATTTTGCTTTTCTTTGTTTTATCCTTTAGCTAATAATAGTTAAATATTTTCTAATCAGTAATTGAAATACTACCTTTAATTGACTATATACAGTAGTTTAGGCAATTTACTATTATTTCAGTCAGCATAAGTTTTAATTGGTTGTCTGACCTAGGGACAATATAGTTTGGAATTTAAACTAGAAATTAAAAATGAATTTCCCATTTATAATAAGTTATCAATATAATATATCCAATATAAAATTAACAAATAGAAATAAAAATTGAGAAGTGATTATTTGAAACAAAAGAAGAAAAGTACTATAAAGAGATCATCAATGTAAAAAACAAATCAAAATAAAGTTACAGAAAGACAATAAATAAATAAGAAAAATAAAATTACCAATAAGCATAGTTTTTAAATTGAATTCAACATAACAATGCTACATCATTTTTAAAAGTGTTTTCTATCATGATCAATTCTGAAGTTAAAGTAATTACAATTATATTATTTTAATAATAGAAAAAATAGTGAAGTAAAATGCCTTCCATAAGAACATTGATATCCGACAGCAATGAATGTTAAATATAAATAAAGAAAATATTGAAAGCATGATTATTTAACTGTTTGACTTTCAGTTGAGGAACAGAGGATATATTAAGATTATGATATAAATACTGAAACATATTCAAAATTTTTGTTTGCATCTAATAATTGTTTTTTTTTTTTAAACTTAAAACTAAATTTACCACCAAATGTATATGCCACAAAACCTTTCATAGTATTGATAATGACCATTCAAAATCCCAGCTAGCAAAAAAACTTTTCATTAAAAAAATACATTTTCTAAATATACTTGGGAACCCTAAAATAACCTTTTGTAATAAAAATTGTATTTTTATTTTAAGTGTTGCAAATTGAATCATTCTAAAAAGTATAGTCTATTTAATACAATGCACTGGTCTAAACCAGTGTGACACTTTTCAAAGTAGTCAGTCTGAAAACACTTGCAAAATGATGCATTTAATGCTTCTGTCACTTTCCCCTTTAGTTCTACGTTTTCAAAAAAAAAGTGAGAGATTTTTTTTCATTTGAGAGATTTAAAAAATATATCGCATGAATTGAGATAAGCTGGGTTATGCTGAATTTAATTAAAAAGTGTTTCACTATTGAGGTGGAATTTGCATTCTTTTCTTTGTACAAAATAAGTTGTTTACATTTTATTGCATCAAGTAAATGATTCAGAATTTGAAGATAAAATGCTTGACTGTTACAAACTAAATTTGAGAGAAAAATGCTGTTTTCATAAAAAAAAAAAGTCAGTGATAATTGTTTGAACATTTCAACCATTATTTAAAAAATGACAAATACAGGAAATGCACTTTACCAAATCATTTGCAATGTGGCCCCACAATTTTTCATATTGATGTCATTTGACAGATTGAATGTAATGACTGAATCATATACTACAACAGGTGCACAAACTGGAGAATGATTCTAATTATTTTTGGGTCCTTCTATGTATGTCTTTAAAATTCCATATGATCAAAGCAAAAAAAAGTTACTTACATTTTTCTAAGTGTAAACAATTTATAAACAAAAGACTTTTATCATAATCTTTTTTTACATTCAGATTGCAATATCATTAATCTGTGAACAACATATTTCTTTAAAGCCTGATATAATAGATATATTTAAAATAATTATTTCAATTGAAATTAAGACAGTTAAAATGCCAACATTTTTGTGTTTTATTTTTATGTGAATTAGAATGTCATAACAAAGCACAAAAATACTGCACTGAGAAATTGTTAAGAAAGATCAACATTTAAAAAAACATCTTTATTTTATATATAAGAATGCTTTATCAACAATTTTAGAAGGATATCTATGTCATAAATATCTCTTTGTCATTAAATTCTTGCAATACAACCATGGCACTTCAAAAATTATCTCATAGAAAAGAATGATTTTTCACATAATTCCTACAAATGCCTTGAGATTTAGTATAAAAGAAAGATAAAATTAAAGACATTTTTCACAAAATAATTTATAATCTATGCTTAATATAAAGATTTCTAGATATTGATTTTATATTTTTTAATTTCTTAATCTGAAAATAATTTAACAGCTCAAATTCAGCCAACTAAATGATCTTTGTAGCATTGCTAAAAATATCAACTTTTAAGAAAACATGAAAACATATTTTCTGTTTTGCACTTATTATTACTTGTATAAAACCTCTTTTCTAAAGCTAATGCCTTTTACAATCTTTAAAATAATCTATTATCACATCATCTAATTCTCAGGAAATGTAACATAAAAATTCCTAAACATACACACACACAATATATTGTACCAGTCGAAAAACCCACCACCTAAACTGCAAGTTGGATCCAAACTCAGCTGGTTCAAACTGAATTCAAACCCAACTCAGTAGCTCAGATTAGTAGAAATCGATGGCACAGTGCTATGCGCCAAGAAACTAGCTCAACGTTTGGTGAGGATCAGAGACCCCTGAACTGACATTAATATCTGATAATAAACTGACTAAAATAATTTTAAATCGAATCATATGTATATGTTCGGGTTGCCAACACAGACAGCGAGTATTAACATTAAAATAATTATGAAGGAATTAAGCACTAAGAAACCAAGTGTGTTTAGAAAATATTTAATAATAATAATTTGTTTTTGTTTGAATAAAATAATGATTGTATTAATTACCTCTAGCCTTTAATAGAATTTATAATAATAATAAGAGTGGCAGTCCTTATTATATGCCAATGAATATTACGCAATATTGGAATTCTATGTCTATGCCCCCAACAAGAAATATAAAGGCAGATAAAGGTATTCATTAATAAAGGAAATGATTACTCTAATTTTATTACGACAGAATGTGATATTTATTTTCACATTTGCAAATCCATTAATGAAGAGCAAGATACATATTTTAGGGCATAACTTTAATCGGTAAAGGTTTACTTTAGTGACCAGGGCATATTCGCCATCTAGTTTTTAAAATTAGAACTAAAATCTTACGTATCTGCTCTTATATTACAATTACAGTAAATATTTATTAATTAAAACGTAAAAGATAATAAAAAAAAAAAAATTTACCTTTTTAAGCATAATTATACCCTATGCATAGCAGGAAGTTGGAGAAAAGGGCGGCAGTGCTATATCTACTGCGGAAGGCAAATTATTGGAGGTACGATGAAAATAAAGCCCTGCTGGTACCAGGTTGGAATTTCAGCTTACGCTTGGCCCTCATCCACATATTCTCAATATTCTGGGTATGTATGTCTTGGTCTTCGGGATTCACGAAGTTGTCCTGGTGGACGACAACCGAATGCATGTGCACCCCATTGCTAAGTCTGCTGATATTATTGTACGCAGCCCAGCCATCTGAAATTATGCGAGTCCCTGGTAAAATGTACTGCTGGATTAGGGCCTCCAATGAGCCAGCAGTTCTATCTGCAACTTCTGTCAAGAAGCATGTAGTCCCCCTGTGGTGTTTTCTGTGGAAATAATATGTTTCATCAATTTCGATGACTAATGGCTCCCCATTGTCATCTATTCCGCCGAGAACCATCAAGATAGTTTAAATTCTTAAGTTATAAATGCCGATAGTTTAAATTCTTAAGTTTCAAATAATTTGAACTAATTATTTTAATTAAACTAGTGCAATTATTTCAACTTCTTTAAAATGGTAAATATTTTTTTTTTTTATCATTTACATTTTAATAAATTTTAATGTAATTGTAATATAGTACTATATACGTAAGATTTTCGAATAATAATTTACTTATAATTTTGAAAACTAGAGGGCGAAGATGATTTTTATGCTGTGGTCGCTAAAGTAAATCTTTACCCTTTAATCTTTATTGGAAAATTTTATTTAATTAAATATAATGGAGAATTTGTTCGACTTTAATTGAAATCACTTCATCATGAATTACGAGCATCAGAGCGGGCTTTACCGGAATAGAGAGGTAACGGTGCTGACGAATTATGAGCTAGAAAGTGAAATTGAAAGACGATCGCTAGTCGATGATCAAAGTCCTATGGTGGCTTGCATCTAACAAGTCTTATGCCCTTTGACTAATATGAACAGGAGAGGAAGTGCTTTCTTCCTCGATAATTTTAAATAACAGAAATATGATCACCGACCAGCCTAATGGAGTGGAAGATTGCCCTATGTCAGCAACGTTCGAAGATGATGACTTGATAGTCATCAATTGATTACCAAAACCCATATAGAATGCTCTACGTGATGACTTGATCAATTAATTAAAGTCAAACAAGCTTTTAAGTAAAACTATTTCAAAGCATTTATAAAATTATATTAGTTATGCCCCAAACATCATGCCCTTCCTGAATCTTAATAGAAAATAACAAAGTTAAATTAGAATATATTTAATTGATTCCTTTATCGGCCCTTTGCGAAAAACATTTTAAAATTGTATATGAATAAATACACATTGTTGAATATGAGAAAATAGCTGAGGCATAGATTAGAAATGGAGCCAATAATTTATTATTAGCCAATGATGAAAATAACACATATTTAATAATTTCTTTCGACTCGATAATTGATAGAATGGTAAATCTAGTTCTAATGGGTGAGAATTACTATTAGAATTAATATTATTATTTGCACAAGGCAAAGGAAACAAAGGAGATCATCGAGTCGAAAGATTATTGGCATATAATTAAAAATAAATGATATTAATAAATCACACGATAAATATATATATATATATAATATAGTAAATGAACCGCCAAGTAAGAAAAGAAAAAGTTTAAAGACTAGAGATTGAGAAAATTACGATATAGATTTACAGTAGCATTTTATAAAAATTGTCACATTACAGAATAAAAGAGCTCTAAAAGGGAGTGTAAAATAAAGTTCGGAACTAGCCAGAAGATTTAAGGTTCATTTATGGAAATATATTACCCATTTTCCATGCTGGGTCCTTAAGTTACACATCCAAGTTGGTAAAAACGTAGGCACCATTTAGTTGAACAGCATTTTATTGATTTTCATTATTTTAGCAACATGATTGGTCCGGAAAAGATTCAGCAGCACCATTGAAGATTTTCAGGGGGACTTCATGAACTGATAGCCAGATTCCTGATGTTCTAGCCCTTTACCATGATCGAAACACTATATAATTTCATAATTTTTAAACGCATAGAGTTTGCTGGCACTTCACTACAACAAAGATGGCTTCTCCTCTTTTCAGAACTATATATGCTGTTCTCTTATGCCTTCAGGCTCGCGCTTCTTTTATTATCAATGTTTTTAGATTTACTGGTTGTTTTTAGATACATTCCCTCGATAAGGCTTTCAAACTCATTAACTTGAATTCATTTTCTAATTAGAAAATGAATTCTTAAAATCTGAAAATGATTTTAATTAGGAAATCCTTATCTTTTTTTCTAATTAATAAACTTTAACTGTTGTTTTTGGAAAGGACAATCTGAAAGCTTATTGAAAGAATGTAGCTTTTAATCAATAAATTATTTAAAAATAAATTATTTAAAAAAATATATATATATATTCCCGATGCAATGAAACTTTCAAACAATTATATAGATTTAAATATTTACAAATATATAGGCACAATCCATGCAGTTGTAATATATATAAATTCATGAATAATTTTCATGAATTTATTAATAGAATTGATCAATTTAATCTGAAAAAATTAATTTTAATATGCATTTATAAAATAAGTTTCCTTTATGGAAATTAGCATGGATTGAACATATAAAGCCCCATTGCATCGGAAATTTAAGGTTAGTACTAGGGTTTGAAGTGGGCTTAGTCTAGATGTCCTGAAGCTAGGATCGAACTCAGATCCAACTGCTTCAATATATATATATATATATGTGTGTGTGTGTGTGTGTAGTTTAAAAAAATGTTAATATTATTAATGACATAAATGGAAGTACTCTCCCTCCCCTTCATATTTGATTATAGCGTTCAATTTAGTATTAATTTACCAAACATTTATTCAAACTATATGCACTTAGACTCTATCATAAGAAAAAATAATAATAACTATGTATTTACTGAAGCGCATATAGTTTTAATTTACAATGGCATGAAAAAAGTTTGTTAATCTTTTGAATTACAAACATTTATGGAAAGTTCTTTTGATACAAAATTTTATTTTATGCAATATTAATTTAAAATTTATTCAGAGGATTATTCCTCTATAATTGTGCTTTAAGCACTTGTAATGAAGCTAATTAATAATCTTAATTAATCATCTGAGTGTTTTCAGGAAGTCTAAGTTTCCATAATAATATAATCTGTTATAGTAGTCTATGCATAATCATAATATATATCAAAAATGCTCAAGGAAATTCCCACTTTCCCCCCTTGATCTTCATACATATTGCCTCATTAAAAATTCAAGGGAAAAGTAAAAATAAGAAAGTCATTCACTTCAAAAAGCACTATTATTACAATTTTTGTATTTTAATAGAAACAAATTTCATAAATAAAATTAATATATGAAAGTAGTATGTTTTACTGTATAAACATGAAATTTATGTGGCACAAGTAATGCAAAATTATCAGCTTTAGACTTCAAAAAAAATTGCATATAATTTAATCATCATTGTTTTTACTCTCTTCTCATTTCATCTTTAAAAAAGTCTAATAATTTTATAACAGTGATATATGAAGTGCAGTGTCGATATTGATTGCTTTTGAAACTTATTTTAACAGAAAATATTGTTGCTGCTTTTATGATCTGATCAATCTCAAGTCATTTCCAATGCCATTGATAAAACTTCCAATGTTCTCACAGCTTTTTAATTTATCTTGCAGTATGATTTTACTTTATCTAACTTGTTCACTTAAAGCAATAAGAAACTAGCAGCATGAAAATGTATAATTGTTACATTTGATCATGTGTAGGCAATGTTTATAGCATACATTTTCAAATATAATTGGCTCAATAATTCATATTTATTATCTCAGTAAACATTGTGGGTCAATAAGGAATAATTTTGTTTTTTTCTTATTGGTTTAGTGAAGTCTAGTATCTCACATAGCAATTGCATAAAATTGATTCTTAATAATAAGGATGAATAACTTTTAGATCATATTTCAGTGAAGCTCTGCAGTAATAATTTAAGGCAAAATATAATTTTATTACAGAGTTATATATATATTTTACCACAGGAAATTAATTGAATGGTAATCTTTTCATAGTATCGAAGAGGAATGCAATAAATTTATTTTAAACATAACTTTTTCAGCAGACTTAATTAAATATAATGTAAACTATCATACAAGATTATGTTTCAACTACACTATTCTAGTGCTTTTATGTCAGTTATGTATTGATAGTATCATTCATTCATGTCTAAGATGTTTTTGCATTAAGAAGTCACAAATGAATTCACATCTTAACTGATGAAACCAAGCTAACTACTATCAAAATCTTTTCCCAAATCACATTTTTCAAAATCTGCTTAAACTTAAACTATATGTGATAAATAATATGATATGATTTATATTATTAGTTGAATAAATTTCTTTGTGAACCAACTATTACAATTCACTGTTAATGGAATGATGCAGGTAGATTTTTATTTTGGTTGGTCTGTTGCTACCATTTTATCTCCTTATAATTATTTATGCACTTAGAGAATCCATAATAATAGATATTATAGAGTACTATAAAAAATTACTCTTAATTATTATATGAGAATATGAATTTATAACCAAAAAAATATTTAAAAAAAATTATAAGGAACCTGTTGAACCAAATGACTTATGAATTTTAATATTTTTAAATTTTAATTATAATATAAGAAAATAATATTGTACTTAGAAAATTGTTGATTTTTTTTAAAAAATACAATATTTAAATAGATCTTCAATATTTTTCATTACGCAGATTCCCTAGAACTCTTTTTCTTTTATATCAACTCAATCAATATTTCATTCATTATTATTATAATATAGTTCATTCAATAATTTTAATTATACTAAAAATACTGAAAGTGTTCATTTTGATTTTACTCAGACATAATAAATGAATTTTTAGAAAAATATAGATTTCTAATAATTCTTAATGTTTATATATGATCTATTGAGACATAAATTAAAATATGAAAGGTTGATTTAAAAAAAACGTGGTAAAGTAAGATTTGGTTAGGTGGGATGGAATCGATGCAAGTAGTTTAAAAATTAAAAAAAATAGAATAGTTCAAATTTATTAATATAATCTTTTATATTTAAATGCAGATATATTTCATATCCCTGGAGTTTAGATATATTTATAGGGAATTTGAGCCCAGACTTTCCAACTTCTTTTCAGCTATCCAGTCTATCTTATACAACCGATACACATGACTACACACATGTGAAAGAGATAAATGTTCTCAAATATACATACTTCATGCTGAATCAGCACTTATCAGTTGGACCAGATCATTGTCTCCCACACATGTCTAATTTGTGCTCAGTTTATATTATGATAGCAAATCTTCGAACTTTAGTGGACAGTCATCAATCTATTCCACCATCCAACTCTTTAGTCTTCCATATCATTGAAAGTTTGATGATTTAAAGCCAAATCTTTTGATGGTGCCAATATTATTGTCAGGTCCATGTTAACCTTAAGTCATTCTTATCCCTCATGCATAAGATCTTGTCCATTTAAATACACAGAAGAGGGATGGTCCTATATATAACAGACAGAATTACTAAGGTCAACATGAGCATGAAAAGAATATTTTATTTACATTTTAATGTTTTATTAAAGATAATATATATATAATTATAAATTTATTTTCCAAGCTTTTACAAAACTGAATTTAGATGTTCATATCATAAATATTTAGTGTATTTCATATGTCATTCTCTATAGCTATTATTGACAAATTTACCAACAGATCTTATGTCATTGTCAAACGTAAATAATTTTTTTATAATTTTTAATTTCGAAAATAATCTCTCTTCACTAGCTACACTTGTAGAAAGAGTTAATAAAATTTTTATTGATATGCTCAAATTTGGGGGAAAAACAGTCAAATCATTTTCAAGAATATAAGTGGATCTTTAAATTGAGATGATTCACTTGAAAATAAGTTTAGGCATAGTTCTGAATACATTTCCTCTTCATTTATGTCTTTATTATCACTTTTGTCACTCAAATGAATTTGTAGATTGAAACATTCTTTTTTAAGTTTTTCTAAATTAGCTTCATCAAGTTTATTTATAGTTGAAAAAATGTCAAACTGTTTGTTGTGGGTTTCCATTTGCATAAATCTCACAGCAAGAGATGCAGTTGTTGTATCCAGTATTGTGAAAAAAAGTTTACTCTGAGTTTATCTTTGGGTGTTTAGGGTCCTTATCTATAATAATAAATTTTACTTTTTTTTTTCTGTTTCTCACTACATTATTGCTTTTGAAGTATGGCTCTCTTTCTAAATCTTCACATAGATCGTTAGCTTTTTGAAGTAATGAATTGTCACAAATATTTAGCGATAATTACTAAAAAATTATTTTAAATTTTTAATGGCTATCAAAACATATGGAATATTTGTTTGAAGATTTTGCAACATTGGACTAACAGGATTTATAAAATGTAGTACATCATACGATAAAACAAGACAACATAGAAACTGATAATCTTTTAATTTAGTGCATAATATCTGAACTTCATGTTTACATTTTTGACCAAAATTGTCATCAGAGAATATTTCAAACAAAGCATCATATATTTCTCCTTCTTAATGTCTCAGTGATTGAAGAGCATTTATGTGATTTTCCCCCATCTAGTATCTGAAAGTGGTTTTAAGATTAATAAGGTAAGATATTTTTTAAGATAACACAATGCTTAATAGATAGCATGAAAACATTATAAATTGCTTGTATGGTTCCAAAAAAACTTATGGTTTCTAAATTTATTCTTGCAACATCCTTAACTACTAAATTTAAACTATGAGTTGCACATGGTACAAAAAAGTTTTGGGATTTTGATTTAAAATTAATTTTTTGCAGGCCACTTTTATTTCCTTTTATACTAGTCCCATTGCCATAACCTTGGCTTCTTAAAATTCCAATTTTGAAGCTTGTTAATTATTACATGATATAAAATTTCACCTATGGAATTCTCAATTGCCAAAATTCCCCCAAAATGCTTTTCAATAGATACCTTTTCATTGCAGGAAGCATTTCTAATGATAACTGTCATTTGTTGAGTGTAAATTCTATCTGGAATACAATCTAATATAATAAAAAAATATTTAGCCAATCTAATAGATAACAAAATTTTATCTGTGATAGCATTACTCAGAAACTGAATAATTTTATTTTATATGTCCTTACTCAAGTAGTTGCTCATATATTTGGATTTTAGTGTTCTACTTAACTGAATCAAATTTAGTAAACAAATCGTTTAATTTCAAAAAAATACCATTATTTTTTTCATAGTTTATCTAAAGTATCACGTATATGTAAACATTGTGAAACAGGATATTTTATTATTTCAATTATTATTACACATACATTTGTCTGTTTTTTCTCCAATTGTACAGGTTTTTGATTTTCTGCATCAATGGTCTTATTGTCTGTCAGTCTGAGTTTTAAGTCATCCCACATTTTTATATGTGTTATCTGAACAAGACTGTTTTATGTATGTGAAGTCTATGAGATAAAATTGCTCCATTGATTATAACCATGTGATACAAAATTCGATGCAGAGTCTTTATGATTCATTGGACAAAATAATTTACATGAAAAGCAGAAAACACTATTTTTTGAATGAGAATAAATTAGCCATAACCCATTTACTAATTCACCATTTTCCTTTTTTTTATAATACACCTTACTAAACTTTCTTCTTTCAGAATCCTGGCAATACAAATATGTCCTTCTTTTGGAGAGGTCCAAATTCAACCAAAGTAAGTTGAAGTTTATCAATAATTTTGGCCAATTTTTTGGATTTTCTAGTTCATCAATTGAAACATTTTGTTGTATTTCATTGAAATTTTCATTAGGCTGTTCTACATTAAAAACAAATTGGTTGTTCTTTTCCAAAACCTTATTTTCAGCAACAGATGAACCTTATCCATGTTCATTGCAGAAATCCTATTCATTTCAATGTTTAGATTTTATTATAAAGTCATAAAGTACTCCAGATTGTTTTTGTAATATTTCTTTTGTAGTCTTTTTTTTTTCTAATTTGAAAACTGGACAATTTTTTTCCCCTTAATATTATTATATCTAAAGAAGAAAAGGTAAATTAATTATTTATTAAAATATTATATTTAAAGTTCTACCCTTATTTTTTATTTCAATTTATTTACTGTAACAGAATCACTAATTGATGTAAATTTGTGTGTATTTAATTTTAAATAATGTATGCAAGAGTTGAAATACCAGGCACTCTTATGCCTGGAGCCCAATTGTAAATGTAGGGGGTTTGAACTCAGACTTTTAAGCCACTTCAACCATCCACATTATCTCATACTATTGATACACATGGCCACACACTTGCAGAAAAGACAAATAATCACCAATATATGTATTTCATACTGAACCAGCACTCATTAGTTGATCCAGATTAACATCTCCCATACATATATCCAATCAATGCTCAGTTTAAATTATGATAGCAAATCCTTATACTTCAATGGACAGGCTTCAGTCTACTCCAACTCTTCCACCAGCCATACCACTGAAAATCTGATGATAGAATTCCCAAATCCCATACTGATGCCAATAATTGAAATTCCATTATCATCTTTAATGATATGGGTGGCTGAAGAATCAGAGGTTGGAGTAGATTGAAGGCATGACATCAGCATGGAATTTAGTAATTCTATCATCAGATTTTCAATAGTATGGTTGACTGAAGAGTTGAAGCTGGAGTAGATTGAAGCATGTCCATTGAATTATAAGGATTTGCTATCTTAATATAAACTGAGGACTGATTGTATACATGTATAGCAGATGATAATCTGGACCAACTGATGAGTTCTGATTCAGCATGAAATACATTTATTGGTAATTTTTTTTTAATGTGTATGGTCATATGTATCAGTAGTGAGAGATAGTGTGGGTGGTTGAAGTGACTTGAAAGTCTGAGTTCAAATCCCTTATATTTATAATGTATGCACACACATGTCGGTGGTATAGATTGTATTTAATACTCAACTATATTATTAAAAGTATATTAGGATAACATTTTTATTCTTATGATACATGCTCTATCAATTTGTTACTTCTTTAATTTCAAGAAGAAATTCATACATTATAAAGATTACAGGTTGCAGCACACAAAGCTTTACCATCTAATTCTAATCTTAATTATAAATACATCTCATAATATTTATATTATTAGCATATCTGTTCAATTCACTGATTACCAAAATCAATAAAAAAAATTATGAAAAAAACCAACAGACTATAAACCATATTCACTGAACTACTGGACTTACTTTTTACATGCACATAAATATTCATGTCACAACCCATATTTTTGTAATGTTATCAGGTAATGCTAGGTATATATTGTAAGTGATGAAATGATAAACAGCATAACTTGCACTTTTGTTTAACTTCTACTATATGGATAATCACTATAATGAAACTCTTTATTTCAAACAAAACCATTAAATATATCAGAAAACACTATAAATGTGAATTAATAAATAATAATAATAATATCTCAGTTTTATAAATTCAAATGTAATTGGATTGTTTGTAAATAAAAATAAATAAGTCCAATAATACTTATATGTTTGGCCAGCCATATATCAATTCAAAAGTTATCTTGGAGTTTAAAGCATTTAAGTAAAATAATTAAGATTCTTAAAATTTTAATCTTTAACTTAAAGAGTATTATCGATATGGCTAAATAAGGTCACTTTATTGTGTTTAAACCATATCTTAGCTAACTTAACATTAATATTTAAACTGTGTGTGCGTACATTACTATTATAACAATATACCTTTAAATAAATGCATTCTAATAATAGCATGTAACCATATTTATTTATTAATTTAAATAATAAAAGATGATAATCAGATAATTTAATACACATAAATAAATATATAAAATAAACTATAATAATAAATTAAGTTCTCAATACTCAAGAAATAAATAATTTTTAGCAATGTTAATTGTGGTACCTTGATCCTGATTTCTGCTATATTAATAACTGTGCTGGTGTACCTCTACATATTGTAGGACAAAACAAGTCATTGAAAAAGGTTATTAAGACAAAGATAAGAAAAACAAGTAGTAATAATTATATGTAACACAGTGAAATAATATTTTATCTGATTCCTAGATACACTAGTCTAATCTAATCATCTCTTATCATACTGATATAAGTCTTAATTACTTCTTAAAATACAAAACATTTACCTTATTATAGTTTAATCCTCTAAAGATATGGTATTATCTTATTTAGCTTCTATAGGTACTTACTTAAGATGTTTATCTAAGCAACTGTATTATATAGTCTATATTTAATAAATAATTAGTAAAAACAAATATTTTTGTGGTTGTATATATATATAGTGCAAATAAATTGAAGTTTTCTATTTGTTATATATATTTTTTATGAATTTTTTCCGAAACATTTGTTATATATTATCACATAATTTCCTACTAAAAGAAAAGAAACGAGTGTCACAAAAAATAAAAGAATAATAATAAAAAGAGCATGGGTTTATTAAGCATTAGGTAGAAAATTCAATATGTATAAAAGAACTCAGTTTGGACAGAGGATTTTCCTGGTGAATTTTACATATATGTAAACATTTATAATAGACAAATGTATATAAGAATTAATTTGTTATTCAAATTCTATTATATAAATGTATTTATGTATGTGAATATTATTTATTAAAATATTTGTTATACACAGCACCTTTATAATCTAAAATTCACATAAAGTATTTAAGAGTTGTAATTATTTTATCAAAACCTTTAAGAATGTTTTTTCTTTTAAAAAATGATTGAAAACGTTAGGCACTTTAATTGTAAAACCACAAAGGTGTGAAAAGATTAATCCAGATAGAACAATAAATGATGACGAAATTTTATCTTTTGAATCAATTCATTAACATGGTAAACGCTGTTTTGTCCTTATTTTTAAAGATGTTAAAGGAATAATTAGTATTTCCTGAGAAGTGAAATTTCTAATTGTAACCATTTCTTATAAAATTGTTTACAAAGAATAAGTCCATTAATTTTATAAATGGTTTAATAAAGCAAATATTCAAATGCAGGGTGTTTAGGTAATTTTTTTTTAATACAGTACCTGTATTTGTTTTAACTATAACTACAGATGACTTTTGAAATTTGCCATTTCAACAACATCTTAGTAGACAGATATGGTCATAACACTTTAAAACATATTTAAATAAAATATTAGACTTTAATAAAATTAAATGTGCAAATCACAATGTTAGAACAATTATTTATATTACAGATTTTAAGATTAATGATTTTTATTTTATTTACCGTTTTCACAATAATTGAGATTTTATTTCAGATTTAAAATAACTATCTAAATATTTTAAAATGATATTCCTTCATATTCAAATATATCAGAGAAACATAAACATTCATACTCACACCAATACATTTAACTATTACATTAAATGTTTATGCTCTATTTAGCTTTATCATTATTATGTACACTAATTTTGCTTTAACTGATTTTATTTTAACTAATTTATCCACTTATATATAATATTAGGCATTTATTAAGATATTACCCCTTTTTTTGGCATGTGTGTTTTTTTTAAAACTAAACCAAAATTGCTACAAGAATTTCAAATGCTATAAAAATATAGAAAGACATCTTGAATTTTTTTTTAAATTTTATTAAATATGATAAATTTAAGATAGAATTTTTATAATAAACCAATAAAAAATTTTGAAGTTATGTTTATTATTATTATTTTACAAATATCAAATAACCATCACAATGTTTATATAAATAACATTAATATTAATAGTAAAATGGATTGTTTCATTTTCACATAACATAGAAATGTGATTTGAAATATGCATTGTGTAAATCCAGTGTAAGAAGGCATAACTGAGAATATTCTGAGAGAAAAACAAACTGTAGAAAATTATAATTAACAAATCATATTTCAAAAAATGATTATTTATTTTAATATGTTTATATTTCCATATTTTGTAGAAATAATGAATCAAGTAGTATTACATAATATTTGTAATAGAATACAAATAAATGTATTCTTAATTCTGCACTGTTCTCGTGTTTCTTTGCCCCTCTTGTATTGACACTTTTATATCTTGCTTAACTTACTTAACATCTTCTTCCAGTTCTGTAACAGTAATATAAATGAAATATTTTTATAATCTTTTTCTGCTTTCATTTTAGAATAAGAAAGTGGCTTCTATGTTTTTATCAAGATTTCTGACTTTTGATAGACAGATAGTTTCTGAAATCTACACTATATCAGAGAATTATAAAATGCATTGTGGAAGATAACCCAAAGAAATGTCTATTGTCTCAGACAGTGCTCATTTTAAATATTGACTTTAGACAATATAGACTAATTAAGACAGTTAACTATGCAAACTATTAGCATCTAGAGAATTCTTGTCAATTATAGGGAGCAAGAATTTAACAATGTGAATAGAGAATAAAACAAAAATAATTCTCTTTCCACTTTCTAGCACCATCTCTACTGAAACTGTGTATATCATATCCTTACAAAAAGTCATAAATTAGTCTGGATATAAATACTACATCATACTAATTATCTGGTAATCCCTGCTGACTCAAGTAATTATAATTATTTTTGTTTAAAATCATATAAAAAGTAAAACTTCAGTGAATACAGAATGTCTACTATTAGGCTATTTGAAAAATATTTGTAAAACTTGTCATATACTCCATGTCAGAATTTTTCAGAACTCCAAATGGTATCAAGAAATTTTAAATTAGATTTAATTTAGAAAAGAAAAGACTACAATTATACCTGTAATAATTGTAATTCCTTTTATAATCATTCCCATTATGATATACAAATTAACATTTTTTTAGACAGAATGTTCTTATTAAATAATACCATTCTTTCTCCATTTATTTGGTCATTTTTTGTTTTCCAGTATAGAAACTCAGTAAAAAAAATCTCCAGAAAACTGTTTGAAATAAAATATTTTTGAATCCTGATAGAGTGTAGACTTTAGGTATTGAGAGAGCTAACATTTTCATAACAATGTATTTTTTTATAAATATTTCTAATCCCTTAACCTTGCTTACTACATGATTTAACTACCTATTTTTTTATTTATATGCCTTAAAAAAACCTTTACAGGTTTAACAATAGTAATAATAATGAAATAACTTATTATTGATGATTTTGTAAAAAATTAACAATTGTATACAGTGATATATGGTGAAATTTTATTTCATTAGTTTCAGTAAATATTTGCATCAATATAAAATTACTTGATAAGTTTTATAATTTAAAAAAAAAAAACATAAAAATAATTTAATAATAATAATATAATATGTTTGAAAATTTAAAAATAATATAATTTATTTAGAAAACAAATCTAAAAATAAAATATTTAGTAAACAAATAGTGATTGGAAAAAAAATACTTTCAGTAAGTGTAATGAGTACAATCATCCAGAGAGAAATTTAACAACAATAAAAACAAACAGCTTAAATAAAAACAAAATTTTAAAAAAATTAAAAAAACATGATAATGATATAATATGTTTGAAAATCTGAAAATAATTATTTTCAGTAAATGTCATCAAAGAAAATATCCCAGAAGATCTTAAATTATAAATGTTTTTAATAACCCCTATTCAACCATTTATTCTTAAAACACAAATAAAGATACATAAAAATACAAATGTCTCCTCAAGATTAATTTCATGCTGAACCAGCACTCATCAATTGGTCCAGATCACAAGCTCTTATTTATATGGTTATCATTTGTCCAGTATTTATCAATAGAAAATTGTTACATTTTGATTTACAAGAATCAAACTTACTCTACTCACATCTTTGACTGAACTATCCAGATAAACAACATCATTACTGATTATCACTACTAATTTAATTTGTTACACAATATTTGCATTCTTTCAAACTTTTTAAAAATATTTATTTTTAAATCATTGCTTGCTTTTTAAGTTTGTTTTCCAAGTAATTTATATTAGTGTCATGTTTTCAAACATATATTATTTTAATGCTTTTTTGTTGTTTTTGTTTTTGATTTTTTTATAAAATAAAAAAAATGTGAAAGTTATTGATTATCCTTTTCCTCCCTATGTGATATATGTGATGTGATGTATTTGGCTTCTCCTTAAACGAAATCAAGAATATCTCAGCAACTATGCCCAGATAAACCTGTTAGCCACTTTATTTTCCATTCCCCACTCTAAGTCTTCCCATATTCTGCCCCATCCCATTTCCACAACATAATCTTTGTCAACTCTATGGCCTTTAAATCTAATCCCCCTTATCTTTTCGCAAACCCAGCATAAAAACTAATAACTCACTTTCTGTATTGTCACTTTGTTCATACCTATTCTCCCATAACTTCATTATCTGTACCCTTTCTGCTTTCAAGCATTTACATTCAATTAACAGATGCCTAATATTTTCTATACCTTCCTTACAATTTGCATGCTAAATCACCCATAGTTTTCCATTTACATATATATTCTCTTGTTGCTAAAGATCCTGTTCGAGCCTTAAACAATAAACTACTTTCCTTACTATTATCATAAATTAACTCACTTCCAATATTCCGTTTACTTCTATATATATTTAAACTCTTCTTACCCTCCATACTACTTCTCCATCTCTCCAACTCCCTATTTTTTATTAATGCCTCTATTCTTTTATCCCATTCCTTACCACTATAACACTCAACAATCCTCCTAACACAATCATCCCACCTTTTATACAAGTATACCGATATAAATTCTTTATCCAAATCTTTTGCATACTGCATTACCTTTCTCACCCATCTTGTTACCTGCCCTTTACTCATAACCCAATTAAACACTATTTTGGCTATTCTTTTACTATCCATAAACTGCAACCTACCAAACATTTTCATTTTACTTTTTGCATCTCTCATATAGAAACTTGACCATCCCATTTCTCCTTGAATTGCCTCCTTTGCTGTCCACATCTCTGCATCTAATGCATGTCTTCCTACTTCCCTTTGTACTTTCTCTAAATAATCTAAAATCCTTTTACTAACACATAATGCATCATTACCACATGTTAACCCTGCTACTGCAACTCCCTTCCATACAATTCTAGTTACATCATATTTATTATATGAAAATACTGTTAGTTTCTTTACCAAACCTTTTCTTTTCTTTGCTTCATTTACCATTTTTTTCTTCCATTCAACCAAGCAATTTTCCTGATTACATAAGATGATTCCCAAATACCTATATCTATCCACCACACTTAACTTTATATCCCCCAATAAAAAAATTACATCCTCTCTTTCCCCAGTATTAACCATCATTATATTTGATTTTTCTTCACTAAATTTAATCCCCATCTCTTTACCCACCCTTGCACATGTCCTCAACATAATATCCATATCTTCTCTTCTTTCTGCACATAAAAAGATACCATCTGCAAAAAAAAAGACTCGACAAAGTATATACTCCTTTGCCACCTATTAATGGTATCTCTACTCCTCTTCCTAGTCTTTCTATTGCTTTCTCCATTTCACTCAAAAACAACAAAAACAAAATCAGTGACATAGGGCATCCTTGCCTTAATCCCACTCCATTTTTAACTTTAACTGATTCTATATCCCCTAATTGGTAAGTATAATAATTATTTTCACATAATTTCTTAATAATATTTACTAAAGCTTTATCCATTCCCAAATTAGCTAAATCTTACCCATAATCTATTTCTATTTACTCTATCATATGCTTTCTCTATATCTATAAAACTCATATATAATGATCTACCTGAATTCCTACTCATTTCCATGAGTTGTGTAACTACAAACAAACTATCTCCTATATGCCTATCTGACCTAAAACCTCCTTGCATTTCCCCCACTACATTATTCTCTTCCATCCATTTTACAACTCTTCCAGCTACCATATATGCAAAAACTTTATATAAAACTGATCTTACCACTATCGGTCTATAATTATTTAACTTTCTATGATCCTTACCCTTTCCTTTATTAAATAATAATCTTATTCTTGTATTATTCCAACTACCCAGAAAAACTGTCTTCTGCGCCATCTTATTAAAACATGATAATAACTTTGCTTTTATTCTATGTCCTAAATTCATTACCATCTCTGCTGCCCATCCATCTAAACGTCTCTTCTTTCCACTTTTCAATCTCTTTCCTGCCTCATTCAGTTCATTTTTGTGAACCTAATATTCCCACTACTAACTGCTTTCATGATTTCTATCACTAATTCTTTCACATCTAACATCTTTTCTATATCCATTACATATCTATTTAAGATTTTCTCTAGCTCGCCTCTAGAGCTACATTCTATTCCCTCATCATCTATTAATACTATCTCTCTTTCCCCTACATTTCTCCTTTTAATGTAATTCCAAAATTTTTTACTTCCATCTCTTCCACTTTTATTAATATCCTCCAACAATTTATTATTTAACTTCATCCTCTCTCTATAATTATCCATTTTAGCTAGCTTCTTCTTTTCTAAGTACTTTTCCCATTTAACATTAATATCATTTTCACTTTCTTTATTCTTAATAGCACACTTATATTCTTTGCATGCTTTTTCCCTCTCTTTTACACTTTTACTAACTCTCATTTTTTTATTACTTTTATTCTTCTTCATATTCTCGACTAAAACCCTATTTGCCACTTTTTCTACTTCACCACACCAATCCTTATACTCATCCCCAACCAACTGCTCCATGGTTTTTTTCAACTTTTATTTTATACTCTTCCAACTTATTCTTATCATTCACTCTCCATCCACATCTTTCACTATCATTTCTACCTTTATTTCTATCCTCCATCACATTACTAACCATTTCTATTACAATAAAGTTATGATCACTATTACACACTCTCTCTTCATTATCAAACACCTTAATTTTTCATATTTTATTCATTCCCTCTTTCTCTACCAATACATAATCTATTGTGTGAAATACATTAATCCTAGAGCATGTGTATTGTCCATCATATACATTTGATAAATTCCCAATGCTCAAATTTACTCTTTGACAAAATTCCTTCAAAAACTGACCATTCTTATTATCTACATCAATTTCTTCAATATGCCCATTCATATCCCCTATAACCATTATTCTCTTCCCCTTTTTTTTAAAACTCTGTATATCCTTAACTAGGCACTCATATATACTATTGTTCCACTCCATTACAATTTGACTATCTCCAGTGGTGATATACACTACAGCCACCATTCATTCTTGTCTACCCAACCTTATTTCAAACCACAAATGTTCTTGACATTTAACAGTATTTAAAAATTTTTTCGATATAAGACCTATACCACCACCCCTTTCTTCTTTTTTTTTTCTGTTTATACCCTGCCATACTATCTCTTTCAAAATAGGTTCTTCTTCTCTTAGATGAGTTTTCACTACTGCTAATACCTCAAGCCCTTCATTTTCAATTGCTTCATTTAATTCCAGACATTTTTCTGGTCTCCTACCACCTTGCATATTCAAAAACCCAATTTTAACAATTTCTTCTTTCCTAACTACTCTTTTATAAATTTTTTTTCTTCCTTCTTCTCCATTACATTTATAACAAACTTTCTTACCACTAATCTTACAAAACCATTCCCTCTCCACATCTACACTTATATCTAAATCAACCATCTTTTGCTTATTTCTTATATCCCCTCCATTCTTCTTTTTGATAATATTACAATTTAAAAGCCCACCCCCCTTTAAAGGTTTCCCGAATTATATTCTTTAAATATCAGACTTCCTAAAACTTCACTTCCTTGTTTTCCTACATGCAAACCATCTTTACTATACAACTCCCTCTTTCCAATAAACCAATCCCATACATCCACAAACACAACATTATTTCTCTCACACAATTTTTTCACTCTCTCATTTATAGAACATGCCCTATCTAACAAATGCCTCTTATCAAATCTTGGTAATAGTCCTACTACTCCTACTCTTCCTTTAATCTCTCTTAAATTCCTAATCAATTCTACATACTCATCCATTATTTTCTCTGATAGCTCTAACAAATTATTAGTCCCTACCATTACATATACATCTCTACTACCTTGCTTTCTTACTTTATCTGTCACATCCTTAATTTTTGCTCCAGGTAAACATACTCTAACATACCTGCTTCTATTTTCCCTTGCAATTATATCCCCACATTCTTTTATTAGTAAATCTCCTATCAATACTGCCTCATAATCTACTTTCTCTACTCCATCTTTAACCTTTTCTATCACCTTCTGAATATCCTTATCCATTTCTTCCTTATCATTTTACTCAATAATTCCTTTATCTCCTCACACTTCATCTCTAACAATTTTAACTTACTACATCCTTCATTTCTTCCTCTATCTTACTTATTCTCTGGCTAACCATCTCCATTGCATTACTACTTCCTTCACCCATATTTTCTGACACTCCACTAAAACCATACTCTGTCCTATCTTTCTTAACTACATTTTGTTCCCTCTCCTCTGACTTTCTCTCTAGACTACCTACACTTAAAAACCACTTTCTCACCTCTTTAATCACATTTACACACTGACTACATATCCAGAAACCTGTTACATCCTTCCTATTCTTATTCAAACATTTCAAATGATACACCTCAGCACACACTGTACACTCTACTACTGCTCGTCTGACTCCTTTCTGTCGATCGTATATACATTGTGCCACACAAATGCAATCCATATTCTTATTTTTCAAGTCACCTATTCTATATTTGACTTTATAATACCTCTACTATTCTTCAAATACCCTTATAATGAAAAATAAAAAAACTTTTTTACTTTTTCCCAAGCTTGATCAAACTACAAACACGTGTTTACTAACGTTAGGCCTTTTATCTCAAAATAAATGCCTATTTTAAAATTTAAAAAACTCTCAGTAACCAACTTAACTAAAACGAATTAAACTTACATACAATTTTTTATAAATACCTCTTTATAATACCTCACCTAGTCTTCAAACACACTTATACGAAAAAAAAACCTTTTTTACTTTTCCCAAACCTGATCAAAACTATACCCACGTGTCTTCTAATGTTAGGCCTCCCAAACAAATGTTGCCTTTTTTCTCAAAACAAATACCTATTTTAAATTCAAAAAACCTTCAGTAACAAACTTAACTAAAACAAATTAAACTTAGATAGAACTTTTTTATAAATATCCTTATGCTATCACACATTCAACAGGAACAACTTTTTTTAAAAAAAAAAAATTTTAACCCTAAAATGGCGAACAAAAATCTTTCAGACAGTTAAACACAAAAATTTTCAATCTTTCAAATAACTCACTCTCTTGATCACAATTTTACTTTCATTCACAATAATTATTTTTTATATGGCTGCTCTCAAAAGATCAATCTCGCACGTAAAGAAAAACAGAACTAAAACAAATTTTAAAAATATCAAAATTCAACTTAGTTCCATTTGCTTCCAACGCTATGTAACAACTACATTGGTAAGTGAATGGTGGCGCCACCAATTGGTAGATCATATATCCTGCCACTATTTTTTTATTTATAATGGAAAAACTTTAAGGAATTCCCATAAATAGAAATGACAGAAATAGAAATGATAATTGACTTGACAAACATGATCTTAAATATCTATTTAAAAGTTTTGTAATTTTTTTAATTCTGATTTTCTAAATGATGGTTTCAAGGTTGCAACCAGCTTCTACTATTATTACATTGGTCTGGTCTTATTCAAACCATAAGATAATTTTGGCCAAACAATTTTAAATAATAGTCTCGTTGGAGTAACGAATTTTTATAATAAAACATGCAAAATATATTATTGGAAACCCTTTAAATTATTAAACTTTGTCTAAATTATATGCCATTAAACAATAATGCCAAAAAAAATAAAGCAATAAAATAATTCTCAGGTTAAACAAAAAAAGTTAATCTACCTAAAATATTTAAATCTATTTCTTTAAAAATAAAAATGCTTTAATGAGACATTATTTGCTTTTAATAATTTTGGTAAATTTTAATAAAATAGTAATCCAATAATTAGTTACTAAGAAGGTCATGTGATATATGTATTTTTAGTAGATTAATGAAATTTCTGATTGTGTAAAATAAACATCATAGAGCAATTAAAAACATTTGAAAAATTACTGCCTTTGATCATTTATTTATTACAGTTTTCTTTATATACATAAAAATATATAAATAATAACAATAAAAAATTACATCAAACACTGTTTAAACGTGTGTGTTTATGTATATAGTCTCTAATGTTCCTACATCTTCTTGTTAGGTTTCATTTAAAGCAATAAAAGTAAAATTATTTTTATTGATTGTAATGAAACCTAACAATGAAAATGTTGAATAAATATTGACTTTTGTCAATTTTTTGTTTTAAATGTTTTAGTATTTTAATATATATATACTTAACTCATATAAATGTGTGTATAAGATGTAACTATATTTACATGTAAGCACTAATACATTTACACAAAGATATATAAATATGTGTGCAATAATATAATAAGAAAACTGATAGCACAAACTCCCAAAAGTATAAGCATTAGAATAAAAAAAGAAGTCCAAATTAAAATTAAAAAAAATTTGCACTGGCATAAACTTTTATCACAGAAAAATCAATTCAGAAATACAATTTCTTCTACAGGCCTTATCTACAAGCTATAGATAATCAGTTAAAATAAGATTGGTGTATACTGATAAAATGGATACTAAAAGAAAATCAACTTTAAAATGAAATTTTAAAGTTACACTTTCCTAAAATTTATTTATAAAATCATTAACACCAAATATTATCACGTGATTCTAATTTAAACAATGCTTTTCAGAAGTAAAGTCTATTATTTTAATCTATTGCTTTCTTCTATTATAAGTTTGAATAATAAATAGATATAAGATGATATTGCTAACTAAATCTATATCTAACGATCTTCTAACCATATTCCCAGACTAATTTCTGACTTATGATTTCATTAATGAGGAACCTGGATCTGGTTTATGATACCTGAGTATTTTGGACTTTTCATCAAGGAGCTATTTTTACTTTTCTTACAATCTGCTATGTTTGACTGATAATCATGATTTTTTTTTGGTTGCCTTAAATTGTAATTCACTCTTGGAGATAGTACTAATTTAGGAATAATATTAATTCTCTCAGAGTTAGTGACTTGATTTAATTTTAACTTAGAATCACAAGAAAGTACAATTATTAACATCTTAATATTCTCATCTTTGCTTATAGATGACTTGAATTATGATCCCTAAACCTGTAATAGTAATTGTAAATACATTTCCCAATAATTACATTTGTAAATGAATTCTAGGTAAACAAAATACAATATATAATATATATTAAATTCATCGCAATTACTAAATTGACATAAAATATATAAAAAAGAAATAATTGAGTAAATCATTTTAAATAGCATGTTTTATAATGAACTATTTTAATTTAAATTATTCATCTAAAATAAAATTATTTTATCTTTCAGTTCAAAAAATGCTAATCTCATGCTCTTGAAAAATTTCTATAGCTTAATTTTAGAAGATAATGTTACCATAAAAATGATTTATCATAGAGAGGAATAATTCAAAAGAAGCTTCCTTACAGCAAATCAGTGAATACTTATTTAGAAGAACATGTTAAATTATAGCTTAGTGGAAAGATCAATCATCTCTGAAATATGTTACAGATTTTTTATTGATATTACATCTTGTTAGCAGACTTCTCTACAACAATCACAATTCACTATTATGACTTATGTGATCTTGATATCATATGGGCATGTGAATTTTAAATTTCAGCTCATTATTCTTCCCCTATTAACTCCTGTGGTATATACAATTAGTGTACATTGCTATTTTAATAGCCCATAATTATTTATGTATTTTGGAAGTAGCATGCACCATGTCTTGGTCAATTTTGGTTGCAATTTCATTTTAGGCTTATCTTATAGGAAATTCAAAATTTAAAATTGTAATTCTAAAAATGTCCACATATAGCATATTTTGAAAAAAAAATCAATTTTCTTTGCTGGCTATTAGTGCTTAGACTAGTCTCTTTTCTCTGATTGGATGCCTGCCAAATCTGGAAATTTTACTGTAGGTGTTTCTAAATAACAAAGCCAGAAACTAAACCCAAATGTTCTACATGTTTATAATTGATTTTGAAGTAAATAAATATATTTATTGTAATTTTTTACATTCATAAATAAGATCTTATATTAATTTATCAAAATATAAAGTTGGACTTGAAAATTTTTAAATATTACAAGAAAAATAAGCTTGCAAAAATAATCATTGTTCATGATTAGTTATTGACACCTAACAACTGTAATTTGAATAATAGGCATTTCTAAAGAAATCAAAATAAAATCTTTTATGCATTCGCTTTTTGAAGTAAATAATTATATCTATCATAATTTTTTACATTCATTAATAAGATTTTACATTATTTTATCAAAATATAAAGTTTGATTTGAAAAATTTTAAATATTACAAGAAAAATATGTTTGGGAAAATGATAGCTCTTCAGAAAAGTAGATTATTTTGATAACTACAGTCTACAGATTGGTTAAAATATAATTCTTTTGTTTTACCATTGGCTAGTTTTTAAACGTTTTTTCTTATATTTTTCTTCAGTTATTAACATTATTTTTAATTTTTCATTACATTTAACCAATTTGAATCTAAAATTATTCAATTTTTAGAAGCTGAATTAAAAAAATTATGTGTATTTTAGATTAATATTTTAACAATAGAAACCCACTGGAAATGAAACTGACGAATAATATTGTTCTCAGATTTAAATAGTGGACCAATACAAAAATTAAACAAAGATTAAATAAGTTGTAGGAATCAGTTAAAGGGTTTTTTAATAGAATAAAACTCTCATTGCAAATTAATTTAATTTTAATTTTTAATTGACCATATCTAAGACTAGTTATCTATCTATTTTATATTGTCCTAATATATTTATAAATTTGATGTCTAATAAGTATTTTTAAGAATCGATTTTTAAATAAATAAATATATTTTATTTTAGTTAACTTACCCTATTTTTTACTTATGGCAAACATAATTCAATAAATATGATTAATTAATTTCTATACTTTGATATAAAAATGAATTGGAAAAACGTGTTTTTTTTTTATAATTTAAAAGTAAAGTAATGAAAAATTTTGTTTTCGATTTTTATTTATAAACGCATTAAATAGCAAGTAAAATATAAAATGTTTCACAATTTGTATATTGTATGTATATATAGATTCCAAAAGAAAATTAATTTAGCGCAACTTTTAATAGATTTCTATTATTTTAATTATCTCTCACTTGATACTTTCAAGGATAAAGTTATTTACACTCCAAGAAAATTCAAAAGGTTAGTCGATATTCTAGGTCTCATTGTATGATTATTAATCATTACTTATGATGATTCTGTCTCAGTGCATATATATTTATTATTTGACATCGTATGTAAAAAGAGCAAAAGAAATAATAATACAATATCTTATTAATTAAAATATTGTTTTCAATAATATAATAAAATTGATAGTTTTATTATTCCGTTAATAATAAATCTGTGGGAAGTTGAAATTCCCAATTAGAAAATGTCTCTTTTAACAATAACCATATATATATATATAGAGAGAGAGAGAGAGAGATAGATAGAGAGATAGATAGATAGATAGATAGATAGATAGATAGATAGATAGATAGATAGATAGATAGATAGATAGATAGATAGATAGATAGATAGATAGATAGATACATAGATAGATAGATAGATAGATAGATAGATAGATAGATAGATAGATAGATAGATAGATAGATAGATAGATAGATAGATAGATAGATAGATAGATAGATAGATAGATAGATAGATAGATAGATAGATAGATAGATAGATAGATAGATAGATAGATAGATAGATAGATAGATAGATAGATAGATAGATAGATAGATAGATAGATAGATAGATAGATAGATAGATAGATAGATAGATAGATAGATAGATAGATAGATAGATAGATAGATAGATAGATAGATAGATAGATAGATAGATAGATAGATAGATAGATAGATAGATAGATAGATAGATAGATAGATAGATAGATAGATAGATAGATAGATAGATAGATAGATAGATAGATAGATAGATAGATATACGATAAGAAATAGTTTTTTTTAAATATTTTTTCACTCATTTTTAAGAATGAAAACTACACAAATATTTAGCATTTATTGTTAAAGCAAGTTTGTATGAATAATATCAAACGAATACTTGAATAAACCTTATGTAGGTTTTACTAATAAGTTTAACATAATAAAAATAATTGAAAGATTTATTTTGGGAGTTCATAAAAAATTTGAGCCACAGAGGTAACAGAATTAGGCCACGATTCATGGACCTTGAGCTCCAGTATTTAACCATGGCATCAAACCATGCAAGACGGTTTAACATAATCTTAGCTTTTTATAAGTAGAATGCACTCAGCAATTAAAATACTATATAAATAATTATTAACTATGCATTATTTATTATCTATGCCTTTATAATATTTTTTTAAATGTAAAACTTTATTAAATGAAAAGATATTTTAAAATAATGCTCCATTTCATACAGAATGTAAAATTAAGATTTTTTTTTTTCAAGGCTAATAAAAATAGAGATTTTTAAACATTATGTAACATTTATATTTATTGATTATTTTATTTTAGAAAAGGTTCTTTTGAGCATACAATCTTCATCATTAAAACTATTGAAAAAAAAAAAAAAAATCAAGAAAATTAAGAAGTATTGTTTAAAGCAGGAATGTAAAAACTGTAGAAACATCGAATTTTTTTTATCAATTTTCCAATAAAATAAATATTTTACTTTACAGGTCTGAAAAGAAAAAAATCGTAATATAAAGATAACAATAAAATAATAAAATTAATTAATTAAAAAAATGAATATCATCATAGATTACTTATAACACGAATTAATAGTTTGGGTGGGTATAGAAAAGTATTATTAATAAGACTTGAAAATAATTTTATTGATTTTTGTTGCATTTCATCACCATCGTTTTCAACCATTATCAATATACTGCAGATCTTTCCAAGTTTAATTAAATTTGTCCAATCCCTAGCCTCTCCACAAAACCCTAGCAAACTTAACTTAATTCATTCAACCATTTCCCATGTGGTCTTTTTTTTTACAATCTCTTAAGATCCAATTTAAGATTTCAATTATCCAACTATTATCATTTCTTTAATATGTATATTTAATTTATAGTGTTAAATACATACAAATAAAAATAGTATTTAAAGAATTGTGAGCATTAATTATCTGTTCGGTAAATGATGATGTCTTATAATCAGGCCAGTTCAACTGACTATGCAAATTGTACATTTGCATTGTAGAAGCATTTTGGGAAATACAAAATTTTCTGTATTATATAAAAACATAAATCATAAAAATAATTTATTATTCTCTATTGAAATCTGATTTCAAAATATCACTAATCACATTTTTACATAATAAAACGATATTGTACTGCATATGATTTTTTTTTTTAAAAACATAAATATTTTAAATAATTAAAACAGGCAAAACTCTCTATACGTATTGCCATTCAGTGCAGAGTAATCAATGGATGCCAGAAGATTTGTGTATAAAATCCTCATCTAGTGCCTACTCATTCAATATCCCCATGATGAGCCTTGTATCTGAGAGCACTGCATCTAGATCTGGCTTGTACTGAGTAGCAATACATATAGAGAGTTTTGCCTGTTTTAATAACATTTATAAGCAAGCATAAGAAATGGTGATCATGTGATGTTTATTGGCTTATTTTAAATAATGTTGTATTATGTTGTGGTTAATATCGGCCGTTAGTGTTAACATCTGTTTGACATGACAATAGCAGAATTTATTTCTAATACCATTATCGGCCATAAGTTAATTTTTTTTCTGAGATTAAAATCAGTCTCAAGTAATTTTCAACAATAATTTTAAGGCAGTCATTTTTCCTAACTATCTGTTATATAAATTTGTTCAAGATATTTTTTAATACTATAATTGAAAAATATTTATTGATGAATATATTTATGAAAATTTATCTTTTTTTTTATTCTTCTTTCAAAGATCAAGCCGATCAAACCAAATAAATGTAATCAAATAATTAAATAAATAGAATCAAAATGTATAAATACAGTTGTACAGTCGTTTAAAAAAATACTTTTTTATAAAACAGTTATTAGGATTTAGCTATAATTTTAACATTCCAATATTTCTAATGAAAAAAAAACATCAGGTGCAGAGTTTGCAAAGGAATGTTAGAAAAAAAAAGATATTTAGAAACAAAGCAGAGCTTTACATAAATATCTAAAAACTGGCTGCATATGTTTAAGTTAATAATAGTATATAATTTAGTGAATAGATTCTTTTTTTTACAAAAAAAAATATATGTTTATAATCATTATTCATCAATTTAGGAATTTTCATGAGTTAATGCTACTATTTAGATCTTATGATTAGATATGTTAAACACTAAATTAACATTGCATATTTTATGATGTCATTAAAAGAGTTTATTTTTTCAGGGAAAAGGGATGGGCTAAATTTTTAGGGGCAGTCCTACTTATAATCTGATTATAGTATCACATCATCTAATTACTTTTCATATCTTAAGGAGGAAAAGTAATAGCATATATGTAATAGAAATGCTATGCTTAACAACGTTTAAAATTATAACTTTTTAAAATATAATGAAACTTGTCAGCTTATATCATAAATGTTTTATGCATCAAAAATAAAGTTTCAATTCATCATTTTCTTTAAAAACGGTATTTCTGATAATAGCCAGCTAGATTTGCCAATAAAACATCAATCTAATAATAATAATAATAATAATAATAATAATAATAATAATAATAAATAATAATAATAATAATAATAATAATAATAATAATAATAATAATAATAATAATAATAATAATAATAATAATAATAATAATAATAATAATAATAATAATAATAATAATAATAATAATAATAATAATAATAATAATAATAATAATAATAATAATAATAATAATAATAATAATAATAATAATAATAATAATAATAATAATAATAATAATAATAATATCTTCTTCTGTCCAATTATCTTCAGTTTGTTCTGCTATATGATTAAGTGTCTCATCTTCATTTTCTAAACTTAGTTCAAAAATGTCTAATGAATTGGCTCTCCTAAATCTGCCTATTTGTCAAATTCAAGAAATAAACATCCAGTTTAATAACACAATACCAAACAAGTTATATGAATCTTTTAAAAAATTCTTTTCTAATAAATCATTAATGCTGGCAATTACAGATAGAAATCTAACGTTATATAAATTTCACAAAGACTTATTATATCAAAAACTAACAGAAGAAAACTTATGGGATTCAATCTCAGAAATTGGTGAACATTCAAACTCACGATATATAGCTATACAATTTTTCAATGAAAATCAAAAAATTAGATTTAAGTCACAAATAAAAACAATTGGTGGATACATAATGATTGTTGTTGATGAAAATCTGCAAAATTATTGCTCAGGAATCATTAAAAATGCGTATTTTGGGTTTAGCATTCGTGATTTCAAAAGTATGGTCCAACCATTTGGGCATGCAATATACATTAAGTAAATCTTGTGCAATGATACACCAACACTTACATACACCAACAGTTCTCATTTTAAGATAAAGCTGCACCAGCATATTAAACCAGAAGAAATTCCAAGGCAAATTATGGATCATGGAGCAGTATTATACTTAAACATTAAAGGGCTAAGACCACAATGTTTTGGCTGTGGAGAAAGAAGCCATTTGATTATAGACTGTCCAAAGAACAGAAATAACAAAGGATTTGATTTATCAGAAGAAAGACTAGAAAAGAAAACAAGCTATAAACAAAGAGATGTAAAGCAAATACTGACATCGGATGTGGGAACTCAAGGAAGTGAAAAGGAAAAAAATTCTATACAAACACATATGAATACAGATAAGCAAGAAAATGAAACTGCAAATGTAAATAATGATGATAGCAAAATTGGGGAGATTCCAGATTCTTCATTAAGGTTGGAGGAAAAAGTGTACCTTAAGATAAATAATACAAAAGTAAAAGAAAAAAAAGGGAATGATATACAAATGCATGTGGTTAAAGCTTTAGAAAAAAATATAGACAAACACACATTTAAAAAAAATGTTGATGGGAAGCAATATAATGAAGAGAATATGAATTTGGATGAAGAACTGGAATTATCTAAAAAACAAAGAACTAGGAACAATACGAATACTGAGATTACTCAGACAATAATGCCAAATATGCAACAAGTTACTCAGGTTAATAGTGAACAGAAGAGAAAGCCAGGAAGACCCCAAAAAACAGGAAAACAGGAAAAAAGCTAAAATTAGGAGAGCTTATGTTTGATGACACAGGAGAACGGTATCAAATGGACAGATATACTGATGTTGAAACTGAAAGTGAGTTCGAAGATGCCCAAGATTTACAATTGATAGACAGCCTAAAATAAGGATAATTAAAGATAAAGTAAATTTAAATAAATTCAAAGTAAAAAGTAAATTTTTATAAATGAAAATTAAAATTGCTTCTTTTAATGTACGGGGTTTGAATTCAATAGAAAAGATATTTAAGTTGAAACAATGGATCAAGGAAACAAAACCTCATATAATGGGACTGCTTGAAACCAAAATTTATGCAGGGTCACAAATTGATCCAGCAAAATTTCTAAATAGTGAGGGCTTTGTTGCATGTTCAAGAGACTCTACCTCTCCATCAGCCGGTACAGGTCTTTTGATAGCTACTGCTTGCCAGTTTACCAATTTTCAAATCATATACATTGATGCAAATCTATTAATCGTTACTTTATTTCACAAAATAATTAAAATAAATGTAATCTTTGTTTATATGCCATTGCAAAAATATAAAATAAATACAATAATTGCCACAATTAATTCAACACTGGGATCTACAGCTAATCCAACAATTTTGATTGGAGACTGCAATGTAACATATGATGAGTTTGTAAATAAGTGGATACATAAATTATCAATTCCATTGATGAGTGCAAGGGGTTACTTACCTGAAGATGCTGTTTCATTTCATAATGGCCGATTTTCAACATTAATTGATCTTTGTTTTTACTCTCCAGTGTTTCATCATCTAATAAGCATGAAGTTAATCCCATCAGCAATTTCTGATCACTCAGCTCAGTTCATATCAATTGACCTCAGTAATATACAAGTCTCTAGACTGCAATTAACTAGAACAATAAGAATGTTGATTCCAACCTTAACACCCGAATTTATTTTTTCAGAGACTTATATTATGTGGAATAAGATTCTTTCAATGACCTTTAACCCAATACAGCAATATTTAGCTTACATTAATATCCTGTCATTTAACATTAATCATATAGTGAAAAATCAGCCACCTCCCTCAGGGTTGTTGAAGCTTGCAGAACAAATTCATAAACGTATTGTGGCCATAACCCCTAATCAACACACACAGAAACGTATACATATACTAACAAATGCTTATAACAAAGCATGTGAAACACTGAAGAGCTATTTAAAAAATAAAAAAAGTAGAATATGCCTAATGCATCAACACACATGGACTCGGCAATATATTAGATGGGCATTAGGGAGGGGACCTGAAATCAAAGTGCCATTAGCAATTAAAATAAACAATGAAACATTTACTGGAAATAATATGATCTTACCAATTCTTAACTATTTTAAAGATAAGCTGGGACCAGGAAAATTGATACAATACCAGCCAAATGTATTTGGAATGGCAGAGACTGAATCACCATATACTATAGATGATTTTATAATGAAAATGAATAAAATGGACAACAACTGTCACCCAGGAAGCCCTGGAATTCCACTGTTCATATTAAAACACCTTGACAAGCTGACTAGCAAATGCCTGTGTCAGCTGGCAAATTATTTATCGCAGGGAATAATAACAATGGAGGGAGTTAATACAATCACGATCGTGCCGTTTAATAAAAAAAAGAAGCCCATTCCTTTGTTATCAGAGATAAGGCCAATATCAATGGGTCCATTGCCCATAAAGATTTTAGAGAAAGTAATTAAAGATAAAATAGAACCATTTATTTTACCGATGATTTCACCAGCTCAATTTGCTAAAAAACATTCATCTACCACACAAGCTGCTATGTTATTTAAGGCTATTTTGACATCAGTTAGAGAAAAGAAAAGATATGGCCCGATTGTTGTACAGCTGGATATTGCTTCGGCTTTTGACAATGTTGATATATCTATACTGTTGAGATTATTGAATGACACTGAAATGCCAAAATCACATATATATGTTATAACAAATTTACTCTTAAATCGTGAGCTTCACATTACTCTAAATGGCAGAAATTCACCAGCTTTCACACCAACTAAATCACTTTCACAAGGGTCTCCACTTAGTGCCATCTTATTTATTTTATATATAAATCCCCTTCTTGTCCGATTACAACAGGCATTTGAGGGAATGGAGATCCCAGGAACAGGTCAAAAATTGACCTGCATTGCATACATGGATGATATTACAGTTTTCCTGAAATCAAAAAGGCAGATACCAAAACTACAGATGATTTTAGAAGAATACTCAAAGGAATTTAAACTAAGTTTCAATCCAGAAAAAACAGCAGCATGGACTATATTCACAGGAAGGCCATGTACATCCATTTTCCAGGCAAAGCCAGGCTCATTCCTTGGATTTCCATTCCATCTAGGGACTACTGGAATGAGATGTCATTTGCAGAACAAATTGAAAAATGAAATACAGAAAATAGCAGACTCTCTAGCCAATACCTATATGTCAGTATATTCTAAGATTCAATTGATTAATAGTTTGATGATGACTAAGATAGTTTACTTTATGCCAGTGGTTGCTTTCTCAAAAGCTTTTATCTCCAAAATTAAGACCATTTGCAATCAGCTACTATGGTCAAGGAAAGTCGTGGCAATATCAATGGCAAAACTATGTCAGCCACTGAATAAAAATGGTTTGGGGTTACATGATATTGGTATTTTTGCAAAACAGAGAATGAGGAACAATATAATTGATATTGTTAAACAATTTCCAAAAATTAAGCAGCTCATAGAGGTCATTCCAACTGATAAACCACCACCAAAAAAATTATCATATTTTGAACAATTAATACATCTTTGTAAAACAGAATCAAAAATCCCAGAGCAATTTATTAATAAATACAAATACTGGGAAATTTATGAACTAATACATGAAGATAATAACACAATTGCTTTAGAACCAATACTGGGAATTAATAATAAACAACTGGTTAAAAGGTATAAACGATGGGCCTTAGAACCAAAGTTTTTCAATTTTCTAATAAAACTTAATCTATCTGCATTACCTACCACATATTTTCTTTGCCATAAAAGACTGTATACGTCAATTGATCCCTTTTGTGGGTTATGCCATCGAGCTGAGGAAACCCTATCACATCTGCTATATCACTGTGAGGGACTTAGGCAGATAAGAAATCTCATAACTAGCAATTACAGGAAGTCTAATGTAACAATGCATCAATTAATTTCTGCATTTAGAGAGGGATTAACACCAAGTGTCAGGGCAGCAACCTTTGTGCTATATGCATACTGGTGTACTAGATGCACTTTCCTAATTGGTAACAATTCCAGGAGGCATCCAGCTACTTTTTCAAATAAACTTGAAATGATACAGAAAAGGGATAAGACACTGGCCAGACCTGACATTTATGCAGCAACCTGGTCATTACTTAAGATTAGATCTATGTTATAGTGAATTGAGGAAATTAAACATTATAAAAAAACTTAGAAGGATATGCATGTCAAATTAGCAACAAGGACAATTTAGCAACAATTTTTCCCTTTCTGTTATAAGTGATTGATTTGCTAATGGTGTTCAAATGATAATGGACAATCCAGGATATTATATGTAGACGAACTATGTAAATGCAAAATTTGTAATTCTTTTGAGACAATAAAGGCCTTTTGAAACATAATAATAATAATAATAATAATAATAATAATAATAATAATAATAATAATAATAATAATAATAATAATAATAATAATAATAATAATAATAATAATAATAATAATAATAATAATAATAATAATAATAATAATAATAATAATAATAATAATAATAATAATAATAATAATAATAATAATAATAATAATAATAATAATAATAATAATAATAATAATAATAATAATAATAATAATAATAATAATAATAATAATAATAATAATAATAATAATAATAATAATAATAATAAAACACAACTAAAAAATTAAAATCAAACCAATATAGATAATTTCACAAAATAAAAATAAATCTTTTTGAAACTGTAATTAGTGAAAATCATAAACTAGCTCAAGAATATATAAAAAAAAACCTTATGTTACCAAAAATTTCTTTGTTTTTTTTATAAAAAAAAAATGGAGACCACAGTCATGAATGATCGAGCATTTGGCATCAATATGGCCACTGAAGTGCGTAAAAATTTAGACACTGTCAAATCGTACACCACGGTCGCAAAATCTAACATGTGCAACAAGTTCAAAGAATTTCGTGACTACAATAAATAATAAAATAGTTCTGAGATTTAGAAAAACAAATCCAAACGATATAAAACAGTTAGATTTAAAGATACAGGTAAACCAAGATCCTCCTCCCCTTGCAAACTGGACCGATAATATGCTAGAACGAATTAATGAACACTTTAACAACATGATTCCACGGTGACTCTATACATCGTTCAAAAGATTTTTTTCACCAAACTCGATAGTAATATCTGCCACAGATGCAAATATATTGTTGTATCACTTTCCACACACATTATTATATCAAGCAATAACTGAAAACGAACTGTGGGAAACGATCGTAAGAATCGCAGATCATCCAAATCCCAGATACCTCGCAATCAAATTTCTTGACAGTAGTCAAAAGAACTGATTTCTAATCCAAATTAAAACATTAGACAATTACGCGATTGTTATAGTCGATCAAGATCGACAGAACCAGATTACAGGAATAATAAAAAATACATATTTTGGATACACAAAACAAGACTTTCAAAAAATGATAGATCCATTTGGCAAGGTTATAGCATTTCAACCAATATACCTCAAAGACACACCAATACCAATATACAGCAATAGCTATGATTTTAAGTTAAAATTACACAAAGACCTTGACCCAGAATCTATACCAACACAAATTGCAGATCAGGAAGCTATTCTGAGCCTATATATAAGAGGTTAAAACCACAATGCTATGCCTGTGGAAAGCATGGTCACCTAGCCACACAGTGCATGGATAGCCAACTCATACAGGGCCAGACACCAAATAATCAGCACATCCAATCCCAACATGAAGAGAGCAACAATACACAAAATAACACCAGCAACTCAAACAACAATCAATATGAAAACAATCACAGTGCAAATGAAGCTACTAAAAGCAAACATGCAGAAGAAAACACAAATATACTTGAAACCACTACAGATAGCTCAAATAAATTAAATGAAAGCACTGATCAAATGGATCAAAATCAAGCACAAATCATACCTGAAGTATCACAAACACCAGGCATATCAATCAATAACATGTCAGACTCAAATCCAGACATATCGAATGATACATACAACTCCCCAAAAACAAGCATGCCACATATAATTATAAAACCCCATGCCTCCCCCCCCCATAGAAGCAACACCAACAGAAGTCAAAAAATCTGGTCGGCCAAGGAGAAATAAATCAAAAAGAGCCAAAACTGATGAAAACAATACCCTAACAAAAATGATTGAACACTTGGCAGAAAACTTAATACCTATGGAGCTGGATAGAAATCAAACCACTAATAACTGCTCACAAAACACTAGAGAATATGCAAAAGCTTCATGCAAACTTCAACACACTGTGAAACCAACTCACAGCCAATCACGATAATGAAGCTAAAAATAACAGCATTTAATATCAGAGGGCTCAACTTAGTCAACAAAATACATCAGCTACAACAATGGATAAAGATTACACAACCTCATATACTAAGACTTCTAGAAACTAAAATATATAGTGGCTCACAAATTGACCCCACAATACATCTAAGCAGAGAAGGCTACTGTGCATGCTCTAGAGACACATAATCTTCCTCAGGGGGTACTGGACTGCTCATAACACAAAGTTGTCTATTTGACTCATTCAAAATCATATATAGAGATGCAAATTTACTAATAGTAACTTTCAATCATCAAATCATCACACTAAACATTATATTTGTGTATATTCCACCTAGCCCTACAATTGTCTCAAATATTATATTAAACATAAACTCCTTACTTGGCTCTAATGCATACCCAAACCTACTAATTGGGGATTTCAACATGAAATATCAAGAGTTCATTTTAAAGTGGCTGCATCAAATATCAATTCCACTTATGAGTGCAGAGGGTTTTCTGTCAAATGAGGCAGTTACCTTTCACAATGGACATCATACATCAAGAATTGATCTGTGCTTTTATTCACCTATGTTACACCATCAAATCAGCCTAAACATCAACCCATCTCTCTTCTCTGATCACTCTGCACTAACCATACTAATTAATCTGACAGGAATTTAAACAACTGCACTTACACATGGTAAAACAATCAGAATTTTACTTCCAACTTCTACCCCAGAATTTATTTTTTTAGAAACATATATAATGCTTCACAAAATCAAAAATATGCAACTTAACCCCATTCAAAGATACTTAGCATTCATAAACATTTTATCATTTAATATAGATCACATTACTGCTAGCACTGGCTGATGAAATACATAAATGGATTACAATGATAAACCCAACACACACCAGTCAACAACATATACGCAGACTTACACAAACATACAATAACATCTGTAACCACCTGAAAAACTACCTAGCAATAAAAAAGAGTAAAGTCTGCCTTGGCCAACAACACACATGGACAAGAAAATACATTCGCTGGGCCTTGGGCTACCCATCCACTGTCAGAGTGCCAATGGCACTCACGGAGCAGGGGCACACATATGCAGGAAATAATATGTTAAAACCAATCTATCAGCATTTCAAACAAAAGCTGCAAGCATACCACCCGGTCAAATATAATCCTAACATCTTTGGAAAACCAGAAACAAATACCCCATATAACATCACAGAATTTGCTACTGAACTGGCAACAGTACCTGATGCATGTCACCCAGGAACACTTGGAATCCCCAAATTTGTTCTTGCACATCTCAGTCAGTTCACTTGCCAATATTTATGTGACCTTACAAATCATCTATCACAGAAGTTGCATGACATCGAAGGTTTGTATCCTATAGCAATAGTCCCCTTCAACAAGAAAAAAGTCCAAGTATCAACACTATCCAACCTACGACCAATCTCAATGGGGCCACTTACGATTAAAATAATTGAAAAAGTAATCAGAGACAGCCTAGAGTCACATATTCTACCACTAATTTCACACAGCGAGTTTGTAAGGAAGCAATCATCAACTGCACAGGCTGCAATGATATTCAAAGCAGTTATAAACTCAGTGCAGGACAGGAAGAAGTATGTACCAATTGCAGTTCAACTTGATATAGAAGTGGCTTTTGACTCGGTCGACATCAATACATTAATCAATATGCTAGCTGACACCACAATTCCACGAACTCATCTGTACCTGCTCACAAACCTACTACTTAGCAGGGAAATACATATCACACTCAATGGCAAAAATTCTCCATCTTTCATTCCTACACAATCCATATCCCAAGGCTCACCACTCATCTCACTGCTATTTACTTTTTACATCAACCCACTCATACTCAAAATTCAACAGAGTATCAAAGGCATCCAGATACCAGACACATCAAAACATATAGCCTGTATTGCAGATATGGATGACATCACAGTCTTCCTACCATCAAGAAAACAGATACCAATACTATAGAAAATACTGCTAGACTTTCAAGCAACACACCATCTAAAATTTAATCAAAACAAGACTGCTGCTTGGTCTCTATACACCATTAAGCCATGCATGCAAATTTTCCAAGGCAAACTGTCTCCTTTCCTCGGCTTTCCTTTCTACATGGGAACAAACACAATGAGGCAAAAAATCCAGAACAAGTTAAAAGATGAAGCAGAACAGATCACTGCCTCACTATCAAAAGCATACCTCCCAATATATGCTAAAGTACCATTGTTCAATCAGCTGGTAATCACCAAGATTATCTATTATTCTCCAATAATTCAATTCTCAAAGCCTTTACATCAAAAATCTCTTCATATTGCAATAAACTTTTATGGAATAGAAAGACAGTGTCAATATCTGCAAAGCAGCTTAGTCGACCAGCAATACACAATGGTTTGGGGCTACATAACATAGATATTTTTTGAATACAAAAGACCGCAAACCTTATAATAGCCACCCTCAGACATTTCCCAGAACTCCAGTATCTAATACAAATAATACCCACAGACAAACCTCCACCTTCACATTGCTATCTATCATCAGTTATAAACCAGTTCAGAATCACACATACTCAAATATCACTGCAAACAATAACAAAATATTCATATTGGCAGATATATGCAATGGTATACCTGGGATATACATCAGATATTTCAACGCAAATGCTTGGAATAAACAACCGACAGCTGCTTAAAAAATTTAAAAAATGGTCCATGGAGCCCAAATTCTTTGATTTCCTCCTGAAACTAAATCTATATGCTTTGCCAACATCATATTTCTTAAGATACAGACGATTATATACAAAAATAGACCCCTTCTGCATGCTATGCCACCAAGCAGAAGAAACTCAACAACATATGTTTTATAACTGCCCAGCATTAAACAATATTTGGCATGAAATAACAAATATATACAGAAAACCAAACATCTCCCTGCAAGATATTATCAGTCCATTCTGCAGAACATCCACCCCAACAATCCGAGCAGCAACCTTCGTACTTTATGCATTTTGGTGCACATGATGCACATTTGCTTTTGGCAACAATACAAGGTGGCATCCATCAACTTTTCACAACATGTTAGCACAATTAAAAACCAGAGACAATAAAATAGCACACCCAGACATTTTTGCGGCTACTTGGTCACTTGTAAAACAATGGTCAAATCTCTAATAGTTCTGCCTTTCCTCAATAATAGACTTAAAATTAACAAGAAAATGGACAGCAAAAAATCCATGAATATAAATGATAACTTAAGATAAACAATCCATCGCTCACCCAGTATATATATGTAAGAACTTGGAAAGAACTTAAACACAATATATACAATCCTCAGAAATATCAGTATAAATACATGTATATAAATATTATTAATGTAACCTGTTTTCTAGATTGAATAAAGTTCCCCCCTTTTTGAAACATCATCATCATCATCATCATCATCATCATCATCATCATAATAATAATAATAATAGAGCAAAAACTCTCCATACAGTATTGCCACCTGTGCTAAACAGAGTAATCAATGGATGACAGAAGGCTTGTGCATAAAATCCCTATCTAATGCCTACTCATCCAATATCCCCAGACTAGTTTCTGGCTTGTGGCCTTCATCAGTGAGAGACTACACTCCACTCAGATAGCTCCCAGTGAGGAGGCCTACTATAAGCCAGAAACTAGTCTGGGGATATTGGATGAGTAGGCATTAGATAGGGATTTTATGCACAAGCCTTCTGTCATCCATTGATTACTCTGTTTAGCACAGGTGGCAATACTGTATGGAATGTTTTGCTCTGTTTATCAACAATTAATGTGCTAGTATAGGAAATGTGATCATGTGATGAATAATAATAATAATAATAATAATAATAATAATAATAATAATAATAATAATAATAATAATAATAATAATAATAATAATAATAATAATAATAATAATAATAATAATAATAATAATAATAATAATAATAATAATAATAATAATAATAATAATAATAATAATAATAATAATAATAATAATAATAATAATTTATTTATTTATTTTTATTTATTTATTCATTCATTATGAAGCAAACAATAAATGTATAATACAGTGAGATAAATTCCATACAAGAAAAATCTTGTGTGAGGAATTTAAATGTAACAACTAAAAACACTAATAAAATACAAAAAAAAAGTATAAATATAACATAAAATATTAAAATCACACAGATATTGCATTTGGCAATTCAATCACAGTAGTAAATAATTACAACATAACATACAATATAAACAAAAAAAAAAAATAAAATAAAATAAAACTAATGCTTAGCATAATATAACCAGTGCCATAAATGCTTTTTAAAAATCAAATAACTAGTGTTCATTAAATTCACAGAACAATCTCTTATAAACATATTAAATAATTTAGGACCATTATAACTAAACTGCTTCCTACTAGATGTTTTAAGAAAATTAGGTAAAGCTAACTGATATTTAGTAGATAAACGAGTATTTACAACAGAAGATTTAGTACCCAAATGAAGTTTCCTACAATAAATATCAAGAATCACTCTATATTTATACAAATGGAAAACATCTAGTATATTAAACGTGGCATAAATATCTTTAACAGATGTGGTACATGATCTACCAAAAATGATACGCATTGTATAATTTTGTAAAACAGACAAAGTAGTCATTGCAAAAGTAGAACAGTTCCCCCAAACTGATATATTATAACATAATAAGCTTTGATAAGAAGAAATATATAAAGTAATCAAGGCTGAACGAGGAAAAAATTTAGATAAGTAGAAAAACATATAATTTAATTTACGTAAACGAGAACAAAGAAAGTCAATATGGTTTGACCAGGATAGTCTGGAGTCAATAAAAACACCTAGATAACAAATATTATCAACAAATGAAATGTTAGCACAAGTACAAGTGCTATTACAATGCCAAAAATACTTATTACAAATAGTAATGTTAAGCAAATGAATATTTGACTTATAAGAAAAATTAATAGCTTTTGTTTTACTCAAATTAATTGATAAATTATTAAATGCTAACCATTTACTAATTAGGATTAAATCATCATTAATTATTTTTTCAACAAAATTATATGAAACTGCAGCATAAGATAAAGCAATATCATCTGCAAAACCATAAATCTTAGCTTCTAAAGGTAAAGAAAATAAATCATTTATATAAATTATAAATAAAATGGGACCCAAAACTGAACCTTGTGGTACACCATGGTTAACTGTTATAAAAAAGCTTACAACACCAGAAATATTTGTTGCTTGTTTTCTATCCTTTAAGTCACTCGCAAACCATGAAATAAGTCCACCATGAAAACCATATGAATATAAATGTTTAAGTAAAATTTTGTGAGATACAGAGTCAAATGCCTTGGACAAGTCTAAATAAATAGCAACAGTTTTAAAATCCTTATCTAGTGAAGTTGTCAAATTGTTTACATGACTATAGAAAGTGTCCAAGGTACTTCTACCAGAAATAAATCCATATTGATGTTCAGATAAAATATTATTTTTAGATAAAAATGACATCATTTTCTCTTTAACTACCATCTCTAACAATTTGGATATTACAGATATAATAGAAATCGGTCTATAATTGTCAAGCTGTGCAGGATCACCCTTTTTAAAAACAGGTGTAATAAAACCAACTTTCAAACAAGTAGGAAACAAACCAGCATTTAAGGAAAGATTAAACAAATAAACAAGAACAGGTATGAAAGCTGACTTATTTTCCTTAAGAATCTTTGGTGATAACCTATCTAGACCAGCTGAATGAACATTCTTTAAGAGATCAATTTTACCAGACAAATCCAAATCAGTAACATCTGTACACAAAAAAGAATTTAAACAAGAATCAGCAAAAGACAATTCTTGTACTGGTGTTCTATCTATTGACAAATCTGAAAAAAAAATTATTAAACAAATCAGCAATACATTTTTCATTATTTTCTACTTCAATCAAATTATCATTGTGTTTTATAAATTTAAATTGATTTGATAAAGGTTTCTTTACAAGAGAATTTATCAATTTCCATTTTAAAGAAATATTTTTATCATTAAAATATTTTTGATAATATTGAAATTTTAATTTCCGAATATCAGATTTGATCTCAGTATTTAATTTCTTCAGACTCATCAAATCTCCACCCAAACATTTTAAATGATTTCTTTGATTAATTTTTTCAATCAAATCATTCGTTATCCAGACTGAGTGTTTGCGTTTTTTGCTAGTCAATTTAAAACTAACCATAGATTTTGTAATTAAAGATTTACAAATATCTTGAAATTTTAAAAATGCTCGATCAACATCATGCAGAGCAAAAACATAATCCCAATTCTGATTAGATAATAACATTTTTAGTTTATTATGTGACAACTTATTAACATATAAATGAGTATTTACATGTTGTCTACAATTTAGCAACTTCAATATAGTTGCAAAATGATCTGAAATAAAAATATTTAGTATAGACGATTTATAACTTTGATTCTGGTTTAATCTGACAAATATATGATGCAAAATGGATTGACATGATCCAGTAATACGAATAGGTGAAAAACTAGCTTGATTAAGACCGTAACTATAAAGCAAATTCAAATACCGTATTGTAGGACCATGTAGATTATTATATAAATCTATATTCAAATCTCCCATAAGAATTACTGAAGTAGTATGTAAATCAGACAATAACACATCAAGTTCAGCTATAAAATCCAAAATGATACTTGCACACGATCTGTATAAAGCAATAATAGTCAAGACAAAACAAGGTAAATTCAAATGAATTAAAACACATTCTGCACAGGCAAGAAATGGATTATGACATGTAAATTTAATGTTTTCTTTCACAAAAACTAATACATCACCACGAGGAGAAAGAATATTTGAATAGCCATCCAGAACATATAAATGCTGTTCTTCAACAGAAATCCAAGATGATGATGATGATAATAATAATAATAATAATAATAATAATAATAATAATAATAATAATAATAATAATAATAATAATAATAATATAATACATTTTTTCAATTGAAAGAAAAAAATAAAAATAAGATATTAATAATTTTTATTAGTCATTCATTAGATTAGAGATTATATAATTCATAAATAAAATTAAACTTACAAAAATATTATTAACTACTCTTTTTTATTGCATTGCCAAATGTAAACCATATAATACTAATTATCCATGCACTTTACTACTATTACACAATGCTTTATTTACCACTCTCTTTTACAATTTTTAAAATTTGAATTTAATAGTTGATGTTAGGAGATATAAAGGTTCTGAAGAAGATTGCTGGGGCAATCAAAACTGTAAATTATAAAAGAGGGTGGTAAATAAAGCATTGTGTAACGGTAGTAAAGTGCATGGATGATTTAGTTATATGCAGAAATATTATTCATTTTACAATAATATAATGTTATATATAGATATATGATTCTTTTACATAAAATAAAATAGTGTTGAGTATGGCTAAGTGTATGCCTAATATACTTCTTTTTTCTATTAAACCTTTATTTTTCATCACGCTTCCCTTTAACCAAATTTGCATATGATGTTGCAATAAAATTTCATATAACTGGTGATGCTTATTCCCTGTGTTGAACAATAACATTTCCCGTAAAAAAGCAAATAAACGTACACTTTATAAAATGTGCTTGAACACAATCCAAGTTGCTTTATTTCAACTATATTTTTTGTTGATTTTATTTATTGAAATTTTTATTCCTCACGTAAAGATTTAAATATATAGGGTTTATGAGCACAGACTTTCACATGACCCACCACTCTCCACTCTATCTAATAACACTGAAACACTCAAGCACATATATGCTGAAAAGATAAATAATCACCAATAGACGTATTTCATGCTAATCCAGCAATCATCAGTTGGTCCAGCTTATCATCTCCCACACATATATACTGTAAGTGCTCAGATATATATTAAGATAGACAATCTTCATACTTTAATGGACGGGCTCCAATCTACTACACACTCCAACTCTTCAACTCTCCATCCAATTGAAAATCTGATGATGGAATGTAAAGGTTTAAAATAAACCTATCTCAGTATTTGATTGTAAGTTCGTAAATCTAAATTAATGTAAAATATTTATTTAATGAAAAGTGAAAGCTTTTGTTCTTTCCGAATACTTTATAATATATTGAAAAGCTTAGTATTTTAAAGTTCTTTTTTTTTTTTTTGTAAATAAAATAAAAAAAACATTCAAACTTTAAGCAAAATGGAATGTTTTTCTCGCATTAAACCAAATACATTACAATGAAATATATAAGATTGTATTTTTTTAAATATATATACATATATGTTTTTTTTTACTTTTTATAAAATAAAAACGCAAACTTTACTTTAAAATCCAGCAATAAATTTCAATCAACTAGATTATGTTTTTTAACTGACATTACACTTTTTAAAGTAAAAAAAAATGTTACAAATGTCAGTATATTAAATTTAACTTCCCTTCAAATCAAATTTTACAATTTTTTTTAACTAAAAAGACACCCAAAAAAAGAATGTTTAGAAAAACAAATACTTTCTATCTTTATCTATTTAAAGAGATTCCAGCATTGTTATTATTGCAGCAATCAGATGTTGCATATAAATAATTGAGAGAAGTTCATTTTTTATTTTTGCTTTTTTCTATCTCGCCCGCTCACGCGAATAGAGCAACCTTACTCTAAAAGTTGCTATTTTTATTTATTACAATGTATTTATTAAATACATTTTAATTAAATAATTGAAACGATGTTGAACATTATTAATAATGAAATGATAATAAAATTGATATATTAAATCTATAATTTTTTTTGGAAAGCAATAGACTGTTTATAAATATAGATTTATGCTGGCTTTTAATACATGTATAAAACTGATAAAAAACAATTAATTATAGAATTAAAATAAAATGTAATGTTTTCGGGAGAAATAATCTAATGTACAAAGAAAATATGCGTACGTGTTTAAAAAGGAAGATTTTTAATTAAATGTGCTTTACCAATTCTTATAAATGCAATCTCAGACTTGAACAGTTAGTTAAAAGATGAGTAATGCCAAGACTTTAGACCACTGAAGAGATCTATCATCAAAGTTACAAAGATGGATCAAAAGCAAAATATATGAGTGATAGAACAAACAGATATTACTGAAATCATGGAAAGAATTATAAGACTGAAATGGTGTTGAATTGGACTTATTGCTAGAAGAGATAATAATAGATAGACAGATGAAGTCGTAAATGACATTCCAAGAGATTTTAAAAAATATAATCTTGAATAGTTTCTCTTCCTCTTTTCTTTTTTATTTTTGCTTTTCTAATATATAACATATAATAACCATATTCCACTCTTTTTATACTTTAAAGCAAAATATATTTATTAATTTTACAGTTTTGACTGTTCCTAGCAGTCTTTGTCAGATCTATAAAAATTTAAACATTATATCAATACAACAATATTTCATACAATTTTATCAACTTAATTATTAACATCACTTTATTTATAAAACTTACTATTATATAACTTTAAAATCTATTTTACCCTTTATTTCTATTCTTAATTATTATCATATTTATATTTATTCACCTTTTTCGTTGCCATAATTTTATAAATTCAATGTAATATTTATGAAATCTTTTTTATATTACTATATTCATATATTTAACCTTATTTTATGTATTACTATACACCTGCATCTTATTTTATGCTTATTATTTTAATGAGATTTTGAAGTTATGCTATTCATGTTTCTTCTTAATATTTTTCATATTTCACTATATTTATTAGATATCAAGAAATTTAAATTATTTATAACTTATTTTGACTTGAAATACTTTTTTTTTTCAAAAATTTACCATTATATTAGCAGCTAACGTGAATATGGTCTGAAGCTGTATTTAGAATAAATAACCTACTTATACTAATGAGTAAATAATAATAATAGATGTATACTTACATATAAAAATATCACAATAAATATTCAAAAATTTTAAACTTTTAAAACATATTTTGTTAGGTGTAAGAGAAATAAATAATGTAGATTTTTAAAATAAATAAGGAAGATTTTATTGATTTTATAAACTGAAAATATTTCTAATGATAATGTATAATCTTTTTGTTTTGATTGCAATTTCATTTTTTTAATATAGAAACAAAATGTGAACATTTAAAATTTATTGCAGTAGTAAAAATCAGTTGTCAACAGAAAACCAATAACACAGCACAAGACTGAAATTGGCACTAGTTGTGTAAATGGGATGGAGCAGAATAAGGGAAAACTTAGAGTGGGGAAGGGAAAATAAAGTAGCTAACAAGTTTCTCTGGGCATAATTGTTGAAAGATTCTTGACTTTGTTCAAGAAGAAGCTACATAACATCACATCGATGAATCTGATTTCTTACCAGTTTACAAACAAACTGCATATCATCAAAAAATGCATATGAAAAAATGTCAAATTAAATACTGTAAATAAAAAAAAAAGTAAAAAAAAGTTTGCCTTGTACCATTTTTTTTTCAAATATTTGATATTTTTTATTAGTCATACTTTATTTCCTTATTTTTTTAATGTGAACTTTAAAGTAATTTTTCCTTGTTGCTTTGCTTTTATGCAAATTCTGAAAATTACAGACCCTATCCCCCATTTTTCAAGGTAAGCCAAGTCTATTTTTGTGCAATTTTTTTTAATGCAGGTTTTCTGTAGAACCTATCTACAGCATAAAATGAGACCCAGGTGTATTCATAAGTTTAATCTTATTTTACATTTCACCTATTATCTTAATTTTTAATTACCTTATTCCATTTCTTAATTTCATTTTACCCATATTTTATTCCTGCTTCTTCCATTTACTTATTTTTTATCAAATTATTTTAATTATTTTAATTCTTATATATATTTTTATTTTCTTACCTTATTATCTACTAAAACTTTTTTTCATCCACCATTTTCTATCTTGTCATACACTCTAATTTCTTTTTTATCTATATACAGCCCCCTCTATTATCTAGTAAACAAACTACTTATTTATTTTATTTCTTATTAGTTTTACTGTTTATTTTATTTATTTTTATACTAAGATAGTTTTTAAACCACTTTCTCTATTAATATTTGGATTTATTTTCTTTATTAAATTTGCCTATCTTATTTTTCTATCCCTCCTACTACTTGCATAACTTGTCATTCTAATATTCTCTTTTTCTAGTTTATGACCTGTCTCCATAAAATGCATATTTACTGGTGATCCTCTATCATATTTATGTTGTTTTAACCTAATATATATTGAATTTTTTGTCTCACCAACATATTTATTTGTAATCCCTTTATCCTTACATTTTCTACATTCTATCTCATAAACCCATTTATATATTTCTTCTCCCCACTTATATACCTATTATCTAAAATATCCATTACATTTTTCTTCTTTTTATTCACTACTTTATATTTAATATCATTTTTAAATTTTTTATAATTTTTCTAATATTATTAATTCCCCTTACTATACTACTATTATTAACTTTTATTCCTATGTATTCCTTCTTTTCTTTTCCCCTCATTTTCCCTTATTTTATATATCTCTTCTATCTTTTTATATTCTTTTTATTACCTTTTCTGGATATTCATTTTTCTTAAAATCTTTCTTTATTCTATTTATTTCCTTATCATATTCCTCTCCTTCATCACAATAATATTTTGCTCTATATATCTTAGAACTTATAGCACTAACTTATGCTTTATATCCATATTAGAATCCCAATTCACTGCATTTGTAATACCCATTTTTTATACACTTCTATTTTTACTTCACATCTTTTCTCATAAAACTCCTTCTTTATCATTATATCTAGTTATGCCAATCCATTATCATTCTCACATTGTCATAAAATGTATCATCTTATCTATTTTATTTATTTTATCTATAAATCTTTTTATTTGTCTCTCACTGCTCTTAAATATTAACAGAAAATCATCCACATATTTTTAATTAATATTGATGCATTCTCATCTTCTATCATTTGATCTTCAATGTCCTGCATATATATCTCACTCAAAGTACCTCCTATTAACAATCTCTCTTTCTGTTTATAAAACCTTCCATTAAATTCAAAAGTTATGTCTTTACAACATATTGCCATTAAATTCTTTACTATCTCTATAGGTATTTCTATTTCCCTTTTCTTATCTTCCTTATATTTATTAATTGCCAAATTAATTGCTTTTTCTATATCAATATTTATATACATAGACACTACATCCATCTTTATCATTGTCAATTTACTATATTCCTTTACTTTTGTCTTAATTTCTTTTACTAATTCTTTATTATTCTTTATATACACTTTATTTTTTCTATTTACATATTTTCTGAATATTTTTTCATAACCATTTCAATACTCTCTCATAATATAATTTCTTTCCATTAATCACTGGTCTTAAGAGTATGCCTTCTTTATAAATCTTCGGTGCCCCATATATTTTTTGCCACTTCACAATCCTTAGTAACTAAGTTCTCTAATAATGCTATATTTACTATTTCTTTGTTATATAAACCTTTAGTCATTGTATATATATTTTTATTATTCACCACTGTATCATCTTTTTTTATCTTTGTAAAAAATTATTCTTCTAACATCTCTTCCATCTTTTTTTATATAATCATGTTCATATATCATAACTAATTTTTCTCCTTTATCTGTTTTAATAAACATTATTGCTCTACCATATTTCTTTTTCATTTCAATAATATCATTTATCTTTGTTCTTTCTTTTTTCTCTACCTTTCTATCCTTTACATTTTTAATTTTATATATCAGATTATTTACTTTTTTCTTTAATTTTTCAATCCAATTTTTATCATCTTTATTAATTATACCATAAACATTTTTATTTTGATAATAATATATCCCATATTTTTCCTCCATATACTTCTGTAACATTTTTTTCCATTCCTACCTGCACCTCCACTATATCTCTTCTTTTATTATTTCCATATGGAAAATACTTTATTTTTTTCATTTATCATTCTTATTTCTTCTTCTAATTTTACTTTTGTCAGATTACATACATTGTTTTATTTTCCTATTTCTTCTCTTTTTTCTTTTTACTCACCTTTCTACTCTTTTCTTTCCTTTATTATTTTATCCAATTTCTTTTCATGTCTTATTCTAGTTCTATTATTTATCATATCTTTCTTTTTATAATACAATTGTTCAAATATTCCTTCTTTTTTAGTAATTCTATTAACCAATTTCCTTTCTAATTGTCTATTTCTTTATAAATTGTTCTTTTATTTTTGTATACATTTTTTATATATTCTTTTAATTATCTTCTTTCCATATTCCTTATCATCTCTCTTTTATCCTTCATAATTCTTCTTAACTTTCTCATTTTAATAAAATTTGGTATAACATCTTTACTTGAACATTCCCTCATAAACTATATATTATTCTTAACCTTACTCAATCTTATTAGGAATCTCCATCTTCTATTCACCATTCTTGATACTTCTTCTTCTACATTTCTTATATAAATTATTAAAAAAAAGGTAATAAAAAAGAATATAAAAAAGATAGAAGATTTATATAAAAAAGAGGGAAAGAATGAGGGAAAAAGAAAAGAAAAAAAGGAATACATAGGAATAAAAGTTAATGATAGTAGTATAGTGAGGGGAATTAATAATATTATTAGAAAAATTAATAAAAAATTTAAAAATGATGTTAAATATAAAGTAGTGAACAAAAGGAAGAAAACTATAATGGAAATTTTAGATAATAGGTATATAAATGGGAAAAAGAAATATATAAATGGAATTTATGAAAATGTAAGGATAAAGGGATTACAAATAAATATGTTGGGGAGATGAAAAATTCAATATATACTAGGTTAAAACAACATAAATATGATAGAGAATCACTGTGATATATGCATTTTATGGGGACAGGTCATAAACTAAAAAAAGAGATTATTAGAAAAAGTTATGCAAGTAATAGGAGGGATAAAAAAATAAAGGAGGCAATTTTATTAAAAAATATAAATCTAAATATTAATAAAGAAAATGGTTTAAAAACTATCTTAGTATAAAAATAAATAAAATAAACAGTGAAAGCTAATAAAAAATAACATAAATAATTAGTTTGTATAATAGGTAATAGAGGGAGCTGTATATAGATAAAAAAGAAATTAGTGTATGATGAGATAGAAAATGGTGGATGAAAGAAAGTTTTAGTAGATAATAAGGTAAGAAAAAATATATATATATATAAAAATTAAAATAATTAAAATAATTTTATTAAAAAATAAGTAAATGGAAGAAGCAGGAATAAAATATGGGTAAAATGGAATTAAAGAATGGAATAAGATAATTAAAATTTAAGATAATAGGTGAAATGTAAAATAAGGTTAAATTTATGAATATAGTAATATGTAAAATAAGATTAAATATATAAATATAGTAATATAAGAAAAATTTCATAAATATTACATTGAATTTATAAAATTATGGCAAAGGAAAAATGTGAATAAATATAAATATGATAATAATTAAGAATAAAAATAAAGGTTAAAGTAGATTTTAAAGTTATATAATAGTAAGTTTTATGAATAAAGTATATGTCAATAATTAAGTTGGTAAAATTGTAACAATTTAATAGATATATGTATAAAATATGGTTGTATTGATATAATGTTTAAATTTTTATAGATCTGATGAAGACTGCTACAAATAGTCAAAACTGTAAAATTAATAAATATTGTTTGCTTTAAAGTGTAATAAGAGTGGAATCTGATTATTGTATATTTTAAAAGATGTAGAAAGGGGATTTGGGAGAGGTAAATAAATGACAACAATTTTTGAAATAATATGAAGATGTGAAGTCAGGCTATAAAGAAACTGGATTAAATTTGGAGAAATTTTCATTCTGTAATGGTTTGATAATAATTAAAAATGACAGTAGTTAATGTCAAAACAATATGAAACTAATTTTAAAAATCAGTTTTCTCTGCTACAAAAACAGATATTAAAATATTGGAAATGCTTTTTATTTGTTCATATTCTGCTGATAGTAATGGGCTTAGATAACATACAAGTTATAAACTTCTTTTATTTCCATTCTTTTATTATATTTATTAGAGCAATTCACAAAATGATGAATATTTGAAAAATAAATTGGTGATATCAAAAATTTTCTTTTATTTTACTTACAAAGATTTAATATTTCATCATGTTTTAAAAAGATTGAATATAATAAAAATGCAAATAATAACAAATAGTAAACCATTAAATAGTATATTCATGAAGCTGTATAAAAAAGAAAAAAACAGAATACATATATGTTATGAATAACAATACTGAAATGATTAAAAATAATAATAAAAACTTAAAAAGTAAGTATTTTTAAAAATAAAAGTTAAATAATAAATATTATGGTAACATTAGTAAAAACTATAAAAATCATAATTAGATTGATAATTTTTAATAGTTTTGTCATGTGAAAGAGAAATTTGTTGGATATTTATTGATAGACACGTTTTGGGATACTTGACATGGTATATATTTGAAATCATTTATTTTTATTTGGAAATTGAGACTTTGTTTTAAGATTAACACAATATGACAGGTTAATGACTAATTAAATCGATGCAATTTTTAGGTAAAATCTAATAAAAGAATATTGAAATATATCACTTTAAAAAGTCTAAAGATTTCTTCTTTTGGTGTACATCTGCCTGTTGTGCCTATAGCTAAGGTTTAAATCTAAGCTGAGTAAAACTTGGATCCTTTTAAGCTAACAATTCAATAATGGTTAGGAAATGGGCATCTAGCTATTCTTGGTTAGTAGATAAAATAAATCAAAAAACCACAAATTCTCACCATCCAGCAGTTGACAAGCCTGATTGGTATTCAGGAATGTTGTTTTAGATTATCAATCATTAAAAAATCACTGTCATAATGTAGCATTTTCCTACATAAGATAGTACTTTAAAAAATGATGTGATTTATAGGTTCTTTTTGCTCTCTGTTTTTTTTTTTTTGTTTTCGACTATCTAAAAACTTGAAAATTGTTGTTGTAAATAATTTTCTAATAAGGATGGTTGCGACAGATTATTTTTGAGATTTATTTATTCGCAAGTATTTTTTATATATTTGTATGAATCAATTTTATTCATAGAATTAACTAAAGAGTAAAAAGTAATAATATAGATAGGATGCTTCATTACAAATGATTACAAAACTTCATTTTTAGGATTTAATTCTTTACAAACATTTTTGTGAGAAAGAGTGAGCATCAAATTTATTCATAGTCCAAATGAAGATATAGAGTTATAAATAAAAGACATGATTTCTTATAAAATGCAAGAAGCTCAAATAAAAATAAATTAGACATATTAAAAATTTGGCTTTATTTTATAGAAAAAAATTAAATATCTAATAAATGAATATTTTCATTTAAAATCACTTTTGCAGAAGATTTATAAAGTAGAACATTTTTTGTTTGCTTGTTTTTTTAAAATGGGAACAAAAATTTTGAATTACAATCAGAAGACTGCAATACAAATAAAGAAGGTTATAAATGCGACTGACATGGGGGAAAAATGTAAATAATAAGAAATAATATTAAATTTACATTCTATTTATTATTATTTAAAAGAAGATGATTTGATGCAAGTTATTTCCAAATATTGACCCTCTGGTCCTTCCAGGTGAATTATTTTGTGTTTTGACCAATTCGACTCCCCCCCCCCCTGGATGAATTTTTTCATAGGTATTATATTTTAAAATGCATATTTTATTATAATAAACTTTATTTGCTGAAAATTGCATGAAAAAAATTGAAAAATTCGAAATTCCCACTCTAACAATAGACATAAGCCCCTCCCTGACATGTTCAGCCATTGTCTGTTAACAAGGCTGTAAAACATTCAACGTTTTATGATATTGAAGTTTCCAATGACACCAAAACATGTTTATTTACAAATTTATTATGGTTTTACATTTTTTTTTAAATAATTTGCACTATATTTATTAGATATCAAGAAATATAAACTATTAATAACTTATTTTGACTTGAAATAGTTTATTTTCAAAAATATAATGTTATATTAGCAACTAAAGTAAATATACCTGAAGCAAATTAGAAGACAAGTTATGATGTAAACAATCTATTTATATTTATGAGTAAAGAAAATATCAAGAAAATATTGCAAATTTGCAATAAATATTCAAAAAAATTAAACTTTTAAAGCATAATTCACTAGCTATAACAGAAATAAATAAGTATTTGTTTCAATGTTTAAAAATAATCAGAAATAAATGTTTTGTTGATTATATAAACTAAAAATAATCTTTCTTGAAACAATGATGTGTAATGTCTTTGTTTTGATTGTGATACTATTTTTTTAATATTTACAAAAACAAAATATGAACATTTTAATTTTATTTCAGTAGTAAACAAAAATATCAAATGAAGTCAATTTTTTTATTTTCTGATAAGTAATAATAATTTTATAATATATTTTACATTGATGTGAGAGACAAAGGAAATGTCACAAAATGCTGAAAAGTAAGGGGCATTAGGCTGCATTTTGGAAAGGGTTTAATAACTTCTAAAGCTAATGAAAGATTTTTTTACAAATAAAAATTAATTAACAGTATCTTGAGAAGAGTTATGGTTGAGTTGACATTGAACAGATTAATCATTCTCCACACTGAAAGTAAAATTTGTAATGCATCATATTACAATGAATTTGAAAAATTTACAAATAAGAAAAGAAATTGTATAATATAGAAATATTGTCAAACAATTTCAATAACTTTAATATTTTAGTTATTTAAATATATCTTTTTTATACATTTTATATTATATTATTAAAACTTTAATTAAAAATAAATTATGTTCAACTTATCAAAACTACTATTAATTAGCTTAATAATTACTATTAATAACAATATTTATTAACATTGCTATTAGTGATTAAAATTAAAAATACTTAACTACAAAAGCTATTTAGTTTGATATGATTAATTTTTAGTTTTATTTGTATATGTAACATTTCTCTTTGTTTACCTAAGAACATTCTGACTTTCTGATCTTGCATTGTATAAAATATAATAACAGCATGGGTATTAAAAATATCTTGATACAGGACACAATATAGTCTCAGAAGACAGAAAAAATATTAGTAGCAAAAAAAATTTTATGCTTATTGTGTTTCTTATTTTCTTGCATAGTATTTCAAAGCATCAGACTCCTCTTCTCAAGATTACATAACATTTAAACTGGATTGGACATATATTAAGAAGAAAGCATAGTTTAATGAAAGTTTTGAAGGGAATGGTTAATGGAAACAAGAAGAAATGATGGAAAAGATGGACATTGCTTGATTATATGAGCTGGAAGGATTACATGGAATTGAAGAACTGGAGAATTAAGAAAACAGAGTTATAAATAAATTGGTAATGTGACTGCTCTATGGACCTGTCCACATGACAGAATATAATGGAATTATTGAGGTGGGCATTTATAAATTAGTAAAAGATCTCAAATTTCAAGATAAAGCAATGTCTCATGAAACCTTATTTCATTATTATATTTTTATATCCTAAGTATTTATTAATATTTTACAAATTTATAAATGTACATTTTTTTTAATAATTTAAATCATTATATTTTAATAGCAAATATAGTAAAAAATTTACTAATATTTAATAACCATTTGCATTTTGAGAAATATTCTTATGATTACATAGACAAAAGTAATTTGCTTTTTATATTAATGATCATTCTTCAAAACTGTTTTCAGTTATGATTTTTTAATATTTAAAAAAATAAACAGATTATATTTTTATATAAATACATTCATTTTCAGAATAGATTCCAATTTTGTATTAAAGTCTATGAATATTTTAAAATAATAATTATGACTATTGATTAGATTTTAATATCCTCATAAACATTTAGCAATTTTTTATTTGGATAGCCATAAATTGTAGCATAAATCCATATTATAATAGTTATAAACAAATACTCTTCCATTGGACATGCAATAAGAAGGATTTACAAATCAGACATTTTATGGTATGCTAAAAAATTTGCAAATAATATCCTTACTTATGCCAATGCTAATTCAATATTTAGACTAAAAATAGTCCACTTTTATGCTGAAATGGGTAATAAATTAATCATAGTTATTCAAAGGGATGAAATTTTATATTAGCAGTGATATTTATAAAATCTCAATTAAATAAGCTCATAACTTCAAGTAACAAAATGCAAATTTTAATAATTGATTTAAATACTTCTTTTATTTTTATAATAAAATAAAAATTGTACAGGGGTAATGTGAAGAAGAGAGGCTAGAGATAAGAGAAGATGCATTGAATTTGGAGAGACTTTCATCCTGCAGTGGATTAATAATAGTTGACAATGATGATGATAAAGTTTTACATATAAATTATTCTTATGATATGTGCATTGGTAGATTATTTTTCATAAATATTACTATATATTCTCATTGTTAAATAGAACCACTGCTTATTTACAAGTTACTAAAATTATGAACATTTCTATCATAATTATATTAAATTGTAAGTTGGTTTTATCAAAGCTTTTACAAAATATTGCCACTGATAAAATATTTCACTTCATTAAATATCAGTGATCCATATAACAACCTTCAAGGTAGAAAATGTATTATTTTTGTCAGACTGTTGAATTAGATGTGAGAGAATGTCATTTGCAAGTTTATTGTAATGACTATAAAATTTGACTTGTGAAGTATTCTTATAGTATATGCTTTGGAAGTTCATTTTTTATAAATATTAAATATTTCCATTGCTATTTAATTGCTATTTATTATTTCCTTTCAGGATAATTAAAATTGTTAGAATGTATTGTGACTCTGTGCTATTGCACATTGTCCTTATTAGATATTTAAGCTGTTGAGTTTGTGTTATTATATTCTAAAAAATAAAATAAACTTTATAAATAGATAACATTTTATAAATTGTTTAGCTATTTTAAAGATAGTCTTTGATTTAAAAAAATATAAGCTTAAGGTTTAAAAGTTATTATTTAATTTATGCAGACTTTAAAAAAATGAAAGGTAAATAGAATTAATATTATAGTTATAAACAACAAAGTTCAGTTATTTAATTGTTTAGTAATGATTGATAAATTAATTAAGTTCTTTATTTGATAAGATTTGAAATTATATATCTCTAATTTAAATTAATTGTTTTGTTCAAATAAGATTAAATTGTTGAAGAATTCTGAATTTGTTATTTATAAAATAGGTTTACTTTAAATATTTGCTACTTCCTGGATACATGCGTGAGTTTTTAGAGTGTATGTGCATGTGTATATTTTGATTTCTTGGTTTTAATTGCCAGAATATTTAAGTTTAATCAATAAACAATTAAATATTAATATTTTATTAAAAGTAGTTGATAAAGGGTTAAATATTTTATTTTGAATTTCTGATAAATCTTAGCTGGAAAAAAGATACTAGTTATTAAAATAATAAGATATTATTTTATTGTCTTGTTTTAATTATTTAATTTTATCAGTTATTAAAAGTTAATTACAATTGACCTTTTCTTCAACATTGGTAATTAATGATCACATGCATTTCAAAGTAATATAATTGTATTAATTCCATATCATAGTTAAAATATTTTAGGAAAGAGGTTATTAATGTTCATGGGTGTGAATTAATTTTTAAGATCTGTCAACCCAGGTATATAAGATAGGATTGTCAGTGTCAGAGGTCAGTTCTTCTGGCTTGCTCTCTCTGAATGTTTCTGCTGATCATCATCATTTGATGGATCACTGCAATCTTCACATTTTAACAGTAAAATTTTTCTTTAATTGTTTATTTTTATTTAAATGTAAAGTTATCAAATCTTATAGTTTACCAATTTAACATGCATTGCTAAAAAAAGTAAAGAAGGTATCTTTGTTTTTATTGCTAATTTCACTTTTGAACTCTCTTATTACTAATATTATGCTCCTAGAAGCAATCAATTCATAATGGCTCAATTTCAACAGTTATAGTTTAAATTATGTTATAAAGGAAACTGGGTGATAACTGTTATTTTAATTTACAAAGTCATATGAGACATTGTATTTTATTATATCATATCATCATATTTTATCTTTTGGAAGAGGAAGTTAAAACACGAGTTTTAATTAAAGATTAAAAAACTGTACAAATTGAATTTAATGATGATAAGTTGTTTTAATTATTTCATGCCAATTATTAAGGATTAAATGTCCAACTGCCCAAATTTTTATGAACATTTAACATACTGTTTTTATATTAAAATTAGAAATGATGAATAACCTATTATTTATAGAACAAGATAATCTTTATTTGTGCTTCACTTTCTCTGCATTTGCTGAGAAGCAGAAAAAAAAGGAAAAATTACTTTTTCAAAAATTTACCCAAATAAACTTTGAAAATGAAATTTAGAAAAGAAATAGATATGGAGACAACAACAATGGACATTTAATTATGACTTGTGTTTGATTGTAATCCCAAATGTAATAAGTTATTTTTTTATAAAAAAAAAAAATACTAAAATAGTATTTCTGGATTTATTTGGACAAAAATTAGCAGTTGCTCTTAATGTGTGCCTTCTTTTAAAAGGAGAAGAAGGACTGTGAAAGCCTTGTTATTCTTCTACTGCAACCATGGACACCCCAGATGAAATTCTGTGGATAGCTTATTATTATTATTATTATTATTACACACTATTAATTCAAACTACAGACAAGCTAATTTATGTTTTTTTTTATGTTTTATGCCTTTGTCTTCATTAAAATGGATCCAACTTCTTGTTAGTGTAAAAATAAGACTTTTGTCAATGTTTATTATTTATCATTTAAATTTCAAAGTTATATTGGCTTTATTTTCTGTGAAAGAAAATTCATTTACCTGGTATGGATGTTTTGTTGTATGATCAATATGTCAAAGAAGGACTTTGCATCTTTAAATGGTTTCCCATTTCAGAAGGAGTTTTGTTAAAGAACTAAGATTTAAAAAAATAAATCTTAATAGCAATTCTTTGTTTTCTATGATATTTATGTGTCAAAGTGTCTATGTATTTTACCACACACAAGTAAAATTCATATATCTTGTATGAAGTCATTCTAGGTAAAGTTTAAATTTTATATTTTATCCAACTAGAAATATTTATCTCACATATGTTATTATATACTATTTATGAGTGTTTAATATATTTTATGAGTAAACAACCTATATATGAGTTTATCAGAAGTTCAATATTTTCCTCCATTATTATGATATAATGAAGAATATTATCATAATGAAATTTTATTTCATTTATAGACATTTAATGAGTAATATTTACTTTTCTATCATAAGTTTTCATATTGTTCATTGCAGATGTGTGCATTCCTTATTTAATGCAGAATTTTATTATGCTATTTTAAGTATTTTATAGTCATTTGACTGTTGTTAAACTCATTGGTTCCATATATTGCTTAACATATGTAATTTTAGTGTGAACATGAAGTTATTTAGTTATAAGTGATAATTGTGTTATCTTGCCATTGTTTAGCCTTGGATTAAATTTTGAGCTATAAACTTTATTAAATGGTATTTTATTTATTGTGCTTTATGGGATGGAGGTACTCTTTCCATTGTTCACATTTCATATTCCATGGGAGAATAGTGTTTGATATTTTGAGATGATAGTTGATATATTGCTGTTAGCTAGATCTCTGGAGAGGATCATTATATGGTGCGTTTTCCATTTTTTTATGTGCTAAGACTGTCCACACACAGTTTTTGCCTTTGATATAGGTTTTGGAAGATACATACTTTGTTCATGTTGTTTTGTTCTGCAGAGCCTGTATTTTGCATATCCCTCATGAAGTTAAATACTTTTCCACCATTGAAGGTGAAGTTAATTATGCTTTTGAGAATGTTATGACAATGATAGGATAATTATTGAGGTTCTTGATTCCTCAAGGTACACTTAGTTATTTGTAATGCTTTTGGTTAAGTAAGTCAATGTCTGTATTGTGCTACTTTGCCTTGCCAGTAGTCCACAAGGAAACTAACAAGAAATTAGTAATTTTAATTGTGTATTTTTAAAAGCATAGCATAATAGGAAATGCACAGATGCAATGTTATTTTATTTTTATTAGCTTCTGGGATCTAATCGCTGATGGATTAGTAAATCATTTTACATTTAAATATTTTGTTATTATTATGTGGACATAGATTAAATAATTTTTATGTGTATACTTGGCTTCTGATGAATGCTACCTATTATTTACTAGTCTATTTAAAATTAATGTTAAACAAGAATTAATTTATTTATTGTGATGGTAATGATTATCATTATTGTAATTGTATAATTGTTCAAACCCAGTTAAGTAGCAGTTTATATAAAAGTCATTTTGATTTTTGATACTTCATATAGTAATAAAGGTATTATGAGTAGTTGCCTGACAGGGAATACTTTAAAAAGAACATTGCTTAGTTTATCAATGAAGCTAAGACTATTATTATTGTTTCTTTCATTAAACATTTGTTTAATGCAATAGTTTAATTAGAACAGATTAGAAAGGAATCAGCTAAATATTCCAGCTATTTAATTTAACATCATGTTTGTTTTATAGAACCCAATATAATGTATAAAAGGAAGAAAATATAATTTTAAGTAATAATTTGGTAGTGAAACAATCCCAGAAGTATTATTAGAACATGCTGCTAAATAGTAAAAGCATCTGTATTTGGCATATAATTTTCTAAATATTAATGTAAATAATTTATGTTATATTTATTGTTAATAAATGTACTTGTTAATTATTTAAATCTAGTTTTTGTATATTTTTCTATATGCAAAATTTTTTGGGTCCTGAATTCTTAAAAATAACAGAAATCTTGGTCTGTCAGATAAACAATCTTCATGCAGATCTAAAACCTTAATGTTTATGAAAAAACATTATATAAATGTGTCAATTCCGAAGCTGGAATTGCAATTCAAAGAATAACTATTTATTTAATTTTGCAATGGAACATGTAATCAATCTTTAAGACTGTACATTATCTATAATTTTGTTTATAAAACTATAATGATTAAAATTAATTATTTTATTGTATAGTTAAGGAGTAGTAGAAGGCCATAAAAGTTACCCTTTTTTCTATTATTTTGAATGACATCCTGGGTGAAGGACTATAATTATTCAAAATTTGTATACAATTGTTTTACATTAGTAGTACTCAGATTAGACATTTCTTTATGTAATTGTACCTATTATTATAGCACATTATGACACATTAACTTATATATATATATATATATATATATATATATATATATATAAGTTAATGTATATATATATATATATATCCTACAGTCTACCAGAATGCCAATCATTGGTTTAGCAACACAGTACAACAGTATCATTTCTAAAGTGTAACAAAAGAACTCTGAGATCATTATTTATTACTTCATTAATTATCAACTCATTTACCTAATTATAACTTTAGTGGTGGCAGAAGAAATTCATTATAGTTTATTATACCATTAGAAAGGTACCTTCCACTTCACTCTGCAAGAGTAGAGTATATCAGTATCATATTACCAAATAATTATGGGCGATGTAAAATATTAGAAAAGTCATAGGAATTTATCAAAATGTGTTGCTTAAAGTGCAAAATGTATGTAGCTCAGAGAATATGTTTTTATATAGGGAAATATATATATTTTTAAATATATATATATATATTGCTTGGGAAAGAGTGAAGTTTTCTCTCTTCCCCAAATAGTTAATTATTTTACAATAATATATTTTATTATTATATTTTTTTTTTGTTAGACAGCATATCTTTGTAGCTAAGTATAAGATAACTAACCGACCACTGAGTTAGTCAGCTGTTTTAACAGTCTCAGTGTTATAAGAGTCTTGTTCCATTATAATATTTTTTACTTTACCTTTCCTTTTTTCTATTACCCGATTAGAGTATATAATTCATGAAATTTATTAAGCTGAGGTACTTAAATACAAATTTAAAAATCTATACCATCATTTTTACAATTAGTTGTATAGTTATTTGTTTCTTTCTCTTTATTTTAAATCTAAACAACTCTACTATATCCTAGATAATTTTTCTAATTTCATTAATATTGCTTTGTTTGGATAGAATAACTATTTTAAGTTATAATATCTAGTAAAGTGAAAAATATTTGATTTTTTAGAACTTGCATAGACAGATGCACAATTACTATGCAGATCAATACTATTTAAAAATTAGTTTATAATTTTCGTTCTTAATCATTAGCTTTATTAATTTTTATAAATCATCTTCTCAATGTTAATAACTCTATTAGTTTTACCGAAAATGTGAAATAAAAATAATACTTTTATATTTAATAAAGCATTTTTATTCACTTGCGTATAATGAAATTCCCTAACTCTGGTAACATCATTCGAATAAATTCAAAATATATTTTTCTAGTCTATTTCATTTTATATCAATAATCAGTGAAAAATACTTTCATTATACTATCTAACCATACAAACTAATAAAAGACACAATTCTCAATTATATTCAAATTGTGGAGACTATTTATACTGTGATGCTTTCATATAAGTTATAATTAAAACACTTGAGCCTGCTAAACGTCTCTTCATTGTTGATTTTTTTCTATACGACAAAAACTAAATATATATATATAAATTCTTTAATATATATAATTGCAAAAATTTTATTATTTAATTACTGTACTAAATTTTATTTGAAAACTATGATTTATTAACTTTATAAACAAAGCATAATGTAAACAAATAATATTTACAATTTCATCATAAATGGTTTTAAGATATTTTAGTAGGAATAAAGAAAGTGATTCTATTTATAATTACAAAAAAAAACAACTAATAAATGATAGTTAAATTCAATCCTAGACAACATTTAATATTAGATGTTGCTTCCACTTTCTTTATTCCTACTAAAATATCTTAAAACCATTTATGATGAAATTGTAAAATTAAATAAACATTATTTTAAAATATTGAATTTAAATAATAATTAATAAACCATTAGAGAAATACTGAAATCATTGGTAAACTATTTCTTCAAACCTTAACAACAATTTTAGAATTATTTTTTAAGGAAGATTCATATTTAAATCGCTACACTATTTATTTTGTAAATTATAAATGATCATGCTGAAATTGTATGTCTTGAAAATGTTATTATCTTTATAGTGAACTAGAACAAGAAAACTATTATAATTCAAATGAGGTAAAAAGATCTGGAAAAATTTGATACTATAGTATTAAATTTCTCTCAGTGCATCCAATAATAATATCAATAAATCATTTAACTTCTCATCTTACATAATATGGTTAAAGGAGAACAACTCTCAAACTGTAGTGCTCCCCACTGTAAGTTTTAATGGACAGTATTCACCAAATGCATGCATTTAAATCCCCATCTCCAGATCAGTTTCTGGATTTTGCTTTTATTAATGTTTGGGATTCAAAAATAAAGGGTAATGCAGTTGTACATCCAGAAAACATTTTTAATTGTATTTTATCTGTCAAGCAAAAAACTTAAAAATTCAAATCAATCTTACTAAAAGGAAAATTGCATTTGTAAAATTAAATGCAGATAAGTCTTCATGACATTATATCCATATTTTACCTAATAGAAAAATATCAAATTAATAACAAAAAATCAACATTACCACAAATATAATTAAGGCTTCATTAATAATATAATGGATATTTATTAAATTAATAAATACATATAAAAATGCTATTAATTATATAACATGTTTTCAAAATCTTCATGTTATTTTATCTCAGGTATATCAATGTTTAGGTCTGTTAATTCACACTAATTAATTTAATAGTTTTTATGGAAGTAAATTCTTTAATGATTGGAGTATATAAATGATATTAAGCACAATTTTGATTTTTTTTGCATGTGTGGAATAAATAAAAAGTGATTCTCTAAGACTTTGATTTTGACTACTTTCTTATTCATTCTTCTGTTATTAAGAATATTTTATCTTTTTTTTATTTTTTTAAAATTGTCTTATATCCTAGCTCCCTCTATTACATATTATTTAAAGTAATTATTTATAATCACTACAACACTTTATTTATATATACTTTTATTTACTATATCTTTTATTGTAATTATTATATAACTCTCTCTTATAAATTTATATTATACTGTTTATATGTAAATATTATGCTAAGTTTCTTTAAAAAAATAATATGTAATATCTATAAATATATTCATGTTTATACTCCTATGAAAGCATTTTTTTATTTTACAACCCATAATTCATTTATAACTAATTATCTCTTTATATATATTTTTTCTATATATTTTTTTGAGAATAATATCTATACCAATGTCATCCTAATCTCAGAATCCCTATTTAATTTTGGTTTTATCTTTCTTATTAGTATTCCTTATTTTTCTTTCTTTAATATTGCCTGTGTGTAACATCATTTTTATTGAACTTTGTGTAAATTCATGTCACCAATATGAAGGAAACAGGACACAAATTTATACAAGGTTCAATAAAAATGGTGTTACATGCAGACAATATTAAAAAAAGAAAATAAAATCAATACTAAGAAAAAAGATAGAACCAAAATTTAATAGCAATTTTGGGATTAGAATGACATTGGTATAGATATAGTTTTTTAAAAGATATATAAAGACAAATATATAAAGAGAAAATTACTTATAAATGAATTATGGGTTGTAAAATTAAAAAATGCTTACATAGGAATATAAACATGAATATATTTACAGATATTACATATTTGTTTTTAAAAAAAACTTACCATAATAATTTACGTATAAAACAGTATAATATAAATATATAAGGTAGAGTTTATATAATAACTATAATAAAAATTAAAGTATATAAATAAAGTGTCATAGTGATTATAAATATAGTTCATTTAAATAATATGTAATAGAGGGAGCTAGGGTATAAGAATTTTTTAAAAAATACATATTATTAACCCTTTTCCCGCCTCTTACGAGGCTCCTTGTCAACATCTGACATCACTCTAACTCTGCCAGTTCTTATGCTAAAATATTCGTTTGACAGGTTTTGATTAGGTTTTTAAAAGTTCTGTAAGATGGTGCCCTCTTCCGAATTATTTTACAAGTAAAAAATAAAAAAAAATGCATTTAAACCTAAACAAAGAAAGAACATTAGTTGTGATTGGTTGTTACAGTGCTCTCAGCCGAAAAAGACATTCTGATTGGCTGGAAAGAACAAAGAAACCACCTGATCAAAGAAAATTAAAAAAACCGCTGAGATTTTCATTTTGAATATGATTTAAAGTATTATAAAATTATATTTATGGAAATTACAAATTATTTTCAGAGAGAATAATAAAAAAAACAAAATTATTTTCGAAAAATATTGAAGATTTTAGTAAAAATATTTAAGATTTAGTAAAAAGAAATATTTACTTTTCTATAACGTAAAAGTCGACCTTTTTGTTTATATTATAGCTTTTATGTTGCCGAAATTGAATATTTTAGAATAAATAAATAGCAATTTATTTTTGAAAGAACTTTCATTCTCTTCATAACCTGAAAAATTAGTAATAGACATTTTATAAATGTATCTGAGTTGAATTTAATATTATAGGCGAATATGTTTTAACAATAGGCTTTGTCTTCAGTTTGTGAGTTGGCCAATTAAAAGATTTGATTTTTACCTCATACAACCAATAATATAATTAGCGGTTAAAAGGTTAATAACAGAAGAATGAATAAAAAAATAATACATATTATATGATTTAAAAATTAAAAAGAATATTAATAAATGAATTAAGGCTGAACTGATAATTATATGGAAATAAAATTATTAAATATTTTATTAAGATGGAGCTAATAAAACCAAAGTTTAAGTTTATAAGGAATAGAAATAACAATAAAAATGAATAATATATACATGTATAATTTATATTTATTTTATATATATTATATATTTTATTTTATATTAACTGGATTATTTTACTTGTATTTGATTATATTTATTTCAGTTTCATTATGTTTTGTTATATATTTTACATTGTTTTTTATTATTTTATTAATTTTATTGTTTACATTTTTATGGTATTAATTATATAGTTATGTATTTTATTTTATGTTGTTCACTATATCATAGCTCTGAAGAAGACTGCAGGACAGTTGAAACATAATATATATATATATAGATAGATAGATACAAAAAAAGGTTTTTGTTAAAAAGTGTTCAAAATAGTGGATAAATTTCATTTATATAAAATATTTCAGCAAAATAAAGGAAATGGTGAATTAGGTAATATTTTTGAAGTTTTTATTACTAACTTGAAAAAATAAAAACATTACTAATTTCCCTAAAAAATGTTTTCTTACTTGACTATGTTTTAATATTATATATTTAAATGAAAATAATATAAGCAATTTAAATAAAAAAGTATTAATAAAATCTAGATTAAAACACAAATTAAAAAGAACAAAATTAAAATTAAATCTTACATAAACTGATAAAGAAACATATAAAAATATTAAAAATGATAATAAAAATAATAAGTTTAGTATAAAGAGAATTCACAACAAAATTAAAAATGAAATATTTATTTATTTGTTTGTTTTTTAAGTGAATATTAAATACTTAGATGTTTTAAGCAAAATGTGTCTAATAATCAAATAAAGTAATCAGGAAACAGAATACTAAGACTCCAATTATCAGTTATAAAAAATGACAGGGATTACTTAATACAAACAATTTTATAATATAATTATAAGATTAATATTTCTTTGCACATTTGTGCTTAGCTTACAGTGCTAAATATTATTCTAGTTAGCAATAAACCTCTGTTAATTTTTTTATAATTTTGCTTGTATAATCAGAAATATATATTTAAAAAATAAATTGCATTTTTCAATACATAGAAAAATATTGGAAATAATTTACATTAAAAAGATTTTTGATTTAACCGAGTATTCTGATGACCTGTTAGAGTCTTAAGATCCAACCATTTTCTTCATGATTTTTATCTTAACATTTTCTAAAGCTTAAAATTATGTATTTGTATCATTTCTATTACTTTTTTAAAAGTGAGTATCAAAAGTTATTCAGTAATTCAATTTAAGACAATATGTTGATACATTAAGCCCTTTCAACAAAAATAAACCTATTCTTTTTTTATTTATATTGATTAAAGGAATAAAAAATTGAAATAAATAGGAAAGCAATCCAATACTGTAATTTTTAAAAGTTACTGCTTTATAAAATAAAAATTTACATAATAATTATATTATACACACAGTTGATATCCATAATTAATTCAGTCATACCTTCATCTTTACATTGGCACAAGTCAAAAAGTATATTCTTTATGGAGTTTAAATGCTATTTAAAATAAGCTTTTGTAAAAAATTTAATTTGCATTAAATTAAATATAAATTTTAAATAAGATTTTACTTTGATGCATTATCAATGTTATGATGACATATAGGCTAAATGATGAAAATCCATAAAACATTTTAGTCTTTTAACATCTTTATGTATAATATTCACTTAAGCAGATAATTCATCCTGGGAAATTTTCATATGATATTGCTACTAAATATATTTATGAACTTTGGAATTATTCGAAAGATTGTGTATTCATTGTTACTATTAGATATTACTGGTAATATACTATTACCATAAAGATCTTTATTTCATAAAACTTACACTGAGTTGATTTTGGTAATTTTAATATTCCATGTTATGAGAGAGCATCATTCTACAATAGTTATACCCACATGTAATTCTTTGTCTTGATTTATATTTTATTTAGTTATTAGTGACAGATTAACTCAGGAGTTATGATCATTTTATGTTCATTGTAATGGCATTTGAAAAATTTTCACTTTGATTTTATGATATAATCAATTAAGATTATGTAATTTTTTATCAATGTTTTATATTAATATTTTATTGGATGGCTAAATATCTTTATTTTTGAAGTATCTAGAGAGATACCTAAAATTACTGTTAAGGTTGCTTGAAAATTTTGTTATTTCGCATGCCTCTGATTTGTCTGGTTAAATGTGTTATATTTTGAAATTCATCTATACTTTTCATGTTCTCTCAGATGGTGGAGTCATAAAGAATTATTAGTATGTCATAACATATGTTTGTGCAGTGACACGATAACTCAAGTGTGAATACAAAAGATCTTTTTGTTCTATTTTTAATGAATGAGTTCTCATAATTTTTTTTGGAAGAGTGAGCATAATCAGATATTTTTATAAAAAATTTTAATGAATATATCTTTATAATAACTATCTTTAAATAGCATCTTTTTTAGCATTTGTGTTCAGTAAGCTCAATGAATGTAGTCAAAAGCAATTTAAAATTCAAATTGAATTACTTAGTAATTCATTAATTTGGATTCTATAATATAACATAATTTATTGGGAAGTGTAATACCACATACTATCTTTGTTTATCTGCTATTTATTTGAAACAATCTCTTTCAACAATTTCACAGTTTCACATTGTCTTTAGAGAAGGATATATTTGCATTCCAATGTTGACTGGAGTTTATAAGGTCCTTATGCATTATTTCTGTTTTATTACTGAAACAGAATACTTTTTATCATATATCTTTTGTTCTTCATCTATTTTTTAACTTAATTCTTATATATATATATATATTACTTTTGGTTTCATTTTCCATCAATTTAAAATTCTGTTTACATAATCCATTTTTAATTACATTCGAATATCGGCCTTTCAAGCCAATTGTGCAAACGCTTTGCGAGTGTTAAATAATAAATGAATACCCTCTGACCAATACATAAATTCTATATCTTGTATTGGTCAGAGGGTATTCATTTATTATTTAAGACTCGCAAAGCGTTTGCACAATTGGCTTGAAAGGCCGATATTCGAATGTAATTGCAATCGTATACAGACGCTATAAAAATAAATGCTTATTTATATAATCCATTTTTATTATTTCATAACTCCAGTATACATTGTAATACTTTATTTTTTTTATGTGACAAAATCACTGAGAATATAAAAACAAATCATATTTATTATCTTTTATTTTTTTTAGATAGATCGGCTTTCTTTAATTTACTGAATTTTCAAAAAAGTTTAAGATTTTTTTTTTACTTAAATGTTTTTTTAAATGTTGGTGAATCATTTTGTTTATAAACCGATGGCTTAATAAAAGAGAAATTAAAAAATATGAATGACTCAAATTAAACTGGATCCTGTGAGTTTTTTAACTACTCTTAAATTGATTACATGTAATTAATATAGATGTATAAGATAAAAAAAAATTGGATGATGTAGAAAAGAGAAGATACAGTTGAAATAACTGACATAACCGTGGTGAGATTTTTATTCTGCAGTGTTTGAGAATTATTAAAAATGTTTAAAATGGGAAAAATATATATTATTATATTATAATAATTTTCCTAACAAAAGTCAAATAAATAACCAGTTAAAACAAAGCTGTAAAATATGAATTGAAAATAGCAAGCTTTTAATCGATCTGATTACCAATAAAAATAATAAAATCAATAAAATACACATTACTTATGATGAAGGGATTTATAATGACTTTTACATAAATGTCTGGACATATCAAGTATAGAGGACAACATATCCAGAATAATTATTGCCATGTCATTGTGGATGATCAAACATCTTGTTTAAATTATAAGTCAATAAAGCAACAAACATATATAGAAATAGACTATAAAATATAGTGAATGCATACTATTAATAAATATTATGAAACAATATGTCAATTAAAATGGAATGTACATTTGCTTTCTTGGTTATCAAGTACCTGAAGGAACAGTGAGTTGGGCCTTACATTAGATTTTTTAGTCAAGTATATTATTGAACCTAAACTACTGTGATATATTTATTATTGATCAATAAAATCTAGTTAAACCTATCTACTATCTCTGTATTTGTTGCCAGAGTATAACACGTTTGTAATAAATTATCCAGATTCAAACACCAAAATATCTAATAATACAGTTAAACAAAATATTTTATTTTATAGTCAAGTCACTCAGATGACATTTTAATGCAGAATAAAATGTTAATATTGTGAGTAAAATATGCCTGAGGTGCAAATCTATTTTCTGCAACTCTACTTATTTCGAAGTACTTCCTTTTAGACTATCTAGAAGTAAAATACTCTCTTTAGTTTAACATAGATATTCTTTAATGTAAATGAAAATCTGTTATATGTGTTTGATTTAGCTATATAAATTTTATTGTTTCAAAGAATAAATAATATTTATAGGAATTGATGTGAATTTAGCGCTTGAAAAGACATGGATATATACTTTGACTCTGTCTCTAGATTATTGACTCTATAAAGTTTTTCAAAAACGCCTCTATTTAAAAACTAATCTGTTGTCATCATCAAATAAAAGCCTAAAGTTGATTGGCCTAGCTGTTTTTAAATTATTGTCTCAAGATAAAACCAATATATAGAGACAGAACGAGAGAAAGATTGATGTACAATTAAAGTTTCACTCTTTTTATTAAAAATCAGTATAAAACTTAAGTATTATGAAGTGAAGTAAATTATTTAATTACGTTATTATTTTTTATAAACAAAAAGTTAGCAGTTTTATTTTTAATGACTTTGTAAAAGACAATGATCCTCTCACAATCAGATGTGAGCATTGTAAACATTAATCATCGTGACAATTTAAAATTATCTAACAATTACAGCAGTGATTTTCGAAAGACAGGAACTGAAAATAGAACAAACATAATAAATATATTAATATTCTGTAAAGTATTTCAAAAAAAGGAAATATATATATATATTTTTCTAAATTAAGAATTTTGGATATTGTTTCTAAAAAGATGATATTTAGAACGATTTATCGTTTACAGTCAATTATTAACTATAATTACCACTATCAATAAATACTTAATTATTTTTATAACAGTAATTATGATTACAATTAAATTAGAAATTAGAAATTTCATTAGATAAATTATATTAACAATTATCTTTAAATCAACAATAATAAAACAGAATGAACATGAAAACATGATCAGAAATATATTTCATGTCTCTGAACAATAGTAAACAAAAGCTAATAGACTTCAGTAGTAATTTGTCATGGTATCTCACTCATTTAATACAAATTCTAAGACAAATAGCTGGAAAGTACTTTTTATGCCTAAAGTTCTGGCTTTGATTAAGAAAAAACTTTTTTATAATAATGATTTTCAAAATTATGTGCTGAGTGGCCTTAGTGTACCTTTTACTTCTATTCTTATGTTATATCTTAAAAATGATAAGATTTTATGCTTTATTCCATAATCCAATAATGATGATTTCATAAAATGTAGCCTATTGCTTTTTGATTGAAGTATGTTTCTGTTTAGAATAGTCATTAGAAAAGAGTAGCCTCAAAAATTAAAAGCATCTGAATTGATTTTCATCTGAATGGTGTGAAAAAATATCAGTTTGATCAATTAAATAAAACCATTTTGTCATTCTATCAATATAGTATTCAAATGTCACTTTACCTCTAAACAAATGATTGTATATTTATTCAATTTTTATTTGTTGATATGGGAGCAAAAAGAATCCATGTAAATGCAGTGTTATTATATTATCATTATTTCATAATATATTTTATATCATATCATTAAAGTTAAGATATATAGCATTATGTATGTGTTAGAAAAAAGTGCCAAACTATTTTGATGAATAATTTCATGTGTCATTGCATTAATTAAGCACCTTACAGTTTTATATTGGAGTGGATACTTCATTGGCAGTAATAATCACTTGTTTAAGGGTAGACAAAGGAAAGAGTGGTGGGAAGTATAAAGTTAGTCAGAAAAAGAGAGATCAGTAGCATAGTTTTTATTTGTTTATAAATATACTTTTAGTTAAACTTCTTAATAATAATGTAAAACTCAATTTATTATTATAATAAAACATTTTAACACACACACGCCTTAATTTATTAGTATTTGCATGTTTTTATGTATATAAAAGTTAAAACTTCCAATATTGGGTTAAATAGTATGAAAGTTTATTTTTAATCTTAAATTTTAAATAAATTATAAATAGATTGTTTTCCTGTAATTAAGTCTGTTTCTTTTTTATGTTTTGTTTTGTTTTTGTTAACATATTTTATTGGAGTTCATTATGAAAGATTCAAAAACTGACTTTTAATGAAATAATTGTTTTAAGCATGTTTTGAAATAAAGTGCAATAATTTAATGTTTAAGATCAAAGTTTTAATTAAGTTATCGGATGTGTTTTGAAAAACACATTAAAATTAATTATATCCAAGATCAAAGTTTTTTTAATTAAATGATTTTTGTAACTATGTTTTGCAGAACAATGTGATTAAATTAATTATATTTAATGCCACTTGGTGGTATTGAACCAGTCAATTTTGATTGCTTACCTGTTTCACTTGTTTTACCCTTACACCTATACCTATGCCAGGTTTAAACCCTTTCAAAGTATCTACACAAACAACATTGAGTGACTATGTATGTGATCACACATATGTATGTGAGTGATATGCCTGTAATTGGATGGCATACGTATATATTACTGATATATGTTTGTTTTAAAAGTCGCGTAGTTAAAAAAAAGCGATTTAATTTGAAATGTTAATCTTTTTTTTTTTTATTAATACAATTATTTTATCTTTTTTTTGCTGGAATTGCATATATATAGAGTATATTCCAGGTACTGCCATCCTACATATATGGTGGCAGAATTAGTTTTATACTGATTATAAATTCAATTTTTAGTTAAATTGTAAACAATTTAAATTAGACCACCTTGACTTTCTTGATCTGGTGTCAGTTTGGTTTAATAGCCTTAAAATTGACAATAGCATTTCTGAGAATTAATATTCTTTTGAAATTAGCTGAGTCATAAAATAGAGAACAATACGAACTGAGATTTAAACAGTGACATCAGGTTAAGGTTAAATTTTAAGTATTAAATGACTTATATTTCAGGGGATTTTCTAGCTGTGTACAAACTCATAAACAAGCAGATGTTCAATAGTAAAAATTGTATAAATAGAGCAATTTTTGTACACAATAGAGATATACTATATCATTTGTAAAGAGTATGAAGCTGAACCCCTGTGCCTATTTTATCTTTAACATGGTGAGGTAAAAAGGCATAAACTCACTGCATCTCTTGTAGGATGTGGGAAACCAGGTCCCAACTTAGCCTGTGATTGCAGTTAACCATCACTGCTGCAATGGACTAAATTACAGCATAGTCATCAGCCTACTATTGTAAGAGGATATTTATGGAAATCTAGTCACCCATTAAGAAGAATAGTGTTATAATCATCCAGGTGTTGGAAGCCACAAAAAATCAAATGGGTAATCTTTATAATAACTACTGCGTAGCTCTGTGTATAAACTGTTAATTTTGCAATATCTACTTAAGCTAGCTATATAATAAACCACATTCGAAAATCTGCTTTCTGAGTTCTGTAAATAAATCTGACAGACACTAATTCATGTAAACTCAATCTCGTTTGAAACTAAAACCTATAATGAGAAATCATTCTTTTAAAAATAAAACACTCTAATAATTTAATTTAAGCTATTACTGTGGTCTGTTATGCCTATTTATTCTCTTTTAATTTACTTTTATGATATTATTATTATATGTATTTTAATATATCAAATAACTTGAAACTGCGAGTATTTATATATATAATTTTAGTCTATTTTTCACAAAGATATTTTTATATCTTCATTTTAATAAATATTAAATATTTGAATTATTATTCTCAACTCGCTGTTTCGAGATCTTATTATTATTTATACTGATCAATTTTATGTATTAATATTATAGTAATCAGTTACATCCTAGATAAAGTTGTAGTTTGCTTAAATTATAGTTATGAATTACAACTATCTATATATGTGATCCATATATCACAGGAACTAGCCACAGGGATATTATTAAGCATATTTATGATGTTTATCAGTAATTGTCCTTCAAATATGCTTTTTCCTCCCTAGATTAATATATATTAGAGATGCAGGTTTGGTATCTTAATATAAGTTACTAATTAATTTATTCCTTAAGTAGTATGTATGAGATACTAGTCTTGGGAACTGGGTTACATAGATATAAAAATAAACGCTCTCTCTTTTAAGGTACATTAAGTTAGTTAAATGCATTTACATTTATATATGTATAGGTTGTGAATGTGTCATTACAAAGTACCTATACTACACTAACTGTTTGCTGCATGCTTTCTTATGAGTGCTGGTGGAGGTGACCCTCATACTTCTAGTTCGGTTAAAGCAAACTATTTTAGAACTGGAACACAAGGATCCAGATTGTTATGAAAGCTTATGTGACCCTCTGAACTATTAATGTTCTATTTGTAGCAAGTCGTTCAGTCCTAGGGCACCAAGCATTTGATCCTGAGCATTTGATGCTGAAGTCCATGAATAATGACCCATTTGCACCTTTATCTTGATTAATATTTTAATATGTGCCATCATGTGTGTCAGTAGACCTAACTTAAACCAGTTTTTTCTCCCCTATGTTAAATGTTTATTCAGCACTCAGCTGAACCCTAATCTACATCATCATACTAACCTGCAAATCTTTGATCCTAATTATGTGCTCAACTCTTAACCTATTCTATACAAACAGATGCCACAGAAGTGCTATATGTTTAGTTATATAGCTTTGGCTCATATGTTCCATGTGATTTGGCAGACTGCAAACTAGCTAGATTTTGGCATATTAAATAGGCATAAACATGATCACTGCAGATTATTTTATTAAAAAAATATAATGAGAGAAATATGTAATTATGAATCTCATTCACTATGTGATGCCTACAACTGTAATATTCCACATGCCTATTATATAAATATTGTATGTTTTATTGATGATTTTTTTATTTTATTTATTAAAGTATTAATAAAATATAACTCATTTCTATTTTATTGCTTGTAGTCAATTCACACTCAACTCCATATTAATTTATGCGTACATCATTATAGATATGAATACTTCTTTAGTAGACTTAGTGATTAACTATTAATATACTGTTAGTTCACTTAGCCATGTGGGCACATTGATATTAATTTATTCATTTACTCACTGAGTCTCTTGCTTTACCATTTGCAACTGCTGGCTCTTGATTAAATTAAATTGGTGTGTAACTTAGGAAATGTCATTCATAGGGTATAAAGTTATGGAGTAAGGTGGAGCAGGTTGAATGTAGGTCAAATTCTGGATCTTCCATCTGGATTCGATCAGCTTTAGTACATTTTACCTATACTCTATATTTTGTTGTATGGATGTACAAATGTTACCGGTACAGTATGTGAGTCTATAAAATTATTATCAAATTTCTTACAAGTTAATAAAAGTAGTATAATTATTGTAAAATTATATAAAAGCAAAAAATGACTTGATTTGTTTTTAATTCAATTGCTCCCAGCTTGAGGAGATAGACAGACTTTATCAGTTTTTCTAGCTTTTTCTCTATGGCAGAGATAGGTTGGAAAATAAGCATGATGAAGTATCAACAAAGTTTCAATGAGAACTAAATTAATTGCTATATGAAATAGAAACTATAAATGAATAAATAAATACCTATAGAATTTTTCTCTCAAACTGTTTGCCTTAGTTAAACTATTGTCCTAAATTTACCTGCTATGTTCACTTGTTATGAATCATCCCCAAACTAATTTTGTTAATTAATTGATTTAAAAAAGTGCACCCAACTACAACATTTATTGAATATATATTTCTCTGCAGAAGAAGAATGAAATCTAAAATATTCAGGGATAATTCATTGAGTATTCACAGATTGCCTGGACATCAATAAAAGCAACAGATCCAAACTGTGTTATATATATATATTACACAGACTATTGCATAAATTTAAGAAAATAAAAAAATACGTTAATAAAACACTTAGTTAATACATTCCAAACTTAAATTTATTTATCTCATTCTTGATTTGCTTTTTAAAAAAATGTATAAGTTCAGTGTTATAATAAAATAGTAGTTAATAATAATAGCTCAAATAATACATATCATAGGCTAATAATAAAAATAAACATGAGTTAGTTCCAATGCACATAAACTGTTACAATAATAAGAGCTAAAATGATAAGTATTAATAAGGCAAAAGCACAGCAAACTAAGAAGAGAAAAATTCTTATATCTCTTTTTTAAAAATCTAATTACTTAATGTTTTAAGCATATGACACAAAAGGGTTAGGTTACATTCAAATCTTCTTTCACCAACACATCCTCGAAATATGTTTAGTGGTTTAACATTCTCAAAATACTACCAAATCTTATAATTATCATGATTATCTTTCTACAATGATCAGATATAATATAAACTTTTATTAAATTAACACATGTATTCTTTTATTTTTGCTACAAAGCTCTTTCTTAAAATAATTTGATCTTAATTTATATCAATTCTTGCTCATATAATCTTATAAGTAAATAAATCTTAGGTTCTTTATGATGAATTATCTCACAATTACCAATTTTGTTCTTTTCTTTATTTCTTGAAAACCTAATAAGAATATCATCCTAGTAAAGCAATACTAACAGCAATATATGATTTTACCCTTAAGATAATATCTTATTGAATTAAACAATTATAAAATTTGCAATTAACATTAAACATGAAAAACTCTTAAATTAAAAAATAATAATACACTAGGGTGACATTCATGATATCATGTATGGAAAAAAGTATTTTGTTCTTATCCACAATATCACAACAATAGGTTTGCTCTTAATTTTTTACTAAAATAAAATTAAGCAATCTTATTATCATAACTGATGATGAGTAAATTAGTAAAATGATTCTCCAATGTGATTAAGAATAAATAAAATTGATTAAAGTGATCTTATACCAATTAAATAAAATGGTTTTATTATTCTTAATTAAATAATATTTTAATTTGCTAAGTGCAGATAGTTGAAAATTGAAAGAAATTGAGATACTGCCAAATCTCTAGTGCTTGTTACAATACTTAATTGACAGCCAATCAAATGTCAAGGATAGCTGTCCAAATGACATCCAAACCCAAACACACAACAAAGATTTTATGAGAAAAGGGTGGCCACCCTTTTCTCAACTTTTCTTTTATAATATCTAAGCCAGTTGTAAGTATTTAGGTTTGAAAGCTTGAAGCTTTTAATTCTCTTCACAATTAACTCACTGAGTCTAAATCATAAACGTACAATGCAAAATCCTATGATTTACTATGTAGTAGTTTTTAGAATACACAACAAGCAGTAAAGTATGTAAATAATATTTTAATTTGCGAAGCGCAGATAGTTGAAAATTACTAAGTATTATAACAAGCGCTAGAGATTTGGCAGTATCTCAATTTATTTTAATTTTCAACTATCTGTCCTTTGCAAATTAAAATATTATTTACATACTTTACTGCTTGTTGTGTATTCTAAAAACAACTATGTAGTAAATCATAGGATTTTGCATTGTATGTTTATGATTTAGACTCAGTGAGTCAATTGTGAAGATATTTAAAAGCTTCAAGATTTCAAACCTAAATATGTATGACTGTCTTAGATATATAGAAAGAAAAGTTGAGAAAAGGGTGGCCACCATTTTCTCATAAAATCTTTGTTGTGTGTTTGGGTTTGGATGACATTTGGACAGCTATCCTTGACATTTGATTGGCTATCAGCTAAGTATTGTAATGAGCACTAGAAATTTGGCAGTATCTCAATTTATTTTTAATTAAATTAAATAATCTTCTTTGAAGTTTTTTTTAAAATAAAGTGACTTTCATATTACATTTCTTTATATTATGCTCTTAATGCATAAATAAACAAATACAATTTTTTGGTAAATAGTAAGAGATTCTGACAAATGCAGATGATAATAAAGGCAAACAGGCATGAATTCATAATAAAAATAACATTTATTAACATTAATAACATTCAACAGACAAATATCAAGCTGTTTTACAAAAATTATTAAAATTCACCAAAACATAATAAAAATAATGTAAATGAAAATTATGTATTACAATTTACAAATAATAGAAATGATGTCCAATGGTTAAAAAACATTCTATGGCTTTGATAATTTCAGGAAGTTATTACATTTGGCACATTATCTTACAATTATAAAGTCCATAGATGAAAATATTCAATATCTAAGTAAAATATAATCCTACTAATCTTTGGTTGGAAATGAATGCTGAAAAAGATGTATGCCATCTCATATAGCCACATATACAATTATAAATTTAATTTTAAATATATCAGTTTTAGAATATCTTGATGTGCTAGCTAATCACATCTACAAGACCTACACATCAAAAATACTTGGACAAATAAAGAATGTGACCGAAGGTATGGGTGATATTTCACAGTACCTACAAAATATAAAGTGTCAGGATAAAGTCATGGTAATACACTACACATGGCTTTAGATAAAATATACCACTAAGAAAATCCACATTAATAGATAAAAAAGCAAGAGCAAACTAAGATGATGGCATGAACTCTAGGAAGCACCAATACATGAGGTCAATAATGAGCTAGGACTTTGTCTCTATTAAGGAGAAATAAAAATGAACCACCAGAAGAAAAGGGGTTTGCTTAAATAAAGCATTCCATGATTGGTATCTCAGAGATGAAAACTAAAACTCACTGACAAAAATATAATAAACTATAAAAAAAACTCTACTATCTCTTAAAACAACAATAAAGTGATGTATAAAACTGATAAAACAATAAACATAGCAAAATATAACTAAATATAAAATTGTGGCATAATAATTAAACAATGAAAAATATACATCAGTTTCCAAACTCTTCCAGCAATTGCACATATTCAAAAATAAATTCAAAAGGGACAGGTATAATAAATTTTAAAATATTATTCCAGCAATATTCTGAGAATATTACATGAAATACCTGTTAAAATCATACCTAAGATTACAAAAATGCATAGAAATTCAAAGAATTTAAAAGAAATAAATATTAAAACTAAAATTTATACCAATTACCAACCTAATAAAAGAAAAAGAAAGTGTCCTTCATCTTGATATTCATAGCATTATGCTAAATAAAGTTAACAAAAGAGTTATTGAATATCTTGCAGACTTTTCAGGATATTGAGGTAACATTACAAAATAAATTAACACACATAGCAATTCACAACATATGAGGGATGCAAATTCTTGAAGTCACTGGATAGGTAAAATAAACATGACAAACATTGTACATTTGTTATAGTACATTGTATAAATAAACTTAACACTTCTTTTTAAAAGTACATTATATCATTATAATAAAGAGAAAGTAGTCTGAAATGGAGCACAATAAGGTTAAGAGCAATTTTAAATTAATATTTCTGGAGACTAGATTGTGCATAGCAATAAATTAAATCATATAAATTTATTAAGATAAACATTAATTTATTTGTGGTGATTAAAATAAAGAATAAGTTTATAACAGCAATTAACATCATATATAAATTATAATTAAATTATAAATACATATCATCAAGAAAAGGTTAACTATTGATTTTCTTTCACACAAATGAGAAAATAAAATATTTGGAAAAATTTTAATATTATTATCTTTAAAAAAAAAAAAAAAAATCAAAAATATGTTTTTATAAAGTTATTTATAATTCAAATTAAGTTAAGCAAATATTATTTATATTTTAATTGAGCATTTACTTTACTTGATTGTTAAGAAAGACAAACCTAGACTGCATTGTAATCAATACTATTAATTTAAAAAAAAGATTTTACCATTATTACCATTCACTTTTAACTGCTCTTGATATGTGATTTTTTTTATTTGTGCACCTGTTACTATTAGCATATATATAAAACTTCAACTATTTTTCCAATCTTATTTCATGCTAGCACACACATATGTAAGGCTCCATAGACATTTAATTACTGAATATTATCTGATTATATTTCCTTTGTCTATTACAATCCAAGTGGTTTTAGTAATCTTAGATTTATGGTGATCAGCATAGTATTTTTTGTCAGAATTCACTTTAATGGTAATCCCAGATATCAAACAAAGAAGAAAGCTTTTGTGTACCCCCTCTAAGTAGATGATACCTGCAGTATATCTTTCTTTGCTATTAATTCAATATTATTTATAAAATAAGGTAATGTGAAAACCAATTTTGTTAAAAAAAGAAAGCAAGTGTCCTTTCTTCTGAATTCATTTTTGTCTTTGTACTAACCCAAACAATGCAATCTATAACATTGAACACTAACTTTGAATATGTGATTTCTTTCTTCTAATTTTAATAAAAGCATTGTTGTCATCCAATATAATTTAATTAAATATATATTTTTTTATTTTAATAAATAAATGATTCATTTATTCCAGATTGATTTGAAACAAATAAACGTATTTTTATTAAACATATGACTTTGAATTTCTTTCTTTATATAGCTATTTATAAAGTATAAAAAATGACAAATAAAGATGTGTGTACACCACAATATATATATATTATCCTTTAAAATGAAATATATTCAATTTATTTTTTAGAAACAGGACACATTATGAATTGTGAAGAAAGTATTGAAGTCATCAAATATTGTAAAAATTATAAAGAAAGAAAAGTATATGAAACATTGTATATACATGAAAATAAAGAGAAATGTATGAATTTAGTACAAGGGTCGGTTAAGTTAGGTGGAAAATGGTCATTAAATAAAAATTTGAAAATTTAAAAACATCTTTATTGTTAAGTTTGACCTGTATATGATATGTAAATCACGTGAATTTTTTCAATTGTTGTAATATCTTGATAAGGTTCATTTTTTGAACGAAAATCGATTAGATATTAATAAATTTATTATTTATATATAATAAGTATTTAGTTGTCTATAGATTGAATATATTTCATTTTAAAGGATAGTATATTAGAAAGACAACATAATGGTTTTGTAATGCCATCATTGTGAAATATATATATATATATATTGTAACCCACAGTCAATTGTTACCTTATAACTGATGGATAGCCAATATCGGGAAAGTCAAAAAACGACCATATAACCTGTACTAATAATAATGATGCTCTGGCACAAATGTTGGAATCAATGGCTACAGAAATAGGCACAATAATAGTTATGAATTTTTAAAACTCTGGACTATATAAGTCCTTTTACAGACAATATAATAATTAATACTAATTACTAAAATACAAAGTTCTTATATTACATTAAATCTTATCTCAGGTTTTATATTTATTTTACTTATATAATCTTTTACAATTTTAAAATCTTATTTTAGGTCTTTAAATGTCTTTATCTCAGGGTTCAAATTTAAAATTTACTTGGAACAAGAAATGCTAATGGTATTATTCAAGCTATACCTTAAAACATTTTATATTTTTTACTTAATTTCATCTTTAACATTAATATTTTAAAGAGGTAGAAATAAAACCACACAATAATAAAGTATTTAAATAATATGGTTAGTAAATTGGAACATTTTTAAATATTTTAAAGTTCATCAAGTATAATTATTTCATTTCTACTAACTATAAAATACATAAATATCATATCTCCTGATGCAATTTTATGAAGCAATATCATGAAATAATGCAGCAGGCAGTAAGGGTATATTTCTTGCTACCAACTACAGAATAAGTGCATTTGAAATAAAATAAAGAACATAGTATTTATCTTCTGATAATATGAATGAAAATGAACAATAAACAAAATGAATGAATAAACTTGAAAATAAATAGTCTCATATACAGGTAAAATGAGCAATAACTAAAGCAGATCAATAAATTTTATGTCACCATTGAAGTGTACTCTAATAAAATAAGTAACAATGAAAACTTTATAAAAATATATTTTCTATACAATAAAATATTTATTTACAATAAGTGTTATACTGACAAATATTAATAAATTTTACACAGGAATGTACCTTTCATAAAACATTCCTAGAAATTTATAAGTAATTACTATTGCTCAAGTGTTTTTCCATCTATTTAATATGGTCTTTATTTCAAACATTATACCCATAGAGTATCAACAGTACATCTATATGCCCCTATCTAGGTCATTAGTAAGATATTATATACTTTTCATGACCAAAACAGGATTAAAAAATCACTATGGAGATACTTTATGGATTTTAAAAAAATAGTGACAAATATTATCCAAGATAAATAATGCACTTATAAACAATAATGATACCTATGTTGGGGCATGGAAATAAATATGCCAAGACTTATAATGCATTTTAAGTTTAAAATTGTAATAGAGCTAATAATGAATTATATAAAAAAAATGTTTTTAGATATTTGCAATATAATAAAATATACTTAATTCTATGGCAAAATGAATAATAAAAATACAAATAAATAAAATATGAATGGGCACCCAGTAACTATGTGCTGGCAGTGCAGATAAATAAACAAACCATACTTGCACCCATGAAAGAGCGAAATGCATATAAAAAGCAATAGAATATCTATCTAAAATTCTCTAAAAGAGTACCACTAATATAATAAGGCATGGAGCTGATAATAATAATAAATAATTAAATAATGATACTTCCTGAGGCAGAGCTGTAACTGCTACCAGGCAGGTCCCCAGGTGGTGGATAGGGGAATGGCCCCCAGATATGGGGGTCAGCTGTGAAAAAGCATTTAGGCAAATAAGCAGTCCTGAACCAACAGCGGCAATGTTAATAGGGTGTGGGGGATCATAAGGGTGGCTACTTATGTTTCCAGCTAAATACCACATAAACCCAATGATAACATTGTGCCAAGGTGAGTTTCTGGTGCCATACCCAGAGGCCATGGCCATGGTAATGGAGAAAGCAGCATTATCATTACTGGCCCAAGGCAGAAGATGAAGATATCGGAATGGCTTGGTTCCAGAGATCTATGGGCATGGATGCAGCATCTTTAATGGCCATAGCACTGCAAATACCTAGAAAGATGCTGGTTTCCCATCTGGGGTTGCCCATGATGGTTGGTGGCAGCAAGGGCATGCGGCTATAAAACCAGGACCTTGCCACTCAAACTACATGATGCGGAAAAATTCAGATAGAGATCTTGCTAGGGCGTACCCTGTAAGCGATGCATTGGGGCCTCGCCTGACTCCACCGAGAAGCAGACAAGGGCTACCATATCATGAGCGGATATGGTTAAAGAGGATTGCTCAAAGGAAAAGGAGGTTGAGTAGTGAAGGAAGGATGAGGGGTTGTTCAGTCAGGTTGACTGTCAGTACTCTCAATGTTGGCACCATGACTGGGAAAGGTAGTGAGCTTGTGGACATGATGATAAGAAGAAAAGTGGACATTGTGGCAGTTCAGGAAACAAGGTGGAAAGGCCAAAAGGCAAGGGAACTGAGAAATGGCTTCAAGTTGTTCTATTGTGGTAGTGATTCTAAAAGAATTGGGGTTGGAATTATACTGAGCTCAAATTTGAAACATAGGGTATTGGAAGTTACTCGGTATAATGACAGGATTATCTCAATGAGAATTGACTTGGAGAGTTGTGTGATTACTGTGATTAGTGCATATGCTCCACAGTCAGGATGTGATGAGGATGAGAAAGATAAGTTTTGAGGTGAGATGGATGATATTTGGGGCTCAATTCAACAAACAGATAAGGTCTTCCTTTGTGGAGATTTGAATGGACATGTGGGCAGAGAAAATGGTGGGTTGGAAAGAATCCTGGGAAATCAGGGATATGAGCATTATTGAACACCTTCTTCAATGGATATGGCATTATTGAACACCTTCTTCAAGAAACCCCCAAATCAAAAGATAACTTACATGAGTGGGGGACGAGAATCCCAAATTGACTATATTATGTATAGACGAATTGGCCTAAAAGATATACAGGATTTCAAGGTTATTCCAGTAGAAGCTATGGATTAACAGCACAGACTTTTACTATGTCATGCTAATCTTACAGGAATTAAAATAAATCCTAGAAGAGATATCATCAAGACCAAATGGTGGAAACTTGAGGTTGATGCCTACAGAAAGCAATTTGTTGATGAATTGATGAAGGTTGAAGACAAAGAAGAAGGGGAAGATCTTTGGACAAGTACTGCAAACAACATCTGTGTAATTGGGGATCAAGTTCTTGGCCAAACGTCGGGTGTGATAAAAGAGAATAAAGAGACTTGGTGGTGGAATGCAGAAGTGCAGGAAAAAATTGGGAATAAGAAAATAGCCAAAAAGGAGTGGGACAAAGACAGAGGGGAAAGTAGTAGGGTCAAATATAATATAGCAAAGAAAGAAGCAAAGAAAGCTGTTGCCAAAGCCAAGTTTGACGCATACTCAGATTTATATGAAAGTTTAGAGAAAGAAGAAGGAGTTAAGAAGATTTTGCGTATTGCAAAACAATGAGATAAGAGTGGTAAAGATACTTACCAAGCAAATAGAATAAAAGACTCTAACAATAAGGTGTTGTGTGGCAAGAATGAAATCATAGCTAGATGGCAGCAATATTATGAGCACCTACTAAATGAAGAAAACTTTCGGATTGACAAGGGATTTGGGACTCCAAATTTGGGCCCAGCTTTAAAGATCAGTAGGGAAGAAGTTAGACAAGCAGTCATAAGAATGAAATGTGAGAAATCGGTGGGTCCAGATAACATCCCTGTAGAGGTATGGAAGGTAATGGGAGAAGAGGGAATCACCTTTCTGACCAAACTTTTTAATAACATCATGATCACGGAGAAAATGCCAGATGAATGGAGGAGAAGCATTTTGGTTCCAATCTATAAGAATAAGGGAGATATTCTAAAATGTAGTAATTATCGAGGAATAAAGCTGATGAGCCACACAATGAAAATATGGGAGAGAATAATAGCAAATAGGCTACGACAGGAAATAGACATCAGTGAAGAACAGTTTGGTTTTATGCCAGGTAGAGGAACCACAGATGCAATTTTTGCACTGCGGCAACTTATAGAAAAACATAGAGAAGTCAACCAAGAAATTGTTCTAATATTCATTGATTTGGAAAAAGCATTTGATAGAGTACCTAGAGATGAACTTTGGAGATGCCTAAGGAAAAAGCTGGTTCAGGAAAAATACATTCGTCTGATCCAAGATATGTATCAAGGCTGTCAAACCAGTGTGAGATGTAGTTCAGGAGAAACAGACTCATTTCAGGTGAAAGTGGGTGTGCATCAGGGATCAGCCCTGAGTCCCCTACTATTTAATATCGGGATCAGCCCTGAGTCCCCTACTATTTAATATCGTTATTGATGTTCTAACAGATGATATTCGTAGGGAAGCACCCTGGAACATGATGTATGCCGATGATATAGTGACTGCAACTCAAAACATCAAGGAAGCTCAGGATAGGATAGAAGAGTGGAGGAAAGCACTGGAGGAAGGAGGAATGAGAATTAGCAGAAATAAAACTGAAGTGCTCTTCTGTGGTAATGGTGGAGGAAGCATTTTGTTAGGGGGAAAGAAGTTGCCTGAGGCTGAAAAATTTAAATATCTCGGGGCCTGGATGAATAAAGATGGATCACTGGATGGAGAAGTTGTTGGGAGAACTTAAGCTGGTTGGAATAATTGAAGAAGGGTCTCTGGGATTCTCTGCGATAGAAGAATAGGTGCAAGATTGAAAGGAAAATTATATAAAACTGTGGTGCGTCCGGCACTGATGTATGGTGCAGAAACATGGCCGATCACTAAGAAAATAGAAGACAAGCAATGTGTAACAGAAATGAGAATGCTTAGGTTTGCCTCGGGCCTCACTAGAAAGGACAAAGTGGAAAATGAAGTAATTCGAGAAAATATGAGAGTAAGAATGATCAGTGAAAAAATGAAAGAATCAAGGTTGAGGTGGTTTGGTCATGTTAAGAGAAGAGAAGAAAATTACATTGGAAGGAAGATTTTGGAGATGGAACCACCAGGGAAAAGACCCATGGGTAGACCTAAGATCAGATGGATTGATCGAGTGAGAAAGGACTTGCAGGAGATGTCACTTAGGGAGGAAATGACTTTAGATCAAGTAGCCTGGAGAAGATTGATCCGCATCAGCGACCCCACTTGATGTGGGATTAATCAAGCTGTGGAAGAAGAAGAAGAAGCAGAATTAAATAATGATACCTCTTGGACACACATTGAGAAGGCATACAAGAGATCGAATCTGTATAAGATTGTGTACACCAAATAAAATTGTTTTTGCATAATGATGACAACATTCAATTTATAAGCTATCTAAAATTCTCTCCTCCACCCACTGACATTCACAATAATTCATTTATAAATGATTATATCAAATAAATAAAAAGACTTTTATACATCGGGTACAATCTTTTATTTAAGCTTAAACAATAATCCAGAAATCTCCAGAATAATAGTAAAAATTAATTCATAGAATAAACCTTTTACTGTACATCATACCCAATTCTATTTCTTGGACACCATGATTATAAATAATATTATTAATAATAATAATATAATACATAAATTATAATTATAAATAATTTTAAATATACCAAAACATATATATATATACACACACATTGAAACAAATATACTGTTTATGGATATATTTAGAAGATCCCCTCCCCAATTTAAAAGACTAATAACATTTTAAGTCAGACTAGTAATATTTTTAAAAAAGACAAACAATATTTTTTTTAAAAAAAGAAAAAGAAAGAAGTAATGAAATTTGACCACAATTAAAAATGATAATTTTGTCAAATTAAAAGTAAATCAAACTTTTTAAAAGAAAAGCAAATACGTTTATATTTGCAATTAAAGAAAGTATAAATCTTTCTTTATTAAAATTAATAAATTCAAGTGAGAAAAACAAAATCATTTAAATAAAAATCTTTTTACTGCTATTCATCTCATTCTATATTTCAGAAGAATAATTTGTGAAGCAGAATACCTGTAGGTGTCAAGTCAATGCAGCAGGCAAGAGAAAATTAATTAAAATTTTGAAAACACCTAGCCAGATAAGCAAAAACAGCTTTTTTCTGCCAAAGAGAAACTGTCCAATGAACTGGAGAATTAATGGCATGGACATGGATAAAAACACATCAAAACCAATTGGATTCAGCAGGCACATAAGGTGAATCCATTCAGATAGAGAGAAAATATATAAATAGGCTGCAAAATTGTTAGAAGTCAGTTAATTGATTCAGAGACACAAGATTTAGCTACAAGAGTACTAAAAAGTGACTAAATAAGCCATCAAACAGCCTAAATAAAAAAATCAATTTAATATGACACTCAGCTAGTCCCTGGTTCTCTCTCTCCATCTGCAAAACATGTGAACTCCAAGCCTTGCCTAAAAGTTTTAACTATTCAGCTTCAAGATATCCCCAGTTATGTATAAATGTAGTAATAAATGAAGACATGAACTTGAGGTAAACAATTACAAATGATTCAATTGCCATAAATTTAAATTTTATCAATTTTTATAAGAAAAAAAAGAGAAAATTTTATATTATTAGTCTTAAGAAAAGTTTTCACAATCAGTCATTAATTTCAGTCAAAAGTTGACGATAGTTTTTTTTTGTTATCTTTATGTAAAACAAAAACAGGAAATGAAAATTATTACTTAATATATTTGTTATATATTTCATTAGTTAAATGCAAATTATTTCATAAAATTTAAGATATATTCAAATAATAGAAATACTTGTAATAATAATTGTAATATTTAATTCAAATGCTAAATGGAAATGTCAATCACAAAAATCAAAGATATGGTAAAAACAATAAAATGCTAATTGGTTAGGTGCCTGTTATTTATATCTTGATAAAATACCAAAATGTATGTATATAAATATGTGTACCTACCTGAAATGCTTTTACAACCCAGAATAATAATTGTAATACTGATATTATCTGTACATTTCTACTCAAAATGCTTCTACAGACCCAGAATAAATGATTACAAATATTTATGTATGAATATAATATGTATACCTACTTGAAATGCTTTTACAAACCCAGAATAATAATCGCAATATTGATATTATCTGTACAGCTACCTGAAATGTTTTCATATACCTGGAATAGTAATTGCAATACTAATATTATCTGTACAACTACCTGAAATGTTTTCACATTCCTGGAATAATAATTGCAATACTGACATTATCTGTACAACTACTTGAAATGTGTCTATATATTTGAAATCAATAGTCCAAAAACATTTATGTATAAACTGTGTATGTGTACCTGCTTAAAATGCTTCTACAGACCTGGAAAAGTGGTTAAAACATTTGCATATTAATTGTATACATATATCTATCTGACATGCTTCTATCAATACCAGAATATAATTATGAACACATATATTATCTGAATCCCTACCTGAAATGATTCTATCAGCATCAAAATGTGATTATCAATATTTATATATTAGTTGTATATGTGCATCTACCTGAAATGCATTTTTAGGCTTCTTCTCATCATGTGAACTAAAAAATGGGTTTTTGCTTGGATAACCTACCTGAAATATTTCTAGACTTCTTCGGACTATATAAACTATATTGGAAGGACTTATCAATAATTAATTATTAAAAATTAATTTTAGTTGTTCAGTTTCATTTTGCATCACTATCATTCATTACAGCTTGCTCACAAGAATCTCATGCCTTGTGAGCTATGTCCAGCATAACCAGATGATGGTAAGTAATGTTGTAGTGAGATGGAACTCTAGTGGCACCATTTGGGAAACAAAACACATAAATTTCTAGATGTTTCCAGTCTCTAGGGTGCTACATCTTCTGATGAGCAGGAAGTATTGTTGTAGGTGGGATAATGTTTGCATTGGGGAATGCCAATTGATAGTTTCTTCCTGTGATATACTCATCAGGAAATAAAACCAATAAAGAGTGGGGTTGGGCATTGTCCAATTACATTTGTCACTGTAATCATTAGGCTTGATCTAGCTAGCCTAAATGTAGGCATAAAGAGTTAGAATAATAATAAAAAATGCTAAAAGAAAATAAAGAAATATGAAAAAGGCAAAAGCAAATTACGATTCTGTGAGTGTGAGCAGAGCACATGGTGCAGTGATGTGAAATAGACAAAAATGAGGGAAATTTTAAATTTTAAAAGAACACAAAAATGAATGGTATAAATGGTGAAATGGATATAACAAAGACTTGGAGGCAAATCATGGAGTGGATGGAGAAAGTAGCTCAATAAAAGTATCAAATAGTAAAAATATTAGAAAAGAAAAATAATAGATGATAATCAGAGCAAAATAGAAAATGATGAATATAAAAGCTGAGAACATTCTTCCTGAGGAAGAGTAAAGACAAGAAGATAAAGAACTAAAAGAAGATGATAAGCAAGAAGCTCAGAAAACAGAGGGAGCATTAATGATAAGTCAGCTAGTAAAAATTATGAATGAACAAAGAAAAGAAGATGGTAAACAAAGAGAAGAAGAGAATAGAAAACAAGATAAACAAAGAGAAGATCATAAACAAAGAGAAAAAGAGAATAGAAAATGAGATGAACAAAGAGAAGAGAATAAACAAAGAGAAAAAGAGAATAGAAAATGAGATGAGCAAAGAGAAAAAGATAAAAAAACAAATAATAGAAGCAAATAAAACTTTAAGTGAAAGAACAGAAAAAAAATTAGAGAAGCGAGTGAAAGCCAGAATGAAAAGATCAGTAAGATAATGAAAGAAATGACAGAATATTAAAAATTTAAGAAAAAGTTAAGGATGAAGTAAGAGTCATGGGTTGAGAAAGAAGTCAAGATGTCCCTAATGTGCAAAGCCATGGATATGAAAATGATCAAAGTCCAAGAATTCATGCAGGAGCAGGTTAACAGATTGACAACTGAAATAGAAGAAATAAAAATAAAAATTAGCAGTGCTTTATCAATAAAAGAAAGGATAGAGATAGTTCCAAAAGAAATTCAACAAAAAAATTATAAAGTTAATCAAGAAGTGCTGATAAACAAACATATGCCAGGAATCGTAAACCAATTCCTAAAAATAAGAACATACTCTAATCATGCACCTATTGCATATATAAAAAGTTTGGACTGATACTTCAACATTAATGCTATGTCAGAGGAAGCAAAGCTAACAATAACCTGTAGTTACCTTCAGGGTATGGTGCAAGCATGGTGGGTCTCCCTATTCACCCAGCCTACAAATTTTCAGGATTTCAAAGCAGCACTAACAAGCTATTATTGGAGTGATGATTGTCAGGAGGGCATTAAATACTAAGTATCCCAGGAAAAATGTCCACCTGGAGAACCTTATATACTCTTCTTTAGAAGAAAAGTGTCCAAGTGAAGGGCCCTGACATCTGACCCTCTATCAGAACTCCAGATCATCAGGTTACTCTGCCACAGCTTCCTAAGTTATACAGAGTGGATGCTGATTAGAACAGATCATCGATCCTTTGAATAGGTGGCTGAACTGTTGACTGCTTACAATAACTGCAGCTCATCAACAAACAAAAAAGAAGGTTTTAAAATGATAAATAGACCACCATATAGGAGAGATGATGGACCAAAAATTGGAGCCATCAAGTACAAAAGAAAAATGCCTCCTCAAAATTACAGTAATCATGACACACCACCATGGCATTATGATTAGAGGAAGGAAGCACCATATTGGAAGAGAAAGAAAAGAAACTCTACAGAAGGTATAGATAGTCCATATCAGACCTAAGTAATAAAAAGTAACAATAGTGGCAATGAATTACAAAAACAACATGAAACCAGAGAAGCAAGTCATCATGATGATATCTTACCTGATAAATGATCCAGAAATGCATCACCCCATAACACAAAAAAGTTTTACAAAAGAATTGATCATGATCCTCAGTCTCCCAAGCCAGGATGCAGCTACAATTCTGAGCAGTAAAGCAAAAGCAGCTGATGCAAGAAATTTGTGAGTGAGATAAAGTGATGCATAAACTTGTGTTTTTCGTGTTGAGATGGGTGGATGATTGAGTGGAAGGCCTGGATGCATTGTGTTCATAAGGTTCTGAAGTATATACTCAGCACTATCCAGATACAGATGATTGAGTTCCTAAAATATTTCAGCAACATATATTGGCCTCATGAATAGGCCATGGTCTCATGTATAGACCTCACATATAAACTCCTAAGACTCACAGGAGATAAGCAGGGCTGGCTTAGTGCCAGAACTTTTTTCTCTGGATATTTCTCATGGATGATCCCTCTAGGTACATAGAGGGGCAGTGCTTAAAAATGAGGTTTTTTCTCATGGATCATGGGGCATTGTGTACTGGTAATCCATGCCTATGCATCTGCTTATTCTGTCATTGGAGGGTGAAATTTATGTATCCACTTTTCTCATCTCATCTTACCAATTTCATCACTATATCTCAAAACCTAAGTAGAAGCAACAATAAAATAATAAGAAATAGTAGAGGTTACATTTTCTGGAATAAAATTATCTCCAAGCAATTTCATGCCAAAAACTTGGCGGGGGTAATGAAACAGATATACTGTTTCACATATATTTAGAATATCCCCTCCCCATTTAAAAGACATTATATTTTAATTCAGACTAGTAATATCTGTTTCACATATATATTTAGAATATCCTCTCCCCATTTAAAAGACATTATATTTTAATTCAGACTAGTAATATTTTTAAAAAAGACTAACAATATTTTTTTAAAAAGAAAAAGAAAGAAAGAATGCAATTTAACTGCAATTAAAAATGATAATTTGGTCAAATTAAAAGTAAATCAAATTTTTTTAAATAAAAAACAAAGAAAAGCAAATATGTTAAATTTGCAATTAAAGAAAGTATAAATCTTTCTTTATTAAAATTAATAAATTCAAGTGAAAAAAAAAACAAAATCATTTAAATAAAAATCTCTTTACTGCTTTTCAGCTCATTCTATATTTCAGAAGAATAATTTGTGAAGCAGAATAACTGTAGGTGTCAAGTCATTGCCAAATTAATTAAAAAAATTGAAAACCCTTAGCCAGATAAGTAAAAACAGCCTGTACCCACCAAAGAGAAATTGTCCAATGAACTGGGAAATTAATGGCATGAACATGGATGAAAACACATCAAAAACAATTGTATTCAGTGGGCATGTAAGGTGAATCCATTCTGATAGAAAGAAAATGTATAAATAGGCTGCAAAATTGTTAGAAGTTTGTTAATTGATTCAGAGACACAAGATTTAGTGACAAGAGTACTAAAAAGTGACTAAATAAGCCATCAAACAGCCTAAATAAAAAATCAATTTAATATGACACTCGGCTAGTCCCTGGTTCTCTCTCTCCATCTGCAAAACATGTGAACTCCAAGCCTTGCCTAGAAGTTTTAACTATTCAGCTTCAAGATATCCCCAATTATGTATAAATGTAGTAATAAATGAAAACATGAACTTGAGGTAAACAATTACAAATGATTCAATTACCATAAATTTAAATTCTAGCTATTAATTTTTATAAGGAAAAAAAAGAGAAAATTTTATATTATTAGTCTTGAGAAAAGTTTTCACAATCAGTTATTAATTTCAGTCAAAAGTTGATGATAGTTTTTTTATCTTTATTTAAAATGAAAACAGGAAATGAAAATTATTACTTAATTACAAACACACACACACATATGTGTGTCATGTATTTCATTAGTTAAATGCCAATTATTTCATAAAATTTAAGATATATTCAAATAATAGAAATACTTCTAATAATAACTGTAATAATTAATTTAAATGAACCAGCTAAATGGAAATGTCAATCACAAAAATCAAAGATGTAAAAACAATAAAATGCTAATTGCTTAGGTGCCTATTATCTATAACTTGATAAAATACCAAAACATATGTGTATAAATGTGTGTACCTATCTGAAATGCATTTACAAACCAAGAATAATAAGTGTAATATTGATATTATCTGTATATCTACTCAAAATGCTTCTACAGACCTGGAATAAATAATTACAAATATAACCCAGAATAATAATTTCAATACTGATATTATTTGTACAGCTACCTGAAATGCTTTAACATACCTGGAATAATAACTACAATACTGATATTGTCTGCACATCCACCTGAAATGCTTTTACATAATTGGATAATAATTGCAATACTGACATTATCTGTACATCTACTTGAAATGCATCTATAGATTTGAAATCAATAGTCCAAAAACAATTATGTATAAACTGTGTATGTGTACCTGCTTAAAATGTTTTTACAGATCTGGAGTAAGTAGTTAAAACGTTTGCATATTAATTGTATACATATATCTATCTGACATGCTTCTATCAACACCAGAATAAAATTATGAACACATATATTATCTGAATTCCTACCTGAAATGCTTCTATAAGCATATATATATATATATATACTTAAAATGCATCTTTAGACTTCTTCTCATCATGTGAACTAAAAAAGTGGGTTTTTGCTTGGATAACCTACCTCAAATATTTCTAGATTTTTTCTCACTTATATTGGAAGAACTTATCAATAATTATTGTTAATAAAATTTTGTTATTAAAAATTAATTTTAATTTTTTAGTTTTATTTTACATCACTATCATTTATTGCTTCTTGCTGAAAAGAATCTCATGCCTCCTGAGCTATGTCCAGCATAACCACATGATGGTAAGTGAGCTATAGTGAGATAAAACTCTAGTGGCACCATTTAAGAAACCAAACACATAAATTTCTAGATACTTCCAGTCTCTATGGTGCTACATCCTCTGATGAGCAGGAAATATTGTTGTAGGTGAGATGATGTCTGCATTGGAGAATGCCAATTGATAGTTCATCCTGCAATATGCTCATCAGGAAATAAAACCAAGGAAGAGTTGGGTTTAGCATTGTCCAGTTATATATATTATAATATTGTCTTTCTTCAGATTAGAGATTAAAAGTTCTTTTCACTTTAAAGGAAAAATTGTGTTTTTTTGTTCAAGTCCTTTTTTTTACCTTCTTAAAATGATAAATACAAAGATTTGTAGTAGAGATTGTTTGAGAAAATGTTCACAATTACATTTAATAAATTTGAAGATGACAAGAGTTGATAGTAGATATTTTAAATAATATGTGGTTCCTTTATAACACATTTCTAATTGTAATATGAATTGGAGGATAAATGAGCAGAAAGAGAATATTAATTAACAACTATTCTTTTTAAAGTTTTATATATGTTGACATTTTAGTAGTATTAAGTATGATTATATAAGCTTAAATCACTTCTTTTTTTTAATATAAAGCAATATATTTAAAACAAATAAGCAACTTTCAAAAATTTCTAATGAATAGATAGATGAACTTGGAATGGGTAATTGTTAATCTGATGTTAACTTATTCTTCTTAGCTTGAAAATATTGAATAAAGTTTTTTTTATCAAAATATTTAAAAGGTTGATCTTTATGAATTTGTCTTTTATTATCATTTTGTAATAAAAGTCTAAATAATTGTGACTCCACTTTTTAATAAAATCAATACTTTGATAGTAGTTCATCATTTTCATATTTTAATTTGGCATAAATATACTAACTTGATTAGCAATTAAAATTAGTGTTAAGATAATTAATTAAAAAGATTAATTAAACTGTTAAAGATAATTGTTATAGCAATAGTTGAAATTTATCTACATGTGTGTTTTGTTTTTCATTGACTATTTTCGAAAATTACTAAGACTGCTCCTTGATAAGTTGATTGAACGTATATCATAGGGTATTATTGCAATGAATAACTTCTTACTTTCTATTCAGCCATGATAATGATAAAAAATAAAATTTAACACTTTTAAACTGATTCAAAAAAATGTAAAAAAAAAAAAAAATTAAACAAAACCAATCAATTTAAAAATATAGTGAAGTAATATGAAAAATAATAAGAGTAAGATTATTCTTTTATACATACGTGCACATCAAGATTTTTGCTACATTTTTTGTAATGTGACATTGGTAAACCAATCCCCTCACAGTATTTTATCCTAATAAGTAAATTACTAACATTTTTAACTTTTTAATTGATCTGACTTTGAACTTTTAACTCAATCTAGGCAGTCTCAGCATGTTATTACTCTGGATTGACAACTAAAATACAAATAAACTTTATTAATTGAATTTAATGATTAAATAAATGATTTATTTAATCAATTTAAACTTATTTACTCAAATATTCCTTTCTTCATATTACTCCTTTACTCAAAATACTCTCTATAAAAACTTATCATATTGCCTGTACCCTTTTTTTTTATTAAAATATAACTTTTAATAATCTTGTAAATTTTCCAATTTGTCACATGCATGCCCCAAATATTCATACACATACATGTACACTAAATATAATCATTATTTTCAAACAATAAAAATAAATTAATGACTAATATTCAAAACTAATTTAAATTGACATTTATCCCAATTAGTAATACTTAATATCTCTAAAGATTTAAATAACTATTTTATACAGCATAAAATAACTTTATTTTATTTACTTGAAATATAGCAATTTTTAAATTAACTCTTCTTTAGATTCAAAGTATTAATTTTAGTCTTTTAAGAAAATATTAAATAATCTAAGTATTTTTACATAATTAAGAGTTAAATAGGCTTACTAAATTATTTTAATTCATAATATTAAAACATTTAGGTTAAGACTATTATAATAATACTAATAAGAGAACTTTTTATTATAATCTATAAAAAAAAAAATTTTAAGCATTAGAACATATATCTAACCCACAGGGTTATATATATATATATGTGTGTAGAATTGGGTTATAGTAATGATTTTATTAAAAAAGTGGTATTTAATAATAATGTTTATAGTCATGATTTGGATGATAAGAATTTTGTTGTTAAGGATGATGATTATATGTCTTTACCATTTAAAGCATCAATTTATAATTTGGTTTATAGGAATAGTCATTTGTTAGGTGGAATGAAGGTTGCATGGAGGAAAGGTTCTGATCTGAATTCATTACTTAATGGTTCAAAGCAGTCTATGGAAAGTAGGTCTATTCCTGGTATTGTTTATAAAATTCCATGTAGTTGTGGTAAATTTTATGTAGGCCAGAGTAAATTTAGCCTTAATGAAAGGGTTAAGGTTCATATAAGTAGAGTTAAACATAGGTATCTTAACTCAGCTTTATATATTCATGAATTGAATACAGGTCATAGAATATTGTTTAACAATGCTTCGGTTATTTTTTATGAAAAGAATAAGTTAAAAGGAAGAATAAAGGAGACTTTGATGATAAAACTCCTTAATTCTGAGGCTATCAATCTTATGAAGACTTATTTTGATATTAAGGGAAGGAGGAGTTTGAAATAAATTATGGGAAGGTTTGTTTGTTTGTATGTATATATGTTTTTCTTTAGGTTGATTTTCACTTGAGAAGGTCTATTTGTAGTAGATGAAACCATGGTTGTGTAAGGGTTTTGGCAAAATTTTAAATTTAATCTAGTACTGTATTGTTTTATGGTTTTGCATTTATATATATATATTATAACAATCCAGAGAAGTAGACTTAACGACATCTGCACTACAAGGGCTCCATCTAGGAATTTGAACCTAAAAAAATTTATAAAGTAGGCAGATACATAAGTTCAAAAAAAATATTTACTTTTATATTGGTTGATTCCAGTCGTTAGCCCATTGTCACTAACTCAGTGGAATAGCAGATATTTATATTTGATAATAAATTCTTATCTAAGAATATTTTAAAAAAAGAATAAAATAAGCCACTGCCAGTAATTAACATACAAATGTTTATTTATGCACATATATAAACAAAATTTAACATTATTATTTTAGTATGTTTACTTTAACATTTAACATTATTTTAACTTTTATTTTTAGATTTTAATTTACATTTTAATTTTTATACTATTATAAGTTCACACAGATGGTTTATAAAAGTTTGTTTTATAAATGTTGAGTATAGATCAGTTACATAGATTACACGGTCAAAAACATTTCAAAGTAAACATAAACGATCAAAATACAAAATCATTGATACCATCAATTGCATAGGGAATACAAGAAACCCACTGGTATTCATCATAAGATACCACAGTGACACCAATAACTTAAAAGACATCCGAATAAATACATTTTAGATACTCACCGTAAGGTAGCATTATTTACCGAATGTCTATATATTTTGATCAAATATGAAAACCAAAACATAATTAACCGATAACGAATCCATGCAACTTCCATACCCAACTTAAAATTAATGCATTTTTATTTAAAGTGTCGAGTATGAATACTACATAGATTTGCATTTGAAAGAAAATATTCTATCCTTATTTAACCTTAGGCCAAAAGTTCGCAGTCAAACTAACATCAATTCATCTGATATATTGATGCATTCAATGTAATATGAAATATGGCAGCACAAAAGGTTAAGAGAAGAAATTGCCTCTCATCAGATAGAAATACTACATCTATCTGACAAGAAGAGCAATAAAAAAAACTCCATAGGAAGGAACTGCAGTCTTTGTCTTATAATTCCTCCCATAGGCAAAACGAGTGTGTGCAGCATATACAGTGATTCTGCCCATAGCAAATCTCGTACTACATCTACTAATTACACCAATATATCCAATCCATTGACCTAATTCAACTACGAAACAAATAACCTAAGATTAGCCTCCCCTAATATAACTTTACAAATCTATATAGCCATTCATGCCCGACTTAAGTTTAACATTTATATAATTTAATTTATCGCAAAACAAAAAATCATAAATAAAACTTAAAGAACAAAAAAAAATGGAAATTATTTTACAAAAAAGAAATACATCAAATAAAATTATAACTAATTAATAAATAACGTTGGTCAAATAGGATTCTATTTCTTATAAATTAAATACTGAGAAAGTTTATATTTTAAAGTTCTTAGTGTTTCAAAATGTTTTTAAAGTTCTTACAATTTTTAAAATGTTCCTCTTTATCCATTGCATGCCGTTTGGAATCGAAGTTAAATCCTGCGATGTTCCTGTTGTCCTCAGTATAAGAAAAGCGATGTTTCATTTCTTTTTTTTTTTATAACAACTGAAGGAATTGAAAGTGCGTCTTTCAATCCCTTCACCTCCAACTCTCTGACTTAACACATCTCCATCTTCTAATTAATTAAACCAAATCACTTTTTATTTTCAAATTTTTTCTTTTATATATAACTTAAGGATTCAATTGACATTACGTCATCGATGTGATGGTCCTTTCGCTGAGGTCCGATTCATTGTTTTTCTCTCCTATCTGACCTTTGCTTATACATTTTAAATGCCCTGGGGTAGTTTACATTTAACTAATTAAAACAATCATTTCCATTTTCTGATTAATTAATGTGTTTTCCAACTTAAAGATATATTTTTATCTTTAAATCTTTACTGACAATTTAGTTTTAAAATACTTTTTTCTTTTTTTTTTAATAATGTTTCTTTTTAATAATTTTTTTTTATCTGTGTGATTTTATATATATATGAGTTTAGTATAGAATTTTAATTTTCAATTTTTAATTCTTTAAAAGGAAGTTTTATTTGCGAACTTTTATTCTTTTCATGTTTACTAATATATTAAATTATTTAATAAAAAAAACAATGTAATGTCGTCTGTGCCTGTTACATATCAGTAAACTTGCTTAAAAAAATGAACAAAAAAAATAAATATTTTACTTAGGGTTAGTAATTATGATACACGATTAATGAAAACATTTACAAAAACATTTGGTTAGTAATTTTTACAAAGATTATATACAAAAAAAAATGTTGACTATCGTTTTTCTAAGGACCATTTAGTCTATGCCTCTTCCCCACAAGCATTCTATTTTTTTATACATTTTATTTTTATACATGGCATGACAAGGAAATTTTATAAATTATTTATTTAAGATGGTTGCACTGAGGTAAATATGTTTTAAGAAATAATGGGTTTAAACGTGTATATTTGCAGCACAATTATAAATACCACCAACTTATTTATGACTGACTGAAATGCTTACATAGGATTACACTGAAGTAAATTCTCAAACAGTACTCATTGTAAGGTACTACATTTACGATCATAAACTTACATGGCTGTGCGCGCCTACACACATTAACTCTTTCCCCGCCTCTTATGAGGCTCCTCGTCGACATCTGACATCACTCTAACTCAGCCAGTTTTTATACGAAAATATTCGTTAAACACGTATTGAATTCGTTTTTAAAAGTTCTGTAAGATGGTGCCATCTTCCGATTTATTTTACAAGTAAAAAATAAAAAAAAATGCATTTAAACCTAAACAAAGAAGGAACATTATTTGTGATTGGTTCTTAGCATGCTCTCAGCCAAAAAAGACATTCTGATTGGCTGGAAAGAACAAAGAAACTGCCTGATCAAAGAAAATAAAGAAAAACGCTGAGATTTTCATTTCGAATACGATTTAAATTATTATAAAAGAATATTTTGAGAAATTAAAATTATTTTCAGAGAGAATAATAAAAAAACAAAATTATTTTCGAAAAATATTGAAGATTTAAGTAAAAATATTGAAGATGTAGTAAAAAGAAATATTTACTTTTCTATAACGTAAAAGTCGATCTTTTTGTTTATATTATAGCTTTTATGTTGCCGATATTGAATATTTTAGAATAAATAAATAGCAATTTATTTTTGAAAGAACTTTCGTTCTCTTTATAACCTGAAAAATTAATAATATACTTTTTATAAACGTATCTGAGTTGAATTTAATATTATAGGTTAAATATGTTTTAACAATAGGCTTTGTCTTCAGTTTGTGAGTTGGCCAATTAAAAGATTTGATTTTTATCTGATACAACCAATAATAAAATTAGCGGTTAAAAGGTTAAAGCATAATATATATTAACAAACAAAAAAACATATTAATTGCAACCTTTTGACTTTCTTTTTAACAAAATACAATTTAAAATTATTAATACTTTCTCGTGTTTAATATATGTGCAATTTCTTTCTGGAAGTGCTTTTATAAGATTTAAAGTATCCAACTTTATGTAAACAGATAAACATATTTCATTTTGAAAAAAATTGTTCAGGGTATTCGTGGATTATTAAAGATCAGCCCAAGTTGGGTAGCCAGTTATAATGATCCAGAGAAATTTGACTACTTACTGTAAACTGCACTACAGGGGCCCATCTAGGCATTTGAACCTAAAAAAATTATAAAGTAGGCAGATACGTAAGTTCAAAAAAAAAATATTTATTTTTATATTTGTTGATTTCGGTCATTAGCCCATTGTCACTAACTCAGTGGAATAGCAGAGATTTATATTTGATAATAAATTCTTATCTAAGAATATTTTAAAAAAAGAATAAAATAAGCCACTGCCAGTAATTAACATACAAACATTTATTTACGCACATATATAAACAAAATTTAACATTATTATTTTAGTATATTTACTTTAACCTTTAATTTTTAACTTTTATTTTTAGATTTTAATTTACATTTTAATTTTTATACTATTATAAGTTCGCACAGATGGATTTATAAAAGTTTGTTTTATAAATGTTGAGTATAGATCGGTTACATAGATTACATGGTCAAAAACATTTCAAAGTAAACATAAACGATCAAAATACAAAATCATTGATACCGTCAATTGCATAGGGAATACAAAAAACCCACTGGTATTCATCATAAGATACTGCAGGGACACCAATAACTTAAAAGACATCCGAATAAATACATTTTAGATACTCACCGTAAGGTAGCATTTTTTACCGAATGTCTATATATTTTGATCAAATATGAAAACCAAAACATAATTAACCGATAATGAATCCATGCAACTTCCATACCCAACTTAAATTTAATGCATTTTTATTTAAAGTGTTGAGTATGAATACTACATAGATTTGCATTTGAAAGAAAATATTCTATCCTTATTTAACCTTAGGCCAAAAGTTTGCAGTCAAACTAACGTCAATTCATCTGATATATTGATGCATTCAATGTAATATGAAATATGGCAGCACAAAAGGTTAAGAGAAGAAATTGCCTCTCGTCAGATAGGAATACTACATCTATCTGACAAGAAGAGCAATAAAAAAAAACTCCATAGGAAGGAACTGTGGTCTCCATCTTATAATTCCTCCCATAGGCAAAACAGGTGTGTGCAGCATATACAGCGATTCTGCCCGTAGCAAATCTCATACTACATCTACTAATTACACCAATATATCCAATCCATTGACCTAATTCAACTACGAAACAAATAATCTAAGATTACCCTTCCCTAATATAACTTTACAAATCTATATAGCCATTCACGCCTGACTTAAGTTTAACATTTATATAATTTAATTTATCGCAAAACAAAAAATCATAAATAAAACTTAAAGAACAAAAAAAAATGGAAATTATTTTACAAAAAAGAAATACATCAAATAAAATTATAACTAATTAATAAATAATGTTGGTCAGATAGGATTCTATTTCTTATAAATTAAATACTGAGAAAGTTTATATTTTAAAGTTCTTAGTGTTTCAAAATGTTTTTAAAGTTCTTACAATTTTTAAAACATGCCTCTTTATCCATTGCATGCCATTTGGAATGATGTTTCATTTCTTTTTTTTTTATAACAACTGAAGGAATTGAAAGTGCGTCTTTCAATCCCTTCACCTCCAACTCTCCGACTTAACACATCTCCATCTTCTAATTAATTAAACCAAATCACTTTTTATTTCCAAATTTTTTCTTTTATATGTAACTTAAGGATTCAATTGACATTACATCATCGATGTGATGGTCCTTTCGCTGAGGTCCGATTCCATTGTTTTTCTCTCCTATCTGACTTTTGCTTATACATGTTAAATGCCCCAAGGTAGTTTACATTTATTTAATTAAAACAATCATTTTCATTTTCTGATTAATTAATGTGTTTTCCAACTTAAAGATATATTTTTATTTTTAAATCTTAGTTTTAAAATACTTTTTTCTTTTTTTTTAATAACATTTCTTTTTAATAATTTTTTTTTATCTGTGAGATTTTATATAGATATATATGAGTTTAGTATAGAATTTTAATTTTCAATTTTTAATTCTTTAAAAGGAAGTTTTATTTGCAAACTTTTATTCTTTTCTTGTTTACTAATATATTAAATTATTTAATAAAAAAAACAATGTAACATCATCTGTGCCTGTTACAATATATATATATATATATATATATATATATATATATATATATATATTGTAATCATGATGACCAACCCAAAAAATTCTGAAACAAAAGAAACCTTACAACCAATGCAATGGGGTGGAAGATCACACAGGCAGTTACTATATAACATGGATTTTTGAAACACCAGAGTACGAATCCTCTTTTAGACAACACCATATTAAATATAATTAAAAAAATACAACATTTTTGTATTATATGAAATTTTATCTCAGGTTTAATTAGTGTCTTATTTAAAATATAGGTTCTTTTGAAATTTAAAAGATCTTTGTCTTAAAATATATTTATACCAGGATTCAAATTCAGACTGAAATGCACTTAGACCAAAATGCAAATGGTAATACTTTAACTTTTTAAAAATATAATAACTATTATTTAAGCTATACATGGAACATTTTATATTCTATCTTAACTGTATTCTTGCTATGAGTATTTTATGAAAGCAGAAATGAAATCACATAATAACAAAATATTCAAATACTTAAATAGTACATGATAGTAAGTTGTAAAACATTTGTAAATACTCTAAAGTTATTTAAATAGAATTATTTTATTTTTAATAACTAGAAAACACATAAGTCTTATATCTTCTGATGTTTTAATAGGCAATAATAATATGGAATAATGCAGAAAGTAGTACGTGTATAGTTTAAACTGCCAATCACATAACAAGTGCATTTGAAATAAAACAGATAATATAATATTTATCTTCGGAAAGTGCAGGTAGCATAATTAATAAACAAAATGAATAAATTAGTTTTATATGAATATTGAAATGTACTCTTAAAATAATTAATGATAAAAACTTTATTAAAGTAGATTTTCTGATAAACGAATGTGCTAATGCAATAATATCATAATGGCAATGAAACAAAAACGTATTTAATTAATAATAAAATATTTATTTACAACATATACCAATCCATATAATAGAAATATTTATTTACCATAAGCATTATTAATTCTTTTTAATCTACTATATTATATTGACAAATATTAACAAACTTTATACATGGGTGTACCTTTTTTAAAAATATTACTAAAAAGTTTATAATACAAGTTATATTCACTACCCAACAATTTTCTCATCTATTAAAATTGGTCTTAATCCCAAACATAGTACCCACAGAATAACAACAATACATTTATATGCCTACATGCAGGCCACTAGTATGATATTTAATACTTTTCATGACCCAAAACAAGTTTGAAAAATCAGTGTAAAGGCATTTTATATGTTTTTAAAAATATATAACAATAAATATTATGCATGATAAATACACATTGATTTAATGCTAGTGATATCTATGTTGGGGTGAGGAAATACAGAAGCTCAAAACTTATAATATACTTTAAGTATAAGATTATAGTGGAGCTAATAGTGAAATATAAGATAAACATGACTTTAAATATTTGCAATATACTAAAATATGCTCTAATGCTGAAATATTAGGCAAAGTGAATGAGGTAAATATAAACTAGCAAAAATACAAATGAGCACCCATTAACTCTGTATAGGCAGTGCCGATAAATAAATGAGCTGCACTCTCATTTATGTAGGAGCTAAATGTATAATAAAGAGCAATAGAATGCATCCATCCTAAAATTTGCCTAAAGGAATAACACTAATAATATGTGGCATATAACTAATATTAATAATAAATAAATGAATAATTGTATATCTTGAACATTCAAACAAAAGGCACACAACTCATCCACTAAGTCTAACATTATATGTATACATCAATGGAACTTTCATTGTATAATGATAACAAAACTTAGTTTATAAGCTATCTAAAAATATTCTCTCACATAGATTGACATTCATAAGACCTTCATTTATAAATACTTATCAAATTCATAAAAGGCTGTTATACCTCTGGATCTGATCAATTGTTTAAACTTATTCAATAATTTAAGAAACTCAGAATAATGTAAGATTAATTCATAGAATAAACCCTTTTACCATTTATCTTACCAATTCCATTTCGTAAACACCAACATTATAAACATATTTGTAATATCATAAATAATTTTAAAAATAATATACAATACCTAATTATATAGTACATAAATTATCAATATAAATAGTTTTAAATACACTCAAAAAATACATATATTTTAAATATAATACCCTTTTTTAACTTGGAGAATATTGTTCCTTTTTCTTTTTAAGGAAAATTATTTTTTCTGTTCAGGTATTTTATTACTTTTTTTGGATGATACAGCAACAGATAGTATTTCATTAAGGCAGAGAAAACACAAATATAAGGCTTTATAATAAAATTTATTGAAAGTTTTTTGCAATGAAATTTAACACATTTGGAGTAAATAGCAAGAGCTGACAGCAGATTATTGAATAAGATACAGTTTCTTTCATAATGCATTTCTAATGGCAATGAAAATCAAAGGGATAATGGTCAAAAAATAATTATTATTATCTTTTGTTTTTTATAAAATTTCATATTAAGAGTTGACATTTTAGCAACATTAATTATGATGATGCGAGCTTAAATTACTTCTTTCTTTTCTAAAAATAAGGCAATATATTTAAAGTGATAAGCAATTTGTAAAACTATTTGAATAGATAAATAAATAAACTTGAGGCAAATAGCCAAATTGATTCAATGTTAACTTATCCATTTTAATGTGAAGATATTTCACTAAAAAAATTTTTAAGACATTTAATAGGTTGATTTCTATGATTTGATTTTTTATTGTAGTTTGATAATATAAGTTCAAATAATTGTCACTTCTGTTTTTGATAAATTGAATACTCTGATAACAATTCATTATTATCATAGCTTAATTTAGCATAAATATAATCATTTCTTAAATGATTTAAAATAGTATAAATAAGTAATTAAAAGAGTAGATAATTATCAAAGATAATTATAATAGTAAAAAATTTGAAGTTGACTAATGTTTGAATATAAGAATATAATAACATACTTTTTCATATATGCACTGTTTTTCATTCTTCTTTTGAAATTTATTAGATGTTTGACAGGCCAGCTGAAACATATACTTTAGAAATAATACTGCAGTGGATAACTAATTGAATCATTCCAACATGGGGATGATAATGAATTAAACTTTTCAAAATTGACTTTTAAAAAAAAACAATAATAGTTAACTACAACCAATCAATTTAAATCAAAACTAAAATGAAGTTAAAAATTAAATTAATAAGATTCGATTAAGATTCTTTTTTATATAATAGGGTGTTTCTTTTATACAACCACACATCAAAATTTTTCACTACATTTTCTGTATCAAAAAATCAATCCCATCTTAATATTTTGTCATAATATATATAAATTATTAGTCGCTTTTTAAATTTTTAATTAATTTGACCTTGAACTTTATTAATCCATATGATTTAATCATGTGATGTCTAGACAACTAATTACCACAATTAATTTTATTAATTCAGATAAAATTATTCATTCATTTTCAAATTAAACATTCTTTTATTCAAATACACTATTTTAACTATATTTAATTCTTACTTTATTCTAATTAAAAGTTTTTAACATTAGAAATTAATTTAATAAACATTTTTTAAAAAATACATTTACTTTTAATAAATCTTTTTAGATTTCAATATTTCACATGGTGGCTCCAAATACTCAGACAGATATATATATACATTAAATATAGCCATTATTTTAAAGGATGAAATAAATTAGTTACTGACTAACATTTAAAACCAATTGAAAAAATTGACATCTATGCCAGTCTGTTATATTTAATACCATTAAAATTTTAAATTAATACTCTTACCTATACTGACATTTAATAAACTATTACTTTCAAACTATTTATTTAAAAATTAACAACTAAAAAGTTTAACAGAGTTAAATAACCAATTTTTTACAGCATAATTTTTTTTCTATTATATTTGTTCCATGACAAACTCTAAATTGACTCTTCTTAAGATTTAAACTACAAATTTTATTCTTTCAAGCAAATATTAAACAATCTATATTTTGTTTAAATAACTGATAACTAAATAGGCTAATTAGATTACACTAATCCATACTATTGAAACATTAATTAAGATTTAGTACTAATAAAATTCATTTATTAGATTCTTAAAAATTGTAATATTTTAAAGACTATTTAATTCATATGGTTAAATATATGCTTATAATATATACATACATAATGTGGTATTGATGAAAATGTTTGAAATATCATAGACAGAAAAAAATACATATAAATAAGTGGATAATTGGATTTTCATTTAGAGTATTAATGACCAGACAAAAATTGTTCTATTTTGATGATATCATGAAATGATTTAATTAATTTAAAAAGTATATAATACTCAGAAAGATTGTAAGTAAAAAGGGAAGAAAATGACTAGTATTGAGGTGGATAAATTCCATCAAAATAAAGAATTAATCCTTGAACTGAGTCAAAATCAATCTGATAATAGATTATTCTGAAGAAATATTATTAAACCCTTAAAACATCATATGGCCACCTTTTTATCCTTATACACACTGTTCAAATAGTGGCAAATTTCTTCACACAATACTGCCACCTGGAGCAGGCTATAATAATCAGTAGGTGTTAGAAGGCTGTGCATTTTTATTCCTATTCAATGCCTCCTCATTCAGTATTCCCAGAGTAGTTTCTAGATTATGACTTGCATTACTGACAACTCTTAGATCTGAAAGCAGTAGCATTATTATTGGAAATATTGACTACAAGAAATATTATTCATACAAACATCCGGAATTAGTGTTGTTTTGATGTTATGTAATAATAATTAAAAGCAGTCAATGTTTTAATAAAGTACTCTCTGAAATTTAATTCTTCAAATTGGTTATTGGAAAATTAAGCAAAGAAAAACTTGTGTATTTTTATAATTATTCGATTGTAAAACACTCACCTAAATATTACAATAAAACAGCTGGTTTTAAGCCAGTAATTTTATGTCAGATTTTTTTCCCTTTTTGTTTTTAATAATATTGCATTTATAGTTTTAGATAATTTCTTTTTATATAGAAATTTATATTTATAATTTGCAGTTTGTAATGTATTAATTGGATCTGTTAAAAAAAAAAAGGTTTTACAAAAAAAAAAAAAAAACTACTTAAAAAAAAATTTGAATTTTATTTGCAACAAGATTTACGTAACTCATTCTAAAGGACAATACTTTAGCATTTACTCTTAACAACAATCCTTTAATAAATACATAAATGATTGGTAATCATTTTTATTAGTTTAAAAATCATTATTTTTTAACTTTAGGTTTTAATTTTAAATTTTATTAAATAATAAATACTTTACTTTATAGACCAAGCATAATAATTATTTTCTGAACATTTTAAATTTTGCAAATAAGTAGTAAGAGATAAATAGTTAAAACAAAAAAAACTTCATGCCTTGCTTTAACTTATAGTAAATATATCTGATCTTTAATAAAATTTAAAGTCTATACTAAATTTTAAAATATATAATAATTTCTAATGTATAAAAAATTAATCATTTATATATTTATTAATGTATCGTTGTTACGAATAAATGCTGGTTAAAACTATAGCACTTGTAAAATAATTTATGAAATTCAAATAAATAAATAAATAAATGCAATGAAGAATATACTTTTGGGGAAAAATAGATGATTTGATCTAACTTAAAAAACTGATTGGTTGAAATGTATCTAAAAACTATTATTATATTTTTTCAGTATAAGTGTAAGAGTTCTGTAATAAAAAATATATTTAAAAATACTTTTGATGTACACATATTCATTGAGTCAATTATCTAGTATTATATTCATTAAACCAAGTCAATTAACTTTTTGCTAATAGTAAATTATTTTTTCAATATTAAATTGTTAATGTTGAAAAGCTAATGTATTTGGTCTGACGACAGTAATTTTGATTAAATGATTCAATAATGTATTTATTTTTGAATTATTATTTTTACATTTCAAAATACAATAATTATAGGTAATGAAAAAATATATGAAAGACTCCCAATATGTATTTCAACCAATTAGGTCTCTTGAATTACATTAATTTATCTATTTTTTACAATAATTATATTCTGTGTATAATAATAATTTGCCCAAATATTTATAATTGTTAATTTTTTAGAATTAATTATTATATATTTTTAGTTTGTGTGTTATGTTTTTTTCTGAAAAAATCATTAGCATTTAACTTCCATCTTAGTTTATTGCTTTTATTTATCTGCTTTTATTCCATATTATAAATATTTGAAATACTATTTGTAAAAACAATTATTAATTAATTTTTACAACTAGTAAAATGTTGTTCCTTTCATGCTTTGTTATCTGTTAAGCAGTTCTTAGTAGTGTATTTGTTATTTTCTTATTAATTAATCTTGTCCATCTTTAAACTTCATTAATGTTTTACAAATATTTAATAATTCCATCTCAAGTTCATTGCATGAAATGTTGATAATTTCTCATGCAAAGGTTTTTATCTATTTATAAAACTCTGCATTATCTTATATTTAACAACTCACTAATCACTGATCATTGTTTGTATTAGATCTATTAAACACATTATAGTCTAAATATATAATTTTTCTTTTTCATTTATGTTTTGGAATTTTATTTTTTGAAGCTTCATAAGTTTTTTGCTTCTGTTTCCATATCTAAATTTATCCATACCATTTTAATCTTTCAATTATTTTCCAATTCTAGCATTTAAATCTTTCAAGACAAAATAACTATCAAATATTGTTTGGAATAATCAAAAACATATTGTACATCTATATAAAATTATAAAATGCCTCTACTTTTTTTGGAATAAGAAATTTTGAAGATGTAAACGTGAATTATATGTATTTGATATCTATTATTAGTTAAATAACTAATTACTTGATATATAATCTTTAAGGATAAAGATGTTTCTCCATTTTTTATTTATAATTTTACTGTTCTTCCAATATGTGTGTCTTTATAGTAAAATATTTGTTCACTTTTCAAGTCAATTGTTTTTTCAAACTAATTTCACAAAATCTGACAATGTTCCATTTATTAATAGACAAATCTTCTAATTCCAGCAATTTTAAAACTTCCCTAAAAGTGAACTGTAGTTATACATAGCCTATAAATAAAAATAATTAACATGATTGATTTATACATGCATACACACATGTCACATCGTTATCATCTATAAATTTTCTAATTTCTTCAGATAGAGTAAATGAAATACATATGTACTTACATATTTATAATATAATATATCTATATATTCAATGAATGATCTTTTATATATTTTTAAAAGATTTTTGCAAGCATAATACTAGTCCTTAGATTACCAAAGCATTTTATATAATCATAAATGAATCGTTGTTTATACTTTTATTAATTTCTTAAAATGTGTGTGCATATATAGCACTTATCACACAATCTTAACAATCAAACTACCTTATATAAATTTTGCTATGATTTGGGGAGTTTTACTACATTATTCTATCCATTATATGAATGCAACATGGGTTCACACAATATAAAAATTTGCAATCACTCTGTGCACCCTGGTGAAACCAATATTTTTTCCATGAATCTTACAAATCAATAATTCTTACATTTACATAGTTATTAACTTGAAAAATATGATTTTACATTATCTGAAACTCATTCAAATTACAGTTATTTAAATCATATTCAGTCAGTCAATGAAATAAAATAATATAAATAAATAACCAGAGATATAAACAGACTAATCATATAACTAGGTTAGTAAATCTGATTGTTCACAGTTGGATAGGAGAGTTGGTTATAAAATGAAAAATCATTTGAGAGAGAGAGAGAGAGAGAGAGATCAGACAGTACTGGATCACATGTGGAACAGTAATTCATGGTTTGGAATTTTTGACAGCATTATATATTGTCCACAGTTTGGTAAAGTATATAGTATGTCACACTAATAATATAGCAGAGAGTTTCTACCTGCAAATTATGTTTTTCACAAGGCAAACCAACATAGATAAAAGTGTTACCTTATAATAAAAAAAAATAATGGCTTTCCTATAATCCACTGATTAATAAAAATAATAACTATACATTTGCAATTTTCCCAATTGCAATGGTTAGTGAAATCTTTTAACAGATTTTATTTTATTTTTTATTTACTATCTTTAATATATTATTTTTCAGAAGCAAAATATATATGAATATAACAGAACTGTCTGCAGTTACAACAGAAATTATACATATGCAATGATTAGATCTTTGTCAGTTAATAATATTTAGTTGCATTTAAAAAAAAAAAAATAGAACAATCAAATTCTAAAGATGTTTTAATTCTACTGATAATTTGAGTTTTTTTTCTTCCACAAAGTAGAAAAATATTACATTTAGACTCCATGTATATAAAATATACTTGTATTTGAAATATTAAATCAAAATGGTGAAAATTTTTCTGGAAGACATGTGTAAAGTGAGTTCTTTTCTTTTTTCAAGGCAAATCAAGCCAATTATTTGGAATTATAATTATCAACCTTTATGTAGTTATGTAATTTTAACATATAAGATCATACATTGTCAGACAGCCCCTCCACTTCCATCACAGTTTAATTTTAATAAAGCAATCTGTTTTTAACATCTTATTTTTAAATAAAACCTTAACTATATTACATAAATACAATTTCAATCTTTATATTCAAGGGGAAGGAGAAAAGCCTAGAAATGATGACATAAAGCTCAGTGCAATTTCAAAAATTTCCTAAATAAGTTATTGAGAAACTGTTTTCTCCACAGAATAAAGGATCACAATCTTAAAATCAAGCTATTAATGAACCAATTGTTATTTTGATTCTGTCTCTCAGTGATCCTAATTGAAATTGTAAAAAAAGCAGGTGTTTGTGTTAAAGAATGCTAGCCCAGTCAGAAATCTACATGATCAAAATAAAAATATGAGATCTCCACCTAACAATATTACTAAAGACTGACAAAATGGAGCAATGGTATATACCAGCAGAAAAACTTACTTCATATGCAGTAAGAAATGACATCAAATTATAGATATTGTAATCGTGTGGTCTATCAAAGCTGTTTGCTTGAATAAAAATCAGCAAACAGCTAAAAAATAATGAGGGTACATTCTAAAAAACCTGAAGGGTAAAGTCTTATAAAGGCAATACAAACAATGTGAAAGACTTGAATTCCAATATTAATAAAGCTATGTAATAGGTATGCAATATGTGTTGTATCACAAGTTACATGGGCTATCATTATTAAAAAAAATTGATAGCAATCTAGCAAGAAAAAGTTAATATTACAATTTGCTGTTTTTCTGAAGATTTGTATTGTGACAATGGACTTTAATTTTATTTAAATTGTCCAGTTACATTCAACTGTTAGTAAAATCATACAGGTTAATATATGCACAATGTTATAATTAATATTATTATCTCTTCTTTAGGTCTTACTGGCGTGAACAGTGGCAGAAGTAGTATGAGCATTGAACCTGAAGTTTTAGAATCTTAAATATTAAATTTTAAGATAGTGTTCTAACCAATTGAGCCATTCTTAACAGTCAGTAGAAATTTTATTTACTTATTTATAACATTTGATATAGTGGTTTCCAGACAATATATATAGTCACACAACATTGTTTATAGAATTATTTGCCATTGTCATGTAAGCAGCTTTTTTCTTCTTTGTAGCTTTTTCTCTCTATTCAATATTTTTGTATTTTACCAATTGAAAATATGTTCATTGATACATAGATGGTCTGCTACCATAGACACATCTGTTTTTTCTTCTAATCATCAGTTTTATATTCTTGCAATAATTTTTTAATGGAGTAACTAGTTTAACCAATATACATTTCTCCACATTCTCATGATATTTCATAGATGCAGTTTTTAATTTTTGTCATTTCAAGTTTAATATTTGTAGATGTTACAATTCTTTGTAGTGTGTTAGGGCTCTGGAAAGCTATTTTAATGTTATATTGATGCAGATTTTTCTCAATTTGTCTGCTATTTTTAGAATGCTTGGATACACTATAGTACCAATAATTATTTTTTCATCTGATGGTTCTTTTGTTATTTATTTAAAATTTTCTTCATGACAGTTTGTGGATAACCATTTTTCATATGATTTCTTTATATAGAACTTTTCTTTTTCCAAATCACTAGTTTATTAAAAAAAAACTTTTTGGTTCTATTCCATATTGATAACATAATTCCATATTTTGTGTTCCTGGAGTGATTGGATGTACATTCTAAGTATTTTCCTGTATGTGTCTGTTTTCTGTAAACTGTACTTTTGACTTTATCATAAGGGAATCTTGTCACAAGAACTTCTAAGAATGCCAATTTTTGTTCTTTTTCTGACCACAATCATAAAGACTACTCCATATCCACATACCTAAAGTTTGTTTTTACTATGGTGGTATATTTGTTGTATGGCCACATGATGAAGCATAGCTACAAACTTTCTGGAAATATATGTCTTTTAGTTAAATTCATAATAAAGTCAGAACAGGAACATAAATTGGCATTTTTAGATATTCTTCTGACAAGACTCTTTCATGGCAAAATCAAAACAACACTTTACAGAAAACCCACATATACAAAAAATATTTATCATATACATTCAATCATACTAAAAACAAAAAACATGGTGTTATACTATAATTATGGAATAGAACAAAAATAGTTTGTTCAGAAACCAGTGATTTGGAAAATGAAAAGATCTATATAGAACAAACTCTTATGAAAAATGGTTATTCATAAGCTGTCATTAAAAAAACCTAAATAGACAACAAAAAAACATCAAAGGGAAAAAAATTATTGGTACTGTAGTGTCTTCATACATAACAAAAATAGCAGAGAAATTGAAAAAATATGCAATCCTTATAACAACAGAACTATTTTCCACAGCAATATCACACTACAAGGAATTACAACATCTACAAAGCCTAAACTTAAAATGTTGAAAAGAAAATACTGCATCTATGAAATATGATGAGAATATGGAAGAATGTATATTTGTGAGACCAGTCACCTGATTAAAAAACGATTGCAAAAGCATAAACTGATGATTAAATAAGAGAAAGATATATCTAAGATAGCAAACAATATATGTATCAATGAACATATTTTCAATTGGTAAAATGCAAAAATATTGATGAGAGAGGAAAAGGTACAAAAAAGAAAATTCAAAGAAACTGCTCACATAATACTGGCAAATAGCTCCACAAGTCAACTTAGTGTCACTATACGTAATGACTAAAAACCGCTAATCAATTTGCTTTTAGGAAAAAAGTGGAAAAATCAGAAGAAACTTTATACATAAATATATAAAATTTCTACTCACTATCACTTTTGGTAATTGACTAGAGAATTATGTTAAAATTCAATATTCAACAATCTAAATGTCCAGGTTTGATTTTCATGCTAATACTGTCACTAATCAGACCAGCAACACCTGAAGAAAAAAGGAAAATAATACCATTCAAGATATTTTGATATACTAAAACTGTGTACTATTCACTAATAATTGAATGTAATTGGAAAATTTAAATAAAGTTATTTTTTCTAAAGACATTCAATACTTAATATTAGATGATAAAAGTGTCCAATATATAATTTCAACTAAATATTATAATGCCTATTTATCTCTTTTTCTATTAGAAAAAAGGCCCATTAATATATTAGGACATGGCAGGTTCAATAATTTAAAACATGTAGTGCTTAAATTAGTCTGATTACAAAAATAATAAATTTAAAAATAGACTATCCAGAAGTGTTTGTTGATAAATTTGCTCAGTATCTAAAATCACTGTTCCACCAACAAATAAACAATTTAACAAAACCTAATTAATTAACTATGGCAAAACAGACAGTAAATATATTGCTTAATATAACAATTGTGATCTAGATTCTATCAATTAATTGAATGGATCTATCTGGGATGGTCAAATAAAAGTCAAAAAATCTGGATTCATCCTAATGTTTATTTAGACTGGTTCTTGTATTAGCCAAAAAACAAAAAGAAATATTTCTCCAAGATCCTATTCTGAAATGCTAAGAAATTTATATGGTTGTTATCCAGAGATCAAGCAAATGAAAATACTAATTAGATCCTATGTCTAACCTACTGTAAATAATGAAGATCAAATCCTAAACCTACCAATGCTCAAACAGTAAGAAAAATTCCAATAAAGAATAAAACAATAATGGCTTAACAACAATAACGATAAAAAAAAAGGTAAAAATGATAAAATGTGCAAAGTTACCTATGTATTTTATGTAAGTTTAGTTGTATCATCCAATGAATTCCAGTAACAATTATAAACACAAAGAGGTTCCATACAGTGATTATCAAAATCTTAGATGAACAATAGTTCCACAAGAAATTCAGGCATGTCTATGGTCTGAAATTATTCTGACAATAACACACTTTTCCCATTATTTGCTAAAACACAGACTAGGTTTGCAGATGCTCATAGATGGAAGCTATTAGCAATGAATACTGTATATCTTCTATCAGGTAATACAACGTGACTAAAATTGTTAGATTGTGAAAGGAGTCCCAGCCTTCCTTTAGCCCACTTGTTGTTATGGCTATCAACTATGTATTTGTAATTCTGACACCTGTAAAATGAAGTAACTGTTGTTAATAGTATTAATGCAAATAGATAAAATAAATGTTTTGGTGTCATATTCTTTTCCACAGTAAAATATACATAGACACAGCATAAGGAGTGGTCAATATGCTTTATTGATATAATTTTGGTTTTGACTTGAAGAATGGCTCAATATAGCTCTAAAAACCATTCATTCAGTCTGCAATGTCAATAAAATGACAAACTTATACTATACTAAAAAGATAGAAATGTTTTTTTCATTATTTTATGAATTTCTCTATGTAATAAATAAAAATACAAAACAAAACACAATCAATTGTCTCCAATGCTGCATTTAATATTTCAACTGTATTTTCTGATGTAAACCAGTCATTTGGTTAAAATATTAAAAGCAGTGGTGTAGACAGGTAATTGTATTTTATTTTTTTCTACAATTAGTTTATATATTTCTTCTTGTTTCCATGTATCTTCATCATCATTTTCATACATTATTAATTTACTGCAGAATGAAAGTCTCTCCAATGTTCAATCCATTTTTCCATTCTCTAGCATCTCTTCTCCACATCATCCCAGCACACTTTCTTATTTCAACCATCCATCTCACATGTGATCTCTTTCTAGGTTTTTTACAATCTCTTGGAATCCAGTTTAATATTTTAACTCTCCATCTATTACCATTTCTTCTAGCAATATGTCCATCCCAACTTTACTTCAGTTTTTTAATTCTTTCAATGATGTCCATAATACGTGTTTGTTCTCTCACCCATAATATTTCATTTTTGATCTCTTCTTGATACTCTTAACATTCATTTCTTTTAGTCAAATGCTGTATCTTTATTTGGATGTTTCCATGTCCATTTGTGTTTAACATTTTTCTCAAAAAAAAAAAAAAACCTCATAATATAAAGTTTCTCTTTTTCTGCAAACTCCACAAGTATATGTCCTCTTTTATTTCTATCACCACATCCAAATTTACCTACAGTACTTTTATCTTTTAATTGTTTACCAATTCTAGCATTAAAGTCTCCCATGACAATTTTAAAATGTTATTTGATCTGATCAAAGCTTTTTGCAAATTTAATATAAAAATCCTCTACTTCTTCATCACAATGAGAACTTGTTAGAGCATAAACCTGAATTATCTGCATTTGATATCTGCTATTAAGTTAAATAAATAAACTTTCCATTTTGTCTGATATACCATCAATCTCCACAATACTGTTCTTCCATCTTTTATTTATAATCAGTCCTACCCCACTTCTACTTCCAATGTCTACTTTTAAAATCAATTATCACTTCATCTTTTCTTCTAACTTCAGAAATGTCCCATTTAATATGAGGCAGTTCTTGCAATCTTCCTTCAATTGAAAATGATATGCAGTTGTAAGTACCTAAATAAAAGGTCATTATCAAATGGTAGCCTGGGTTCACAATCAGAAGATTCTTAGCACCCTCCACCTTCAACTGACAACTACTGCCTTGGCTGGTAACTTTACAACCTTCTAGGAATAAGAGTCATTATTTATTTTTGTCTATTATGATTGTAAATATCTATTAGAAGAGAGAAAATAAATCATTCACACACACACACACACACACATTCATTCTGCTTTCAAGCAAACTCAACTGATATTTGGAATTAAGAGTTATCAGGCAACTGTAAAGAAAGACATGGTGTTTCTCGATCTTAAATAAAAAGCCAATAAACTCACCATGTTGGCCAATACCTGTTGGTAAGCAGCACATCCGTGTTTGTATAGTATATGAATAATCACATAATAATAACAGCTGCAACAACAAGAACGTATGGAATGAACATTGGGAATATGTCCTGCACGGTTCCTTTAAGGCCTCCAAGAGGAATTAAAGGGTCTTCTTTCAGTAAACAGCAAATTTCTTCCTGCAGCCGTTTTCATGTAAATATTTATACAAATATATATATGAGTATGATTAAGTATGTGGAACTGTTAACTTTTTAATGCCTTTATTTATTTATTTTTAAAAAAGCCAAACTAACTTATTAAATAAATATTTTATTAGGATAATCTATATTATTTTTAAATGACGTTTTAAACGATGAGCAAAACTCATTTTTGACAATATCTAAAAAAAAGAGAGAGAGACGCAATAACTTCGGAATCAATCACTAAGCGGTTGATCTCATACATTTTTAGGTAACTAAATAACGTATTGCATATTTTATGTTGGAGAAAAGAGAAAAATTGAAAATAGACAAGTTATCAGCAATAAAATTTTAAAAGTATTTTATTAATGTTTTTGTTGATAATATTATTATTAAATAACAAACGCCATTCTATCATATAGGATTAAATATCAATCGACTATTGATTCTCAGTAATTTTGAGATAAGTCATCACCATACTAAGGTATTATATTTTATTGCTAATACAGTCAACTCTTAAAAATACGGTATAAAAAAAAACCTTTAAAAGCTAACAACAAATTGATAGAGGGCAGCATAAACTAGAACAGAATACGGTTGCTATTTACTTCATTGTAATACAGTTAAATATTCTAAAAGAACAAATAAACGATTTCATAAACATTGAAAAGATACCAATCTTACATAATATCAATCATTGTTTTATGGTCACAAGATTAAACTGATATATATATATATTTTAAAACTACTTTAAAAAAAAATAGATTTTATGCAAAAATAATTTGTATTCTTGATGTTTTAATTTAATATTACGTATATTGTTAAAAAATTCTACGTTTCAATTGATAAAAATGACTGATAATTATTTTGCAGCAATAATAAAAGATCGTTATATGCTATATAGAATAAAATTGTCCTGCGCAGCAGTTTAGTACTGCTGTGTTAGTGGCGAAACCTAGAGCTAAAGTACTTGGTTCTTAGTAGACAAAGTGTAAAAAATATCTCAGATTAGTCTCTTCAATGGAATTATGTGGTTAGCCTGTTAATTCGATACTCCGATAACACTAAATTTCTTAAGCATTAGACATATAATCATAAACTATAATTCTAAAAACAAAACACTGAATTCCTTTTTATTTTGAATAGAAAAAAGAAATAACGAGTATTATTTTTCAAATTATAATTAATGATGACTTGTCAATGGAAAACATAGTAAGTGTTTTTATAGCTGACCGTTTTATTATTTTTATATGATTATATATTCATACAAAAAAGGAAAATGTATTTCAGAAATAAAATAAAAAAACACTATTCAGAACTGATTAAAATGATTATAAAAATAATTATATGGACAAATCCTGATATAAAAAAATAAATAAAATTAGAAATATAATTGAGAACTATCGGCTTTCCTTCCAGAGCTATACTAAAACATTTCAGGATCTGAGATGTTACTGGATTGTGAAAGGTTCGATTAAATTAAAATGTGTTTTAGCCAGGTTTCAAAATTAGGAAAAGTGAGCCCACAAAAAAGTCTCCAGACACATATCACATAATTTTAAAATAATTGTACATTTTTATATTTTAAATAAAGTCAAAACACAGTAAAAGAAAAAGAGTTTAGATCTAAACTTATAAATCTATATTTCATATATAACTCTTATCTATTTCTTCTTTTTCCCTCTATATTTTGCTTCTTCTTATATTTCAATATAAAGTTCATTAACACTCCTTTAACACTTTAAGCAAACAAACTTTATTTATTTATAACAGTTTCCACTGTTGTAGATCTGAAGAAGACTGCTAGGACAGTCGAAACTGTTATAAATAAATAAAGATTGTTTGCTTAAAGTGTTAAAGGATTGTTAATGAACTTTATAAATTTATATTATGATTAAAAGTCAAAACATAATAAAATCAAATATGTTATTTAATTGTTTTACAAGTGAAATGTAATCAAAATAAAAATTAAACATTACATGATCACCATCTCTTTTACTAGCACATAATTGTTTATAAACAAGGCAAAACTCTCTATATAGTAGTGCCATCTTGTGCCAAGCAGAGTAATCATTGGATGCCAGAAGGCTTGTGCATAAAATCCATATCTAATGTCTACTCATCCAATATCCCCAGATTACTCTGGTTGGCACAGGGTGGCACTACTGTATGGAGAGTTTTGCCTTTTTTATAAACAATTATGTGCTAGTATAAGAGATGGTGATCATGTGATGCTTAATGGTTTAACACCAATCCTGCCTAATAGGACAGTGATGGCTATGGTTGTTAAAGAGCCAAAGACACCAAAATGTATGGGTGCTGAACTGAGTTCAGACTCATATGACTATGTAAGCTATTGAGCTTAGATTGAAAATATTATTGTGTTTTCAATTTCATTCTCATAGTTTTTATAGTTAAGTAGAGAAAAAAGGTGGTTGCTGGAGGGTTGCATTAGATCCTAAGATCTAGGTGCAGTGCTCTCACATCCAAAGCTCCTCACTGATGAAGGCCACAAGCTAGAAACTAGTCTGGGGATATTGGATGAGTAGGCATTAGATAGGCATTTTATACACAAGCCTTCTGGCATCCATTGATTACTCTGGTTGGCACAGGGTGGCACTACTGTATGGAGAGTTTTGCCTTGTTTTCAAAATAAAAATTATGAAAAATGGATAATCAACCACTTTGGCTAATTTATTCTTGCAATTATTTTATTATAATACAAATATAAATAATAAGATTCAACTTTTATCCACAAAGAAAGCAAAGAATTGAAGGTTGGTTAGAAAAGCATCATTTTAAAAAATGTTTTCAAGAGGAGTGATTACTCTCTTCATTTCTATCTATATTTATAGGCTTTACATTACAGAAAAGACCAGTGCCAAAACTTTTATGTTTAAATATTGCCTCCTACTCTTAGTTGTAATCAAAATTCTTTATTATAATGTTTCAACGATTATAAATTTTCGATAATTGTTTTATTTTATAAACAGAAATTTTTGTAAAAAAAAAAAATTTTTTTTAAAAATTGTTTGTTCTGTCTTGTTTTTTTTTTTTTCGTATTGGCTGTTGATAAAAATAATTAATCACAATAATGTCACAGAAATTAGTAGGAACTAAGTTTTTTTTTGTAATAGAACCTAAATTATATGCTTTTATAACTAATAAAATTTAAAAATAATTGTTGAACACAATAGTATTTTAAATGACAAAATAAAAAATGCAGATATGAAAAACAATTGTAATTTGCAGTTAACTGAAAAGAGATCTTTGGTTCCTCTTTGAAGCCTTGAAAAATTAATAAGGCAAACTCCTAATGTTTTTATTATTGTAGCTGCTACTAGTATGTGATTATTCATCTAGTATGATTATTTATATAGTATAAAATCATGGATAGAAATATTCACCAACATGCATCATCCAGTATGGTGAATTTATTGGCTTTTTACTTTTGAGTTTAAATTATTCTTCACATTTAAACTGTGATAAACAGAGCAGAAAAAATTCAAAAAACATTAACCACTAATACTATTTTGTCAAGTGCTTTCAGTACTGTACACCAGAATCATGGCAACATATTGGAACTGAATTGTTAATATTCCAGTGCATGCTCAGTGGCACACTAGTGTTATGCTGATTAATAATGTTATTAGACTTCGTAATAAACCATGCCTCTTTCAACTTTCTATCATTTAATTTATTGCACACAGTACTAATATTTTGAGGATAAAACTCATGTCCACAACTTCTTTCATGATTTGAAAAAACAGAATTAACTTGTGAATCACTTTTAGATTTTTTTATATTGGTAAACATGCTGCTGCAAATGGGTTAATACATTATCCTTTGTTTCACTGTAATAAATAACATTACAGCCAATTTCTTTGCAGGCAATTGAATAAACTATTTCATATTTATTCATTTTTTCTATATTATCCTTTGAATTATTTACTAGTCTATTTAAACACAAAGTTGATTGAAATCCTATATTATACTCTTTACCAATTATATTTTTAACTATCTACTTATAGATGGCACATAATCCAAAGAAAACCACTTTTTATCTGTTTTATTTTTACATCTACTTTATGTTTAAACTTCACATTATTATAAAACAACTTTAATTGCCTGTATAATATAGTTTCCTTGTATCCCACACTTATTAAGTCCTTAATATATATCTCAATATTCCTTTTTATATCTGCCTCAAATTTACAAAGATGCAAATTGTGATACAAAAAACATTTTAATTCAGCTATTTTATAATTTAAAGAAACATTCAATGATTTAACAAGCATTTTATACCCAAACCCATTACCACATCTATATACATTTACATCTAAATACTTTAAAACTCCATCATACTCAAACTCCATAATCCATGACAAACCATAATTCTCATTTAACTTATCGAATATATTCTCTATCACATCTTTTGATCCATACACAAAAACATCATTCACATATCTTCTATATACTAAATCATTACTCCTTATAAATGGCTCTATAATATATTTTTCCATTTCCAAAATTTACAAACTACCCACAATACAACTTACTGCCAACCCCATTAGCCAATCATTCTTTATTTGATAATAATCCTTCCCATATCTTGCAGTAATATCACCATTAATATATTCCAATATTTCCACAATAAATCTGGCTTAAAAACCTTCTACATTATAACTCACATAATCCAATGAAGCCATATAAAAATTACTAACCATCTTGGCAGACTTCAATATCTGAATAAATCTAAACATAGATTTAATTGTAAATTTGTCAAATCCTATCAACTCCTGTAAACAATTTCGCAAACAATTGTGATGCTTTCTGATAATAACAATCCCCAAAATCCATCATTAATTCCTAACAGAGCATTCTCTTTGTGAATTTTAACATTTTCAAATAAACATGGAATGATTGAAGCTAATGGATAAATCTTCAGATATTTCTCTCTTCAAAATATTTTACCAACATACAGATGCAAGACATTACAAACAAACTTGTCCTTGCACACTTTTATCTTATAATTCTCCACTTTTTCAAACTTGAACTTAACAATTTACTGAGAAATTTTCTCCTTATATATATATATATATGTCCATCCATTAACACAAATCTATTACCTTTATTTGGATGATGTTTTTGTGTATGGATCAAAAGATATAATAGGAAATATGTTTGATAAGTTAAATGACAATTCTAGTTTGTCATGGACTATGGACTTTGAGTATGATGGAATTTTAAAGTATTTAGATGATAATTGGTAAGACCATTGTTTAAATTCAGTAGTCACAATTTCAATTTCCATACTAATATTGTTACTGGTCAGACCAGAAACACCTTGAAAAAGTGAAGAGAAAAATATTACTAGAAAAGTTGTATTATATACTAACTTGTGTGCTGTTACAATATTTAAAAAAGTTTGAATTTATCTAAAAAAAATTGAACAAATAATTCTAGATGATGGAAATAATCCAAAATATAATTAAATATATTACATATTTTGGAAGTGTTATTATTTACATATTTATTTGAATAGTAAGATTATTTAAAAATGAATTTGATTATATAAGCTTTGCTTTGCTTATTAAAGTTAAGCTGATACAATTACCAATACAATTAATGTTCAAACTTTATTATCAACTGATTTTTTTTTTTATCAAATATTGCCATATAAAAGAGAATACATTTAGGACAAAAATAAACTAATGTTCTTATATATATATATATATATATCGGGGTGCCTACTTTTAGATATAGTAAATCAGGTGTTATTAGTATTCCTTAGTCATCTCATAAAAAGCAAAATATTTAGAATCAAATTATATGGGAAGACTGTGTTATTGATAAATTTGTAAATTTATTTATTTTAATAGTCATATTTTTGTGTTAAAAGTAAATTGTTTTACTTTAAAATCTGGTGTGCATGTTCCTTTGTTGTTAAGCCAATAAACATCACATGACCATCACTTCTTATGCTTGTGTATAACTGTTTTAAAACAGGCAAAACTCACTATACATATTGCCACACACAGAAAGCTAGAGTAATCAATGGATGCCAGAAGGTTTGTGCATAAAATCCCCATTCAACATCCCCACACTTTCTTTGTTGTTATAAGTCATGAGGCCTATATTTAATTAATATATCAATATCATCATTATCATTTTTAACCATTATTTTTTCCTGCAAGATGAATATTAATCCATGTTTAATGCAGTGACTCTAATCCTTAGCCTTTCTTTTCCATAACTGACAAACAAACTTATTTTTTTTAAAAATTCATATCACATGTGGTCTCTTTCTAAATCTTTTACAATAGCTTGCAATACAAAGTAAAGCTTTAACTGTCCATCTATGATCATTTCTTTCAGAAATATGTCCAGATAAGCTCCATTTCAATTTTTTAATTCTTCCATTAATATCTGTGATACTTGATTGTTCTCTCAACCATATATTTCCTTTTTAATTTCTTCTAGTTGCTTCTAACATATACCTATCACATACTTCATTGCATGGTCTTAAATAACTACATTGGAATTCTGTTGAATGTCCATGTTCTAGATCCATGAGTAAGAATTGGTAAAAAATATATTTTCTTCTTCAAATACATGGTAATTTTTTTTTAATTATTTCTATCAAAAGCACTCCATCCAATTTTAATTATATGATTAAATTCACCCATTATGCTTCATCAGTATTGATAATCTGACCAGTTGTTAACTTCTTCTAATTCATAATTATAAAACTTTATTTATTTTTTTTTTTTAGAAAATTCATTGAATGCTATTTAGTCTTTTAGCAATCCTACATTCTTCCTCTCATCTGATAATTCTTACATTTTCTGATGCTCTGAAGCATTATTTGCAATAACATTTATATCATCAAAAAATTCTAGATAATTTAAATAATTTCCATTTACCTTTGCTCAGTTTCTCATTTTAATCCACAAAATAGTTTTTATACAACTTCTATAAAAGGTTTTATGTATATGCAATAGTGTATACTAATCTCAGTGTTAATATTCTCAATAATACCATGTAATCTAATCATTATTGTTTTATTTTGATAAATATTTCTCAGAAAAAACAGTATCACAAATCTCTAAGTTGATGATCCAATACTTTAATTACTGTAGAAATTCTTATAGAATCAAATGCTTTTTATAATCTATAAATGCAAAGCATAATGGTAACTCATACTAACTGGTCCTTTCTATCACCTCTCTCAATACCTTAATTTGATCCACTGTGCTAAAAACAACTTTTAAGTTCAGCTTCTTCTCTTTGGCTGGCTAAAATCCAAAGTTTGTTTAGATAAGTCATAAATTATCTTGGTAAAATAGAACTGATAGATATATAAATCTGTAATTTTTAATGTCTTCTTTAAGACTTCTCTTAAATATTAATAGTCTTCCAATCATTTGGTACATCTTTATCATTTAGACACTTGATATATAACTTTGCCAGCAATTATTCCATTGCTTCCCTTCATAGATTTAATTGTATTTCTTACTTCTTTCTTTAAAATGCTGGACAATTTAGATGTAGTAACTGTAAGAAATACTTTTTTCTTATTCTTTATTACTATATAATTTTTATATCACTCTTTCACATATTTTATAACATCGTTTTTTTTCCATAGCTTTTCTTGCCAATTCACAATTATACTTTTGTGCATCATCATTAATTTTTAGTCATTTTTTAAATTTTCATACACTTTCATTCCTTATCTTGTCTCAGTGGAAAATTTGCTTGTAAATTGATGTTTTTTTATGACAGCCATCTTTTTTTCTTCAGTTACACTCTTATTGATTTCATTCAAGTCTTAGCCATACCCAAAAACTGTTTATATGTTAAAACTAATTTTCCAGTTTAGAATTATCAACTGTTATTATTGCCTTTTGTAATACTTTTCATCATTATAGTTATGCATTAACACATATTATAATTTTCACTAATGGATTAGCATTTCCAGTGTTGAATCTATTAAGAACATTGCACTCCTGAAATACATATTTTTGTTAGTCAAAATGTGCTTCAATTTAGCTGTATTTTTATTTGAATGTTTCCAAGTTCATTTCCATTTAATATTATTTTCAAAGAAAGAATTCATAATTTACCACTTTTTGTGCATACTTTATAAACCTCCCTTCTTTCCCATATCTATCATCATAACTATATTTATACACACCAGTTTCATCTTTGGATCATTTACCAATTCCATCATTAAAGCTTAACTTGACAATTTTAAAATGTTGTTTAGTCTGATCAAAAGTACTTTGTACATTAAGATAAAATCCTCTACTTCTTCATTACAATGAGATCTTGTTGAGATGTAAATATGAAATATGCTCCTTTATATTTTCCATTAATTTTAATAACTCATCTTGTCACTCTATCTGATATGTCATTAATCTCTATATTATTATTCTAATTTTTTACTTATAATGCATCCCATTCAACATGTTCTTCCTATATTTGTGCCTTTATTATGTATATGTCTACTTTTTAAATCAATCGGCTCATCTTCTTCTAACTTCACAAAGTCCAATAATGTCTTATTTAATATTATATAATTGTTCCAATTTATGCAATCTTTGTTCCCTTGAAATGGATCATCATCAAATGGCAATATGGATTCACAAGCAGGGTATTCTTAGCACTTTTTGTGTTTGGCTGGCAATCATTGCCTAGGACAAGACTTCACAGCTTCCTCAAAATAAGGGTCATAATTTAGCTTTATTTATTATAATTTTGAATATCTATATTATAAAATACTTTCTTCTGATACATATCCTGCCTTCATCAAAAATCAAATGATATTTTAATTAAGAATTGTCAGGCAACTGAAAAAAAAAAAACATAGTGTTTTTTAATCATAAGCTCAGAAGTAAAAAGCCAATAAAATCAACACTTTGGCTGATGCATGTTCATTTACTATATGAATAATTATATGGAAATAATAACTTATGACAAGAATGTATGAAATGGTCATTAGGAATGTGCCATTCTCAAATCTTTTAAGGTCTGAAAAATCAAATATTACCTTTCAATTAACTTCAAATTGACATATACAATTTTCCAAATCCCACATATTCATTATTATTGAGTTGATAAACATATATTGTTAGTAACTAAGGTTTTTTAATGGGCTTTATTTAAACTTCTAGGGAAATAAAAATCTCAGTCTGTTAATTAGAATCAATGCCAACTTTCTTTGTATACATTAGAATCTTAAACCAGAATGAAAGGTTAATCCATCTTTTTTTTCATAGAGTAATCACTTTGACAATAATAGATTCTATATTCTATGATAAGTTTTGGTTGTTTTCATGTGATTTACATTTATAAATTATCTAGCTATTAACAATCTACAGTTTAATATATAGGTTACTGTATTCAATTGTTTTTTTCCAAAACTAATGAATTCACTCAAAACTGATGAATGTACTCACATACATCATAACATCAAGTATCCATAAAAATTATACAATTTGCTTTATAATGCATAAATCTATGAGATCAATTTCTGTTTCATGACAGTTTTAATTTAGATCTGAATTATAAATTATGGACAGTATGACTGCCAGAGAGTTTAGCATCAACTCTTCATTAATTTTAATGCATCTTATAAATCAACAAATCCATAGCATGTCCACATGTACATATTTCATGCATACATACAGCTTACCATTGAAATATATACTCATATATTTGTTATATAAAAATATAAATTATAAAATTATATTATTTTCTAAAAATAATGTCTATTTATAAATTCATATATACACACATATATGTAGTCATTATAAACAGTAACAAATATACATAATTAATGAATGAATCGTGGTAGATTTACCTTTTAATAAGATAAATGCACATACCATTGATAAGAATTATGTCTCATTAAATGGCATCATGCTTTTGCAATCTATTGAATATTTAACATTTTAAAAATTAAATCATATTATGATTTACTTATTAATTTAATTTGTATATATGTATAATGTTCAAATTCTTATATGCTCTATAATGTACTGAAAATCCCAATAACACTTTTGTAGTTATATAATATTGTCGCATAAAATTTTAAAGAATAGAATTAACCAAACTACATAATATAAAATCCTGATTGAATCTACCTGTAAATAAATTATTGTTAGATTATGATCATGCATAATACTAGTAATAATATATAGATACCTTATACACTTTATTATTATTTTAAGTAAATTCCCTACATTATACTCCAACATATTCATGTACTATATATTGTGATATCTTTCAATATTATGACTAAAAATTAAAAATATATGTTTACCAAAAGTTATAAACTGGACATATATATATACATTTAAATAAGAAGATATGATGCATAGTAATTCATAACAGAGACTATATTAAAAAACTGAGACAAAAACAGATTGATTGGTTTTGACAATTTAAATTAACAAGCAAGAGTTTTCTGAAGATATTAGTATCAACAATATGCACAAATTGTTGAACATATAGCAGTTCCAGTTATATTTGATAAGATATGTGGTATTTCTAAATATATGCTATACCCATCATCAGTGAGATTAGGAGATATAAGGTTCTGAAGAAGATTGCTGGAGCAATCGAAACTGTTGACTGAAGGAAAGGGTGGATAATAAAGCATTGTAGAAGTAATAAAGTGTTCCGTCAATTGATTATTATATGCTATACCCATCATGTTATTTCCCATAAAACAAAATGAGAGCTTTGGTTTGTTTAAAGAATGAGATATAGAAAGATATTAAAGATTTTTCATATATAGTAATATTGTAAATTATTTGTAGATGTTGTTATTTTAAATGAAGCAAAAACATGTTAGAAGAATGTTAATCAAATTATATATAAGAAAATATAAATCAATGAAATTTTATTTACTATCAAATAAATCGTATCATAAAATGTTAGATTCTTTTTTTTTTTATATTAAAACTCAATATAAAGTTTAAAAGTAAATGAACTTTACAAAAGTTATAATATTTAAAGTATTAATAAAATTGAAATAAATGATTCATAAAACATTGAAACTAATATATATTTGTATATAAGAAAAAAAAAAGAATGATTGATTTAAAAGTTTAATATTAGATCAAAAAATGTTTTTTAGCCACATTTCTTCTTTTAAATTTTAATATTTCATTTAAGAACAAATATTTCAAAATTATATATATATTCTAATAATGATCTATTGCCTTGTTTTGTTTTATTTTTTTGTGATTTTATTATCTTGTTAAACATTAAATTGAAATAAAAAATGCAATTACATCTATATTTATTTTTATTTTCTACCATATGTATGCATATTAAAAAATATATATTTTCAATATTTATTTATTTAAGAAATTAGTATTTACTTAACAGTTCACTAAACCATGACATTATCTAATTATTCTCCTGCTACTGTTTATATCTGTTTTAATCAATTTGAATATTTTTAATATTGTTTTCCTGCATAACCGTTTTTTTTAAATAATTTTTATATAATTATATATAATAGAAATATTCTTCAGACAAACCTTCTGAATAATGTAGCCACTTCCTGCTCTTTCTATTACTTAGATCTAGATATTTTAAACAGCTGAGAAAGGATTTTTTTTTCAAATGACTAATCCAGTTAGCCATAGAATCATTGTCTAGTAAATATTTATGTACTTAATATTAACTAAAACAATTATAAACAATAATTTAAAAAAAAGCAATTGAATTAATATTTGTTTTCAATTTTTTTCTGTGAAGGAATTCTGGAAAGGTTATTAAGGATGAAAGTAAATTATTATTATTATTTTGTAATTATTATTAATCTATTACAGAATGAATGTCACTCCAGGTTTTATTCAGTTTTTTCTAATTCAGAACTTTTTTTTTTACACTAATTCTTATTCATTCATCTTTACATTTGATATCTTTTTAAATGTTTTACAATATCTTATAATTGAAATAAATTGAGAGACTGCTGAATCTCACTGCACTCGTTAAAATACCTATCCAACAGGCAATCAGATGACATGATAGCCGTCTAAACGACAATCAAACCCAAACACACAACAAAGATTTCATCTGATTGGCTGTTGGATAGGTATTTTAACGAGTGCAGTGAGATTCAGAAATGTCTCAATTTATTTCAATTTTCAGCTATCTGTGCTTCGCAAATTAAAATATTAATATTTTATAATGTTCATCAAGATTTCAACTTCCCATATATTATTATTTCTTCTAACAGCATTCCATTCTAACTCCAAATCAATTTTTTAATTCTTTCAAGAATGTTAATAATACAGTAGAAAACTCTCTATACAATAGTCTCACATAGCACTAGCCTTAATAATCAATGGATTCTAAAAAAATTATGCATAAAATACCTATCTAGTACCTAATCCCATATTTCCAGATTAATTTTTAGCTTATGACTTTCATCAATAAGAAACCTTAGATTTTAAAGTGCTGCACCTGTATCTTAGGATCTAATGCAACCCTCCATCAGCCACATTTTACTTATTTAGTTAACTATAAAGCTATAAACCCAAATTAAAAACACAATAATATTTTTAATCAAAACTCATTTGCTTGTATAGTTAACTAAATCTAAACCAAGTTCAGTATCTATACATTTTGGAGTTTTTGGTTTTACAAAAACCGCAGTCAACATCATCTTATCAGCTGGTTTGACACAAAATTATGAAAACATCACATGACCACCATTTCCTATGCTTACACAAGCTGTTAAAATAGTAGCAACTCTCCATATAGTAGCCCCATCCAGTGCAAGCATTATTATATGGATTGTTGCTACTGTTTTAACAGTTTGTAAAAGCCTAGAAAATAGTGTTCATGTAATGTTAATAACACCAATTCATTTTTCCACTTATAAGAATAAATACTGAAATTATTTTAAAGAAGAGTAAGAAATGATACACAGATTTTCTTAATGCTTGTAATTAAAAAATTATATTATCAAGATAATTTTTTAATTAAGAAACTATTTTTAGGTTAAAAAGAATGACTAAAAAAATACATGTATTTAAAAATTTTGTTTATTTTTTGCCTATATAGCAAAACAAAACAAATTTTGTATAATCATAGATGTGAAATAAAACAATGTATTTAAAAAGCATTGTTTTTGTTTTGATTAATAAAAAGAACATTGCACAAAATTTATTTTCAGCTTAAAAATTGTGGGCTGTATTTTGATATTGAATTGGAAACATAAAGATTTGTAAATGTTAATACTTTTCAAATGAAACACAAAAATAAATTTATACCACCTCAAAATAATAAAAATTACTAGAATTTATGTTTTCATTCAAGAACTGAATTGAGTTACCACTTTGTGTAAATAGAATAAATTTCACAAGATTTAAATGAGAGAGGTCTCAAGAGATAGGTTTGCTATTTTACTTATAACCAAAGACCAAAATTCTCAGGAAAAAAAAATTAAAAAAAAAACTAAATATTCAAGTAATGAATGAAAAAGTGTTTAAAATAGAAAATAAAATTGGGATTGGTAATACAAAATTGATTGTAAACAAAAGTGCAAAACTATTTATTACATTGTATAAGTATGATATGTTTATAAATAAAGTTATCAATTTTTTAAATGAATAGTTAGTTGCTTGATAGGTTAATGTGGCAGTCAAACACTGCAACTAATAGGTTGAGTTTTGATACAAAAATATTTAGATCTAAAATCAATCATTTTATTATTGTACTAAAACACACTAGACAAAATTTTAATAATCCAATGTAATACTTGCACCTATGACTCTCAGATTAAAAGAAGTCTCAAGTTCTATTATTTGTTTGTGAATTATTGATTTTAAAAAATTATCCTAAAAAAATATATGAAATTTTAGATCTAAAATAAAATCTTAATCCAACATTTTTCAGATACCAGAAAAAATAAGTGATAAATATAAAAAAATGTTAGTGCAGAAAATGCATTAAAATTTCCTGCATATTTTAGTGCAGGAGTAGAGACTCTGAAGCACTCTGAAGCACAAGTTCCTTGAATTTGTTCCAGTTCTGAAATTTTCAGCACTCAGACTTCTTAAAAATTCTTGAGCAAAAGAATTTTTATTATTTTTTTTATTTTTACAGGAATAACTGAATGATTATTTATTGAAATATAGTACAAGTCAGATATTATGATTCAAAACATATCACATCTATTATTTGGAAAATGTGTATATGCATATATATGTGTATAATTTTAATATCACAGTAATTGCACATATTCAAAAAAATCTGGATTAATATTTTAGAGTGATTAGATAAAACCATTTACTTTTAATTAGTAATCTCAATTTATTATTAAAAATAATCTTGTTTTAATTTTAAATTGATCTTTCCAAATCTAAATATTTGTAAAGTAGTATTTTTTATATATAAACAAAATATTTAACACATCACACACATTCAAAAAAACATTTACTTTTTAAAGAAATTATAGCATTCATATTCTCTAAATTAGATTGTACTATGAAGTTAACTACAGCTATCTAAAACCAGATTTGTGATTTTAAAAAAAAGATAAAGGAAATCATTGTCAATGAATAAAAATTAATAGAAGAAAAAAGAGAGAGAAAAACTTATTTTTAAATCAGTCATCTTATTTTCAAATAAATTTCAGATGAATTATTTTTCTTATTTTTATTTGAAATATACATGTGTGTTAATGAGAGAGATTTGAACTCAGGATTTTTCAGTTTATTTATATATATATATATATTGTAACTATTCCCATTAAAAATCAGACAACATTATAATAAATATAATGACCTAAAATAAAAATACAAATACATTTATTGAGACTCTATTTTCATACTACAATTGACATAAGATATTATATAGAAAAGATTATAAAGCATAGGTTTTAACATTGTAAAGTATATAAAATATGTGTCCAATGTCATTACCATTATAAAAGATATACATATCTTATCATGCTAGAAATCATTAGGAAAATCCTTATAATAAACAATGACTAATATAATTTCATAGTTAAATAATTATTAAGGCTATTCACATAACTATTTATTCTCTTATATCTATAATAAACTATAATATAATAAATCTAAAATACACATTTTTATTCTAATTTATTATTAAGCTAGCTTATAAACTTCTCAGGGATAATGATTATTTCTCCAGTAATAATAATAATGATTAACATTTAGATAATTGAATGACAATATGGATTTTATTGAAATCCAATCATCTAAATAACAATATTTTTTTTTTATTACAAATACTAACTAAAACAACTATTTGATAATATGTCTAGCTTCAATACTACACCAATAATAATAGAATAAATTACTAAATTAACATTAAACTAATAACTTATGAAACACTTTTTATTAATTAACCATACACTTCTATAAATAATAACCATTAAATAGAATAATCATTTACTGGTAATTACGTCACTTAATACTGATCAAAATATAATCTTGTATAAATCAATCTTTGGACATACTAATTATTTTTAGCAATAACCCATTTTATTTATCTTTCCAAACAAACATTAGAAACTATTTTTTTTAAGTTTTATCTAGTTTAAATAATGTAGTAATTAGGACTTAATCATTTTCAAAACTTTTATTATACTTTTATGATTTTATAATTTTATAAGAAAAAAACTAAACTAACTTTAAAGTACATATGTAACTTTATACGCAAGATGAATTTCTATAATGCTCTGAACATAAAATGATTCCTTATATTTAAATTTTAAATATTTATTTCTGTACACAAATTTTAAATAGGTTAACAAGTAAATTGGATATTTCGATTATTAAGTTATAAATTAAAAGTGATAGATATTTGATTTATCTAATTTTTTATTCTTTATTTGAAATCTTCTGTTAAAACATCCAATAGATAAAATCAAATATGAAAATTTTAATGTGCTATGTACTTGAATATAACATTGTGATACCTATGATTCAATAAAGAAAACGACACCAATCATCTAGTTAAAATCAAAACATATATTTATTTATAACAATAGAATATTACTAACAACATTTTCTATTTTACATTAAAATAAACTATTTTACAAATTATATTATTATTATAACATATTTACATTTATACAGAAATTTTTTTAAAAATTCAATAATGCTTTCATTAGTTCCTCATATCAGTACGATTACTGAATTAAAAACAATGATTTTAGTATTAATAACATTTATGTTCATATTAAAAAGTTTTAATTCTCATTCATTTTTCAATAAAGTTTATCAACTGTTTAACGATTAGGTAGTAAGTTGCTTATGATTTAACTTTGTTAGATTTATTAAAATTCAATGTAATACAAATTTATAATAACACTATTAATATCTTATTATTCACTGAATTATCTTCTTAATCTTTATATTGTTTATGCAATATAAATAAGATACCTTAAATACACTTGAATCAAGAATATTTACTTTTAATCTTATACCTTCATCTATCATACTTATCATATATACTACTTTTACAACCTTCATTTTAAATGATCTCATACCATCATTATGACAATATCTTTTTTTTTCTTTTTCTAATTCTTTTAAACCTTCTTCTTTTTTCCTTTTCTTCTTCTTTTTCTTATTATTATTATTGTTGTTGTTGTTGTTATGATGATATGATGTTTCAAAGCAAACTTTATTTAGTATCAATTGGTATATCAAAATAGGTATATTAGGATTACATGTACCTATATGAAAAAGTTCTTTTCAATTTTGATTTAGTCCTTGCCTCTGGAAGTTATCTTGTATAACAAGGTAAAAAAAAATTTGTTGTTACAGTGCTTGTCCATCAAAGGGGTTGTGTTAGCATATCTCATTTTTTAAATTTATTTTTAAGAGTAGTAATTCCAGTCTTGTCATAATGCTGAGCATATTTTGAAGAAAGACCATGTTACCACAAAAATGTCCTGTGGTGCAAGAATACTGTCTCTATTCTTAATTTTTAAATTTTGTTGTAGTAGGTGTTGGGTTGTCTTCTTGGATTGTTTCCAAATAGCCATGTGCAATGTGAACCAATATGAATATAAGCTGAATGTAGCTGCACATATTATTGGTATTGTGGGTTTTTGTATGTATCTACTATTTTACCAATTGTTGTCCCATTTTGTTTATAGTTGTTCAGCACCATTAGTCACACTTTTTCTAGGGCTAGACAATCATATAGGAAATGGGCTTGTGTTTCTTTATCTCTGTGACATAGCATACCTAGTGGATCAACATTTGTGTAAAATCTCTTGTACCGAATAAAGTGTGATGTTGGTAATGCATTCAGGTTAAGTTTGATAATAAAATCATAAAATTTTGGTTCCATGCACCATCTTTTGAACTGTTTTAACAGTTGGCCATTCTTTACTCACATTACTGTGGGCTGCTTATTCACTTGATGGTTTAGAAATAGTAGATTTTGTATTTGCCAATATGTGTATTTATTTGTGTTCTTCAGTGTTACATTTTTTTATGGGTTCACAACTCACAAGCAAGGTAGAGATATAGTTATATGTGGAAGGAGTCCAATCTGTGGCTGTGATTTCTATTATTACCCGTATCTCTGGAAAATGTCTAAATATGACTATACGCAGATTTACTGTTTTTGGGTGTGAAACACTGGTATTGCATGTAGTCCAAGACCATTTCATTTGATAGGTTGGTTTAATTGTTTTATTGAGATGGCTACTACTTTTTTTTCCATTTGAGATGGCTACTTTTTTTTTTCTATAGTAGCTTGTTTTATAATGAGTTAATTGCTGAAATAAGTGATTTTATGAAATTTATTATTGGCAGATAGTGTGTGATTTTTGTCATAATAAGCTGATTGTATAGAGATACTTTTGAGTAGATTGAGAGATAGGATTTGGAGAATGATTTTGTGATTCTCTCTGCTTCTGCTTTAAGTTTGTTTTGCATTTTTCTCTCATTTTATACATGCCCAAAGAGAAAGGTAAACCCAGAAACATACTAGGTTTTCTTTGATATATCTGTGTGTTTAATTTACCTGTAAATATTCCCATGCAGCTGATTTTTTGGTGTTGATTTTTAGCCTGAACTTTGTTGTATATTCCTTTGTGATTTCCTGCAGTATAGGTAATTGGTTCTTTGATTTTACAAATACTGTGACATCATTCATGTAAGCTATACAAGGTATGTACCTGTTGGTGTTTGGAATTCCTTGGATTTTTTTAATTTGCTCTAACAGGGGATTTAAATATAATATAAATAATAATGTGCTGAGTGAAGATCTTTGTGGGATTGGTTGGCTGGGGTAGAAAGATGATGAAGATATGCCATTACATGAGATGTGAATTTCTCTGCTTAGTAGCAGGTTGGCAATTGTATATAAGATTGTGCAAGGTATTTCTGTTTTTTAGTTGAATTAACAGTGTTTTGATTGGCACTGAATCAAATGCACTTTCAAAATCTAATTGCATGGCCATTGGGACATTTTTCCCTTTTAATTACTGAGTTAATGATTGTTTTGTATATTAGTGCTGCTTGACCTGTTAATGATCCCTTTTTTGCATACTGATCTTGTGATATTAGTTTTATTATATAGTTCATTTTTTCTTTTAAAACATTTTCCAGAATTTTTATTCCCAAAAAAGCTCCATTGTGATTGGCTGCAGATTAGAGACTGTGGCAATTGGTACTTGTTTATCAATGAAGGGGACCATTGAAACTGGATGTAGTCCTTGTATATTATATAGCTTTTGTAATAGTTGATTTGTGAGCTGGCACAGATATTTGTTTGTAAATCAGCTGAGATGTGACAATACAAATTGTAGGATTCCTAGTGGTCCTGGATGGAATGTACCTGAAATTGATGCTAGAATGAGTGGTCCTGTTTGAAATGTACCTGAGATTGATGCTGAAATGAGTGGTCCTGGGAAGCATGTACTTGGGATTGATGCTAGAATGAGTGCAAAATCTCCAATTTCAAAAGGTGCTAGTGTTCCTGGTTTTCCAAAAAAAAAATTTTGGGGGTTTGAATTGGTTGTGTTTTGTTAACTTTTCTTTGAAGTGCTGATATATTGATTGTATCATATTTTGTCTAGTGCCATGGGAACTCTATTCATGGATGGATAACCTAATGCCCATTGAATGTATCCATGGGTTCATGTGTGTCGTTGTGTTAGAAAAATTCTTTATTTTTAATTGTTAGATATTGCTTTAGTTTATCGCATGTTTCATTATATAACTATGACAGCTTTATTATGTTTTCTTGACAGTGAGTGACTGCTTTTGACATGACAATTCTTTTATGTAGCTCATCTGCTAACATGATTAGTTTAGAGGGGTTAGAGGGGGGTGTTGATTTTTGAGTAATATGACTGATATTAAATGAGAGAATGTGTATATGCTATATATTTAGAGATTGGGTCAAATTGCATCTGATTGAGCTTTTTTACCATGATGTATGTTTCAGAGAAGAGGAACTCTGGAGTGTTGACTGGTAGGAGGATCCTTATTGTCTTTTGTATGTTAGTGATTCTGTTGTGATATGTGTTTAAATTTAATTTTATTATTTGTGCCATGTGATCAGAAAACATATAGGGGGAGATTTACTTTGATTGAGTGATATAACATTATTGAATAAAACATAAGATCCACAAGAGTGCCATGGCGGTTGTTATAAAAAGATACTGAGTTCAGTGGGAGAAAACCTTCACCACTCATAAGCAGTATTTCAAGTTGATTTATCCATTTTGCAACAAACTTTTGATAGTTCATATTAAAATCTCCAGCAAGTATAGTGGGTTAGGGATTGGACACTAACAGGAAGTTAATGGTTAAAATTATTCTGTTAATTACAATAGGACTGAGGGAAATATATACAAATATAATGTTAATTGAAAAACTTCTGTAACTAAACATAGTTATCAGAAGATTGGAGTCTATGAAAATTATTTTAAATGATGTGGAAGGGCATTCTTGGCTGATAAATATATTTGCCCCACTTGATGGTGCTGATGTGTCCCTTGAGCATGCACAAAAACCAAGTTTACTCATATTTGTAGCTAGACTGATTTGGTATCCATTATATATTTTGGTTTCTAATAGATCCAGTATGTTGAGTTGCATTGTCTGCATGCAATTATTAATTTGTGGTATTTTTATGGAGTTTAAACCTTAGACATTAAGTGCCATTATTTTTATTTTCATGTTTTAATGTTGTAGAAGGGGGGTGCACAATTTTTCTGAAGGGTGTGACTTTCCTTCCTTTTGTAAATTAATCTTGCTTGAAGTGGGGTTGGTGTTGTTTGTTGGTTCTGTAAATATTCATTTAATTGAGTCACTATCTCTAACATTTTCAAATTCTTTTGAATATTGAGAGGCTGGTTCCATTTTCATATTTTTATCTATTAGTTGTTTTATAGAATTTAATTGGCTATATTCCAGATTATTTGTTTTAATATTTTTATTTTCTCTAGTTTTCTTTGGTTTTGCTTGTTTTCTTTTGCTTTCCTTAGGTGTATTTCAAATACTGGAAAGAACTGTTGTTGTTTTGTTTATAATTGCGCTCTGCTTGATTATTATCTCCATTTGGCAGTTCTTTTGTTTCTTTTTGTAGTAAGCAGTTTTATTTTCCATTAAATTATCACTGTGTTTTTGCCTGGGGATTGAGATTTTCATCTTCCTCATTTATGTTTGTGCTAATTGTCAATTCCATTGATGTGTGTGGGGGATGGTCTATAGTTTCATTTTTTTGTTTATTTTAATTGTCAATTTTATTTTCTTGAGTGGGTGGTAATGTATGTTTTCCTGCTGCCTGGGTTTATGTGTGCTATCTGGATTCTCTTCTAATCTTTGTGAGGGTGGTTATTCTTATCTTCTAGATTTGCTTCTTTATTGCATTGTGTTACTATGTGGCCTCTTTTTCCACAGGTGAAACAACATAGCTTTAGTCCTCTGATATATAAGTATAGTGTGGCTTCTTGGTCTGTTATGTGCATTGGGATGTTTTCTGGGTCTATTTCTTTATGTAACTTGACCTTATATTCAAAACTATTTTTAAATATGGATACTGATGTTTCTTTAAGGTATATTTGTTGAAAAAAAAGCTTTCTGAAAAGGTTCATCATTCTTTAGAAATCATCCAAGTTATAATATCTGAAGAGACATTTTTAACACTCTGGTGATATTCTTGTATCTGCTTTCATCAACTTGAAAGATGGCAAAATTTCCTAGATTTTTAATGTAATTTTTAAATTGATCTCTTTGTGTAGCTTCATAAAACTCAACTGTTACATATCTGCTAGTAGGATGGTCACCTATGCATTGTACTGTCTCCAGTAAATTATTTTTATTTAGGGTCTCAATTAGAAATGCCTTTGGAAAATGGTAGAAAGTGCTGTGATTGTCTGTTACTATCAACACTATTGATTTCTCAGTAAAAAATCATTTGAATGTTGCAAAAAGTGTTCTAGGTATGATGTTATTGATTTTTTTTCCAATCTGTTCAAGCATTTCATCTGTCTATTGTGTGTGTGGCAGGGGCTAAAATTCATCCTGATTTACTAGATATAAATTTTTAAGATCATCTGATCTAGTTTTTCTAAATGTAGAATTTTTTCCCAGGTTTACATTATTTTGGTAATTTCATTCCAATATCAGCCTTTCAAGCTAATTGAGCACGTGCCTTTTGAGAGTGTTAAATAAATGAATACTCTCCTCTTCAATCCAAGATATAGTATTTATGCAGGAATAAAAAGAATCCCTCTTATTCCTACGACTCAAATTCTTTTATATGAGCAAATCTGAAGAACTGTTGAAGAGAGCGTGAGTAGATACTTTAAATTACTATTTATAATGCTTTTTGACTGAATGACGTCGGTGTAATTACTTAGAATTTACTAAATGTCATTTTTATTGAAACTTAATTATGAGTAAATAAGCAAATATTTTATCTAGTGCCATGCTTGCAATTATATTTCATTCCGATATCAGCCTTTCAAGCTAATTGAGCACGCGCCTTTTGAGAGTGTTAAATAAATTAATACTCTCCTCTTCAATCCAAGATATAGTATTTATGCAGGAATAAAAAGAATCCCTCTTATTCCTACGACTCAAATTCTTTTATATGAGCAAATATGAAGAACTGTTGAAGAGAGCGTGACTCACTTTAAATTACTATTTATGATGTTTTTTGACTGAATGACGTCGGTGTAAGTTTTGACTATTGTTGCATACATCTCCTTTGTGTTTTGGGCAGTCACCATTTTATAGTTTACACAAGTAATTTTTTACAAGGTAAATTTTTTTTAACTATTTTTTTCTTCACTCTCTATTTTTTTGCAACTCTTACTAACTTTTTCACTATTTTTCCTTCTACTTTTTTTTCTTTTTACCTATTTGCTTCTAAATAATGTTATTAATTATATTTGTTTGAATTGTCAGCTATTTTCTATGCTAGAGATTTATTATACTACACGTAGCTATTGTTAATTTTTTCCATTAATCACTAATTTTTTTTAGAAAACTCACATTTCTTAAAACACTCTAGATAACAATGAATTGAACATTTTTTAAATCTTTAAGGGTAAAAATCATTTCTGTAGCTGTTTAATCTTAAAATACTAGGAGACTTTTTGCTTACCTGCAACTGTGTGTGTAACCAGGTGGAACTATTATTATTATTATTATTATTATTATTATTATTATTATTATTATTATTATTATTATTATTATTATTATTATTATTATTATTATTATTATTATTATTATTATTATTATTATTATTATTATTATTATTATTATTATTATTATTATTATTATTATTATTATTATTATTATTATTATTATTATTATTATTATTATTATTATTATTATTATTATTATTATTATTATTATTATTATTATTATTATTATTATTATTATTATTATTATTATTATTATTATTATTATTATTATGTTTCATCAATAATCTTTATTAATCTTTTGGGTTACATAGCATTACATAATTTTGATTGAAAGAGTTACAGGTGCAATCATGTTATATAGGTTTTTATACAGATTAATTTTAAGGATTACATTAATCAGATTTCAAAATATATATTTTTTTTTACAAATGCTGCTACTAGTTTTGGATACAGAGTTGGATATTAAGTTTAATCATTAAAGTCTTAAAAAAACAGTTATTTACAGTCACAAAATTATCTTCATTATTGTTCTTTTAACTGTTAATCTTGGAGTACAATAGGGAGATAATGTATAATCCAAGCTATAGATGCTGTACAAAGAACAAAGTCAATTCAGAGTTTGGTGACAGCTGGAAGATTGTGTTAAATGTGAAATAAATTTATAGTCTGGTGGTATATGGTGTTGATGGGAGTAATGGATGGTACGACTGAATGTATTCAATGCAGTTATTGTTGGATTATGACCCTTTTATAGATTGTATGATTGTTTTAATAGTAACCAGATGGCAGCAAAAATATCTGGGAGTGGAGTATTATTATCCCAGACCATTAATTTATTGGAGCTTATTGACAAATGTGGCTGGATGTCTTCTAGTGTTGTTCCCGAAGGTGAACATACAATAAGTGCACCAAAAGTTATACAGGGTGAAGGTTGTTGTGCATACTCTGGAGGATGTATCTTCTGATACAGATAAATTAGCTATTGTATAGATGAAACTGGTCATCAGTATGTTTTTAGCATGATCATCCTGATTTGGTTGAGGATGTGACACTGCTGGAAGAGGTGTTGTTGAGTTTCCTCTATCACATGAGATAAGGTGCAGGATGGATGTATATTTTTATATAGATGGTGATAATGGAGAAAATAAGATGTCAGCAATGCATATAGATTAAGATGAACTAGGAAATTGAAAAATTTAGACTCCAGTGACTATCTTTGAAGGAATGAAGTACCTGGTGGTTATTTATACCAAGTATGAGAGAAGGGAAATATTTGTTGGCTTCTGGGTAAAGTATAGCATATGCTTCCTAATATGTGTATTTATTAATCATGAAGAATGTTGATTGGTTGGATTCTGATAGGATTGATTGGTAAAGTGTAGTGAGAAATAAAGCTGATATGGGGGAGATCTATCAGTAGGGATTACTTGTAACAGTGATCATAGTGCTGAGAACTTTTGAACAATTGAATTTATGACTTTTTGGATATAGAACACTTGGATATTGTGGAGACCCAGACCATTATTAATGGGTGGGCAATTAAGTCTCTTAGCTGAGATTGATACTGTCTTCCTGCCCCATAGTAACTTGTTGTAGAGAAGGGATGTGGCAGAATTAAATGATTTTGAAAGTCTAATAATAGCCAAATAATATATAATCTTAATCATTATAATAAATTTTAGCATAAAGGGAGATAAGCTTTGGAGAGGGAGCTGATAATCAATATGGAATTTTTTAAAACTTGTTTTGTAAGATGTTCCTCCTCATAAGAGAGCCCATGTAAAATGCAAAGCTAAAGAAAGAGATTGCCTTTTCCTGGAATATTTGAGTATATGATTTGTTGGTATATATAAACCACATTACTACTTTACTCATGTTAAATCTAAGTTTATACATGTCAGTATATTGATTGAGGATGTTTTACAATATGGGGAGATGCTTACAAGATGGCAGGGAGACGGTGACATTACCTGTGTATGCTATGCATGAGATGTATTGATAAGTATGTATAATTTGGATGTCTGAGAATGTCTGTTGTATATGCTTTAATAAGGATTTGTATAGAAAATAAAAAAACAGTGCACTATGATGTGAGTCTTGGGAGATAGATTGCATAGGAGTAAATGATGGTGAACTTTGTCCATTGAGAATGATATGTATCTTTGCTCTGCAGTGTTTCTAATTAAGTAAAGCAGAGTACTTAAAATGGTAGGGTTATCTAGAATATCAATCAGAATAGTAATAGAGACAGATTCAAATGCTGACCTATCAAGATAAACTCCAATCAGAGGACTTTTGGGTCTTGAACTGGGTTCAAGACCATTTTTTATTTTTATTTATGTAATCTTTCTTTCCTAAAAAATAATGTGTACATCTAATAAAATCCTAGAAGAATATTGCTTTCCTGAAGGTTTGTGATGATGGTAGTTTAATTGTATTTATTTATTAGACTATTTTCATCATCTAATATTAAGTATTGAATGTCTTCAAAAAAAAATTAACTTTATTTAAATTTTCCAATTACATTCAACTATTAGTAATAGCACACAGGCTAGTATTTGTACAATATTTTGAGAGTTATTGTTCTCCTCTCTTCTTCATGTGTTGCTAGCCTAACAAATGACAGTACCAGCATGAGAATCAAATCTGGAGCCTTTGATTTTTAAATATTGAATTTTAAGTTAATTCTCTAATCAGCAGTTTTTGTCAAGTTGGCTCAGTTGATTAGAGCATTATCTTAAAATTTAATATTCAAGAATCTAGACAAGAAACACATGATGATGAGAATAATAATATTCAAAGCATTGAGCATTTACTAACCTGTATGCTATTACTAACAGTTGAATGTAATTGGAAAATTTAAGTAAAGTTAAATTTTTCTAAAGACATTCTGTACTTAATTTTAGATGATGGAAATAGTCCAATATATAAATGCAACTTAGAAGAATATATTTGAAGATGGAATAATTAGACAGTGATTTTCTGTGAACAAGTGAAACAAATAATCAATGTTTCTGGCAGTATTTTATTGCATGCCAAACTCTTTGTACAATTTATTCTGGAATCTCAATTTTCAGAACTACACCAATAATTTTAATAAATTCTTTATATTATTCAGTTATTATGTTTTCAAATTTTAAAGTAGTAGTGGTATAAACCAAGATGTACTCTAATTATTGAACCAATAATGGTATAAACTCTATTTAAGTAATTTGATTACTACCTTTTATCTATTATACAAAATCTTACAAAATTTACAAATACTTTTCTTCTTTATTATCAATAATATGTTGTATTTCAAACACCATTCAAACTTTTGGGTGGTACTCTGAATTCATTAAAAAAAGGACTATATTGTAAGCATAGTAGAATGTCTATTGTGTTGAAGCGTAGTTAAGATGACTTTTGTATATCATGATTCAGGTTCTTCCATTAGTTAGTTACATGAAGTTTGTGGATTTTGGTTAATTATTTAGGATATCGTTTAAAAAAATTGTTTATACTTCAACATAATTATAGAATATGTTTACATTTTCAGTAATATCTATATTTTTAATTCATGTAAATAAGTAATTATTTATTTTACTTTTATTACTTCAACAACTTGTAAAACAATGCAGTATTACTCAGACTATACTAAAAATATTGCAACAAGATTGAAAAATGTTAAAATATAAAATAGTAAAAAAATTCTGTATTAAATTAATTACTTTAAAAATAAATAAATAATTGAATGGCTTTATCATCGGAGAGTTCATAAGAAATTCAGGCTCTGGAAGTCTCATCGTGCCCATTACATTAAGTCACACCGTGCAATTTCATTAAGTAAACTTCTAAGTCTTAAAGTGTTGGTAAAACAAAAATATACTAAATAAATAGGAATTAAATCGTATGACAGATTGTCACAATTAAACATCAAAGAATGAATGATGAGTTCTGATTAATACAAGATTACTTTGTATGTATAGATAGATAGATAGTTAGACAGACAGACAGACAGACAGATAGATAGATAGATAGATAGATAGATAGATAGATAGATAGATAGATAGATAGATAGATAGATAGATAGATAGATAGATAGATAGATAGATAGATAGATAGATAGATAGATAGATAGATAGATAGATAGATAGATAGATGGATAGATAGATAGATAGACAGACAGACAGACAGACAGGTAGGTAGGTAGGTAGGTAGATAGATAGATAGATAGATAGATAGATAGATAGATAGATAGATAGATAGATAGATAGACAGACAGACAGACAGACAGACAGGTAGGTAGGTAAGTAGATAGATAGATAGATAGATAGATAGATAGATAGATAGATAGATAGATAGATAGATAGATAGATAGATAGATAGATAGATAGATAGATAGATAGATAGATAGATAGATAGATAGATAGATAGATAGATAGATAGATAGATAGATAGATAGATAGATAGATATTATTTATTTAAAAGTTTTGTGATGATGGTATTTTAGTTGTAATTATATTTTAGATTATTACTCATCATCTAATATTAATTGTTGAATGGTTTTAGAAAAATTCAAACTTTATTTAAATACTTTTTACATACATTCATCTGTCAGTAATAGCACTCAGGTTAATATAAAATAGCATCATGGTTTGAATCGTATTTTTTATTTATTTTTTTCAGACTGTTTCTGGGCTGACCAGTGACAGTATTAGCATAAGAATCAAGCATGGGACCTTGATAATTGTAAATATTTAATTTAAGGTAGGTCTCTGATCAGTAGGCTATTTTATCAAAGGCAATACACAACAGAAATTCCAAATACTTATTAATGAGATTTTTCTGATTTGTCCAATATTTTCTTAAATGATTTTCAAATATAATGAATTATCATATTAGGTTGATTTATGGAGCTGTTTGCAGTTATCATGTGAACAACATCATTATTTTTTTTTCTGTATTACTTTTTCTATTCTGTCAATATTTTTGTCTTTTCCCAATTAAACATATATGTTCATTGATGTGTATAACGTCAACAAGTTTAGGTGCATGTTTTTTTTTTATTTTCTAATCATTAGTTTGCCCTTTTTTAATTACTTTTCAATATGGCAACCAGTTTCACCAAGATATACATTACTTTACATTCACTCATATTTTACAGACAGAGTTTTTGTTTTTCAGCAATAACTAAAATACAGGCATTATATGCCTGTATCAATGTATGCAATATATAGGGCATATGAACACAGACTTTCACATGACCCGACATTCGCCACTCGACCTCATATCACTGTTACACTTGAACACATATATGGCAAAAAGATAAATAATCACCAATATACATATTTCATGCTAAACCAGCAATCATCAATTGGTCCAGATTATCATCTTCACAATGTGTGGAGATTATAATTCGGACCAACTAATGATTGCTGGTTTAGCATGAAATGCGTATACTGGTGATTATTTATCTTTTCGACATATATGTCTTCAAGTTTTTCAGCAATGTACATTTAGACTTTATAGAGGTAAGGATTCCCCCCCCCCCTTATTGCATTTTCGCTATACTTTCTTTATTATCTTCTGGTGTATATAAATAGTACAGTTCCCACAATTGTTTTTTTATGTTTCTTTTTTATTGTCTATTTAAGTTTTTTTTAATAACAATGTATTGATAACTATTTGTTCTATATCAGTTTTTTTTCTTTTTCCAAATCACTGGTTTTTGAACAAACTTCTTTTGTTCTGATATATAATTATAGTATAATTCTGTTTCTGTCATAATTGGGTGTATATGATACGTATTTTTTATGTGTGGTTTTTTTGTTAAATTGTAGTTATTGATTTTGGGGGTAATTTTGTGACAAGAACATCTAAAAATATACCAATTTTTGTTTTTATTCTGATTTTATTGTGAATAGAAGGTGATATTAATATTTGACCACACACACACAAGAAAATTTTTAACATATACTCTCAATCATAACAAAAACACATAATATGGAGTTATATTATTACCATAAAACTGAGCAAAAGAAATTTGTTCAGAAATCAATGATTTGGAAAAACAAAAGACCTACATATAACAAACTCTCATGAATAATGATTAACTATCAGCTGTCATTAATAAAATTTTAAATAGATAACAAAAATTAATATCAAAAGAACAACTACTTATGTGTATTATAGTGTATACATACCAAGGATAGCAGACACTAAAAAAAATTGCAATCAATAAAATATCATAACTGCTTTCCAAACCTATATCATACTATGAGCATAAATAATGTCTATAATTATGCCTACAAAATACAATGTAAATATGGAAAAAATGTATATTAAAAAAACTGTTGCCCTATTGAAAAACAATTAAAAGGTCACAAACTGATCTTTAGAAAATAAAATAAATAGATGAATATAAAATAGCAGATCATTTATGTACTACTGAACATATGTTCAATTATTAAAGACAAAAAATATTGGACAGAAGAAAAGAGAAAAAAAATTAAAGCAGCTTTTCACATGTAAATGACAAACAATTCCATGAATAAATCTAGTGTGATAATTTATAATATTTGAACAACCATTGTGTTTTTAAGAAAAAAGCAGAGAGCTTAGGACTTTCATAGATAATAATGTATGAAATTTCTACTGACTATTGCTTAAGAGACCTAGTTAGTTAAAGTTACTTTAAATTCACTAATCATGAATCTAAAGTTTTTCGGTTCAATTTTCATGCCAGTAGTGTCACTGGTTAAGCTAGCAATATCTGAGAAAGTGAGAAGGATTATATCACTCAAATTGTTGTAATATACTAATTTGCATGCTATTACTGACAGTTGAAAGTATTTGAAAGTTTCAATAAAGTTTTAATTTTTCTAATATCATTTAACAATTAATATTAGATAATGGAAATAATTCAAAACATAATTACAACTATATATATATATATATAATATTTAAATGCAAAAGGATTATATATGTGTATGGGAGATGATTATCTGGACCAACTAATGAATGCTGATTGAGCATGAAATATATATATTGGACATCATTTATCTTTTTCACATATATGTGGTCAGGTGTATTGGTTGTATGAGAAAGAGTGCATAGCTGTAAAGAGCTTAAAATTCCGAGTTCAAATCCCTTCTAATTACTTTAAATTCAGTATAGACAATACACTTGTATTTAAATATTAGTTATTAAGCATTTATTCTGCCCAGTCCTATTTTATGTATCTAAATGAACATATTATGGTTCTATACATCAGGGGTTAGAGTGACTTAAAGTCAACATGGGTATGACAATAAGATTGGCATCAAGCACTTTGAATATTCCATCATCAGATTTTCAATGATATGGACAGCTGAAGAGTTGGAGGGCAGAGAATATTGAAACCTGTCCATTGAAGTTTGAAGATTTGTTATCTTAATAGAAACTTGAGTAGTCATTATAAATATGCATGGAAGGTGATGATCTGGACCAACTGATGAATGCTGGTTCAGCAAGAAATATATGTTGGAGATCATTTATCTTTTTCAGATGCATATGGTCATGTGTATTGGTTGTATAGGATGAAGTGGATAGTTGAAGAGATCTTGAAAGCCTGAGTTCAAATCCCTTATCATTAAATATATATTGTAACACCAGCTAGAGACATGTTATGAAACAAACATATATACTAGCATTATATAATTTTAATTTAAAAATAAATTATTAAATTATTAATAAAAATAAAATATGTTTTAGAGTAGTTTTCTTTTGTTTTAAGATTTTAAAAATGCAATTCTGTAAAATAAAAAGATTGCATCATATTTTCTTTTAAAAGAGAATAATGCTTTTATTAATGAATTGGGTAGGGAGAGATTTAAAACACTCTCTCCTTTTTAAAATAAATAAATAGACAAAGTTAGAATAAAATTAGTTCGTAAAAGAAAATCTAAAAAATGTAGTTAGTTAAAAGATGACTGGCTGATAATTGTAACTAATACATGAATTAATTAAAAACTATATAAACTATTCAATTAATATAAAACAATGAGATAGCAGATTAATCTGAGAACAAGATTAGATAAAAATGAATGTAAAATTTAATTAAAAGCAGACTTTAAGTTACTAACTTAATTAAAAAATAGATTTAAGTGTTTATAATCATTAAAAATTGTGGAAAACAATGATAAAGGAAAAGTATAGTTTGCAGCTGTCTATTATTAGTCAATTGGATCTGAAGTCTGTTAAATCAGTCAGGGGCTGCAATCTATAATTCAGTTGGGTCTGCAATCTGTAAATCAGTTTGAATTATTACTATTCAGTTCAGACAGAATGCAGAATCCAAACAATCAGAGATCCAGATATTCAGAAATTTTAAACACAATAGTAAGCCAATCAATTACTACTGTGGTCAATATCAATGCAAATGCTACATATCTAGCAACATGCAGTGCTAGACCATCTTGAGCATTGTCCAACAGGTCTTCATGCCCCAAGCCCTCAGCCACCAACTATCCCACATGTATCAATACCATGAGATTGTGAAATAGAAGTTGTTGCATAGTCTCTCCCCCAATTGTTTGTTAGAGATATGAAAGGAATCATCAACGGAACCAAAAAGCCAACCAGTTGGAAATTGACAATCATGAAAGCTTAGATAATGATACTTTTAAATATAAACACTTTATATTGATTCTAAATGAACTTTAATTAATGAAGGACTATCATAATTTTATCCAGAAAGTAATCATATTTTATGTAAAATACTATATTCTGATATTTTATATTATAATAGATATGTGTGTGCATGAATAAATATTAATGTTTGCTTAATTGTTATTTTGCCTATTCTCTCTATCTCTTGTCATTGTGTCACCAGTAATAGGGTGTTTGATCTAGCAGTTGAGAAGTGCTATAGCCCAGAAATGTGATTGTAGGTTATGTTTTGTATAGCTTTGATCTGATTATAGGTACCATCAATGATTCATCTATCACTGTATTCTACTTCTCTGCTTGAAGGGCCAGTCCGTTCCCATAATATTAAAAAGTAATACATGTTAGGAGGCATCCAGTTCAATATATAATAAAATAGACTATTAAATACAAGTGAATGAGAAGTATCAAAGGATTTGTATTATATTATAAAGGCTAAACAACAGGTTGGAGAAGGCTAAGTTTGAGTTTATCATAATAATAATACAAATTTTACAATGCAAATAAAACTTAAAATGTTATAAATGTAAATATAGTACTAATGCAAAATGACAGATTTATTAAACTCTAAAACTATGTTTTGTAATCTTATTAAGAAAGTAGCTTTGCATAAAAAAATTTAATAAACTGAAAATTAACGATTTTGAGATATTTTTAAAGGGTAACAAAATTATATATAATCTAAATGAATGGCTATTGAATCTATTTTTTATTTTTACTGACCACTAAATCTGCTACTCCATGTATCTCAATATACTGCTGAAAACTCTTTAGGTAACTTGAAGTTTAACATCAAAGATTCAATAAATACATGGTCTTTACACAATATATGAAAATTAATCACATATTTTGAAATTAGAGAGTGAATATCATAGAAACACAAATGTAGAAATGCTTTACTGTTTAATTCAGGTATCTCATTTCAAGATATATACAAATCAACTACACAACATTTTTAGCAAATATGTGAATAATATTTAATAAATATTTTTTGTTTAAAATATTATGGTTTAATTTGCATAGATTATAAACAACAGTATTTACCTCTACACAGTGTATGTGTTTTCTTACGTTACCTCTACACAGTGTATGTATTTTTTAAGTTTGTAATGTTTTGCTTTAGTATATCTGAAAAGTCTCTATTTATAGAATAAAATACGTATCAGAACTGATGACCAGAAAACATTGTAAAATACATGGGGATGTGTTTGATATAAAAATCAGATTTGATTTATGATATAAATGCTGAATGGTATGATTCATAATCATCATTATCAATCGACTGTAGGGTAAAGGTCTCTCCAAGTTCAATCCATTCTCTTCACATCACCCCTACATATTTTTTATTTAATCCATCCATCCATCTCCCATATGGTCTCTTTCAATCTCTTGGAATTTTAATATTTCAATTGTCCATCTATTATAATTTCTTCTAGCAAGGTGTCCAGCCCAACTCCATTTCAGTCTTTTAATTCTTTCAATGATGTCAGTAACACCTGTTTATTTTCTTACCCATGCATTGCAATTTAGATCTTACTCCTAATTTGCATCTCTCCATACTTCTTTAAGTGGTCAGAAATCTCTGTATTGCTCTTCTATTAAGTGTCCAAGTCTCAGATCCATAAGTAAGAACTGATAAAACACATTTATTAAAAACCTTCTGTTTCAAATGCATAGGCATATTTCCTTTTAATATTAAGATATTTTTACCAAAATCACTCCAACCAACTTTAATTCTATGATTAATTTTATCCATTATGTTTTTATCTGTAGTAATAATCTAACAAACGTATTTGTAGTTGTTAACTTCTTATAACTCATCTTTATCAATCTTTATTTTTATCTTTTGAAAAAATCTGTTGAACATTACTTTAGTTTTTTTAATGTTTACCTTTAATTCTACTTTTTTATTTTCATCTGTGAAATCTTGCATCATTTCCTGAAGCTCTGATGCATTATTTGCAAAAACAACTACATCATCTGCAAAATTTAAATGACTTAAATAATCTATTTATTTTTAAATTTTTAGCTTCCCATTTTAATCCACAAAATATTTCTTAACAGCATTACTATAAAAAGTTTAGGAGATATGGAGTCACCCTATGTAATACCCTATTCAATGTTCAGATTGACTTTAGATCAACATGGGTGTGACAACAATCTTGGCCTCAGGGTGGCCTTTGAGCATTCCATCATCAGATTTTCAATTGGATGAACAGTTGAAGAGTTGGAGTGTGGAGTGTATTGAAGCCTGTCCATTAAAGTATAAAGATTGAACTATCGTAATATATATCTGAGCACTTATGGTATATATATATGTGTGTAGAGATGATAATCTGGATGATTGCTGGTTTCGCATGAAATATGTATATTGATGATTATTTATCTTTGTGACCCATGTGTTTAAGTGTATCAGTGTTACGAGATAGTGCAGAGAGTGGTGGGTCATGTGATTAACTATAGATGTTATTTTAGGTGTATACAAATCTAATGTTTTTCCCAAGCCAGAAAATATTTTTAAAAATTGGTTATTCAAGATATCAATAAATAATAGCTATTGACTAGAAAGTTAAAATGAATTACTGCTTTCACTGCTAATATAGCCATTATTTATTATAAAATGTTTGTTCTGCTTATAAACATTGCTTACCATTGCAATTTTTTAAAAAAAAAATCCTGTCCATCAGCATGCATTTCTACTAATAATTCAATTTCAGAAATTATTTTGTTTTTATATTTATGTTACAATTATTTAGAGAGAATTTGTTTATATTATATAAATGTATATGTATATATAAAACACTAGAATTACCTAAACAGTTTTCAATATGTTAATGCATAAAAAAATACCTGATTTTGATTTTTAAAATTCTAATTGTAAATGCTATTGAAAATGGTAATTATGCCGTAAGCTATAACTGTTACTTATTTATATATTGATATATTGAAATGGTATAATTAATTCCAGCATTTTTATTTTCTTGGATACTATTTGGTCTCCTATGATATATATATATATATTGTACCAGGTTTGCTCCGCAGAAAGACTTACCTACCCTGCATATATGTTTCGGCTGATTTCACTTCTTTTCATAATACATTTATAATCTTATAAATGTTATGTGAATGAACCGGCATGTTCGAGCAAAATGGGAGATATTATTGATAGCTTTAACTATCAACAATGGCCCATCTCGGTGGCTAGATTCAAACCCCTACTATCCAAACACTTTATTTGTTTCGGAGTAAACTCTGGGCACCAGCCATCTATTCAGAAGAATAAACAACGTATTTGGTCAGTAGGCTCATAATCCAGAGCTCGAAACGATAAAAAAAAACTAGCTCAGTCTAATTTTATTCAATAATAAAATATAAAAAAAAGAATTGGTAAAAGAGATTGATAAAAAGAATTTGATAAAAAGAATTTAATAAAAAGAATGGACCGACAAATAAAATTTAAGTGTAAAGACAATTTATTTTAACTAGCATCAATTATACTAAATTTAAATATCTTTATAATTTTTTAACTAACATAATATTGGTATTTTTGTCACACACATTTTAAATGAATACAATATAATATATCTTATGAAAAAGCAAAAATAATATTTGATATTTAAATTATCTAACATTCACAAACACGCACATCAATAGTTCATTTTATGCATGCTTATAAAGTTCAAATTACTTGTCTCTGTAGGATTTATGAATTACAGCGGTGGCTACTATGTATAAATGAGAATAATAAAATGTTTTACTTAGGATTTTTGGAACGTGGATATTGCTTGTTGTTAACTGCTTCTGACGGAATATATCTAACTGGTTAGATCTGATGTTTCTTGAGATTTGATGCTAATCTGTTGGTTTTATTCTTGGAGACAGTTGAACATTGGACTGAGGATTTCTGAGTTGTTATGCAAACATTATTTCACAGGCAGGTTTTGATGATCTTGTTGGACTAAAGGGCTGAAGCAAAAGCATATATTCCCAAAAGCCACTCAGCAATGCATTTCTGTTTCTGAATACATAATATAAACTGCACTATTATCTGAACTGAAACAAGACTGACACTGAAAATTAGGCTGAACTGATGTTCAATAAAAATCTGGCTATTTATATATGCAAGGTGTTTTTGTTTTAATATCCTCCAGCAAATATGTGTTGTCGAAATTTCATTGATAATCCTTTGACAACATGTTTTGGAAGATTGTTTAATTAGTAATAGACTTCATAAACATGTTGTTTTTATATCTCTAATTAGTAGCCCACCACTGGTGTGGTTTTTTTAAATCTTCATTTAACTTAATAGCCATCGCTGTGTTTTCCAAATATAATTTTCATTTATTTATAATATTTAATACGGATATATTTATTTTACATTCGCACGCACATATATAATTTTATTATAATAAGCTCGAAATGAAAAGAGATTTATATTTTTTTAAACTTTAGATTATTTATTTTTATGAATATTAATTGAGGAAAACTTTACTTCCTTTTATAAAACTTTTAATTTATAATAATAACACTCTTTAACTTTTATAAATTCTTAGTTTTATTTTTTCTAACCAAAACTCCCCCTCCCTCCTTTTAATCAATTATTTTCTAACTTTTATTTCAAACTCTTTTACAAAAATAAACTGTAATAAACTCTTCAACATTTAAATACGTCGTTTTTCTTTTACGAAAGATTTTTATTTTAATAATTTTTTTTAGACAAAATTATTTTATATACATGTGCCAATTTGGCCTTGGCACATTACACGCCCCTCTGTTTAGAGTAAAATGCATCATTTTTGACAATTTTATCTCTTGCAACTTTAATTCTTGATTCTAAATAGTCATTTATTTTCTAAGTTTGCTTTTCATAATGCTTTCACTTTACATACCAAGGGCAATCTGTTTTGACTATCCTTTCCTTCAATCTATGCCGAATACATTGTTCACAATGATCTAAATCATGGATAATGATCATCGGGACAAACTAATTTTGTGGCACAGGGATCTTTTGGAAATGACGCAGAAGTAGATTCGCTGACTTAAACTGACTTACACATGTATAAAATCAAAGCTTCATTTGCTGAGTTTCTACTGGACTTGAAAAAGAAAGGGTCACTGCGAAATGGCAGGAATTTTCAACTGTCCATTTTCGACTTACGCTTTGGAAAAAGGAATGATCCCTGATAAGTCCGTTATGGGTACTAAAATTTATCCAGTCGGCAGCTTTAAACTTATCCTTAACTAAACTTATTTCTATACTACCCTCATTCTCTTTTGCTATAGATAAATTCCTACACATGTGTATATGTGCAGCACAATTTTACATCTACTAATACTCTAAATATCGAGTTATACTGGACTTTCTTACAGGGAACCTATAATAAATAAATCCCTTCTTGTACACATCATGAGGTGCAGCAGTGCCACGAAAATAACCTAAAAGGATATCTGGATAAATACATTTCAGATACGCATTATGAGGTATCATATTTACCAAATATTACCAGTGTATGTGCACGCATATACACATGTATACTTATACACTCTTGATACACTTAGATTGACTTTATATTTTTATTATTAATCTTACAACATTATTTTTTTTAAATTCATACGAACCTTATCTTAAACATATTTATTTATATTACGATATTATTCTAAACCCTTACGAACATTATTTAAAATATTTATTTACACTAATCTTATAATATTATTTTTAAACTATCACGGACATCAGTTTACATATTTATTTATATTATGATAATATTAATATTATTATTATTATTTTTTAAACAATAACTCAACTTTTTTATCTATGTGCATGTATTCAGAAAAAGTATTTTACTTTATTACGATTCATTCATTATTATACAGATATTTGACTTGACTTAATTACTTTAAACCATTTATTTACTTTCTTTTAATAACCTGTGTATATTCAAAAAAACTATTTTATTTTACTGCTCTTTATTATTATACAAAGATTTTATTGGACTTGATTACTTTAAACCATTTATTTATTTCCTTTTATTAACCTGCATATATTCAAAACTATTTTATTTTAACGTGTGTGTACTCAGAAAAACAAAACTGTTTTACTTTATTACGATTCATTATTAATTCTTTTACTATGGATATTTTACACTTATTTATTTAACTTGATTTTTTTGATTTTATTTGACCTATATTTATGAACATTTTTTCTGAATTACTTTATGTGCGTGGAAAAAAAAATCTTTTATTTTATGAAGCCTCTGTCATCATTATTATTTAAACAAATCCTGATTTTAACTTTACTTTTAATTTATCATCATTCATTTATTTTTAATTTATTATTTTAGTTTTAAATAAAAGTTTCAGATTTAAATTTATCAAATTATTGACATTAGAATAATCATAATCGAGTTGATTGTCCATTTCCGGTCCTTTTTATTTATTTCCTTTACTATTCCGCCCGTTTACTTACTTTTAAACTATGTCAGGTGGTTCCTTCTTTTTTCTACTAACTCACTAACATAAATTATACTCCATATTTTTACATCTCTCCCTTGATTAAAATTTATTGCTTTATCTCTTTCCCTTTCCATTTTATTTTCAACTTTGTAAATTAGAAAACCTTTAATCTTCACAGACCTCCATATTTTTCCTAACCGTGAATATTTTTTCTTATGCTTTCTTTTTGTTTTAAATCTACATCTACAGTGAATGTGAACATTTACTTTAAACCTTTTATTTTTAATTCTTTGTAAAAACTCTTTTACGCCATTTTCTACCTTGAACTTATATCTTTCTTCTATTTCTTGGTCTACATTTGTTTCTAGCTTATCAGTCACAATGCTATCTGATTCTAATTCAGCTCTCACTTTCTTTATGCTTTCTTTTACTATCGCCCTTTCCTGACTTTCTTCGTTCAAATCTTTCCCTACGGCTTCTAAGGCTCCATGATTTGGCTCTACTTCCTTCTTTATTTCACCCCTCATTTCCTTCATTTCTCTAATTTCCATTCTAAGTTCATTAATTTCTCCTTTGACCTGACTAATTTCTTCCTTCAGTTCTAGCTGGCTTTGATTGATTTCTTGTATTTCTGCTTTGAATTCTTGCATCATATTCATCATCATTTTCAGCATCATTTGTGTCTCAGATATTTCCTCTTTCTCTTTTTCCACTAACTGGGGATTTTTAAAATATATTGGGCTTTCTTCTGGCTCCATTTCTTTATTCATAGTTACACTATTACTTTTTATTTTATTTTTTTAAATTATATTTTGCATTAACAAATTGAATATTATTATTGATTATTTATTTTTCTTACTAAAACAGAAACATATGTTGACTCCACCCCTTCATCCATTTTTCCACCTGATCTTAATGCTTTAACTCTGCCCAAACATCAACTGTCTCTGATTTAACATAATGATTTATTTTAAATAACGTAAATAGCATAAATCTCTTTTCATTAAAAGAAAAAAATTTCGGTCAATTCTTTTTTGTAAAATTAAATCACTTTAAGTATGTAATTTCACTTTTATATAAAAAAAATTTCAAACAAGAAACACAGTATTTAATTACTATTGTTTCTTAGGTCCAGCCCCAAACATTGGGAAAGTACCAGGTTCGCTCCACAGAAAGACTTACCTACCCTGCATATATGTTTTGGCTGATTTCACTTCTTTTCATAATACATTTATAATCTTATAAATGTTATGTCAATGAACCGGCACATTCAAGCAAAATGGGAGATATTATTGATAGCTTTAACTATCAACAATGGCCCACCTTGGCTGCTAGATTCAAACCCCTACTATCCAAACACTTTATTTGTTTTGGAGTAAACTCTGGGAGCCAGCTATCTATTCAGAAGAATAAACAATGTATTTGGTCAGTAGACTCATAATCCAGTGCTCAAAATGATCCCAAAAAACTAGCTCAGTCTAATTTTATTCAATAATAAAATATAAAAAAGAATTGGTAAAAGAGATTGATAAAAAGAATTTGATAAAAAAAATTGACCGACAAATAAAATTTAAGTATAAAGACAATTTATTTTAACTAGCATCAATTATACTAAATTTAAATATCTTTATAATTTTTTAACTAACATAATATTGGTAATTTTGTCACACACATTTTAAATGAACACAATATAATATATCTTATGAAAAAGCAAAAATAATCTTTGACATTTAAATTATCTAACATTCACAAACATGCATATCAATAGTTCATTTTATGCATGCTTATAAAGTTGAAATTACTTGTCTCTGTAGGATTTATGAATTACAGTGGTGGCTACTATGTATAAATGAGAATAATAAAATGTTTTACCTAGGATTTTTGGAATGTGGATATTGCTTGTTGTTGGCTGCTTCTGACAGAATATGTCTAACTGGTTAGATCTGACATTTCTTGAGGAGATTTGATGCTAATCTGTTGGTTTTATTCTTGGAGACAGTTGAACATTTGATGGAGGATTTCTGAGTTGTTATGCAGACATTATTTCACAGGAAGGTTTTGATGATCTTGTTGGACTAAAGGGCTGAAGCAAAAGCGTATATTCCCAAAAGCCACTCAGCAATGCACTTCTGTTTCTGAATACATAATATAAACTGCACTATTATCTGAACTGAAACAAGACTGACACTGAAAACTAGGCTGAACTGATGTCCGATAAAAATCTGGCTATTTATATATGAAAAGTGTTTTTGTTTTAATATCCTCTGGCAAATATGTGTTGTCGATATTTCATTGATAATCCTTTGACAATGTGTTTTGGAAGATCGTTTAATTAGTAATAGACTTCGTAAACATGTTGTTTTTATAACTCTAATTAGTAGCCCACTCCTGGTGTGGTTTTTTAAATCTTTATTTAACTTAATAGCCATCACTGTGTTTTCCAAATATAATTTTCATTTATTTATAATATTTAATACGGATATATTTATTTTACATTCGCATGCACATATATAATTTTATTATAATAAGCTCAAAATAAAAAGAGATTTATATTTTTTTGAACTTTAGATTATTTATTTTTACGAATATTAATTAAGGAAAACTTTACTTCCTTTTATAAAACTTTTAATTTATAATAATAACACTCTTTAACTTTTATGAATCCTTAGTTTTATCTTTTGTAACCAAAACTCCCCCTCCCTCCTTTTAATCAATTATTTTCTAACTTTTATTTCAAACTCTTTTATGAAAATAAACTGTAATAAACTCTTCAACATTTAAATACGTCGTTTTTCTTTTACGAAAGATTTTTATTTTAATAACTTTTTTTAGACAAAATTATTTCATATACATATGCCAATTTGGCCTTGGCACAATATATATATATATTTGGCCTTGGCACTATATATATATATACTTTACCTTGCAAGTATTATATTTTTATCAAGCACATATCAACACCAACTGGTCTTTCAGATTATATATAAATGATTATTAATCACTTTTCATTAAGTAAAAATAAATTTAATAAAGCTAAATTATATTTATAAATTTTTATTAGACTCATATACATATTAGAAGTTTTTTTCCAACATGCATAATTCAGTGTATGTGAAATTGTAATTATATTAAAGATTTTAATCTTTCTCCTATATAAAAATATTTTTTACATTAAACTGAATTGTTTTCCACTAATAAAAACTATTTCAAATACAACTTTGCTTTATTAACTATCAAACTGGGAACTTTACTTTGCATCTAATAACTATAGCTCTTTGCACATGGCTGAATAAATGATTAAATTTTAATAGTTATTACATTAATAATTTTTCTTTTCTTTTTTTAAATAATTGTATTAATGTTTTTTTTTGTCTTACTAATATTTTTGTAATTTTTTTTTTTAAAAAAACAACTTTTAATTGTGATCTTAAATTTTTCATTGAATAATATAATAAAAGAGTAATTATACTTTAATATAAATGATACAATTAATTTTCATAGTGAAAATTAAATATGTAAATGTTTACCAATGAGTCTAATTCTGTTTTATTTTAAAAGGCATACAAATTAAATAAATAAAAAAAATTATTTACACTCTCAACAATCCCAAAGTTGACCTCAAATGTAGAAAATGGCATTATGGGTAAAAAACAAGACTATAAACACAATATTCACATGTATTCATAGTCTTATCATTCTTAGTTTTAATAACCCAAAGTTTTAAAAGGGTCTTTAATAAATAATAAAATATGCGCTCATCTATATGAGCACCACCATGAACCATCTTTAAGTTAGCTGGTTTTTTTTATATAGAATATTAAGTCAACCATGACATTGCCTTTTGTTTTTTTTCTATAAATTTATTAGTATACTGTAATTTACATAACAGTATTATTGGACTTTTGGTAGTTGAGTATTAACTAAGCTATGATGTTTTACACAAGCAGCCGGTAGATACGATCGATGATGAACCAAAACAATTTCATGGCAACTGAAACATTGGCATGACTAATCGATAGAAGTGGTCAAGGTGTTTTCGAGATTTTATAATACTGCAGTGAATTGTGGTAAATATCTGTCTTTTACCTGCTGTCTTATTTCAAGAAAGAGGTGTTGTTGTTTTTTTTGCTTAATAATTTTTTGAATTTATTGCTAATTTTCTGCTTTTTGATTTTTTTATATCATTAATAATTCTAATGCTTTTTGATTCTTAAATATTTACATTTTACTACATTTTTATTGAAAATGATGATTTTGGATTATTAAATATCGTTTATAATTGTAATGATTTTCCTTTTTTTTTTAGAACTATTTCTCCCATTTTTGTTTGATTATTAAAATATCATTGAAAATACTGATTTTTGATTATTAAATATCGTTAATAATTTTAATGCTTTTTGATCATTTTATATCATTAATAATTCGAATGCTTTTTGATTCTTGATTATTAATAAGTAGCTCAGAAAGGAAATTGTTTGTACTTTAAATTTTTAGAACAATTTCTTTTTTGGTTTTTTTGTTAAATACCATCCCAAAAAAAAAAAAAGAAAATGATTTTACCTTGTTTCGATTACTTATATATGGCTTATAATTATATTCTGAAAACTACGGCTAAAAATTCATTGTAAAATCCGCCGTTTTATCTTGTTGAGTATCGCAGCAATTATGAAAGACCATTCCTTGTAGTAAATATTTCAGAACTATTTTTCCCACTTTTTTTTTTTTTAATGTAATCAATTTGGGTTTGTTAAATAACATCCCAAAAAAAACAAATATGATTTTTTACCTATTCCTTGCTTTTGTATGTTGATTACTTAAATATTGCTTATCATTATTGTTTGAAAACAGTATGGGTAAAAATTGCTTGTCAAATTCGGCCATTTTATCTTTTTTAAAGGCAGTTACTTGAAAATAATGAATTTGGGTTTAACTATTACTTATTTTGTTTATTAAAATATCATTGGAAAAACTGTTTTTCGATTATTTTATCCCCTTAATAATTTTAATGCTTTTGGATTATTTTATATCGTTAATAATTCTAATGCTTTTTGATTCTTAAATATTTACATTTTACTACATTTTTATTGAAAATGATGATTTTGGATCATTAAATATCGTTTATAATTGTAATGATTTTCCTTTTTTTTTAGAACAATTTCTCCCACTTTTTGTTTGATCATTAAAATATCATTGAAAATACTGATTTTTGATTATTAAATATCGTTAATAATTTTAATGCTTTTTGATTATTTCATATCATTAATAATTTGAATGCTTTTTGATTCTTGATTATTAATAATTGTAATGTTTTTTGATTCTTAAATATTTACATTTTACTACATTTTCATTGAAAATGATGATTTTGGATTATTAAATATCGTTTATAATTCTAATGATTTTCGATTTCTTTTGGAACAATTTCTCCCATTTTTGTTTGATTATTAAAATATACCAAAATATCATTGAAAATACTGATTTCAGATTATTAAATATCATTAATAATTTGAATGCTTTTTGATTTTTGTTTGATTATTAAAATATCAGTGAAAATACTGATTTTGGATTATTAAATATCGTTAATAATTTTAATGCTTTTTGATTATTTTATATCGTTAATAATTCGAATGCTTTTTGATTCTTGATTTTTGATTATTAACTATGATATGATGTACTGCCCTGAAGGCATACTACTCTAATCTTACGATCTTCTTGGTGACTCTCCACGTGATCTGCAGGCAAACTTTATCGATTACGTTTGTTCGGAGATCACTAGGAGACTTTATCTTGAAAATCATAAGATTTGAGCAGTATGCCTTCGAGTGTAGTACGTCATAGCTTAGTTAATACTCAACTACCAAACCTTTTTGTTAATTATATTGTAATTTTTAAATGACTACATTTTAAAAATTAAATTATACATTGTGTACTTGTGTACATGTTAAACATGTATGTTATATTAATTATCATTCCAATTATTCATAAGATAGCTGGAAAATAAATGGTAACTATGTGATAAACATTAGCATTTAACTAATTACTTTATATTTTTAAAAGAAATCTTCAATAAACAATAGTCTCACCTACAGTGTTGATAATAGTATTTGAAAATATTAGCTTCCAAATCTTTAGAGATTTATAAATCTTTACTTCACTAATGGATTTGATACTCTATCATATGAGTGTTTTTATTCTATTGATTAATAATATGTTTGTTCTTTTCTTCAGTTAATATATTAACAGAGAAAAAGAATGCAAATTAAACAATGGCAAATTAATTTAATATTTATCAAATAGATATATATCTCAATAACCCTATTTTTAATTTATCAAAAAAAATATTTTTTTTATAATGTTCATTATGGTTCTCAATTTGTTTTATACTTCTAATAATTGGATTTATTCTATATAATTAAAATGAATTTCTGGAATTGTTTATGGTATGTTATTTAACTTTTTTAAAAATTTCTTATGCTTAAATATTAAGAACTATTAATAGAAATTTCCATGTTTTTTTCTAGCTAAATTTCAGCTATAATGTGAAACGGCAATAACTGATCAACATTGCAAATTAAAACCAGGTTATTTAATAGTACTATTAATCTGACCTATCCTTAAATCAAAAATAGAAACGCTTTCAGTTTATTATCTAGTTTCTAGATGAACAACCAATTAAAATCTAGTATAACAAATTGAAATGATGCTATCTAGTAACAATGTTTGTGTGACCCATATTTAATCAAAGATATAAACACTTTTAGCTTTTTGTTTCAGATGGTAAAAGTGTTGCTGTTTTTGGTTTACAGTTAGGTCTGAAAAATACTATTGTAAGATGTCATTACTTGTATACAATGTTAGTTTTTAATTGATTGTTTGTATTATTACATTATAGCTAAAATTTATCTAAAAAAATACATTAAAACTTATTACTATTTTCAATGTGTACATAGATAAAATTATAAAAAATCTTCTAATTATCATACCCATGGTGTTCAACTCTTGTTGATATTAGGAGTTATTTTTATATATCAATAGATACTGTGATTTACTTTTGTCAGAAATATATTTTAGTAAACATTAAAAAATTAAATAAAATTTAAATATTTATTTTGTTGTCTTTTATAATTATATCGACAGTAAAAATAACAAAACATTATAAAGATTTGAAATCCTACTAGACAAATCCAATGCTACACACTTTATTTATTTAAGATATTTTCACTCAGCACTATTTTATGCAATTCATTAACCATGTTAAATGAGGTAGGGTTTTTTTTAATTAATTATAAAGTAGGTTTAAAGATAAAACAGTTATTCTTATTTTTTCAAAAGTCTCTATCTTGTGCCATAGTTCGACAATTTCCTTAATACTCAACAAGACATCATTGAGATATTATAAAAAAAATACTACAGTGCATTATTAGGGTAAAAAATCCTTACTGTTTAATTAATATCTTATTAATAAGATGATTATTCAATAATTTGATAAATAATTTGAATAAATTATTACCTATTAATGATCTAGATAATTTATTTTGAAATGTTGCATAACCTGAGTGACTATCTTTTTAAACTATCGAAGCATTTATTTATGGTATATAGTTATAAATATGTAATTATTTATATCGTTTTTAGTTATCGGTTATTTTAAACATTATAAGAACAAAGATCGGGGGGGGGGGTATTTTGCTATCAAATGAGAAGGTATACTGAGTTTTGAAATATTGTTGCTTTCTAGTATAAAGATGATATTGGATTCAAGCTATAAATTTTAGATTTCGTCATAATAAGTAAAACCTCTTTTGATTTAAATTGGTTGATCTACATGTTGGAAACATTATAATACTTTTTAAAATAATATGAGGCTAATTAATTATTATCTTGAGAATAATATTTTTCAACTATATACATATAATAATCAGTGGCCCTCTCAAATACTAATTACTTAAGCCATGCACAAAGTGAAGGAAAACCATCTCGAGTTTTAATACTAATATTTAATTATATGATCGATTGCTCAGGAGGGGGATTGGAGAACTGAAGTGACAGTCTGAGCACAACAGTTTCACTTCATTAACCAAACTTTTTTTTGTACTTCGTTGAAATCTATTCCAGAAATTCTAGCTTTTAAATTAGCCACTTTTATTACTAAGCTAAACTGTTTATTTTCAAAATCTACATTAATAACATTGCCCATCAAAAGACGTTTTTTATATTAAATATAATAAAAGAGTTTGAATATACACTTAACTAAATAATAATAAAAATTAAGTGTACAATAAAAACTTTACTTCTTTTTTAGTAATGGTTGTACAAAAAGAAAAACCTATTAAAATAGACAAAAAAGACTTTATTTTCCCTCTTTTAAAACCCTACATATTTTGTAAACTAGACACTTAAAGATAGTGTCAAATGTAAATCTTTATAAAGTTTATATTATTCATGATTAATTACAAAGAAAGTTACTGTAAATTCCATTTGCGAAAAGTTTTAATGTCAAGAAAAGACAGAAACAGAGAAAGATCAATGATGAAAGATCGCATGCTTAGAGGTGAGCAACTTTAGAGCCTCAAGCTGATAAAGAAGAGCTTTGGAGGGAAGTAAAAACACATTAATACATCAAAAATTTAAAATTAATAACCTCGGCTTTGAGATAAATAATACAGAAAAAGATTTTCAGCAAATTGAAGCTGATTTTATACTATCATTCTCTCTCTATATGTGTGTGTGCTTGTTTATTCGTGTATACAATAATTATTATAATACATACATAACAAGTATTCTATAATTCTTTTCGGACAAAATTATTTTATCGACTAATATTTATTACAACTATCTTATTGCAATGCAATGTGATATAAGCTACAAAACATAGCGAACACACGCACACACTTATTCTAAATTAAAAATATAATACTTTGTTAAAAACAATAAAAAAATTTAATCTGTAATTTTGGAATTTATCAAATCACTCTAAATAAAAAAAAATAGGAATATGAGATCTAAAATTTATTAAGTTAAAATTCATATAAATTCATAATGGAATATAGATAGTAAAATTCTTTGGTGACCCTTGTATTAAGTAAACTCAAATATGTTGATTTATCTTTTTCCATGAAATACTTCTTATTAATTTTTTGTATAATATTACAGCTTACTTTTATAAATGAGTATATAAGTTTCATTCAAAGCATTTTATTTAAATAAATGTCAGTTTATCCAATAATTATTCTTCAAAATACTGTTTTATCTCTATACCTTTTCTTTTCTAAGTAAATGATCATTATATTAATAATCTTAACCAGTGATGTAAATTGTGCTCTAAGCTATCTTTTAAGCATTATAGAACTTCTTTAAAAACTTCATTGAATGTTGATATTTAAGATTTCTTCAGCAAAGCAATATTAATTAATTTGAGTTTAATTCATCTGACACTTATTTCTGTATTAATAATGAAAAGTTTAATAAACGAATTTAAATATAAGTTATTTATTATTAATGCAGTAGTTATCAGATGAAAGTAGGAAAGTAGGACTAAAGATAAATGTTAAAAAGACTAAAGTAATGTTTAATCGATTTGCTCAAATTATGAAAATAAAGATTGATTATGATGAATTAGAAAAAGTTAACAGTTACAAATACCTTGGTCAGATTATTAATACAGATGGAAACATAATGGAGGAAATTAATCATAGAATTAAACTTCATTGGAGTGCTTTTGGTAGAAATAACTTAATACTAAAAGGAAATATGCCTATGTGTTTGAACAGGAAGGTTTTTAACAAATGTGTTTTACCAGTTCTTACTTATGGATCTGAGACTTGAACACTTAATAGAAGAGCAATACAGAGACTTCAGACCACTCAAAGAAGTATGGAGAGATATGTGTTGGGAGTTACAAGAAGAGATCGAAAACACAATGTATGGGTAAGAGAACAAACAGGTGTTACTGACCTCATTGAAAAAATTAAAAGACTGAAGTGGAGTTGGGCTGGACAATGGATATATTGTTAGAAGACATGATAATAGATGGACAATTGAAATTTTAAACTGGATTCCAAGAGATTGTAAAAGACCCAGAAAGAGACCACATGTGAGATGGATGGATGAAACAAGAAAGTGTGCAGGGGTGATATAGAGAAGAGAAACTAAAGACCAGAGAAGATGGATTAAACTTGGAGAGACCTTCATCTTTCAGAGGATTGATAATGGTTAGTAATGATGATGATGAATGCAGAGATCTCCAATTTCAAATACTTGATATTAATTTCCATTTTCAATCTGGTGTGTCATAAACTTGATATATTATTTAGAATAAAAAACGTTTCCCTCATTCTAAAACTTAGCTTTGTCTTAACTATTATTATCAGTAAATTAATATTACTTAAAATCTGTAGAACTGAAAAATACTAGAAAGTTTTCAGAATTCCAGTCATCACATGAACTGTTTCATCGATTTAGTAGTAATTTTTGTCATACTTAATAATTTTGACCAAATCTTATATAAATCAATAATTTTTAATACTTAATGCAGACTGATACTATTATTATATTTATTTAAATAATACTATAAAATATCTTTGCAGTGTGCATTAGCTATTAGATATTGTTGATTTATGCATAATTTACTACAGTTATTGGTGTGTTGATGAACGAAGTTGATAAATGTCTAATGAATATCTTCAGGAGGAAATTTAAATTATGTGTGAATGCTTTCAATTACTTTTATATCTAAAGATTTTTTAAGTATATTTATTTACAATATTTAATAGTGTGAATGCTTTCAATTACTTTTATATCTAAAGATTTTTTAAGTATATTTATTTACAATATTTAATAGAAACTCTTTGGTTAAAAACACTCTATTATATATAACATACTGTTATTATAAAATGTTATATATATTTTAAGCAATTGTTTATAATGTTGCTTATAAACGGAAGATGAAATTATTATTTCTAGCATTTGAGTTGCAATATACTTTTAAAACATTTTCATACTTTGTGTGGATATATAAAAGTAAAACAGGCAAAACTATCCATACAGAACTGCCACTCGTGCAAGCCAGAGTAATCAATGGATGCAAAAAGGTTTGTGCCTAAAATCCCTATTGAGTGCCTATTCATCCAATATCCCCAGACTAGTTTCTAGTTTGTGGCTCGAAGATCTAAGTGCAGTGCTCTCAGATCCAGGGCTCCACACTGATGAAAGCCACAAGCTAGAAACTAGTCTAGGGATATTGGATGAGTAGGCACTAGATGGGAATTTTATTCTCAAACCTTCTTGCATCTGTTGATTACTCTGACTTGCACTGAGTGGCACTACTGTATGGAGAGTTTTGCCTATTTTAACAGCTTCAGCAAACATAAGAAATGGTCATCATGTAATATATAAACATATTGACATATATTGGATTAATTGGGAATGATTGAGAATGATAACTATTTAATGTAAGCTATTGTGTAAAAGTTTTAGTTTTATATAATAGTTTTCAGATATTTTCAGTCTTATAGAATTTTAACTTTTTTTTTTAATTATTGTTTTTCCATTTTCCTTTGATTTGTTGTGCTTACTTAATTCTTTTTTTCCTAATGGCTTATTACTAATATCTATCTTCTTAATACAGATATTTTTATTTGTATATCAAGATCATTTCAAAATGTTCAGAAGAACTTGATCAAAAATTTACCAACATACTATAATGAATAAACAAAATATTATTTATAAAGGCATTGGGAATATCTTGATAGCATCTAATATTAATAAGTTTTAAATAATATTAACTTGTGGTATTTATCTTTGATTAAGAGGAGGGAAGCTTCTTATTTTATATTAAGTACTGTTTGTTATTTGGATATTATATATACAGTATTGAAAATATGTTTTAATTGTTTTACTTTTTTCTTATGGTCATCATTAATTCTAAAACAATTAAGAAAAAAATCAGACATTTTAATTTGGAACTATATAATTAATATCCAATACAAGTATCTACATTCTGAAAAATTATATTTATGTTTTATAAATATTACTCTTTAATGTTGAAATATATATCCATCATAATTAAGTCATGAAATGTAAGCAAACATACACATATTGTGCTCAATTTATATTAAGGCAGTTAAGTGTCTCATTGCATACAGCAACATAATATTGTATGTACAGTATGTATGTGTATATATATAAAGTTGAAAGGAAAAGTAGAAATAAACATTAAAAAAAATTTTTTGTAGATATTTATTATATTACACTGAAATAACAGCTAAGATTAAATAATCATTTTGATACTTAAATTTTTATAAATTATTGTAAATCAAACATTTAAAAAAATATATTTAATGTTTATTCTGATTTTTGAAATTTAAAACCATCTTGTTTTTTAACTTAAAAAAGATATTACCAGTAATTATAAAATTCCCATATCCATTTTTAATTAGATTAAGAATTTTTTTCAATTAAAGCTTGTGATAATATTGTTTAAAGAATTAAGAAAACTTTTAGATAAAAATTTAGTTTTAATTAAGGTAAATTAAAAAGAACCATTAACTTTTTTGATCAAGATAAAAAAACATTTACTTAATTATTGTTTTCAAATTCCATGATATACTATAAAAAGGTGAATTTGAAAAAATCATTATATATAAACACTATTATTATGAAATTATAAGTGAAAACAAGTAAGTTGCTGCTTGTGTCACAATGATAGTTTGAATTTACATGGAAGTAATGACCCTGCTTTTTGTGGTTCATAGCCCATATGATACTAAAAAGAGACTGAATAGAGCTGACTAAATGTCAACAGTTATATGTTTGATACTTTGCCCAAAGATATTAATAAGTCAGTCTATTGTTTTAGAATAGGCAAGCTTACTGATAATTCCTGTACTAGCCAGAAAATTGAAAGATTACCATACTGACTTTATATATATGCTGATTAATCTATAAATATGAATATATAAAATGTGTATAGATGGTGGATAGAAAAATAATTTATTGAAAATAACATTATTTTAAATACTTTGCAGTCAAAACCTTTAAGTTATTAGCTTTGAAAGTAAACAACTGATGACTTTATTATCCATTCAAAAGAGAAAAATAAGAGTGAATAATCAATTGTTCTCCAGATGATTTTTTGCTACTAACATTTATAAAGAACTTGTTCCAATTTTGATTTAACCTTTCCTGAGAAACATCCATGGCAAGACAGTTCATGGCTTGAAGTTGTTCAAAAATGATCAATTTTTGAGCTTTGGTAGTATTTTTATGCTTATTTTAAAGCTTACAAAAAGTAAGATACTGTCTTATCTAGAATTATTTTACAAGTAAAAAAATCAATAAAATTGACATTGAATGTTTAACAATGAGAGAAGGCTGAATTTCCTAGATGGTGATTGGTTGTTTTTCATTTTGAACATAAGAGCACCTGTCAATAATTTTCATCACTCCAACATCTTTATTTGATTTTCAAAATAAAAATGTACATTTTAGAGTGTTTTATTGCTTTTTGTACATATTATATATTATTTTCATAAAATATGCTGAAACTATAATTATTTTAGCAAAATAGTAAGATTTTAGTAAAAAATTATTTACTTTTACACAAATGTAAATTAAAAAAGAAACCAGCACTAACAACAACTTTGACATCTGACAACAATTTACATTGCCCCAAGCTCTTTATTTGAATTTCAAATAAAGATGAATATTTTAGGGTATTTTTCTGGCATTTATTTACATATTATAATTAACTTTAGTAAAAAAAAAAAGGGCTGAAACTATAATTATTTTAGAAAAATAGTAAGATTTTAGTAAAAAATTCTTTAGTTTTACACTAACATAAATTGAAAAAGAAATCAATGATGTCCACAGCACTTTCTAATTTATTATAAACTTTCTTTTTAGGTTTCTCACTATCAAATATTTTTATAATTATAAATAGAAATTTATTTTTGAAAAAACTTTCATTTACTTTGATAATCTGACAAATTATTAATATATTTTTACAAATGAAACTAAAATGAATATAATATCAAAAGATGAATATATATTTTATGGCTGAGTTTGTTAATTGACCAATCAATTGTTGTAAAACTTTAATTCACTTCACCAATGAAAATTTAAAAAAAAGTTTTTCAAGAAAAATATTAAAATCATATTGTAAATGAAGAAACAAAAAGCCAAAGAGTGTTTAAAAATAACTTTCCAAACTGGATCTAATAATAATGTTTTTTTTAAAGGAAAAACTTTTACTTACAATTAAAAATAATGGACTAATAACTTTGATTTATTTAAAATTCATAGTATCTATTTTTTTTATATGTACACATATACCTATACATTTTATGTATATTTTCAATATTGAGTTAATTTTCTTGTAAAAATATAATAATATGGATTTAATAAGTTTATTTTTTAACAAATGAGATATTATAGGAAATAAATGACAGTGTGGGCACACATTTGAATGGGTACCCCTATTTACATTAAATCAATCATTATTTATGTAATATTAAAAATGAATTGAATTTTATTATTAGTTAATGCAATTCTAATATGTAAATTTTATATTGTTATACATCATATTTTGTTCTCTCTCTCTATCTCATATATATATATATATATATATATATATATATAGGTGTGTTTCATACAAACTTATTGAAATATCTGTAAATTACAATGTAATAGCATATTTTATTTTTGTATTATTTTAATCAAAATCAGAATATTGAATTTATATTTATAATTTACTTAGCAGACCTTAATTTTATTTTTTCATTATTGTTTCCAATTGATAAATTTATATTTCTTTAGGTAATTCCAGTGAATTCATTCAATCCTAAAATAGGTTTAGTATATATGTTGATATTATCTTTTGTCATGGTCAAAGTTATAGAGCTCATGCTCCCTGAGATGGATTCATGCCTGTCAGTTATATGGATTAGGGTTTATGTTTGGTGTTATGGCCAGCCAGATGATTTGAGTCCTTTTCTGTAATGCTAACTGGCACAAAGATATATCCTTTAAAGTCCATGCACTACATTTCATTTTATTTGTTTAATTAGAAATTAAGTTTATGGTTGGCCAGTACTGTAGTGGTACTATGTGACAATGGCATTAATGATGATCAGCATGTTTCTGTATCTCAGCATTATTTTATTATTTTATATGGATTGTCTCTTGGGTATATGCATCCAGATAATTGTGTTGTATTTTTGTGCTAGCTTTGACAATGGCTAAATAATTAGCCTCTCTATAGTGGACCTATTTCAAATCCATTCATAGGGTTGCTTGTTGATTTTTTTTGTTTTTGATTGTTCATAATGATGAATGATTTTATTGTTACCTTTGTTTAATGCTGGGTTAATTTGTAATTACTCTTTTTACTTATTGATCTCTCATGCTCATTCCTCATTATATTCATTGAATATTTAGTGTATTAACTGGGATTAATGATGAATTCCATCACCCCATGTTCACCCAAGTTTTTGTACCATTACAAATATTTACCAATGTGGGGCCATGTCAATCCTGTCACTCCTTTCTTTGCAGACAATGTGAGGCCATGTAAATTTGTCATTCCTTTCTTTGTACCCACTACAAATGGCAACCAATTATGTGACCATGTAAATCATATCACTCCTTTCTTTGTATCATCACAATATCAATAGTTAAAACAAAAAAAAATTGTGATTGAATTTTGATATTATCAGATTTGCTTTGATAAAATATTTTTATTCTATTTCAGATATATGCTTGTACTACTTGTAATTGGGTTTTTGATATCTCAGCATTTTTTTCACAATATTCAACTGTATAATCTTAGTTCAAGATTCAACAAACATTTTAGTCTGAATAATATTCAACCTTTCAGTACTAGATTTAATTTCTTTAATTAATGATACTTTGTTTGTATTATTATTATACATGAATTAATGAACAGCATTTTACAAAGACTTCTGTTGAATTGGTACAGCTTCTTCATTATTCTAAGATCAGCCACTGCAGGAACAGCACTACATATAGACATCATTGGAACATCTTGTTTGTACAATTACTGTATTGTAGATATATATTATTTTTGTAGATCATTTGGCTGAGAAGTATTAAAAATATGGTTAGGAGAAATTTAAGCTAATCAGCAGTCAACCATGTTTGGACAACAATCATTCCTCAGTTTTTGCTAAAAGATATTCTTGTACTTGAAAATTCTCTGAAAAAAAGAATATGCTATATAGATTGCATTTTACATATGAGCTTGGATAATCGTAAACTTTCTTGATTTTTTTTGTAATTTATCTATTACTAAATAACTTCAAGAACAAAAATTATGCACACACATATTTATGTATAACTATAAAGATTTCTTCAGGGATTACAGCATTGGATCGTCAAAGTAAAGATCCAGGATGTTGTCATATGTTAAAGAATATTTATAAAAATGCAACAGCAACAATTAAATTATATAATGATATTAAGAAAGTCAACATTGAGAAGGGTGTAAGACAGGGTGACTCCATATCTCGAGAACTTTTTACAGCAGTACTGTAAGAAGTATTTTGTGGATTAAAATAGAAAGTTAAAGGAGTGAAAGTAAATGGAGATTATTTAAATCATTTACATTTTGCAGATGATATAGTTGTTTTTGCAAATAATGCTTTAGAGCTGTAGGAAATGTTGCAGGAGTTATCAGATAAAAGTAGGAAAGTAGGACTAAAGATAAATATTAAAAAGACTAAAGTAATGTTTAATGGATTTTCTCAAAATATGAAAATAAAGATTGATGATGATGAGTTAAATACCTTGGTCACATTATTAATACAGATGGAAACATAATGGATGAAATTAATCATTGAAATAAACTTGGTTGGAGTGCTTTTGGTAGCAATAACTTAATATTAAAAGGAAATATGCTTATGTGTCTGAAACAGAAGGATTTTAATAAATGTGTTTTACCAGTTCTTACTTATGGATCTGAAACTTGGACACTTAATAGAAGAGCAATACAGAGACTTCAGACCACTCAAAGAAATATGGAAAGATGCATGTTGGGAATAACAAGAAGTGATTGAAAACACATTATATGGGTAAGAGAGCAAATAGGTGTTACTGACCTCATTGAAAAAATTAAAAGGCTGAAGTGGAGTTGAGCTGGATATATTGCTAGAAGAGATGATAATAGATGGACAATTGAAATCTTAAACTGGATTCCAAGAGATTGTAAAAGACCCAGAAAGAGACCACATGTGAGATGGATTAATGAAATAAGAAAGTATGCAGGGGTGATGTCGAAAAGAGAAGCTAAAGATCAGAGAAGATGGATTGAATGTGCAGTGGATAGATAATGATTGATGATGATAAAAATAACATTAGTTAAAGTATATTAAATATTAAATTTATTTAGGTTTAATCACTTAATAAAAATAATAGATTGTTAATATTTACAATATAAAAATTATATAGTTCTAAGTAATGTAATTCAAAGTAGATATCTAACAAAATATACTAATGAATTACAGAAATTGCTATTTATTTATTTATCATCTTTAATAAATATAAAATACTAGTTGTTTTAAAATTAGCATACATGTTTAAAATATCATTTTCCAACATAAAAAATTTGTAATAAAAATAATTTATTTTTAAAGAAAGGTTTATATTTTTGTTCTGACTAAAAAAAAAAAAACAATTTATCTTTCATTTTTATTGGTTTTAATTCATTATTGCTATAATAATTTTTTTACTACAGGTTTTCACACAAACTATAGTTTATTACATATATACCCTAGGTTCAAAATTAATTGTATTCAGTTTATAAAGACTATATGTTTGATTATAAAATCATTTTCTACGTTTTCTGAACATTTTTTTTTATTTTTCTTGAACAAAGGTATCTGTTGTTAAGTTTTAAACAATCAATTCTTTTAAATACAACTTTTATTGTTGCTATGTCTCAAATATTAAAATTAGCTTCAATTATTTGTATATAAAATCATATTTTTTATTATCTGACAGTACAAATTGTCATATAACAGTCATAAGTAGTAACATGTCAAAATATAGGTTTTTTCCATTAATTAAATTTGTTTTTAGCAATCAGATAGCTTTCATCTTTCCAAAATTATATCATCCATCCATTTCATGTGTAGTTTGCTTCTAGAGTTCTGACAATGTTTGTTTTTATATCATATTGTATCTATTTCTAATTATAATATTACATATTTTATGTAATATTCAAATATCTAAAACTGCATTAGCACCACTAAGATTTTTATGGATAGTGAGATGCAAAGGAATATTCTCAACCAAAAAAATCTTATTCTGATAAATCTTTTCATTTCTACTGGAATAAACAATTTTTTAGAGACCTTAAATACACACCAAAAAAAATTAAAACTCAAAATGTGGCCACAAGAAATATACAATAGGTGGATTCCTCTTTAATACAGGAGAAAAATAAAATCAAAAATAAACAAACAATATTAGTACATTTTCTAATAACAAAACAATTTATAGCATAACATGTTGCCTTGTAACCTTTGACATATATATTGATATAATATAACATACATAGTGAAATAAATATTCTTAAAAAATAAAAAAATTCTATAACTAGTATACTTACAATTATAAATGTTTCAACATTATTTTTGAAAATAGATATTAAAGTATAAAGTCCAATATGGATTAGGTAATCTATTTTTGTGTATAATGTATAGTCTATCAGTATTTGTATCTATTGTTTTAATTCTATCATGAGCGTGTTTGTTTAATGAAACATTTTTAAGATATACAATTTATAGTACCCATCTATAGCTAGCTTAGTTTTAGATATTTAATATAAAATCTTTATGTTATTTGTATTCACTTAATCTATAATTGAAATAAAATACTAGTTTTCTACTTCACCTTTGAGTAGTAAGTAATTTAAACTGCGCTTTATGCAAAAAAGTGAAGCTTGTCTAAAATATTATTAAAAAGTTATATGGTCATTATGAAAGAAAATTTGCATAAATTTTGCATAAATCACCGCTAAACTTCAATTAAAATAAGCTATGAATATGGAGACTTAAGTTCTCTGAAAGTGCTTAGCCATATAACTCTTTAATAATATTTTAGACAAGCTTCACTTTTTTGCATAAAACGAAGTTTAAATTACTCACTTAATCTATATAAAATTATTATATAATATTATTTTGATATTAACTTCTAATAATAATATATGGTTTAGAACTAATATTCCCATTCCTTTTGTCAAAAAATATATCTGCAATATTGGCAAATAATGAATAAGTAATGAACACAATACTTAATAATAGTGATTGGTCTTTCATATTTTAAAGATAAAAATATAACAAGTTCAACTACATAGATCAATTCGATATACATTGATTTTTAAAATTTTTACTTTTTCAATATAAGTACTTCTTAAGTTTGTAAATATTGTGATACAGAAATTCAATTATGGCTGACATTTAATCTAATGTTTTTATAAGAGGCAGAAATAGGATCTATGATTGTATTTATATAGTGGATTATTTCCACCTAGTTTAGTATACATGATATATGGTAACTACTAACAACTATGCTCTTAGGAATAAGATAAAAAATCAGGAGAAACCTCATACATAAATATATGAAATTTCTACTGAATGTTGCCTATGACAGGATGCTCAGTTGGTTAGAGTGTTATCTTAAAATTCAATATTCACTAATCTAAGGGTCCAGGTTCAGTTTTCATGCAAGTTCTATCACTGGTCAGGTCAGAGAAACCTGAAGTAGAGAGAAGAATAATACCTCTCAGAATGTGGTGCATATAATAATAACATGTGTGCTACTATTAACAGTTGAATATATTTTGAAAATTTAAATAAAGTTAATTTTTAAGACATTCAATACTTTATACTAGATAATAGAAATAATAAAATCTATAAATACAACTAAAATACTATCATCACAAACCTTCAGGAAAACAGTAGGATCTATGATATATATTTCAATTATAACTGTTTGATACTACTTTTGATAATTCTTAAGCTCCAACTACTTTTATAGACCAAATACTTTGACATTCCACACATTAATAATTTATAAAAATATAAATAAATGTTTATCAAATTTATATCTATCAGTAGATGACTTAATGGAGATTATATTATATCCCTAGATATTGCAATGTTAAAATAAATTTTGATAAAGGATGATAACTATCATTGATGATGATCAAGCAGTGATATTAAGAATTTATCCCTATTGTCTAATTAGCTTAACTTGCATTTGATCAGAGAATTTAACATACATACCTTAGAAATATGACTTTTAAAGTTAAAATAGGCTTGACATATCAATGATTTGGATTCACATCAATCTGGAAAATGTTTTAATAGACTTGGGAGATTGGCCCATTTCTGATCCTGCTATCCATGAACTATTGATTAGTAAATAAGAGTTAAGTTACTGTTTTTAAGCAAAAAGATGAAACAAGGATAGAAAACTGCTCTAATCTTTACAACTCGATAACTGGTATGTCTAATGAGTTTTCCTTTTTGTTCAACATTTCTCTATAAAAGCCAGTTAGAGAATTATTTAACTTACAATTGGTTTTTAAAAGCACTTTTACATTTCACCTATATGTCTTCACAAAAACATGCATTCAGGTGTTTAAAATAATAAAATCCAATAGTTGAGGGTTGAAGAACTTGTAAAAACTATAACTAAGATAAATGCTGAAAAGACTCAGAGAAACCTGTGAATTACTCAAGAATATAGTAGAATAAAGTCTAAGATCATCAGCTGGTGTGTCTAATTGAATTTTTAATTTAATATGATGAGTTGCAGATATTTTTTCATCAATTAAAATCTACTAGAAGAAAAGATGGCTCACTAAAATGTGATAATTGTACAACAATTTCTTTTGTCTCATATGTTGGTAAGAAATTGTTGAAAGTCTTGAATAAAGTATATTTTTAATAAAGTAGTCATGTTATACCTGAAAAAGTAATAAATTTAGAGTAGATAGTAAAAGATAGGTACAATATTAAATATTTAATAAAATATAATTTTTACCTAATATATTTGCAATGGAATGTAAAACATTTAAAAGCGGTATAATTCATAATAAATTTTAAACATTAATTATCTTTGTTATTATGTACTTTATTGCAAATAACATCCATATTAAATAGTTGCATTTTTTTAAAGAATGACTTTTTGTTTATATATATATATATTGTACCAGGTGCATTTGGAAGATGATCCAGAGTAATCTATTTGCTAGGTTTAACTCGGTTTAAACCTTATTTATCACAATTTTATAATTTCATATTATAAATATTACATGAACGGACTGGCCCTTCAAGCAGAGGGCAGAATACCTTCAATAGCAGAGCTATAAATGATACCCATGATCAGACTGAGCTATGCAATGCATAACACAATCACATTTTCAGACGGTGGCCCACCATGACTGCTGGATTCAAACCCCTACTATCCAAGCACTTTATTTGTTTTGAGGTAAACCTCAGGCACCAGCTAGCTACAAGAACTAATGTGCTGGTACAGTAGGCCCATAATCCAGTGCTCGAAATATCCCATGACTAGCTCAATCAAAAGAATAATCTAATACATTATAGCTTTAATTAGTGGTAAAAGATTTGACCAACAAATATTTATTATTGTAAAGTTTAAACTCCTTTTATTAAAACTTAATTAGACAATGATAATTATATATAATGACCACACATATTCTTAATTTATACACTAAAATAGAATATAACAAAGCATTAAATAATACTTGACATTTAAAAACACGCACATCAATAGTTCTTTATGCATGCTATAGAGTTTATTTATTAAGTGAATCTGGGAGGCTTAAAATTATTGCAATGGCTACTTTAATATCAGAAATGGAAATAATAAAAGTTACTCATTACCTATAGAATTTGAACATTGACTTCTTGCTGGTTGTTGCTTCATGTGAAAATCTTTCCAACCGGTTGGGTTTGAAGTTTTGTGAAGGTTTATATGTTTACTATTCCATGGTACTATTCTTAGAGATTTACATATCCTGGTGGTTTTTTAAGTTGTTGTTAAACAGGCATCACTTTTACTGGGCAAGATTGGTGATCTTCATTAGACTAAATGCTGGAGCAAGGTCATATGTTTTTGATGACGATTAACACTGCATGATGGTAAAACTGATTGATGGACTGATTCAACTGATTGTAATCTCAGCTGATTGATTGAACTCCACTGACTGTTTGATGAAAATCTGGACTATTTATGTGATGACCTGTTGTCACTTTGGTAATTGTTTTTTATATCTGCCAGCTATATTTGTTGTTGAAATTCCTCCACTGTTTTTGAATACATTCCTTAGATAAGCTTTTGATTACGTGTTCTCATTTGGTAGCTATTGCAAATTTGTTATTTTATGGATTTTTAATTCGTAGCCATTGCAAATTCTGTGTTTATATCTCTTATGATTATACAATATTTTTTTAACTTTCATTTATTCCTTAACATTGAACATGTACATATTTATAAAATCAATAATTCACTATTTATGCACATGTATATTTTATTCTAATAAATAATTTAAATGAAAGAGATTTGTTTTTTTTCTTTTAGTTTCAAGATTTCCTTTACTTTTTTTTAACTTAAATAAAAAAAGAGTATCTATAATTTAAACTTTTATTTATTTTTTAATTTTTCTAAGTTAATTTCCTGTCCCCCTTCCACTCACTCTTAACTTTTATAAATTATTTCCTTTTTTTTTAGTCAAAGTATATTTCATTTTAAACTAATAATAAAGAAAAACTTTTTAGACTTTTATAAACAACAATCTCTCAAACTGAAACCTTCGCATTATTTATGAGAATTTTATTTTAATAATTTTTAGACAAAATTTCCTGAGGATTGCTTTTTCATAAGCAGTACAACATAATAAATAAAAAAGCAAGTCATATATAATGTGACATTACTTTAATAAGCTTGTAGTTCAAAAATACAATACAGAGAGCATACCAATAGCTCAAACAAACTCTTAATTATCAAGTGTAGTATGAGAAAATTTTTAAAATCTCTATCCAGAACACTCTCCTCTCTAGACCAACTGGTGTCAAATATTCAGACACTAGATCTAAAATACAAACTCAAAACCCATCACTTATTTCATACATATATTTAAGTAGAAACTCTGTAATTTTCAGACATGAAAATGTCTTTAAATCCAATTATCTAACTTAAATAGCTATATGGGACTGAACTAAATTCAGATCTACCATATTTTGATAGCCTCAGCATAGCCAAAGCTTTAAAGGCAAAATTATAATAAATAAAAGAGCAAGTCATATATAACATGACATTACTTTAATATGCTTGTAGTTACAAAAATGTGATACAGAAAGTGTACCAATAGCTCAAACAAGCTCTTAATTAACTACAAGCTTATTAAAGTAATGTCATGTTATATGTGACTTGCTTTTTTATTTATTATAATTTTACCTTTAAGGCATTGGCTATGCTGAGGCTATTAAAATATGGCAGATCTGAATTTAGTTTAGTCCTATATGGCTATTTAAGTTAGATAGCTGGATTTAAAGACATTTTCATGTCTGAAAATTTCAGAGTTTCTACTTAAAAATATATGTATGACATAAGTGCTGGGTTTTGAGTTTATGTTTTAGAACTAGTGTCTGAATATTCTAGCTCTCCACTGACATGAGCCATAAGCTTGAAACCAGTGGGTCTGGAGATGAGAGTGTTCTGGATAGAGATTTTAAATATTTTCTCATACTGCACTTATTAATTAAGAGCTTGTTTGAGCTATTGGTATGCTCACTGTATTGCATTTTTGTAACTACAAGCTTATTAAAGTGATGTCACATTATATGTGACTTGCTTTTTTATTTATCATAATTTTATCTTTAAGGCTTTGGCCATGCTGAGGCTATTAAAATATGATAGATCTTAATTTAGTTCAGTACCATATAGCTATTTAAGTTAGATAGCTGGATTTAAAGACATTTTCATGTCTGAAAATTTCAGAGTTTCTACTTAAAAATATATGTATGACATAAGTGCTGGGTTTTGAGTTTATGTTTTAGAACTAGTGTCCGAATATTCTAGCTCTCCACTGACATGAGCCATAAGCTTGATACCAGTGGGTCTGGAGATGAGAGTATTCTGGATAGAGATTTTAAATATTTTCTCATACTGCACTTATTAATTAAGAGCTTGTTTGAGCTATTGGTATGCTCTCTGTATTGTGGTACAATATATATATATATATATATAATATATATATATAGAGAGAGAGAGAGAGAGATAGATAGATAGATAGAGAGAGAGAGAGAGAATGAACTTGAACTAAGCTCTCTACAGCTATGCACTCTATCTTATACAACTGATACACCTGACCACATTCATGTGAAAAAATAAATGATCCCCAATATTGTGCTAAAACAGCACTCATCATTTGGTCCAGATCATTATCTCCTATATATATATATATAATCAGTGCTCATTTTATATTAAGATAACAAGTCTTCAAACTTTAATGGACAAGCTCCAATCTTCTCCACTTCCCATCCATATCATTGAAAATCTTATGATGGAATACACAAAGCCCTTGTTGATGCCAATATTATCATACTCTTGTTGACAATAAGGCACTCTAACCCCTCACATATAGAAACTTAGTGTGTCCATTTAAATAGAAGAAGAAGGACAGAATATAGGCAGAATATGTAATATTCAAATATAAGTATAAAGATATGAGATTTATACTTCACTTCAATAAAAGTAATAGATTAAATTCTGTGCTAATACAGTCAGCCTAACTTTATTTAAACTGAAAAAAAACTTCTCTTCAGTTGCCTATTAGCACATTATTTAATATATTAAATATAAGTACATTGTCTATACAAAACTTAATGTAATTAGAATGAACTTAAATTCAACTTTCAAGCTCTTTATAGCTATGCACTCCATCTTATACAACTGATACACCTTTTCCACATAAATGTGAAAAAGATAAATGATTTCCAATATATGTATTTTGTGCTGAACCAGCACTCATCAGTTGGTCTAGATCACTATCTCTCACTAAACATTTATTGTATATATAAGTGGGAAATAGTGATCTGGACTAACTGATGAATGCTAATTCAGCAAAAATACATATATTAGAAATCATTTATCTTTTTCACATTTATGTGGTCAGGTATATCTGTTGTATAAGATGGAGAGCATAGCTATAAAGAGCCTGAAAGTCTGAGTTCATGCCCCATCTGATTACATTAAGTTTAGTATAGACAATATATTGGAATTGTACATATTCGGACTGTATTCTGTACAGCCCTCTTCTGTGTTAAATAAACATATTAAGGTCCTATATGTGAGGGTCAGAGTAACTTAATGACAATACATGAGTATAACAATAATATTGGCATAAACAAGGTCTTTGAGTGTTCCATCATCAGATTTTCAATAATATGAATGTCTGAAGAGTTGGAGGGTGGAGAATATTGAAGATTATCCATTAAAGTTTGAAAATTTGCTATCTTAATATAAACTGAAGCATTAATTGCATAAATGTGTGGTAGATAGTGATCTGGACTAATTGATGAGTGTTGGTTCATCATAATATATATATATACATTGGAGATTATTTCCTTTTTCACATGTATATGATTAAGTATATCGGTTATATAAAATGGAGTGCATAGCTAGAGGGAGTTTGAAAGTCTGAGTTCGTCCTTTCTAATTACATTAAGTTTAGTATAAACAATATATTTATATTTGAATATTATATATATATTAGAAATATGAATATTTTGTACAGTTTTGTAATTTTATTCTAAAGATTAGGCCATTATAAAGTTTATGCTAGAATGAGTTGTGTGGTAAACTATCATTAAAAATAGGCCGAGTGGTCAACACAGCCGCCTTACAAGCCGTTGTCCCGGATTTGCGGGTTCGTTTCCCGACCGATGCTTTGACATATGAAAAAATAATAATAATAATTAATTGAATTGGTTAGAATTCCCAACTGCTTTTATTTAGAGTACTTGATATACATATATGACTATACTAAATAAACTTCTCTGGACATTAAAAGTATTAGTAATCAAATATCAATTTTTCACAAAATGCAGTTTTTATAATTGACTATTAATTCTTTTATTATATAAATAATCTATTTAATGAAAATTGCTACTTGCTTATGCATTTATTCATAAGGATACCCATATTTTATTCAGATAAGAAATAAAATTAAAAAATAAAAAGGCAATTATAAATTGCATAATTTTAATTAATTTTAAAATATTAAGAATTATTATCGATTTAATAATCTAAATTTGTTGACAATAATTCCATTTTCTTTTTTTTTGTCTTGACAATGACAGATGGTTTAAACAAACAAGATAAACTCATCCTTTATTAAATAAATCAATTAGAATTTTTTTTATAAAACTCTGTTTATAAATAATTAGCATATTAATTAAAAAAGCTATTGTTAAAAAAACCTAACAGAACAGAACAATGTTTATTGATACTTTTCTTAATATAATTTGATATTTTATTAAATCTTCAGTAGATAGTATGTCATATTTAAGTAAATCTTATAGATCTTTTGTAAAGTTTCTTAAAGGGTGAAACTTTTTTTTTTTTAAGTTGGGTCTATTATTTTTCAATTCATATGAAATATATATAGAATTCTAATATATATATTCTTATCAGGTCAAATAAAATTAAGGGAAGTATCACATAATTTTCTTAGCTTATTTTTATTATCTGCTTTATGAACAATAATTTATTTTATTTTACTTTACAGCCCTCTTTTATAATCCTGTACAATTACTAGATACTAAATAATTCCATAGACTTGTTTCTGGATTTTGTTTTTTTTTTTATCAATAAAAAGTATTGATAAAGTCTGTAATCAAAAATTATTTACTGGATTTGGATGTGTAATTATCAAGTACCTACCTAATAGTCATGCTTACAATAGATAATTATAAATTTATTTAAACGCACATTGATTACTTAAGTAATATTTACTAAGGCTTTAACCTCAAGAATATGGGTGTAAAAATGCGATATTAGGGACTTCTATAGGTCTTAACCACAAGCTTGTTTATAATTTAGCTAAGTGAAAATAACATTATTAATTATATTAATTAATAGATTTAAAAAAGTCTTTATCTAGCACTAATTTTTAATCTCAACATATGATGAAAGTCTGATTGGCTATCTTTTCATAGTTTAATAATTTATTATAAAATCTCAGTTTTAGAATTGCATCAAAAATGTAAATAGTTCTTCATATTTTTAAGGTGTTTAACATTATAAAAATCTTAACTCATTTATGGTTATAAGGACTGACTATTTTTTTATTTTCATCATCAAACATATAATGAGTAATCATTTAGGAATTGCCAAATTTAATGTAAAAAGTCTAAAAAAAATTTTAACACTTAAAAAGGCTTAATATTTGATATTATAATTTCCTGATTTGTACAAAAACTTCATTACATGAATATCAATATTACAAGCACAATTTTCAAGGGATTTAAATTAATATTATTAATTTAATTATTGGTACATACTATATTTTATTTTATTGCAAACTTTAACTATTCATAATGACATATATTTTTATTCATTACTCTTTTCAATATTTTTTTTTTAATTTGAAGTTATAATGAAATTTTATGGTTGCAAACTTTTAATAAAAATTTAATGGTAAATATTACAGATTAATTATATTTTAAGATCTAATGTCTAAAGTATTTAACTATTAATATTTTGTTTATTAAAAATGAATATACACTACATATAGTGTGCATTTGAAACCTAACATATATTAGCTAAATGATTTGAACATCTTAATCACATATTTCTGATTAAGATTATAATTATTATTGCTTACATAACTCTCTAAATTTGTAACAATAGGTAAATATATACAACATGAATTTGTCCTCTCTGGTGCATAGATATAACATAATGTTAATATTAAATTAAAATTTTAATTTAAAAATAATATCAGTATTGTTTCAGGATGTATATTAAAAATAAATTGTGGATGATCTATAATACATTTAAAACTTTGCACACACTTTTTAATATCTTATGGAATAATAGACCAATCCACAATTGTCTTATTACATATACATTTTTATGTATTATATAAATAATATAGAACAATCCCAATATCAATAACAATAAACAATCTCTATCTGTTGTCAGGGCAATCTTTTTTTAACAATAAAATTGAAATAAACAATAAAGGGATTTTATCTTTATTGTCAATCAACAATCTCAATCTTTATATATATATACTTGTGCGCACACACTACTATGTTGCTGTGTGCCATGTAACCCAACCCGTTACAATATATTTAAATGGATATACACATAAAGGATCATAAAATCTTTTATTCTTAAAATTAAAAAAAATCTTGAAGTAATTAATAAACTTTCCTCTTTTCTTTTACTCTGCCTTTTTTTAACTATAACTCTTAAGGATTGAACTGTCTAATCCTTGCAGTACATATACTAAATATGATTTATAGATAAGGGGTATACTTATTAATTTATAGCAGAAATATCTAGTGATATATAAAATGGCAAGTCAATTTAAAGTACAATATAGTTTTACCTTTTTATTTACTTTTCTTTCCTAAAAGGTTAAAAATTATAGAGATAATTTTTTTTTATATATTAAATACTTTTATTTACTGTGCATTAAATATGATAAAAATAATTGTTTTTTTTCAACCACAATTGGGGATTTTCATTTTAACTTGAAATAAAAGCATGGAAGAGAAGTTCAGAAATTAATTCAATCCCTATTTTTTATAACAATGGGTTGACCTAATTAATTTCTGGACTCCGATAAGCTTTTATTTCAAGTTAAATGTAAAAACCCCAATTGTGGTTGAAGAAACGTTTTTTTTCTTTTTAATGCATAGTAAATAAAAGCATTTAATATATATATAATTATCTTTATATTTTAATCTTTTAAACTCATCCACAGAAATTCTGATTCCAATCTAATTCTTTCTTGTATAAAAGTATATAGTAGTATGTAAAACATCAAAAGTTATCATCATTGAGATTACAATGATAGAAAAAGATTTAGTAGATTGTGATTTCTTATAGTTGTAATCTGTATAAAACAATTGTAGCTATTTATGAGTTTCACTATAACTAAAATTGGATAAGAAGTTTTACTTGACAAATCATATATTTTAAAGGCCCATTTATGAATCTCTCTGCCCTTTATAATTGTGGATAAATCATGGTTCCTATATTCTACTAGGTTATGATTAGTAGATTACTTACTTAAGTTATAGGAATAGTTACAATTCAATAACAGTAATAATATTAAAATATAAAATCTTAGTAATAAAAATATATATATATTTTTAAATATAAGTTCATAAGAGTGCAGATTTTGATTTTTAAGATCTGAATATAAAATAGCACTTGTGCAAAAATGTATGAAATAATAGAATTAATAATACTAAATAAAAGATAAAGAAAAAAAGTGATGCAAAACTATATGATAAATATCTAAATAATAAAAAATTATCAGGTGATTTGAAGAATACAGCAGTAATATTAATTAATATTCAAGAAAAGTGAAAAACATAAAATATTACAAATTATAGACCTACCAGTCTTCTATCAGTTCTATATAAAATCTTTACAAAGATAATTACAACTCATCTAAAGATAACTTTGGACCCAAACCAAGCAAAAGAATAAACTAGATTTAAAAGTAATTTTAGCACAATAGATTATATCCAAGTATTAAGAAAAGCTACAGAAATAAATAATGAGTATTAGTTTCTATTATGTTTTGCGATTTTTAGATTATGAAAAGGTATTTGATTTATTCATTACCACAATGATTAAAACTTTGAACCATTGTCATATTTTGAAAAATATTTATTAAATTGAAACAACAGTTGTTAAATTACATAATTATACTAAGAAGACAACATTGATAATAGAGTATATATAACAGGATGATTTCATACAAGTGGTATGGATATTTTTGCAATTAATAATTCAGAAAAATATCCAATGAAAATATTAAAGTACAACTAAAGATAAAAATGTTAAAAATATTAAAATAAAATGCAATCTTTTTTCCAAAAGAAAAAATAGAGATTGATAATCCCGAATTTTAAAAAGTTAACAATTACAAATGCTTTTATCAGTATTAATACAAATGGAACCATAATAAATGAAATTAATCAAAGAATTAATTTGACTGTAATATTAAAAGTAAATATGTCTATATATTTGAAAAGGAAAATTTTTAATAATATTTTATTCATAGATGTGAATCCTGAAAATGATTAGAAAAGCAATATAGAAACTTTAGATCACACAATGAATATAAGTAACAAAAAGGAATCAAATATAAATATTTCATAGAGAGAACAAAGGGATATTATTGAAAGAATTAAAAAGAAAAAAATAGCATGGTTTGGATATATTGTTAGAAAATATGATAACATATTAACTATATTCCAAAAAATTATAGCAGATCTAAAAAAAGATCACATATAAGATGGATGGATGAGATAAAAAATTCTAAAAAAACATGTAGTATGGATTGAAAAAACTGAATTGAACTGAAATTGAAGATGATGATGTAATTAAGAAATTTTTGAAGAATAATGCTTATAGACTTGAATTCATTTTATCAAAAAACAATCTCTGATTGAACACATAAAAATTTATTAGATGAGTTTATCTAATAAATTAAGATTTCATAATGTTTCATGTACTATGATATAAATCTAAAAAAAGTTTTGCACACTGGTAAGTATACGTATTTCATCAGTAACACTTTTTCATTGGACTCATGTTATAGCATCATTATAAGTAAAAGACTATTGATTTATTTTTTAAAACTTAATGAGTCTGTTGGTTAGAATGCTAAATTAAGCCCCAATATATCACATGATCACCATGATGGCCACAAGCCAGAAACTAGTTTGGGGATATTGGATGAGTAGGCACTAGATAGGGATTTTATGCACAAGCCTTCTGGCATCTATTGATTATTTTGGTTAGCACAGGGTGGCACTACTGTATGGAGAGTTTTGCCTTTGTTTAAGACCCAATATAATTATTAGCTTTGTAAAATCAAACTATCCATTTTTATTGCATTTTTTGCAACACATTGATTGGCTATTCCAAATACTTTGTTTAATCAGAAAAATCACTATAAAAACTTAAATACATCCATACTCATTTTATAAATTATAATTAAAAATTAGAGTACAAAAGGCCAGTATTATATGATCACTAATAGGTGTAGATTACTGAACAGATCACTGATTAGTAGTCTCCAACATTAAAATAATAATGGCATTAAAGTATAAGTTCTGTAGAAAACATTATGATAAAAGAAATTGTTATTCATCCCTTTTGAGACAATTGCTACTGCTCTTCAATACTAAGATTGTCCATTTTAATTTATGCAATAGTCATGTTACTGCAACATTGAATTCTCTGTGCTATTGGGTTCATTAAGAAGTAAAATCCATTATCATTAATTTAATTAAAAAAAACATGAATATTATCTGATTGGATGACTAATAAAGTAAATGAGGAGTTTTATAATTAATATAGGAATTGAGAAACAGAAGTCTAATCAATGATATGATAAGAAAATTAAAATATTAACACAGCATCATAACTCATGCTTTTAGTAAGATGCCATCTATGTAAATGTGAATAATCAATAGATATTAGATGGTAAAGTTATTATATTGTCATCCCCAGACTGGACTCCCACTATAACTAATGCAACTAAATATCTAGAAATTAGTTTTGACTCTCTTATACTGTTTTTTTACATTAGTAAGCCAAAAAGAAGGTCAAATGATGTTTTGTTGGAATTAATTATTTTATACAAAAAATAATTGAAGTCATCAAAATACATAGTTACTGACCTGGTATCTGATTTAGGTATATACAATCATATACGGATACTGGATTGGATTGAAATCTTTAGAGTTTTTTTTTAAATTTCAAATTATCAGATCATTCATTAGTTATAGCTTTGAATTCAAAGTTTTCACTCATGAAGGCCATAAATCAGAAAGCAATCTGGATGCATAAATATAATCATACTACTCTTTGTCTGAAGGTTTTAGATGATGGCATTTTAGTATGCATTATTTGTTGATTATTTCCATCATCTAATATTAATAATGGAAGGTCTTCAAAAAAATTTGAACTTTCTAAATACATTTAACTGGTAGTAATAGCACACAGGTAAGTATTTAAGATGATATTTTGAGTATATTGTTCTCTGCTCTTATTCAAATCTTACTGGTATGGTCAGTGACAGTATTAGTATGGACATTGAGCCAAAACCTTTAAATTCTTAAAGATATCGAGGTTCATTTACCATGATAATACTGCCACTGCTCAGACCAGCATCACTTGAAGAAGAGTCAAGACTAATACCACTCACAATATTGTGTTAAATACTAACCTGTGTGCTATTATTACTAGTTGAATGTATTTAGAAAATTTAAATAAAGTTTAAAATTTTTCTAAAGATGTTCAGTTCTAAATATTGCATAATAGAAATAGTCCAAGAAATAATAATAGAACTATTATCTAATTCCCAATTCCTGAATATTCAATTTTATGTTGAATGACTTTAATGTAATGGAAAGTAAATGTTACAACATTCAACAACAAAGTAGGTTATGACTATAAAAACAGATTTACTGATACTAAGTACTTTTGATACAATCAGGTATCATAATCATAGCAAAATGGAGAAAGTGAGGAATTGTAATTCATAGGTAATGTCAAATATGAATATCAAGGGAATCAAAATGAATAAATACTGAGAAAATTTGCATGTTAATAGAAAGGGAGGAGCTATTGATGCCTTTTCTTAGAGAGTTGGATGCTAGATTTCTTTTGACATTGGCATCCCTGGCAATTTTTAAACCTTCTTAATCTTTCTCTTTTCATCATCACATCCTGAAAGGATATCATCATCTGTGGAAAGATCGAAGCAGTATTCAGAGATCAACTCATGGTCTAGAAAGAGAGAAGAATAGTCATTGCTTTTATTAATGTGTTTGTACATGTAACTATATTGAGTGAGTCTCATAGCCAAATTGGTACAGGTTGGGTTGAAAATGATTAGTATATTAAAATTTCAAAATATATACACATATTTGATGATTATGGTCAGTTTATATTTTTATGATACAATAGTAGTAACACATGGACTTACAAAATATAACAATTTTATTACATCAGTGGATAGTATTTTTTATATGCCAATGATATATTGAATGATTGGTAGGAGTATTTTGATCACTAAATATTGTTATAAGAATTTAGATGACTGCTCTTAATGATATACTTATGTGATCAAGTGACTTAAATATGAATTAGAGATAATCAAATTGATGAAATTAAAGGAGTTTATTATAATCTTAAAAATAGAAAGATTGTGGGTCCTGATATCTAAAAAAGTATTAATATCATGATATTTAAAAAAGTTTTAATTTCATAAGGATATATCAGTGTAAAAGCTATAAGAATTTCTAAACCCATAATGTTGTGATGTATTGTTTTGATTTGCATATTGTTATCTAATTTAACAAAACTGCTTTCAATGTTTTTATTGGATATGTTGCTTCAAGTAATTGATAATATGATTTTAGAAAATCAAAAAGTACAAATCTAGTTTATAAGATTAAGAAAATATGAGAAGTGTTTAATTAATGAAGTTGTGATTTTGTTTTTATTTGATCAAACATTTGAAATCATGAATTTAGCAAGATTTGTGCAATATTTGAATATAACTGATCATAGAAGTTTATTTATATTATTATACAATTGTTATATCAAATTTGAAATTCCTGAAATAAAAATTTGTGTTTAAACAATTATGTATAAGATTTATCTTCATTTTTAATTTTCTTATCAATACTTTGTGAAAAAAATTATAGATAATTTTATGTTGCCATCAAGGTGCCAAATAAATTTGATAGTAAAGTTTTTAGTTTAAATTAATTTAAAAATGAAACAATAGTTTCATCATCTTATCTTCTAGTTCTGCAATATGATAATGACTATAATTTTGTCAGTTCAAAAAGTAATTTACAAAATCTTTTTAGCATTTTGAATTTGGTTAAATTATTAATATTAAAAAATGTAGTTAGTTCTGGAAGTAAAATCTTCAGCAACTTTTGACAAACTTGAAAATATAAATTAGTTTAAATATTTTTGAAGCATTTTAAGTAGATAAATGGATTTGGCTGTTGAATTATTGCACAAATTTTAATGTCTATTGCATAAAGTTAAATTCTGATTTATAAACATTAAGGATCCATGACCAATCATTATCCTAAACCATAGCATACATAAACAAGTATTTATATTTTTCTTACTACATCACCAATATGTAATATAATAATTAATGTTAGAATATACTAATAATATTATCAAATATTATTTTGATTGATTTTATGACATTAAATTAATTTACATATTTTTCTAAATCCAGTCATCTTTTTCAAAAGTAATACATGGATTTGAAGATATGTAAGATATGTAATAGTTAAAAATATTTATTATAAATATTGAAACAGAAAAAAAAAAGAATTTAAGTGGTATATCTTAATAATGAAATACTGTCTCTTTATTGGCACTTCTGGTGCTCAAATATCACATGACATCCTGAGCAATTAACAATTCAATTATTTTTATTGAAGAAATTTAAACAATTAAAAAATAAATATACAAATATATTTTTTAATTATTTAATTTTTAACATATTAATACTAGCACATCATTTGATCCATGGAACTTACTTTAATAAGCAGGAGTATTTTTTTCTTCCTTTTCTCAATCGTTGCTCCTGGATTTTGCCTTTATTGATGATAATTAGTTTTCAAAGCTGGTATGAATATAAATATGCATATTTCAAGCAAGTTTAATTCATTTTTATAACTGTAAAGATAATAGCTTAAAATTTAAAAAATCAAGGGTTTGAACTCAAACCAAACTGCTAGTATAATTATTATACAGATCTAACACCAGATTGTAGTACCATGTTTTTCTAATTATACCCCCCCCCCCTTGACTAGAGATGTTGATACTAACAAATCACTTTTTTATACTTTATTACAATAAATAATAGCATTTCTCCTTTCTTTACTCTATCATCATTATTGGAACCGTGAGTGATTAGTAGTTTCCAAATGATAGTGTAATTTGATTCTCATCCTCAGATCCATTTCTGTTTTTTGCCTGAAATTGTAATAATATTAACATTTTAGCTGAGGACAAAAACTTTACAGTTAGGGAGTGAGATGGTTATTACTATCTGATGTCAGATCTGTAATTACACTAGTAGATTGACTTGAATACAAAATCTTAGGGATTTTAAATTTCAGTTTATTAGCTTGATAATGAAAAAGGAAGTTAAATATTTGTGTCAGATGCATAATGCACCGGTTTCGGCTTTGAATCGCAAGTTTTCATTGATAATTACAAAATCCAGAAACCACTCTGCGAGTGGGGAATAACTTTCATAAACACTAATTATTTAAACTCGCAATAAATCGCACTAAAAAAATTCTCTTGTGTAGTAGTATAATATCACTATTTATATGTTAATGTATTTTTAGACTGTAATTATTTTTTTTATATGTCAAAGCGTTAACCGGGAAGCGAATCCCGGCTAGCTGCTTGGAAGGCAGCTATGCTAATCGCTAGGCCACCAACGCTAGAAAAAATATATATGCAATCAAAATTTAAGTAAATACATGAAGTGCATTCATTATGTTTTTTTGATTTTTATATTCAGTTGTGTTTACTTATTTTAATTTTTCTGGATTTTTTTTTTACAAAGAATAAAAAAAAGTTCACATTATTTATTGATGTTATTATGTTTTTAATATAGATCAGTGCCTCTAAGTGAAAAAAAAAAAAGACTAAATAAAAATCAAACATCTTTCTAAAGTCTAGACAAATTGAAGTTTTATTTTTAAAATCGAAAATAAATCTTTAAATTATGGAGACAAAATATGGAAAATATTTTAATATGGTGAGACAGAAATGCCTCACTTCCTGAATTTATTACTGAATAATAATTTTAACAAAAAAAAAAACCCACACGTAATTCATAGAATTTAGTTTTTTATTTTTTAAAGCATATTTTATTATAAAAATAATAAAATTTAAAAATACACTACCGCCTTGAATATCATACATATAATAAAAACTTATGTTATAAAAAGTAAATAAACAACAGGACGGATAACATTTAGAGTCTGCAACTTAACAGATTTTAACATATAAAGTTAAATTTTCACCAGCAGTTGTCCCGGGTTCGCTTCCCGGCCGATGTTTTGACACATGAAAAAAAATTGAATGTAATTTTCTAATTTGAATTCCCAACCAATAAACCATTTCATTTTTATGCATTTAATGATATAAATAATTAATTACAGATGTAAAAATTATGTTAGAAAAGATTGAAAGCATAGGGGTGCTTTATTATAGTACCTCTACGAAAAGTAAGCAAGAAAAACAAAATAGAGCATTTCTAATTTCGTAACCACTTTATTTTTCCATACCAAACCTTGTTAAAAGATCTAATGAGGTTTTTGTTCTTACTAACTGCTATTTGACAACTAATAATATCTAATTGAAACCAAATCAAAAGTGTTTGTTTTAAGATAATTTATATAATTATGAAATTATTCAGATTTCTATGATGTGATAAATTAGAAATAGACTGAATATTTATAATGGAAAAATATAACTAATCACTAGGAAGAAAAAAAATACATACTGATGTATGCTTTTTCCAGTAGAATAGTAAAAATTATAGTAAGGAAGATATCATTGAAAGTTATTATTAATTATCTATAATCTGTAAGAACAAATATCATACCTATCTAATTTAAATATGATCAAATTGTTGATTTCCATTTGTCTGAATCATCTGTATCCCAATATGCTTAATTGTTTAACATTTCCAAAGAAATGTGAAAAAATAAATCAATTGCAGTCAGAAATCAATAGTTACTGAGAGAAATCATAGCCATTACATATGTCTGCAGCCAAAAAACACTATAGCAGTACAAAATAACATAGGATGAAAATACATCTGAACATCCAATATCTATCAAAATAAACCATCAGAGCATATTTAAATAAGATCCTACTTCAAGATTTCTGTTTTTCTGATAAAAATACTATAATGTAAAGTAGTGATATCATGATCATAAAATTGGAAATGAATGAAGATAAGCATGATTTCAAGCATATAATAACATCAGAAATAATTATTCACTCTTTTATTAAATACTAAAAAGATTTGTCTGGCAATTACCAAAAGAAAACTACTAACTAGACTGACTTCTCTCCCAATAGTGAAATATGTTGGATAAAACTGCCATGATTTCGAGTAACTATATCACAATTTAAGATCAATATTTTCCACCAACATTTTAAACTTGAGATATTTTTTATGACAAACAGCTTAAATTTTTTTTACATGCTGTTAAAATGTTACAGAATTACATTTCACATTGAATACAAAAAAATTCTTGGTGCAAATACATCATATTAATAAGCCATCAAGTTTCCATTTTTTATTTATTCCCTAGTGTATATATTGAACCGGGTCCATTTAAAAGAAGCTGTTTCATTGGGTTTTAACTTTTTTAACATAATTTTAAATTTTGTTTTCAACATTACATGAACAGACCTGCCCTTCAAGCAGAGGAGAGAATGCCATCGATAGCAGAGCTATCAATGATATCCATGGTCAGACCAAGCTATGCAAAGCATAACACGATCACATTTCCAGACAGTGGCCCACCTCGACTGCTAGATTCAAACCCCTACCATCCAAAGCATTTTGTTTGTTTAGAGGTAAACCTCAGGCACCAACTAATTACATGAAGTAACTAACATGTCTGGATAGTAGGCCCATAATTCAGTGCTTGAAATACCTTATGACTAGCTCATATTCTGTCTCAGGGTCCAGCATATTTATTTAACACATAAAGTAACTTATACAGTAATTGATTGGTAATGCAGTGATAAGAGAGAAAGAGAAAATAAACAAAATAACAATTAAGGCAAACATTAATATTTAATTAAACACACACACATCTAATATAACACAATAATATTGAAATTTACATATAACAACATATAAGTAATTATTCAGGCTAAATTATGATAGTCCTTCATTAATTGAAGTTCATTCATTTAAATATAAAGTGTCTATAGACAGTGATAAAATATCTTTACCTAGATTTTCATCTTTGTGTATTTTCCAACGAGTTGGCTTTCTAGTTCTTCATCGATGGCTTCATGGCTTGTTTCCATTCTGTGACTCAGAAATGGGGGGGAATAGTGGTAGCATTTATTTTATGATTATGGCATCAGTTTCCAGCATTTGTTCCAAGTGGGATAGTTGACTTGTGGAGGTTTTTTAGGGTCTGAAGCCCAATTTAATACATCTGAACATCTAGCACACATATTGCTAATTTAGCATTTTGTGCAATAAGATTCTCTGCAGTAGTAATTGATTGACTTATTACTTACTGCATTTACAGTTCTGAATATCTGAATCTCTGGTTGTTTGTATACTGCATTTTGTATGAACTGAATAATAATAATCCGAACAGATGAACGATCTAGCAAATTGCAGCCCCAACTGAAGAATAATAGAGAGATCGACTTTATATACTTTTTTTTTCTATAGTTGTAATTTCTTTTTGTTATTTTTTAATTTAGATCTAAACTTGAAATATCTTTTAATTAATTTTCCATTTTTAGTTATCTTAATCCTTTTCTCAGATTCATCTAAGCAATCTTGATAAGACACTTTATAGCTTTAAATTAATTCAACTATTGATTTTAATTTTGTTATCAATCTGAAATCTTATAAACCAACTACATACATCTTCAGTTTTCTTTTACAAACAAATTTTTACCGACTAATTTCTATTCTAAATTTTACATATTTATTTAGCTTTTATTTTATAAAAGCTATTTTCTTTAAAAAAAGAGAGAAAAAGTTTTAACTATTCTTTAGTTCTATCATATACATTTCTCCCCTTTCCTACTAAAAAATTTTATTCTAAGAAAACTATGACACAGTAATTCTTTACTTTTTGTTTTTTTAAAAAAAATCTTTAAATCACTAATTACGAAACATGTAACACTGCATAGCGGTACAATATATTGTGCCTTTTTTATTGATACATCCCATCATAAAACAAATTGGAAATAAAATTTTGAGATGTATAATTTTAAATTTTATTAAATCAAAAAGATAGGTGCTTATTAATCTAGGAAAAGCAGTTATCATTTTAGTTATTATAAGGTTTGAACTTAGATTTAATCAATTTAAAGTTGTATAAAGGATATAAATGCTGCATAAAATAGTTATTTACAAATGTACATAAAAGATAAAATAATAAACTATAAATTTATTATAGTTACAATAAGTAAACATTTGATAGCATTTAAAATTATAGTAAAGTTCAAATCTAATCTTCTAAACAAATATGTATTATATAGATTATTATTGTCTGTGCACATCCAATAGTATAAAAGCAATTATTATTTCTAGTTAAACCCTAAGTTATGTTTACAAGTAAGTGATTAATATTTATTTTATGAATTTGGTGATTTAAAAAAAAGATCATAAAAGTAATATAGAATCTAGTTTGTATAAAAATAAAATCAAAATGATCTAAATCAAGAAAGTAAATTGTATTTTATTCAGTTTCTAAAAGGTATTATTTTTATTGAGAAATATTTTAAAACCAAAAATATTTGTTTTAAATATAGATCAAATACTAACAATTCGTTAAATATAGAATCAAACAAGTGGAAAAAATTAACCAATAAGTAGCCTGCAGACAATCGTTAAAAAAATTGAGGGAATATTAAATTGAAAAAAAAAAATCACAAATCGAGGAGCAAGTAACTTGTTTTTTTTTTTTTAATTCTAAAAGTTTGCAAAAAATTACTTAAATATTATTACTATTTTGAAAAAAAAAAAGTAATGAATTATGTCTGCATAATAATTTAAATGATATAGGTTATAAAGCTTCATTAAAATGCAGGAGTAAATTAAATTGATCTCTATGGGCAACTCAACAATTAATGGTTCTTGTAAAATTTATATGGAGAAAATAATATAAAATGAAGAGGAAAAATTGTATGTATTTCCTAAATTGTGACCAAAGAAAAAACTCACTAAAAGAAAACCTTGGGAGTATCGTATTTACACTGGATTTAATTGCTAAACTAGTTGGAATATTCATGTGTCATATGAATCAAAATAATTGGACAAGATCAAGTTATCAGCCAAGAATAAATAAATGGCAAATTATTTCTTACAGAGATAAGTATGCATTTTTAAAATTATCTAGAACTAAAGTAATAATAGATAATAACAAAACTAGGTGTGAATGGAAAAGTATACCTCGTATTCAATGATATATCTTAAAGCATGTTTGAATAAAATTTTAATTGAAGAAATTATTAACACTGAGCAATAATAATTTTAATATTACTTTTATGTAAAGTTTAAAAAAATTATACTAAGTGTTATATAGGTTAAATGATGATTATATTTATATGTGTGCTGAATAACAATGGTCTGTTATCATGAATGAAAACATTATCTATCATCTGAAAAAATAATAATAAAATAAATGTAAGAGAGTAAAACCATACCAGAAAATATTTAAGAAAGAATAAATATGCATTGAGAATAAATTGTTGAATAACAAATGAAATAAACCTCAGTGCATTATCAAATATAAATGTATGTGGAAGATAATATTATTCTACTGTTAAAATGAAAATGGAAAATGTTTTTTTCTTAATAATAATATTAACCAAAATAAGTAAGGAATTATTTGAGCACTGGATCATTTATTACTAGCACATGGAGTATTTAAATAAAACATATATGACAAGTTGCAGATAATCTTCAATTACTAAAGAAAAATAAAAAACTGCTACATTGTCAATAACCTAACATCATGCAAATTTTGATAATTGTAATAATCTTCAGATGAGAACAAATAGATCAAAAATTATTATAATATTAACATGCAACTAGTGGAGTGTTTGAAACGAAAGTGATAATAATATTGATGTGCAATCAGTCTGAATCCTGTGGAATGATGGGAATGCCAGTAAAAGTTAAAGTTTCTTTTTCTTTGTTTATTTTTTTGTTTAGGAAATTATACTTAAAGAGAGTAAAAAAGGTGGCAACATCATATTTGTATATACATTAATTCTATACTTTAAATATAGTTGTTATTGCAATAGGGTAGAGGGAAATAGATTAATAGATAGTGAAATTAATAATGGATTTAATTTGGTTATTTATGTCAATATTTATTTTAAAAATTATGTTTTTATCAAATATTGTTATATAATTAAAACCAATAGATATGATTAATGATTTAATGCAATGTATCCTAAAAGTAGTTAACAATATGGATATTATGAAGAGAGTATAGGTTGGTGTTTAAATATACAATATAGAAAACTAGAAATGATGATATTTTAAATTTGATCTTATGTTTTATGATGAACAATTTAATATAGTTATACAAAATTATAAGTAATTTTGGTTTGTAATTTTTAGAAACAATTAGCTATAAGAATGATATCAAACAAATATAAGTTAGAAATATTAAGGTAATAATTAAGTTGTTAGATAAAGCAAAGATAGCTAATTTAGTTAGAATCATCAATGGGTGGTCTATTAATATGTAGCTGAATCTCATAAATTATAGATGAAAATTATTTCAGGGAGATATAGAGGTTCTGATTTAATAGTACACAGCCTAAAATTCTTATTGATTGTAATTTAATATATAAGTTGAAAATAAAACTATAGGAAGATGGAGTTTGAGATCGAAAAACCAAGAGATGATTTTATAATTATTATAGTAATATTATCTTAGAAATAAATAAAGATCAAAGAATGAATATTATGGTATCTAAAAGTACACAAAAAGTGATATTTCACATTACTATAAGGTTATTGTATTGAGGCAAGAATACAATAATTATTATGTTCCATTTTGTCTTTCTAATTCAATGCCTAACTTATAATGGTTGATAATGATAAAAAGAAGGGAAAGAATAACAATCTAATGGAAATACCTGATTTGTGATATAAAAAATAAAAGTATGTAAAGGTAAATATCACAACAGCACCATATTATATGAAAATGAAATTTTTTTTTTGTTTTTTTTTTTATTGTGAATATCTAAAAGATAAAAAAGGAAATGTAAATGTTTCAATGATTTATAGTGTTATTATATTATATTGGTATATATCTTTATTATTATTATTTTAAATTACCTGTTGGTTAAAATATATATTATAATATCTTGTAAATAATATGATTAAAGTTGTTGTTTTGAAAGTAAACTTGAGTATTAAATGTTGCATTTCTTTTGTGGAAGTCATTGTCACTACATCACATGAACTCAAAGTGTAAAATTTTAAATGGAAATAAGAAAGTAATCCAATTTAGAACAATTAAATTATGAATAACTTATTATTGAAAGTATCACATATAATTACAATTTAGATAATAATATTAGTTTAAGAGTAAGTATTTGGGAACATAAATATAAAGTAGTAGTATATAGATTCAGGTTATAAGTCTTTTCTTAAGCGACACTGCCTACAGGGTTTAGAAAAATCCCTCTTGATATTTTATAGGTGGATTAAATAACTAATTAAAAATCAATGATTATCCTGAGATCTTAATATAAAATTATTATTATGGATATTTCTAATTATAATCCTATAGAAGTAATAATAATATACAATAACATGATAGTATAGTTTTTTTCATTAGTTAATTGACAGTTAATAATTATAAATGTTTTATTATAGTAATTTAATCATGATTATCATGATTGTTAGTCATGAGAATATGTAGATAATAAATTAGGATAGTGTCTAGGTATTCTCATGCCATTGAATAAATACTTTAGTATTTATTTAATGTTCAATCTTGTTGATTGGATAGGAGAGTCTCACAATTGTTATTATTGACCAAAGATAATTGAGAAAATGGTAAGAGTCTTAAATGAGACCTAGATAAAGTCATAAGATAGCCTAATGTAGGGACTTTACATATTGTCCAGGGATTATCATCCTATGGCAGGGTACAATATATAAAATTTAAAATAATCAATTTAAAACAAAAATGAAACAGACAACTCACTATAATGAATTGTCTGTTTCAATTTTGTTTTAAATTGAAATTTTCAAATTTTGTATTTAAAAGACAACATTATGGGCAAGTTTTAACATAGAAATCTGATCATTTAAAGTATATATTTAAATGCAGCTTAAGTTAGGCAATGAAAAATTGTAAACATATTTTGTCTAAAATCTATAATTAAAATACATACTTGGATTAAAAATATTAATAAGATTAGATCTTAAAAAATATAAGAATTATTAATCTGAAGATGTATAATAATAATATCAAGATATATATATATTGTAATGGGATGGGGGGGGTGAGAAGTTGATGGAAAATGGGCTGAACCTGGGGTGATGGAAATCATCATCAACCCCAAGTCAATATAAAATGAAATATCAATAATTTACTTTAAGTATATTTAAGTAATATAATATTTTATAAAAGCATGAGATAGAAAATCTCTGAGATCATTGAGAGATTGATGAGATCAGCCAGCTAACTCAGAAGAGCAACTAAAAGCTTAATTATCACCAGCATTACAAAGTAAATATCAATATAAGTAAAATACCAAGAGAAATAACCATCCATCATCATCATTGATGGGGATAAACAAATCAGTACAATAAAACATATTGTAACATAAACCTACTGCAAAAAAGAAAATAGAAGCAAATTATAATTATTGAAAAACAATAAAAATCCACAGCCATAGAGCATTATAATGCTTTTTAGAAAAAAAATAATAGTTAAAGTGTGATTACCTTTCTATCAACACACAAACAAAAAGCAGTAATTGTTGACCCATTCTTTCTCGTTTAAAGTTTAGAACTGGACCTGGTAGGGTTAAACTTGGGCCAACACTTCCTTTTGGTTATAAAAATTGTGATGATGATTTTGTTTGCTTTTCCTGCCATTACTATAAATTTGGCTAGGACCAAATGTATACAAAAAATCAACAGTCGACCTTGTGACTGGATTGGAAATGGGTCTTCTGTAGACCAGGCTAACTACTGAGCCTTTGCCAACTTGGGCAATTATTTAAACATAACTTGGATGCACCATCTTAGTGCCCATCCATTAAAATACACAATAATCAGAAATCAAATCAATAATGCTGGGACATTTAAAACATGCTGATCATCATCAATGTTCTGGCCACTTAGTACCATTAATGTACTGGCCAACTAAAACTTAAATTTTTAACAAGACTAAAGTAAAATAAAAAATAATAGTGCATGGGCTTTAAAGAGTATCCTCTTTTGCACCAACCAGGATGATGATTGATCATCTCTGGATGCCCCAAAGCACTAAGTACACATCCCCATTTATCCATGTCCGAATCTAGCTCAGAGAACACAAGATCTATTACTGTATGTGACCAAGAGATGATGGAATACAATTTTACAATTAAATACAAGTTTATTATTAACAAAAAAATGAATGATATTTAAGATCATAAATAGGATAAGGCTCTGATTTTGAAAAGTATATAAAATTATATAAACAATTAAAGTTATTATACTGGTTTTACAATATTTCTCAATTAGATTCTATAAATGCATATATATATATCCGTACACAGATGAGCATTTTATAACATATGAGGAAGACATTTCAATTAAACATAAAATAATTATTACATTTGTAATTTACATAATTACTATTCAAAATTTAAATTGTTACATTAATTTACAAAAAATATAATAAAATATATTCAAATTATTACTATGGTTTACATATATATGCGCACATATGCACGATTTATAATTTATAATAAATATTCAATAAATGAATTGACATTCAATAAAAAAAAATATTAAAATTTTACTATATGATTGTGCATGTATATACACACACTGACTTTTACCTATTTAAACTTGTTACAATAAAACACATATACATATGTATAAACAAAACATAGATATAATTTGCAATTTAGTTTCAGTTTATAAGTTCTTTTTTTTTTATCAAACTAAATAAAGTCAACTTTTGTTTGATAGGTACTTGTTGATTAATTATCAAGGTCTCTAAATATAAAATGTCTCTCTTTTTTCTTCTTAATAAACGAAAAATAAAATTGTTTATATATCTGCCACTTCAGACCAAAGAAATTATTTAAAATTTCATTATTATATATAACTGCTGTTAGATTTCAACTCAAGCAAAAGTTATTTGTTTGTATTAACTTTAAGTTATTAATATATAATTTTAAAAGTCACTTTAAGAAATATTAAAATAAAATAACTCACTGTATATACACGAGACATGTTTATCTGTGGTTCCCTGCATGTATAGATAAACAGCAACATAAGTACACCAATTTCTTCAAGCTTTCCCTTGGTAAGCTTGGTTTTGGTCCATCAGAAAATCTAATCCAGGTTTGTTGTCATCATCAGGTAAAAGTATGCAATTCATGTAAAATCTTGGTCTGAAGCAGTTTCTTTCTGTCTAGGATTATTCCAGGCAAGCAGCTGTTTTGATTTTATAAATTTTAGACAAGCAACTATCCTCTCTGTTTAAGGCTATGAATTACAGCACAAAGAAGTGGGTCATTTTCTCCAAGTGAATTCAAACTCCTGAGAAGGAAATATTAGTAGCTTCTAAATCTAATGCCCTGCCTTCAGCTGTATCAATTCGTGGTAGCTATTCTTCCAACTCTCTGCTACAGCCAACAACATAGTGCTCTCTTCAAAATAATTATCCAAAACTTTGCAGTTGGCCTAGTTGGTCACTGCTTAAACTACTAAAAACTCTTCTGACCAACTCTTACAAAACTGCAAGCAGAACTGTTCTTTTAAAAATCACTATCCAGACTTTGCAGTTGGCCTAGTGGCCACTGCTTAAAATATTAAAAACTCTTCTGACCAACTCTTACAAAACTGCAAGCAGAACTGTTCTCTTCAAAAATCACTGTCCAGACTGGAGCTAATTTGTTATCAGCCCTTTTATAAACTCATCTAAGGTGATAACAGCAGCTTGATTAAAAACAGAGTTTTTATTTTTATCTCACTAATCCCGTTGAAAACATATACATATTTTTATTTAGGGGATTTCTAATAGATAAAAATTTTGTTTAATTAATTAAAATTTCAAAAATACTTTAGGGTCTTTTTAAATTTCAAAATCAGAGTAATAATTAATAATAATGCAATATTTATATTTATTCAGACCTTTTAAAATATTAATTTTGTAATAAAATTTTACTTTAAGCCCAGAGTTATTTAACCCTTTATTTATATTACTATTTTATTTTAGGAAATGTAGAAAAATGTCTACAAAAATTTATGTCTGTGTTTATTTCTACTTTTCCTTTACTTTATATATATATATACGCACACACACTATATTAGGGTATAGTATGTAAGCCAACTGGTTACAATATATATATATGATATTAGTCATGTTTGTAATTTAAATTGATATAATATTCTTAAATAAATAAAAACAATAGAGAATGGCATTGAATATAAGAATAATTTGGCCCATTTGATGAATTTAGATCAAGGGAAATTCACTAAAGGACTTGATAATATTTTACCAATGACTTCAACCAATGTTTTCATAAACAGTATTAAATGATTGTTTCTAAAAGTGATTAATAGTTATTGATGTGAAGTACTATAATAACAATAGTCTTCAACAATACATTCATTATTTAAAAAGAAAGTGAGAATATGTGTACAGTGTATTAATTTTAGTTTATTTCAGTATACATTTATAAATGTACAAGATTGGACAATTACTCAAGAGATCATAAGAGATTTTAATACCAGAAGTGCCAGATGTATAATTGATCCAATGACCTTAATTCCATAATCTGTTGCTTTGCCACTGCTATAAAGCATGCAAAGCATTGAAAAATGCTTTATAATATTCATAATAGTCATAAAACAATAGTGATCATGTGATGTCTGATAGTTTAATATAAGAAAATATAATAAGAAGTTTATTGTATTTACATGATTTATTTTTAGATAGAAGAAAAGATTTAAGGAAATATGTATTATATAATTAAGGATTTTATATTAAATTATTATCTACACTAAATATATGTTAATTTTGTTTATAAATTTTAGATACCTATCATGTTGAGATAGCTGTCAGAAAAATAAAAATTTTGATTAGTATACAATTTACATCACAATATTCTTTTATCATGTATTCTTGAAAGCATAGGAGAGGTCAGGAGTGTAAAGGGAAAACTGACGTATTCTTACATAACGCAGGTGTGAAAAGATGCATTAGTGAAGACTTATGTGAAACTCATGGATAAGACAGAAAAAGATCAGTCAGTGAAGTGCTTTGCAACTTTTCCAGAATGAGTCAGGTGATTAAGTTATAGATGATAATAGTAACAATATAGCATTTAGAAATAATAAGCATCTGTAATATACTGAATCTTATATTTGAGTTAATGCACACATATCAAGATTTTCATACATCTATATATGTGTTTTAATACATAATAGATAATTTATTTTTTAGTCTTGTAATTTGATTTAAACATAAATCACAGAATAGTGTGTATTTAGCACAGTCAGCTCATGAATCATATTTACATAAAGTAATAGGAATGTTATTGGAAAAATGACATTATGTAAGAGTATAAATGACTTTTGAATTAGTTGCACAAAATGTTTTTCTAATTGAATTTGCATCATTAAATTCTTACAAAATATTTGAAACAGAAAGTTATTTAATTCAAATTAGAAGAAATATTTAGATGTAATGTATTTTCTATATTTTTGACAATTGTTTATTTTAGAATAAAGCAATTTAATATAGACTATAGAAATTCTACATAAAACAAATGTATGCAAAATGTTGTGAATCAGACAATAGAAAAAATATTTATAATGAGTTCCGATAATTCAACATACAAATGGATTAATAATGCTAATAAATTATGAAAATGTTAAATTTTTTTAAGTTTAATAATTGCATTAAGATACACATTATACTCTACAAGTATCGGTGGTCCACTCAAAATGTTCTTTTATTAGATTATGTAAGATTTTAAATAACATGTTAATTTCTATAATGATCTGAACATATTTATTTAATTTTTTTTAAAGCACTAAACATCACATGATCACTATCTCTTATACTAGCACATAATTGTCAATAAACAAGGCAAAACTCTCCATACAGTAGTGCCACCCTGTGCCAACCAGAGTAATCAATGGATGCCAGAAGGCTGGTGCATAAAATCCTTATCTAGTGCCTACTCATCCAATATCTCCAGACTAGTTTCACTGATGAAGACCACAAGCCAAAAACTAATCTGGGGATATTGGATGAGTAAGCACTAGATAGGGATTTTATGCACAAGCCTTCTGGTTTTCATTGATTACTCTGGTTGGCACAGGGTGGCACTACTGTATGGAGACTTTTGCCTTGTTTATTTTAATTTTGGTTTACTATCATTTGAAACATAAATTGCAAAATAAAAAGAGAGAGTTTTTTCGAAATTAATTATTTTCAAAACACAAAGCTTATATCATTTACATAAAAATAATTTACTTTTTATGATTTTAATTTCAATAGCTAATTTCTTTAACTTAAAATGTAAACTTTATAATATTGAATGTTATATATTTTTCTTTTCAAACTTTAGTTTGGTTTTATTATAAATGTGACATTTATATTTCTTAGTAAAAAGATGAGGTAAGAGTACTGAGATCAAATTTCCAGTGAAGTCCTAATTATTATGTTTCACCATTGATTCTCAAAATTACATGTTACACTTATATTTATATATTGGACTAATTCCATCATCTAATATAAGTACTGAATGTCTTTAGAAAAATTTAACTTTATTTAAATATTCCGAATACATTCAACTGGTAGTAATAGCATACAGGGTAGTATAATGTTTTGAGGTGTTGTTCTCCCCTCTTCTTCAGTTGTTGCTGGCCTGGCCAGTGACAGTACTAGCATGGTAATTGAACCTGGATTCTTAGATTTTTTAATATTGAATTTTAAAGTAATGCTCTAATAAACTGAATCATCCTGCAAAGGCAACAATCAGTAGAAATTTTATATACCTATCTATGAGATTTCTTCTGATTTTTTCACTTTTCCTAAGAGCAAAGTTGATTAGTGGTTTCCATACATTATGTATTCTCACACTAGGTTGACTTGTGGGATTGTTGCCATTATCATGTGAGCAGCTTCTTTAAATTTTCTTCTTTGTATCTTCTTCTCTATCCAATATTTTTGTATTTTCCCAATTGAACATATGTTCATTGGTACATGATGATTATAATCATCAGTTTGTATTCTTTCAAGCTATTTTCAATGGGATAACTGGTCTCAACCATATACATTCTTTCACATATTGATGAGAGCAGTCATCTCAATGAAAAGCACTTGCAAGAACACAAACTGATGATTAGAAGAGAAAAAATAGATGTGTCTAAGATAACAGATCATGTATGTATCAGTGATTATGTGTTCAATTGGGAGAATACAAAAGTACTGGATAGAGAAGAAAAGCTATGAAGAAGAAAATTTAGAGAAGCTGTTCACAGGATAATAACAACAATTCCATATGTCAATCTAGTGTGGTTATATATAATATATGGAAGCCACTAATCAACTATGCTCTTAGTAAAAAGTGGAGAAATCAGGAGAAATCTCATAGATAATTATAAATATTAATTCATATTAAGCATAATGTCAGCACATAATATTTATATAAGTCTGTAACCTCAGTACATGCACTTTGAGTGCTTAATTTTAACAAGAGAGACCTCTCCAAATCTTAACACAAGATTTGACTTTATAAAGATAAAAGGGACCCTCCTATCTCTCAACCTAATTTTTTAATTATATAGGCAAATCTAAAGCATTTCATAATTATATGAAATTTCTACTGACTGTTGTCTTCGCAGGATGGCTCAGTTAGTTAGAGTGTTACCTTAAAATTCAATATTTAAGAATCTAAGGGTTACGATTCAATTACCATGCTAGTATTGTCACTGGTCAGGTCAGCAACAACTGAATAAGATTGTACATATACTAACCTGTATGCTATTACTACCAGTTGAATGTCTTTGGAATATTTAAATAAAGTTAAATTTTTCTAAAAACATTCAATACTTATATTAGATGATGGAAATAGTCCAATATTTAAATACAACTAAAATACCATTATCACAAACTTTCAGGGAAATACGAGTTATACTGTTGGATCAATGCTTATTTTGACGTTAATATTGAATGAATTTGGAAAAAGTATAATATCAAAAATGTTACTGAAAATATTTAAAGTTCATGACATGAAATGACAATAAGAAGTATGTAAGATATATGACAGTTTGTTTTATAAAGCTTGAAAATAATTTTCCAAAATTAATTTTAGAAAACTTTATGCAGCTTGAAAATGATCATAATTTCCATGCCTTTTTTTTTGAGTTCCACATAAGTACCCACTGATGCATTTCTAAACATCTATACCATAAAAATATTTCTGTCTTCATTTTACTCTTCTACTCTATTTTTATTATTGAGAACACACCATTAAAGGTTACCATGATATAATATGTGCACCAGCCAAAAGATATTTCTTTTCATGATATATGTGTAGAATCAACTCTAGGAATTGTGAACCTTTCTCCCTGAAAAAATATTTTCCCTATAAGTAATGCATATCATGTAAAATTAAGTTATATTAAATTGCAAGCATATAACTATTGCAAATATAATTTTTTCCTCTGATTTTAGAACATTAGCCATGACTAAACATAAGTTGATTTACTTTTTCATTGTTAAAATATAAAATTACTGTTTAAAATTAAAATTATTCTGCTTTCACTTTTGTAAAATTATAAATAATATTAGTTAGTATAGCCTAATTTAGTTCAATTCATACCATGGCTAGACTTTCCAATCAAATGTTGACCATTATAGAATGCACATAATTATAATAAGCTTTATTTTTGAAAGACTGGGCTCACAACTTGTAATTGTTACTGATAATGAGAAAGTATTTTTGAGGTGATTGCACATGGAAAACAAAATAATTATCATTGTCACATCATACAAATTTTCAAATTAATTTAATTATTTTAAAATTTTATATATAATCTAATCTTATAATTCCACATTCAATAAGAATATGTTACTGTAGTTTCATCTATTTTGATAAATGTGCTTGTATTTATTTTTAAGTCAAGGCCAATCCATAGCTACCAACGAAATTGGAAATAAATGCAAAATAGAAAAGGCTTTGCTATCATCACATCATCAGACATTAACACTTAGAGTATAATATTAAATGCACCCTATACTATATTAGTTTAAATAACTGATTTTTAAAAAGTCTGTAGTACAATGAAGTTTTGTCATGTAAAAATTTAACCAACAGCATCTTGAAGTTTAGATTCAACAGAGAGTAATAAATAATTATTTTATAATTTATTTTTTGTATAGTTTATGTTCATTCAGCCATCCTGTGCAAATTATGGCTTGCACGGTCAATAGAGATGTTCTGAATACATATACCAATACAATTATTGCAATAAATCCAGGTTATTGATGAAAGTCTTTTGGAAATTGAGAACTAAAATGTTAAAAGGAAAAATGTTTAAAAGATATAATCTCTAGATGTCACTCATAAAGATTAAAGATCTTCCAAATTTTTCTCAATAAATGCTGACTTTAATATTGAATAAAATGTTTAAATTCGGTGCATTGTAGAAAATGTTTGTTGCCATAGAAACATAAATAGTGATAAATGAAAAAAAATTACACCAAATTTTATTGTTGACCTTTTTTCAAAACAATAAAAATTTTATTTGAATTTTCAGATATAATTATTTCTAAAGATGCAGAATATTGTTTATTTCTTGGAGTCAGAAATTAACCATTAGTAACAGATTATAATATAACCCATTACAATAATGGAATAATCAGAATATTTTTTTTACGGTTCCACCGAATTAACTGTTTTATATAACATGTTACACTTTATATAAATTCACACATACTATTCACATTTAACTGAACTGATTACTGTTTTATTTTCTCACAGTTAAAAATAAATAAATCTAAATTATCAGTGATGATAATTATGCATTCATAGAATAATTATTTTTTGATGAATATTAGTTACATCACTTTTTTAACTATTTAAATTTTATCAAACATTTATCCACGTTTACCAACATTCACTATATCTACCTAACCAATTATCTACCGATTTATTTAAAAACTTCTTTATATTTTTAAATCATACATTTTCATTTATTACTGTAAATTTAATATAATATTGTTTATCACCATTTTAAAAAATAGTTTGAATTTGCATTCAGAATTTTCAAAAAATGTATCTAAATGAAATCAAGAGAAATAATTTACTAATGATAGATCATTGGATTGTATTCTAATTTGGACATCTGCTTGAGAAGGCTATTAATTTGTAAATTTCTTAGAAATCAAAAGGCATTGTTATTTAAAAGTTATTTGAAGCAAAGAATTTGTATTTGTTTTTCTTTCTTCAAGTAAAGTAAGAGAATAAAATAAAAAACAACAACAACACACACACAAAGAAACTAAATTGAAATTATTTTATGCAAGAAAAGATTGGTATCAAACTGTTTCATTAAGTTGTATGACAAAGGATTTTTTGATGAACATTAGTTAATAAGATAATATTAGTAAATACAAATTTATATTATTTATGCAATCACATAAATAAATTTAAAATATTTTGAATGCATTTTTGTTTAGAAAGTTTTAAAAACTTATGTATTATTAAATTTGATAAAGTGAAGTTTTATATATATTATTTAGAATTCATCATTAAAATTTAACATATAATGAAATAAACTGTTATAATTCACTAGCCCTAGCATTAAAAAATATAGTAATTTATTTATATTTTGTCATGCAGCACTATTATTTGAAATGCGTTTTTACTTTAAATTTTATGTATTATATACTTATATATACAAAATATACAGTTAATTACTTTTACAACTTTGAACCAAATTAACATTAAATTACAAGTTCCTTGGTTCTACAAACAAAAATATAATATATTTTTTTCTGATTACCCCATAGATGGGCTTATAGTATTGTATAACTATAATTTCTAAATGTCTATTTTTTATTAACCATCGTGACTCGATAAGAATTCAATTTATTAACCATGGCTGTTTTTAATGTTTTAAAGCAAAGTATTGCAGCTGCAATGAAAAAATTAATGTGGAAAAGCATGAAGTAAACAACAGTTGAAATGTCATATATTTGTAAATTTCCAACTAAATAGCTTAACACATTGCAATTTGCTTGGAATGAATTTGTAAAATGCTAATTCTAAACCATCAAATAAGTATCAAAGTAGTATGGAAAAATATAAATTTATTGTGTTTTATACACATATTAAACTATCCTAGTGGATTAAAAGAAAAACAGGCAAAACTCTCTATACAGTATTGCCACTCAGTGCAAGCCAGAGTAATAAATGGATGCCAGAAGGATTGTGCATACAATCCCCATCTAGTGCCTACTCATCCAATATCCCCAGACTAGTTTCTGGCTTGTGGACTTTGTTAGTGATGAGCCATGGATATGAGAGCACTGCACCTAGATTGTCGGATTTAATGCAACCTTCCAGAAGCCATCTTTTATCTCTAGTTTACTACAAAACTATGAGTCTTAAATTAAAAACACAATAATATCTTCAATCTAAGCTCATTAGCTTATATAGTCATATAGGTCTGAACTCAGATCAGTACCTATATATTTTGGTGTCTTTGGTTCTTTAATAACCATAGCCACCATTATCCTATTAAGCAGGATTGGTTTTAAGCCAATAAACATCACATGATCACCATTTGTTATGCTTGCTTATAACTGTTATTAAAACAGGCAAAACTAGATGGGGGTTTTATGCACAAGCCTTCTGGCATCCATTGATTACTCTGGCTTGCATTGAGTGGCAATACTGTATGGAGAGTTTTGCCTGTTTTAATAATAGATATAAGATAGCATAAGAAATGGTGATCATGTGATGTTTTTTGGATAAAAAAATTGAACACATTAGTAAACATGATGAAATGACTTCGCTTTCATACCTATAAAATAAATTTATAAATCACTGTCTTCAGTCTTTTATTTTAATATTTTTCCAAATTTCAAAAATGAATAAATAATTCATAGTTAAATCACATGTCAGGTGATCAGTAATCTTTTTTTCCATGTAGTTCTCTATCAACAAAAAATAAATAAAATCTGGTCAAAATATCATTGATGCTATAATAATGATGAAGATGATGATGATGATGATAATAATAATAATAATAATAATAATAATAATAATAATAATAATAATAATAATAATAATAATAATAATAATGTGTAACCACACACATTAAAAAAAAACTACATATATTTATACACACATAAACTTAGAAATTTTACAAAAACAAATATTCACTCCCAAGTTTAATACTTTCAACATATGTATTATTAGAAGTAATAATTTTTCCAACTGTAAATATGTGTAATGTGGATATATTAATCAAAAAAAAATTATATATTTTATTTTTTTTCAATAAGTTAATTTATATATTAGACGTGGTAAATAATTTAATAAGTTAAATTTTAGCTATAGAACAGTTGTTATAGATTATTTCTTTAATAAGTCTAAATAAAAAAAGTTTAATTTTAAAATATATGTTAAGTTAATTTTGTAATTTTATATGTTTTAAATCCATAGATTTAAAATTTCCATTAATATATACTTCTCTCTTAGTATATTTAGATACTAGGTATATATTTTTTAAAAAAAAGTATACTAGATGTAGTTTTAAAAAATAAAGTAAGTTACATTAAAAACAACATTTTAAATAATTTAATAGTATTGTATAATAAAATAATTAGTAGTTTATTTAAACATTTTAAACCTCACAAGTGTATGCATGCATGTAATAGTTATTTGCCTGAGAGCAAAGTTTAAAAGAAATTGATTACAACCAAAGTTCCTTTTTTAAATGATTTAATATTTAAACTGCAATATTGTTGTCAAAATTATATTCTTCTTTAAAATATTATATTAAATTTTGAGAACGTTTTGAAAAAAAAGTTAAATAAATCTATTATAATATTTAATTTATTGCTAAATAATAAATGATATTTTTGATGTAATATTAATTTGATATGCCTTAAAATTCAGTCAGTTGTTTAAAAACAATCTATTATTGGAATATTTGCCTTGACACCTAATTAAGGTCACATTAATAATCAACTAATAATGCCCCAAACCTATCAATCATCAGTTTCATTAAGATCACATTACTCACCATAAATACAGTTTGCCTCATGTTGAAAATTACTCCATATACATTTCTATCTACTTAATTAACTAGCTAATTAACTTGCTTGTTAATTTATTAAATAGTTTATTGTATCTCTAAAATAATGAAAGACTAGAATTCTCTGCTGAGAGTCTCATGAAAATGACCCATTCATCTCATTGCAATTTATCTGAAAAATATACACAATGAGGAAACTTTACAATTTGCTTTATTGAAAGAAGGAATCAAACTGTAACATTGATTTACTGATGTCGGAAAAAGTATATATGTAAAAATTGCATTATTATGAACTATATTAACTATCTATTTATTGTTGTGACCATGCTTAAATTCAAAATGCACATTATTGCTGATATTCTTGAAACAAGAAATATGTTTCATTTTATGAATAATTTATTAAGTTTTAATTATGCAATTACTTATAAGCTTTATTGTGATATTCTGTTATAATATTAAGCACAACTTTATTCTTCAATATGCTAAGTTTTTGGCTATAACAAAAATTTGAACTATCCACTAACTTGAGAAGTATTTAAAAAAGCCAATGAAGTAACTGACAATTTTATAATTAGGGATATTTGAAAGATATATTTGCCTTATATTTAGAATAAACTATTTTGACAGTGATATGCTTTCATAATTTTTAAAAGTAAGAATTTACACATTCCAAGAAATGGTGCTTTATTTGCAAAGGATAATGTAAAACATAACTTTTATTTTACATTTATTTTAAAGTGTAATGTATTTGCTTAGTTAAAATATCTATTTGTGCAAAAAAAATAATGAGCTCTAAACTTGGTATTGCTCCATGTTGTATTAGTGCTCTATTTGTTTGCCTCAGATTTCAAACAATTGCTTATTTAGTTGTGGTCCTTAAACATTAAAGATATTTTTAATAAAATATTCTGAAACTGAATGAAATCATTATGTGAACTGGAATGTTTTAAAGTATGTTTTAAAACAAGTCACTTAAGAACTTATAAATTGTCTAGAAGATTTTAAAAAAAGAAATTAGTTTCTTTTCAAGTATAAAATTATCTATAACTTTCTTTTCTTTATCCTATGATAGTGCGAAGTTGACATGTACTAAATATGCATAAACACTAGCAGAGGCCATCAGGTCAAAGCCTGGAACCAGACTCACAGAGGATATCTTCATTCTGATCTTTAAGTCACTGGTCATAATTTATTTTTATCTAGAAATCATACATGTCCCAATAAACCAGTCATTTATGTACACAAACACCCACCTCATAATAATTTTATTTATGACTTCATTTAATGTATTAAAAAGATAATAAATGGATAATGTTTGATAGATGTAATATTTCATTAGTTAAATTAATTAAATGAAAAAATACAAATATAAATATAAGAATTGGTTCTACATTAAGTTTATTAATCCTACACTTTCAGAAAATATAATGAAATGAATCGATCATTATTTATAATCACACATAAACAACACTCTTTCTCTACATGTAAAGTCAATTACAGTCAGTTATTACCAAACATAGATTCTTGCTCTAAATAAACATTATGTATACAGGTAACAAAGCACAATAGTATTTCCAAGAGGTATATGTAAACTGCTGTGTCCAGCATCACTCTATTGCCTGCTGGATTGCAAATATATATAACACAAATATATAATAACAATAAGGGCCCAAAGGTATAACAAAATAATAAAAAAATCAATACGACCTGTTTACAGTTCCTAAGATTACTTTTGAATACCTGGAAGTAAACTTCTCCACAAGGCTAAGTGAAGAAGGGAGCTAACTGGGGTATTCGAGGAAATAGCACAACTGCCTTTCAGAAGCTTCACTTAGCAAGTGTCCTGTCTCTGTTCTATTCTAGATCTGTTTCCCTCTCTCATTGTTTTTAGTGTAGACTCCCTTGATTGGCCATTCACTGTCCATGTGATGGTCATCTCTTTAGTTACACTATTCAATCCCTAATCAGATAATGCAATTATCTTCGAATTGTCTACTTTAAGCAATGGCTTTGTTTACGTTATCTTAATCCTTTGCTCAAATTCATCTAACTTTTTTTATGTTAATTTATAATTTTTTCATTAATTAAACTATTTAATTAGTCTAATGCTTTTATAAAATATTGTGAATGTCATTGGCATCCATGCACATACATTTAGTTTACTGTTATAATTTTACAATTATAATATTATGTAACTAATAATACGTATTTTGTGTGTACATGAATATACACACACATTTAGCATAAACTATCAATTTAAATCATGGATTAATAACTTGTCATGGAAACAGAGTATCATGATCCCAATAAGAAAACACCAGGAAAAAAAAACAAGTATGCAAATTGATTTAACCTAGACATATATATTAAATTGATTCAAATTTTCAAATGAGTATTCCATTTTTTTGACCAGAAAAAAAATCGGATGCACATAACGAAATACTATCTGATAAAAATATCAAATCTCTCTCTCTCTCTCTCTCATAGTTTATTTGGACAAGTAGAAGTCTTTCACATGGAGGACAGTAAGTATAAAATGAGATGAAACTCAATAAGTTAGTTCCTTTTTAGTTACAGTCAGCTACATTAATGATAGTCACAGTTTGATTTAGAGCATATTTGCTATAATTAGAATTAAATCAGTTGATGGTGTTCAAAGTTTGACACTAATATTTGAAGTCATCAGATATATACTTTCCTAACATTAAAATATGTCATTGCAAGGAGAGAAAAAGTTAACATCTACTTTCTTGGTGTATTAGAGTAAACCATTAATTATATGTTGAACTATTTCCATCATCTAGAATTAATTCTTAAATGCTTTTAAAAAAATTCAAATATCAATTAAAATTTTCAAATGCATTCAATTGTCCAAACAAATAACATAAAAAGTAATATTATGAAATGACATAATCACAAATTTTCAGACAATACCTGCATTGAAAACTGTGAGTTATATTTTTTTAGTTATAGTTACAGAAAATTATTCACTATTAATTATCATTGCTATCTGTAAAAATAATCTCTGGTGAAATAATGAATATGGAAATTAAACATGTGTTTATACAAGATAATATGTATCCCAGAGTCAATAGTCTGTCTATCAACCTAAAATTCTAAGAAATTAAAAGTCAGCAAATAAATTAATATAAAAATGATGATATGAAGAAAATTAAACTTATAAGAAATAAAATTTAGAAAATATATGAATGCAAAAATGTAGCTATAGAAAAAGAAAACTTTGAAGAAGAAAACTTTCAAACTAGAAAAAATAGCGTTACACAAAATTGACTATGCACTGTAAATGTAAAAGAGAGCAAGATATTGATTTAAATTATACTTGAAAATATCTTCAGAAATTATAATTAAATTAAATGGTAATATTTGATTGATATTACTTATGATAAATTAATTTACAAAATTTTCATTATTATATATATCATTTTAAAATGTTATAATATTTTTATTTACATTCTATAATATTTTTAAATATCATTTTTATAAGATAATAAGCAATATAAATGTGTATTTTAAGAAGTTATCTCATAAACTATTTGTACTTAATTAACAAATGTATGTTCATATATGTTTGAAAACATTAAGGGAGATAAATTAAGTATTAAATACAGAGATATATGCAAATACACACATTATGTAAGGATAATATATGTTATTGCAGATATACATACAATATAAGGTAAATTAATGTACTCACATGATATGTTATTTTATGCATGCTTCAAATTTTTTTTGTCATTTTCATAATTAATTATTTTATTCAATTATTATTTTAAGATTAAATAATGTTAGATATATCAATTCTCATTCAATTTTCAACCTAATTGTATAACACAGTTTACTTATACATGTAATTGTCAGTCATCTAATGTGCTTAAAAGGGTTAAGATTGCTTCCTAATTGTGCTAGAGTGTGATTAATTTAATAGGTTAAAGGTAATGATTAACAAGTAATAAGAATAGACATTTCAGTCTTCCAAATCCAAAAGGTGGTATCAGATCATAAAAAATGAATTCCTCAAAACAAAACAAAAAAATGATTTGTGTTAGTTAATAATGCTTTTATAGTCAATCTATAAAAATAAGTAAGGCTGATTATTATTAATGAAGGATAACTATTTCATCAGTATTAATTACTTCACTGAGATCATACTTTCAGTAATCAAACTAGATAGATCAATGGCAGTGGATGTTTCTGATAATGATCTAGTTACTGATTAATATTTTAATTAGATTAATTGAATTTGTATTATTATTAAATAGAAAGGTATCAGAAAACTTATAATCAGCTTTTCTCAGATACATAGTAGTACAGCAATGTGTAATAAATACTTTTGATAAAATGATAACTTTAATTGCATTTTAGACAGATTAATTGGAATGCTGAGAAAAGATAATTAGTTACCTGTGAAAAATGGTAGTAATTTAGGCCTGTAGACAGCTGTGATAAATACTTTGCAAGCTTGTATTGTGGAGCAATCAATGTTTGAAAATACTTTAGAATGATGGTAATGTTTTGAAGGCCTCTGAAAATTATCAAGACATCATCAATGAATGATATTGCCTGAACAGTAGAGATGAGAAAGGAAAAAACTTTTAGTACATTTTTCAATTTCCTTATTCAGGGAGTCTATAAATTGCAAACAGCACAATGCAATTGCTAAGCTCTGTGGAATGCCACAATTAGATTTGAGGGTAAATAGATAAATGCATATAATTCTTAGTTTAATTGATTTATTGGTAAAATAGTTCTGGATTACAATTATCAGATAATTATGTTCAGGCAGAAGTTCAGGTAGGTATTTTTAAATGGCTATCTCAAAATCAGCCTTAAAGTCAATTTGCCATGCAATATAATTTGTAAGTTTGTTCTCTTCAGCAAACAAGATTGACTATTATCCTAAACAATTAGATTGAAAAACACAGTGATCTTTCATTACATAATATGAAGTAGATAGTTTAGGCAGACTTTTTAGCCAAAAAAGAGAATATCATACTTTAATAAAATGGAAATGTCAGCCTTTTTCTTAACCTAATTATCATAGCATTTTGGTTGTAAAGTGTAATCAATTGGTTTGCTTTATTTTAATTTTTACACATAAGAAATTTAGTGTTGTTCATTTATGAGACATCTTGAACAGTTGTGTGTCAATGTCATCAATATGTTGTTTTAAGAGGTTAGTTAATCAGTTGGTGCAAGTTTGCAATTGCTATCAATTTTATCATTGATGTAAATTATTAGTTGTTTTATAAATATTATATAAATATTTAAAAAATAAACATAACTGCAAATTTCAACCATCTAATATTGTGATATACTATTATTAAATATTTAAAGTTATCTTTAATTAAGATACTATGTAACTTCAACAGCTTTTATTTTGATAGTCACTGCTAGAAGCTCAAATGTCATTAAAGAATAAAATCAAATGACATTAGATAGTAATACATTAGAACTTTACAATCAGAAACATTTTAGTATTTAAAGTTTTTAATGATACATTTTCATATAATTAAAATAAGTTGCACTAATTGTATATTAATATATTTTTTACATAGTTATATTATAATAACTGTGAAAAACCTTTTTTACATACAGTATTTGTTTATAATTAAGTCATTATAACTATAGGCATTGGACTTAAGTCATAATATAATAATACCATAATATCATATGCCCACATTTCTTAAGCTTACACAATCATTAACACAGTAGCAACTTTCTCCATGTAATATTCCATCTAGTGCACACCATAATAATCAATAAATTCTAGAAGGCTAGTGCATCACAATCATTAACACAGTAGCAACTTTCTCCATGTAATATTCCATCTAGTGCACATCATAATAATCAAAAAATTCTAGAAGGCTAGTGCATCAAAATCCTTATTTAGCACCTATTCATCCAATACCTCCAAATTTGTTTCTAGCTTATGACTTTCATTAATGAGGAACCTTGAATACAAAAGCAGTGTCTAGACCTTTGAATACAATGCATCCCTCCAACAGTCACCTTTTATTTTTTTAGTTAGCTATAAATATATAAACCCAAACTGAAAGCATAATGTTTTTTTTAATTTGAACTAATTTGCTTATATAGTCATACAGATCTGAACCAAATTCACTATCTATATATTAAGGGGTTATTGGTCTTTAATATTTATAGTTACCAACATACTATGGCTAGGATTGGTATTAAATACCACAATAATATCACATGATCATTATTTCTTACCTGTTAACTTAGTAGCAACTTTCTCCATACAACATCGTCACTCAGTGAAGTCATAATAATCAATGGATACTAGAAGGCTAGTGTATCAAAATCCCTACTTATTTTGGGCATATAGTTTCATAGTTAACTAAAAGGCTAAAATGTGGCTGCTGAGGAATACATTAGATTCAAAGATCTAGGTACAATCCTCTCAGATCAAAGACTTTTCGTTGATGAAAGTCATAAACTATAAACTAGTCTGTGCATATTCAATGAGTACGCACTAATAAGAATTTTGATGCACTAACATCCTAGCATCCATTCATTATTATGACTTGCACTAGGTGGAAATATTGTATGAAAAACTTACTACTCTGATAACTGATTGTATAAGCATAAGAAATGGTGGACATGGGTTGTTATAGTGGTCTAATACTAATCCTAGTCAAAAGCATTTGGTCAATAAATTAAAAAACCAAAGACACCAAAATATACATATAATGAATTGGGTTCAGATCTGTATGTCTATACAAGTGAATTAGCTTGGATAAAAAACATTACTCTGTTTTCATTTTGAACTCATAGCTTTATAGTTTAAATATTAAATAACTTCAATATTACCACACATTTTTTAAATTCTTATAAAAATACAATAAAAGATAAATGGCCCTCAAGATATATTTTGTGCTAAACCAGCATTCATCAGTTGGCCAGGTTATCATAACCTAAATATATCTTTATTATATGAAAATTATTTATATTAAATAATTATATTTTAAATTACAAGGGTCAAACTAACTCAACTCACATCTTTGTTACCATCCACTTTAGATAAATACAGTAATGATTATTACTAATCATTTACTAAACTAGAGATTGTCTCTAGCACAGATATAAACTTTAAAATTCAATTAAAGATTAATTTATTTTTAATTAAGCACACACACACACACATGAAGTTATTCACATTTCTCTTTTCCACTTGCAATATCTTTATATATTAAATAACCTCCATACTACTACATTTTTTTAAATTCATACAAATAAAGAGACAATCTCTAGTTTAGTAAATGATTACTAATAATTATTACTGTATTTATCTAAAGTAAATGGTGTAAAAGATGTGGGTTGAGTTAGTTTGAGACTTGTAATTCAAAATGTAATTATTTAATATAGATAAATAATTTTCATATAATAGAGATATATATGGGAGATGGTGACCTGGAACAACCTATGAGTCCTGATTAAGCACAAAATGCATCTTATGGATCATTTGTTTTTTTATTGTATCTTTATTTATATGAATTCAAAAAAATATGTTGTAGTTCTGAGGTTATTTAATATATTTATAAAAATATATCACGTGGAAAAGAGAAATATGAATAACATATGTGTGTGCTTAATTTTAAAAAAATCATATATATTAATCTTTAGTTGAGTTTTAAAGTTTAGAGACAATCTCTAGTTTAGTAAATGACTAGTTATAATCATTACTGTATTTATCTAAAGTGGATGGAATCAAAGATGTGAGTTGAATTAGTTTGACACATTGTAATTCAAGATGTCGTTACTTTATAGTTAAGTAAAAAGATAAAAGTTCCTGCTGAAGGATTGCATTAGATCTAAAAATTTAGGTATAGTACCTTCAGATTCAAGGCTCCTCACTGACAAAAGCCATAATCTATAAACTAGTCTGGTAATGTTGTATTAGTAGACACTAGATAGAAATTTTACTGCAATAACTTTCTAATATCTATTGCTTACTATGAATTGCATTCAGTGGCCATATTGTATGAAGAATGCTGATAAGGGTTGACTTTGACATTATTATTTTTGATAAATATATAATTATTACTAATCATTTATTAAGCTAGATGTTATCATGTTATTTCTATCCCAGATATAGACTTCAAACTCAGTTAAATATAATTATCAAATATAACTGTATAATACCATTAATCCAAATTCATTTCTCTTTTTTCCCATGCATATTATTTTTTAAATATACTTAAAATTTTCATTTTTCCACATATTTTAAAATATGAATAAAAATATTTGAAAAAAAAAAAAAATGTTTTAATCATTTTGACAAATGTTTAAAAGTCAGACATTAATCATCTCCAGAAAAATATCAGTCTAGTTTCTTATATCTAATTTTGGACCTATTTTCAATAATTATAATATTAAATCAACAACTTCCTTTAATTGAACAGAGAGAAATAATAGATTTTTTAAAACTTATTCACAACCTAATAAGTTGTATATTCAAAAACATTATAAATTATTTTAATGAAAGTTCCCTTGCTTCAATTATGATAATGATTTTGTCACCATATATTGTTTTAATCAAATTAATAAGCTTTTTGACATACCAAACATCTGTAGTTCTGTCTAGTTTATAGACTTTATGATGTTACCAATGCTTTTTATCAATATCAATAAAAACATATAGGATGATACACTGATGACATAGTGTGATGATATACATAATGACTTGGATAAAAAACAACATGTTCTATGTGAAATTAAATGTTAACAGATGTCTTAATGATTTAAATGATTATGTATGTAGTCTAAATTTTTTTAAGGCACAACAGCAGTATAATGCTTAGATAATTTTCTTACTCTGACAATTATTTTCCAGAACCTTGATCAATGTCTTTTTTCTAATCTGACAAAAAAAATTATACTTTTCCAATATTATTCATTATTAGTAGTTAATAAATATGAAGTGTTAAAACTTTCTCTTGATATTAAATATGATTTTGATCCAGAAGCTTACCACAAATCAAATTGTCTAGTTCACTCTCTATCTAGGAGATGGATCTATGTTATGTTGTCCTTTGTAAAAAAGTAATCAAGTTTTCATCACTATAAAATCTATAATATGTCTCAAGATTAATTCATTTTGTAAAGTCAGCAAGGTTTCTTGAGAACCTTTTCTTGTTCAATGTCTTTACTATATGAAATTTTGTTGATACCACAGCTAGCAGTTTTTTATTCTCTTGAGAGATCTATTATTTTTTATATAAATTTATTAATTCTGAAAAATCTTAACTTTTTATTCTTTTTTTTCTTATTTATCTTAGCTTTATGTTTTCTTTACATCTGGCATATGTATTATATTCATGAGAGATCTAATCTTTTCATTATGATACTTCAGTCAAAACTGCATTTGAGAATATGGATTTCATTTTAATGTAATATTGATCTCATTATTATAAATTATTGAAGTTCATCAAATCAGAACAATTTTTTCAATTGCATCGAATCTTCCATTAAAAAATATTGTGCATAATTCTTTTTTGGAAAAAAATAAGCATTTTATTAGCATTTATATTAGCCAACATTAAATAATAGTCAATATATATTTAAAAGTAATAATAAATTTGTTTTTCTAAATGAAAATGTAGATTCCATAAAAATGCCAATGACAATAAGCCAAACATTTTTAACATTCTGCAATCACATTATCAAGCCAAATTATTATCATTTAAATGTTTTCAATAATCCAAACATCTCTAATTCTTTACTTCACTGCGGATCTAAAAGCAATGCTTGCTGTCAATGTAATATTTGTCTATATGGTTAAATATTAATGATATGGTGTGGTTTTTAAATAATAATGCATTCTGAGATAAATTTTCACCCAAAAAAAAATATCATAGGTATGAGTTTGGTTTTTACTATTCTTAGCAAAAACCTTACATTGTTTTAATCTCTACAACATCATTCCAGTGAATCTCTACCAGCTTTATTTTTTTCACTTGATTCACATACTTTAAATATTAAAAGTTACAACAATAAGAACAGTTCTCTTAAAATTTTCTATTCTTTCTGAAATATGTTAATATCACTTGAGTTTTATTATTGGTCTATTCAATAATATAATTAGAAGCCATATAATATAAATATGGCCAATTTAATTATATAAAAAAGTATAAAACATAGTAAATTGGTATGAAAGTTTAATGAAAAATATGGGTAAGAAAATTAATATTTTGGCTTTGTATGCTGTTGCATATAATGATAATAAATAAATTAAAAAACTGAAGAGTTAAACTTTATTCCAAATTTTAAAAAAAAATCTTTAAAAGCAATATCTGAAATGTATAGAAATATTGTGAAGTAACATGAAGAAGGAAAGTCATAAATTAGAATTGCTGCAATATATTCAGAGACCAACTGTAGGTAATGATTAACAATGATGACAAGATCTTTAAATGAAATTTTTTTGCATGTGAAATTAGTCACATAAATTGGACTAATGTTCTTATTATGTGTACCCATGAGAGCTGTAGTTATCTGGATCAATTTCCAAATGAGGAAAGTAATAGTTTGGTTAAGTGAACAGAACTGTTGTTATCATCTTGCAACTTTGATGCTTCTTCATTTAACTTTTCAAATATAACAAACTGTAATTAATAATTTTAAATTGTATATTATATTACTGTTAATCGAACTGAGTAAGAAGAAAAATATTTATAGATAGAATAATAATCGAAGTTAATATTATGTAACAGAACTTTGCATAAATAATACTTATTACACATAATTGAACATAACATTGTTAAACCTAATATTTTATCATAACAGTTTAGATTTATTTTTTTTATTTATAGTAAAATGCTATATAAAAAGTGGAAATAAAGTAAAATGCTAAATAAAAAGTGGAAAAAATATATTTAATGTTCGAAACTAACTGAAGTTTGTTTAGAAATCACTTAGTCTTTGATTTAAAAATTCTAATTACAGTTGGTCTTTATTATTGCTAAAGAGCTTATAGGATTTCACTTTCTTACTCCAAATCTTTACTTGTCTTCTTAATTCAGGCAGAACATTTAAAAAAAAAGATTCATTTAACAACATGGTTAAAAATTTATAATGTTGCAATATTAACAATATTGAAAAATTAAATCAGTAAAATAATATATGATTATATATACATTGTAAAATAATTAGTGGAGTAATAAGTAGGTAAAATAATTTTTAAATAATCAGAAAATATGTCTATCCAACAATCTCCTCTTTCCGACAACGTAAAGGAGCAGTAATTTAATCAATTTACTTTATTCCATAGCATTAGTTATAAACTTGTGTAATTAGTGAATACCAGATAGCAGCAGCAGTCCAAAATATGAACAAAGTGATTATACAGAAAGTAAGTTATTGGTTTTTATGCTGAGTTTGGGAAAAGATAAGGGGGATTAGATATAAAGGCCATAGAGTTGACAAAGATTATGATGTGGAAATGGGATGGAGCAGATTATGGGTAAATTTAGAGTGGGGAATGTAAAATAAAGTGGCTAACAGGTTTATCTGGGCATAATTGGAAGATATTAAAGTAAGTGTGGTGAATAGATATAGTTATTTGGAAATTATTTTAAGTGATCAGAAAAAATATTGGAATGAATAGGAGAAAAAAATTGATAAATGAAGCAAAGAAAAAAATGGGATTGATAAAGAAATTAACAGTATTTTCATATAATAAATATGATGTAGCTAGAATTATATGGAAGGGAATTGCAGTAGCAGGGTTAACATATGGTAATGATTTGTTATGTGTTAGTAAAGGGGCATTAGATTACTTACAAAAAGTACAAAGAGAAGTAGGAAGACATGCATTAGATGCAAAAGTGTGGACAGCAAAGGAGGCAATTCAAGGAGAAGTGAGATGGTCAAGTTTTTATATGAGAGATGCAAAAAGCAAAATGAAAATATTCGGTAGATTACAGTTTACAGATAATAAAAGAATAGCCAAAATAGTATTTAATTGGGTTATGAATAAAGGGCAGGCAACAAGATGGGTGTGAAAGGTAATGCATTATGCAGAAGATTTAGTTAAAAAATTTATGTCAGTATATTTATACAAAAGGTGGGATGATTGTGTTAGGAGAATTGTTGAGTGTTTAGTGTTAAGGAATGGGATAGAAGAATAGATGCATTAATAAAGAATAAGGAGTTGGAGACATGGACAGCTAGTACGGAGAGTAAAAAGAGTTTAAATATTTATAAAAGTAAACAGAATATTGGGTGCAAGTTAATTTATGATAATAGCAAGGAAAGTAGTTTACTGTTTAAGGCTCAAACAGGATCTTTAGCAATAAGGGAATATGCATGTAAATGGAGAAATATGGGTGATTTAGGCTGCAATTTGTATAAGGAATGTATAGAAAATATTAGGCACCTGATAATTGAATGCAAATGCCTGAAAGCAGAAAAGATACAAATAATGAAGTTGTGGAAGAATAAATATGAACAAAATGATTATACAGAAAGTGGCTTATTGGTTTTTATGCAGGGTTTGGGAAAAGATAAGAGGGTTTTAGATCTAAAGACCATGGAGTTGACAAAGATTATGTTGTGGAAATGGAATGGATCAGGGTAGAAAAAGAATATGGGAAAATTTGGGGTGGGGAATAAAAAGGGGTTCAAAGTGGCTAGCAGGTTTCTCTGGGCATAGTTGCTGAGAGATTCATGACTCTGTATAAGAAGTCAAAGTGAATCACATCACTTCACTAATTTTTTGTTGTTGATTGTATTTGTTGTCCTTCATTAATAAAGGATCATAATCAAAAACTAATCATGAAATGTGACTAGAGTGCTGGTATCTAGTGACCATTGATTATTCATAGATAATTGTGTAATAATGTAAGTAGACCAAGTTACTTGTTGGTAAATAATGTTGACACTAATCAGAGAAAGTCATGTTATTTATTTATTGTATAAATTGCATAATGAACTCATTTTATATTCCATTAAATATTAAATATTTAATTAAATAGTTAATCAATCACTATATGAAATTGTAATAGAACTTTGTCTTATTTTTAACCTATTGAAGATACTACAGTTTCTTTCTTATTTTTTGTCTAAACTTATATTAATTAGGTGATCAAATGCCTCTTTTAAAAATAAAATATGTTAATTAAGATGCAGGATTCTTTTATATACATATCACCATAACCAGATAAATTCTATGATGGATAATATTTTTTCTTTTATAAATTCTATGAATCTGAATTTAAAGTAACAATTAACATGATTAAATCAGCTGATACTAATATTTTAGATTTTTATTACTTTTCTTACCCCTATAGTTCTTGATAAGATCACTTAGTTTTTATAAATGTTTTGTGAATTTGGAAGCCTGTTATGACCTATGTAAGCAAACTCTCAGTGTCAAAGTGGTCAAAAAATGTTGGTTCTTTTAACTATTTACTTTTAATTTATATTTATTTTAATTAGAGAATTCTTATAATCATTTATAAATCTCCCAAAGTATAAATAAAAGTTCTTCATATTTTTGATAATGACAATAATAATTTACTAACTACACATGTTTTAAACTCCTTTTCAACATCAAAAACTTTAAAAACTAAATTGTTTGTTCATTACTCAAAAAGTTATATACTTTGAGAAAACTTTCTTATTACCTCTGTCCATAATTATCTTTCTAAACCATTTATAAAGAGTCAGTAAGAAATTCCTAATTATTTTATAAATATACAATATTTGTTCTGGCTAGCTCTTATATATTTAATAACAAGAAAACTTATTTTATTTTCATTTCTTTATTCATTCAATCAAATAGTTTATTTTAATGTACTTTCTATTGTTTGCATTAAATAAGGTCTTTGAAACATGAAACACCATTAAACTCTCCAAATTTAAAGCTAATTAATAAAACAAAGACAAATATTTCTATTTACAGTATTTTAGAATGCAATATTTATGGATATAACAGGCTAGTTTACCAGTTATTTTAAAGTTTTATATTTTTTTTTGTATTCCAATTAAATGGCCTTAATTTATATTTTTGAAGATGACATCTTTGATGTCCACATTAATATGTGTTACTTTAATGCACAGGGTAATAAAAATTTATTTCAAACTTTTTTTTCAATTCTTACCATTGTCAAAAATCCAACTTTGCATATATAAAAAGCATTAAAAGGAGAAAGCATTCTTAAACTATGTTAGAAATAGGTAGATACTTGTATTAAGCTGATAGTTAAAACTAAGGATTATCAAACAAATCAATTAATTCTTCATTCTCTTTAATAAATCTGTTAGTAGCTACATCATCACTCTGAAATAAATTCACAATTTCAGTATTTTTCTCCCAATTCTTCATTTCTTTTTTAACTATCTCAAAAATTATGTTATCAGCTGGTGTCATTTCATTCATGATAAAAGTTTTTAATTTCTCAAAACATATACCTTTGATCATTAATATTTTCTCCTTAAATAAGATTTTATATATATATAATCTTGAATTTTATCGTATTCTATAAAAATATGAATCAGTTCCATTCCTGAGAAGTATACATTTAATTAGTTTGTTTAATTTCAAAAATATATCTGCACTAAATAAATGAACTTCATAATAAACTTTTCTTCATAAAAAAATTTTGTGTAATTGGTTTGTCCATTCAGAAACATTTGTAAATTCTTCACTGAGTTCAATAAGTTTTATTAGTATGTTGTCTCTTGACAGCCAATGTACTTCAGTATCGAAAGAAGAGATTTATGGAAACTTCCCATTTTTTTTCATACACTTTTCCAATAAACATGACTTTAATAATGCATACTCTTGATAAAATTTATTATTTTTATGGCAATGTTTAATATATTTTTCAAATAAGTTGATGTAATTTTAAAAGTTAATGCCTCTCTATGAAAATTACAATAAATCCATGATACAATTAAATTTAGATTAAGAATGAATATTACAATATTATTATTTTTACATTACATTATCCATGCATAGTCTTTACATTTATCAACACAATTTACCCAGTGAAATTCTTTCAATTTTACATAAGTTCCAAGAGTTCTGAAAATGTCCTCGCTATTATCTTGAATAATTGGATCACAAAGTAATATATCTTCATGTGGTTCATCATTTCAAATAAAATGGATAAAAAGTCAATTGGGATAAACATTGTATATCTGTTGATTCATTCAATTGCAGAGAAAAAAATACTCCCATTAACTCTTGTTGATTAGCTGCCCTTCACATAGACATTTCATTGATTCTGTATGAAGTGGAATTAATTCAACTTTTTTCAAGATGTCACCACTAACCATAAATACAGCAGTATCTTTTATCATTGGGAGTACTAATGATGTGCCAATAGTATAAAGCTTACCAGATTGTGGAATTAACAAACTAATTAAATATGACACTAGTTTAGTCATTAAAATTAGTGAAATGTGAAAGCATATTTTTTAAAGTATTCAATTCTTTTAATTTGTTTTCAAAAAATGAAGTAAATCATTTTTAAATCTACAATGCTTTGTCTCAATATGGCAAACAAATTTTTTTGATTGCCTACTCTCATTTGTGAAAATTTCATAGTAAATAATACTGGATTTCCTTATCATCATACCATGTAAATCCAAATTTAAAATAATCACTCTCATATTTTCTTTTTACTTTTTTTTTCCATATGTCAAATGTATTGACTGGGAATCAAACCCAGGCCAGCTGCTTGGAAGGCAGCTATGCTAACCACTAGGCCACCAACGTTTTTTCATTTTGATAATTAAAATCTTTCAGCAGGATATTCATCATTTTTTCTTTAATTGTCCATTTCATTTGCAGGAAATCTTTTTTAGGGAGATTCATTATCAATCACTTGTCCATTATTATGATGAAAATTAAAAAAAAATAATGAGAAAAATAACATACTTACATTTTATTTATGATTATGAGCAATTGAATATATAAAGTAAATTGTATTAATGTGCCTATTATTTTAACCAGTATCAGCACATAGCTATCCTATGTTACAACATGTTGTCATAAATAGTTTATTCAAATGAGAATATATTGACCTTTTTTGCCTACTTGCCTATATTATTAGCTATTCACAGTAATAAAACGTAATTGTTGCCACAAATTAATTGATAAGCAATTCAAAATTGATTTGCTATATATTTGCCAGCCTAGAGGAATTCTTTAATTGAAATGGCTTTAAATTGGTCATCAATGATTTTCAATATAAAATTCTTCTAATGGGTATATAAATTACTATTATGTTTTAATACTTAATATGATTCATTCCAAATCAGCTCATGACCCACAATTTTGGGAATCTCTGTAATGTAGAACAGCTGGCATTTCCATAATAGATATTTTTTAAATGTGCTTCTTTTTATATAATAGAGGTGAGGTAAATAAATAAAAAACAAATTTAAATTTACATTTACTCCTATTGCTTGGAAATATATTAATACGAACAGAGTATTAGCAATTGACTTAGTTTAAGTCACACAACAAAAACATTATATATCTAATAACACACACATTTTTGAAACTATTTTTTCCTTTTGCAATTTGTAAAATAGTATGTTGTGATTTTGTAGACATTTTGTAAGTATTAGATTAAAAGTTGTTTGTTTGTTTTTTTTAATTAAAAAAAGGTTTGTTACCCTTAATTTTTCAAGTACACTATATAACTTTTCAATTACTGTAGTTACTTTAGTATATATATAAACATTTTCAGGTAATGCATATTGAAAAAGAACTTAATTGTATAGTTTAGATTTAGACGTTAACTAATTAAGATTTCAAAATAAAAATAGCACAACAAGTATTAAATTAAAATACAAATGCTTTTACAATTAAAAGGAATTTTAAAATAAATGTTTACCTGCATATTCAAATAATTTAAAATTTAAAAATAAATGTCTTTCTTTATAATTAAATTTCTAATTAAATATTAGAGATTTTTTCCAATTCATTAATTAGTTTTATTAATTTGAAATAATTAATTATTTGAACAATAAAAAGTAGTAACAAAACATTTTTCAACAATATTTTTTAATAACAAAGAATGAAAATAATTCAATATAAAATGTAATTAAAATGTAAAAGGAAATCATTCTATAAAAAAATAATTTTAACGAAGTCTAATTTGTATAAATTACTGACTTTTATTTACCTTAAATATTATTATTTAAAAAAAAAAAACCCCACACAATTAAATTTAATTTGAAGAGGGACTGATATTAAACTTCGCTCTTCTTTGAATACAACAAAATATTAAATACTGTATTTCGAATAAATGAGTTTACAAAAAATATTTTTAATTTCAGTCATTAGATCGGTCCTATAAACTTGCAGAAGAAAAATAATGCATATATATAAAGAGTAAAAAGTTGTAAAGTAAACTGCTCTCAATTTTATGATATCAAATTACTGAATTGTTTTAAAAATTATTAGGATTTATTTGATAGATTGTAAAATACAGTTCACTGATTTTAAACTTTTAGTATTTTAATCCTTTTTTATTACATTTTAAAAATTAAAAAAAAATTAAGATTCGGAATAACACAAACTTCAAACCTTACTAAACTTTATCTAAATATTGTTTGTCTGAGGTTTGTAATAGTGACATTTTAGTAGAAATTATATGTTAGACTATTTCCATCAACTAACATTAAATATTGAATGTCTTTAGAAAAAAAAAAACAACTTTATTTACATTTTGTAAATGCATTCATCTTTTAGAAATATGTCACCGCTGAGTATATAACAAAATGTTTTGATTTCATACTATTCTCTTTCTTCTTCAGGTGTTTCTGGCCTGACTAGTAATAGTACTAGCATGGGAATCAAATGTGGACCATTATATTCATGGATAATGAATTATAAGGTATTGCTCTAACTAATAGGTTAAATTTCAGTAATATAAATGAGTTCCAATTGATAGTTATATGCTGAAAATTGACATTTCAGTCCTAAGAATATCTAAATCTCATGATCATCTTTGATTGACTTTGGAGGAGAGGGGTCTGAATTTAGGTTTCTATAATTTCAAAACATTCTTTTATTATGACTTTCTAAAAGTTAAATAATAGAATTCTTTTGCTTTTCACATACAATAAAAAAATCACTTAAACTTATTGTACTTTTCTTTTCATGTGTTAAAGCATCGCACCCGTAAACCCGGGACAACTGCTTGTAAGGCAGCTGTGCTGACCACTCGGCTACCAACGCTTGACAACTTATAGTACTTTTTCATTAATTTTTGTCTATAAATAAATCTTTAGTAACTTTTTTCATTCACTAACAAAAATACTGTTATCAAGTTTTTCTTTTCAGAAATGACTAAATATTTCTTTAATACCAATTTTCTTAATTGACAGCTATTAAAAAAATGATACTCATGGTTGTTGTAATTTTTACTTTCATTTACTTGGTTTAAAGGTCTGTAATTGCTATCGTTAAATCAATTTTTAGATGGTACAGTTACAAAATATATCAGATGTTCAAACTACAAGCAATAAGATGATTTAAAAGTTTTCTATACAAGTGGTCAATTAGAGTCTAATCACAATGGAATTAGAATTGTACTCACCCAAATTGTTCATTCTAAATATTAATTTTTCTTCCAATAATGTTAAAATATTTGCAGTAAGATGACAAAGTATTTCCACCAATCTTTACAAAAAGAAATATATATATATATATTGTAACCTTCCCTTCTGGTTCTTCCAACATACTTCTCTATCTTACCCTATACTATACTAGCTCAATAATAAACCATCAAGTATACCAACAATAAAGAATAAGATTCTTTATGGGGTTTGAAACTTGCTAAACATCTAAACATAAGATAGACATTAGGGATGATTACAATAGAGTGATTCTAACACTGAGAAGTATATAAAATACACTCTACAATGACTATGCTATTGTAAAAATTCTCCTACTACCATTCTATTATGATCATTAGGAAAACTCACACAACAAGCAGTGACAAACATAATATTTCATTTAAATAATGAAATAGCTACTCTTCTACAATTTAATAATCCTAAAATAAAACATTAACCAAATTACATTAACTTAAAAATAATTGATGCTGTCCTATGGCTATTTCAGGAATCATAAGTATTCTATTCTAAATTCTAATATAACAATTATATTGATAATTAAATAATTGAATTGCAAGAGAGATTTTACTGGGATCCAACCATTTACTAAAGACATACTTACTATTACAAACTTTGATTAACCTTTTATTGGAAAGTTAATCTAAATATAATAATATCACATGGAAATTAACACTCATTATCTACTCATTACCTTCTCTTAAATAATTTAATCTACTTTTCCTAAGATTTATTCTTATACTTATTTATGTTAACAACAATTATTTAGTAACCAAGTCTAATTCAATGAAATACATCTCTTAATTAGTTAGCATTCACCCACTGTAATTAACTCCTTCAGAATTATAAACCTTAAAATGTATTTGGTTAGTAACTTGTACTCTGAAATTATATAATGCTTTTAAATTATGATATAATATATATTTCAACTTAAATTACAAAACTAGAATGTAATTGTCAAACATACTACTGATTTTTATTATATGCTCTCCCTTTTGGGATACTTAATAGTATTTTTCACATGGCTCTTCAAGATTTCTTTATATCTAAATAAATATGAAGTACCATAAGCTTTCTTTAATATAGTTGTAAATTAAAAGCCATTAATAGTTAATGTATTAATTATAAACTCTTAAACATAACTGCTCAAATAAGGTGTGTAATCAAAATATACGTATAATTCAATGTGGATAATGTGCTTTATTGATATGACCTTGTGATGGAACTAACTCTCAGATACAATGAATGAACTTAATACTACATAGTTTAAATCAAAATGGTCGTTTATTTACAATAATCCTAATAAACAACAGACACATATGAACATTAGGTTGAATACTTCATTAACAATAAAAAAAGCATGAAAACTGTTTATATATTGATAATAAATTATTTACTTTCTTTACAAATAAACTTTGTGATTATTATATACAATTAACTCTTCCCTGAGTTTGACTTTTAGTTGTTTTGAAATTATAAATTTATTATTTTATTATGTATGCTTTCATAATAATCTGATATATTTATATAATTCATGAGTTATCTGGGATCTTTACAATCATATTCCATATTACCTGATATTTTGTAACTTCCAAATATTGATAATCTTGTAATAGTTAAATTATATTTTATATTTAAAATTTGGTTTAAAATATTACACTTCCATCTTATTGACAAAGTTAGTACTGATGTGGTAAATATAAAAAATATATAATATTTATAATGTATGTAAAATGAATAATAAAGTTAGAATTCTTTTTTATATATATATAATGCAATTCATTTATGCATTCATTCTCTCTCTTACTTGTGTTTTCTGTTAATCTTAAATCTCAGTTATTCTTATACATATGATTATTTATTCAAGATTTATTCAACTATATAGAACATTTGTTGTATATATGGCTCTACTACCTACAGGCTGATCTGTCCAGGCTTAGGAAGAAAAATTGTCATCCTTTAAAGTATTGAGTCTATCTTCAATGCATATTATATTATTATTTACTATGAAACTTTTAAAGATGAGTAATTGATTTTATTAAATACTATCATAATAGAGGGATGGAGATTTATTTATGAGGGGTCATAATTTTCATAGGTAATAATTTTCTTAATGAACATACCCCATTTTTATCCTGGCTTCCTCACTAAGCACTTATTGTATGTACCACACTCATTTCTTTGATGAAAATCCTCCCGTATCATTCGAATAATCATCTGACTATCACAAAGGTTACACTCACTTAATTATTCATCAGTTCTTCAGGATGATATTTTATATATCATATCCTAAAATTTTAATGAACCTTCTCCTACAGTGTATTTAGCATCTAGAATGAATGTTTGTGTAAATGATAAAGATTTTTCCCAATTATACAATTATGACAGACAAAAATAAAGCATGGCCCTTAATCCCAGGAGGCTGTAAAGTCACCAACCAAGGCAGCGGTTGGTGGCTGAAGGTGGAGGGTGCTAAGAATATCCTGGAGGCAGACCCAGGCTGCCATTTGATGATGACTTTTTATTTAGGTACTTACAACTGCAGATCACTTTCAAGTGAAGGAAGATTGCAAGAATTAGAAGAAGAATGCTCTTATATTAAATGGGATATTATTGGACTTTGTGAAGTTAGAAGAAAAGGTGAAGAGACAATTGATTTAAAAAGTGGACATATGCTCTATTATAAAGGCACAAATATTGGAAATACAAGTGGAGTAGGATTCATTATAAATAAAAAGTGGAAGAACAATATAATGGAGATTGATGGTGTATCAGACAGAGTGGCAAGATTAGTTATACAACTTAATAGCAGATATCAAATGCAGATAATTCAGGTTTATGCCCCAACAAGTTCTCACAGTGATGAAGTAGTAGAAGATTTTTATATGGATGTACAAAAGGCTTTTGATCAGAGTAAACAACATTTTAAAATTTTTATGGGAGATTTTAATGCTAGAATTGGTAAACAAATGAAAGATGAAAGTGTTGTAGGTAATTTTGGTTATGGTAATAGAAATGAGAGAGGACATAGACTTGTGGAGTTTGCAGAGAAGGAAAAACTTTATATTATGAATTCTTTTTTTGAGAAAAATGTTAGAAGGAAATGAACATGGAAGCATCCAAATGAAGGTACAGCAGAATTGGATTATATTTTGACTAACAGGAAATACATATTTCAAGATTGTAATGTTCTTAATAAATTTAACACAGGAAGTGATCATCGATTAGTAAGGGGTAAGATACATGTTAATGTAAAACTAGAGAGACAAAAATTATTAAGAAAAACTATATTTACAGTTGATATTCCTAATCTTCAGAAACATTCTAATGAATTTAAATTAGAACTTACAAATTGGTTTCAAGTATTAGTAGATTTTGAACATGATTCAGATTTGAATGAAATTAATATGAAAATAACTGATATACTTTTAAAAACTGCAACAAAGATAGCTGGTAGAAAAAAGCAGCAATTGACTAATAAAATTTCTACTGAGACTAGAGAACTTATGAAGAAAAGAAGGAATATGAAGATATGCAAGAATGATGCATTAAAAAGAATTGAATATCTCGAATTTTGTAAAATGGTGCGGAAAAGAGTTGAAAATGATATAAGAAAGTATAACTGTGAACTAGCAAGAAAAGCTGTAGAAGAAAATAAAAGTCTTAAGAATGTAAAACAACATTTTGGTATTGGTAGGAAATTTATATCTGCAATAAGGAAAAAAGATGGAATTATTACTAAAAAGAGGGATGACATTATGAAATTGGTAGAAGATTTTTATCAAGAATTATATAGTAATAAAGAACAAGTACCTCCTATATCTATTACATCTTCTGAATTGCCCAGAATTTTAAATGAAGAAGTGAGAAATGCAATTAAATGTATGAAAAAAGGAAAGGCTCCAGGTAATGATGGAATTATAATTGATATATTAAAAGAAGCAGGTGAAGAAACAGAAAAAATATTAGCAAAGTTATATACCAAATGTCTAAATGATAAAGATGTACCGGATGATTGGAAGAATGCAGTAATAATATTAATATTTAAAAAAGGTGATAAAGAAGATATTAGAAATTACAGACCTATCAGCCTTTTATCAGTTTTATATAAAATTTTTACCAAGATAATTACAACTTGTCTACAGAGAACCTTGGATTTTCACCAACCAAGAGAACAAGCTGGATTTAAAAGTGGTTTTAGTACAGTAGATCATATTCAAGTATTGAGAGAAGTTATAGAAAGGACAAATGAATATGAGTTGTCATTATGTTTTGGATTTGTAGATTATGAAAAGGCATTTGATTCTATAAACATTTCTTCAGTGATTAAAGCATTGGATCATCAAGGTATAGATCCAGGATATTGTCATATTTTAAAGAATATTTATAAAAATGCAACAGCAACAATTAGATTACATAATGATACTGGGAAAGTCAACATTGAGAAAGGTGTAAGACAAGGTAACTCCATATCTCCAAAACTTTTTACAGCAGTGCTGCAAGAAGTATTTTGTGGATTAAAATGGGAAACTAAAGGAGTGAAAGTAAATGGAGATTATTTAAGTCATTTAGATTTCACAGATGATGTAGTTGTTTTTGCAAATAATGCTTCCTAGCTGCAGGAAATGTTGCAGGAGTTATCAGATGAAAGTAGGACTAAAGATAAATGTTAAAAAGACTAAAGTAATGTTTAATCGATTTGCTCAAAATATGAAAATAAAGATTGATTATGATGAATTAGAAGAAGTTAAGAGTTACAAATACCTTGGTCAGATTATTAATACAGATGGAAACATAATAGAGGAAATTAATCATAGAATTAAACCTGGTTGGAGTGCTTTTGGTAGAAATAACTTGATATTAAAAGGAAATATGCCTATGTGTTTGAAAAGAAAGGTTTTTAACAAATGTGTTTTACCAGTTCTTACTTATGGATCTGAGACTTGGACACTTAATAGAAGAGCAATACAGAGACTTCAGACCACTCAAAGAAGTATGGAGAGATGTATGTTGGGAGTAACAAGAAGAGATCGAAAACGCAATGTATGGGTAAGAGAACAAACAGGTGTTACTGACCTCATTGAAAAAATTAAAAGATTGAAGTGGAGTTGGGCTGGACATATTGCTAGAAGAGATGATAATAGATGGACAATTGAAATTTTAAACTGGATTCCAAGAGATTGTAAAAGACCCAGAAGGAGACCACATGTAAGATGGATGGATGAAATAAGAAAATGTGTAGGGGTGATGTGGAGAAGAGAAGCTAAAGATCGGAGAAGATGGTTTAAACTTGGAGAGACCTTCATCCTGCAGTGGATTGATAATGGTTGATAATGATGATGATTCTGCCAATTCTATACCATAGTATAATATCTTCTTCACATGAAATACTTTCCTATCTAAATTTGCAATCATGTAACAAAACAAATAATCTATTTTTGTTATTATTATTAATAAGATATTTTTTTTCTAACAAATGAGATCATGATATTGTCATGCATTAACATTCACTCTTTTTTGCTCTTAAAATACATTACACTTTATAATAAGTTTATGATTTCTTTCAGATAACCTTATTACACTTAATTTCTTAAAGTATATACTTTAAGAAATATATAGCTAAAGTGCTATACTCCACACACATTTTCACATCTCTTTTCATAACTTTAAGCATATTTTTTTCTAACAAGAATAAATTATAAAAGGTTAATACTTTTTAGTCTTATATACTAAATTGCATATAAAAATTATTTTAATCATTAATTGCTAGAATCCCTTGCATTCATATTTCACATCAAACAAAATATTAATAATAAATTTAACATTAAAATCCTTTTCTCTTTCTTTTTAAACTCATTTCAAACTTTGATTTTCATTTTACCACAGTCACCCTTCTTCACATGTTTGGGTGGTTTCTCCCATCTTCTGTTTTTTAGAATACATGTACATTTAAACAACACATTAAACAAACAAGCACACACTAACTGAACAAGATTTTAAATTGGATGCATCCTTCCTTTCAAGTTTTAAAGTTACATGTGCATTTTTTTCTCTGTTGTGAAACTTCTACATACATTTTAACTAATTCATCAATAAGTTTCTTCACATATTTCACCACCTTTTCTATGATTTATTACTCTTCCAATATTAAATACATCTCAATAAACTCATTTAACTTTGTGCATTATAGGGTGTTATCTCCATAATTGTCATTTACTATTAAAAAGTTGAACAGACTTTTAGATTGTCATTCCAATTTTACTGTTCCTTTCTTATTATATGATAATAAAAGTTCACTTTCTATTCAAACATAAGAGATATTGATTCCACTTTTATATGTTTTTTTTTTTCATTAAGTATAGACTAAACACTTTTCTCATAATTTTGTAAGCTACTTCTTATGTCTCCACTGTTTAATTCAAACAAAAATTAGCTTTTCTTGCATTCATTACTCATGACTAATTAATTATCTTTAACATTCTGTAAAATATTTCTATCAGCTTTAAAATATTATTTCTAGGAATTTTTAATCTGTTTTTCACATTTAATCTATGATTAATAATACTTAACTTAACAAAAATAAATGAATGCTTTTTTACGTGGATGCAGTTAAATTTCTCTTTGAAGCAATGTAGTTATGTCTCCTTTTTCATGGCTATTCTTGGATTTTTCAAGTTTCTTGTGTATTATCTTGTCTATAAGAAGATGATCAAGATTAACACTTTTGTCACAATGAAATCTTTTATATATTTAGACTGCTTTTAAATATGATTTTTGACTTGTTAAACTTTGAATGTTTTAACTTTTATAATATTTTACTGAGAAAAATATTAAGATAGCTATCTTCTTTTTAAGTTTCTTGAATCTATTTTTTTTCAGATCATTTGCTGTGTGCTTTTTTTAAAAAAAAATTCTGGAATAACTGACGTTAGCAAACTATTTCCTTGATTCTCATTGGTCAACCTCCCAAATCAACTTGTACAATTTTTAACTTAAAGATTTTTTTGTTTCTATTTGAAAATAATTGAAGCCAATAAATATTTTATAAACAAAATTAATTTAAATCATTACTATAAGACCAAATTTTAGTTCTGATCATCTTTTTAATAAATGATGTCATTAATTGAATTTAAATATGTTTAAGAATAAATATTTTTCCTTATAAGATATTACAATTACAATAATTTTAAAATAAATTCTTATCTTGTAATCAATAATTATTTCTTCTTTCATTGAATGCAATTTTATATATGCTTTTAAAGGAACATTGCATGAAAATAAATTAAAAATCAAATTTATCCATAGGATATTTATTTAAATGAATGAATATTGTCTTTAAAAATTATATAGTAGATTATATTATAAATGATAATAAATAACAATTAATAGATCTCTACAGAATTTTCTTTTTAAAATTTATATATATTAAATCATTTATTACTGTCATACCCAAGTTTATAGCATTACTATTATCTTAATTTGAAATTTTGGAACTATAATTTACATTTTATATGCCATTCTCACCATGGATAACTGATCAAAATGTTACAATATATATATATTAAAACCATTATGGGTTTCATGGCATAGTGTGTGCATATATATATATATATATAGTTGAAATGAAAAGTAAAAATAAACACAGTCAATTTTTTGTAGATATTTTCTACATCACACTGGAATAACAATAAAGATTAAATAATTCTGAATTTAAATAATTTTTATTATAAATTAAACATTTAAGAAGATGTAACTAATATTGTATTATAAAATTCTACTATCTATTTTAGAAATATTTTTTTAATTAATGTTAGTATAACATATTTTGATAAAATTCCACAAAGTTGTTTTCAAAGGATTAAAGTAAATTGAAAAGAGTCATTAACTTTATTCAATCAAGATAGAAAAAACATTTTTACTTAATATATTTTTCCCCAGACTGTGATTATAAAAGGGTTGGAAAAAATATTAGAAAATGGTTCTGGATAGTTCTTGAGAATTCCAAGAGTTAAACAAATTATGACAGAACTACCACAAAGAAATAACTGAAGGCAAGACAAATAAATATGGCTGCTGCTAGTATAACATTGGAAAAGTTTTGATTCACATGGACAATAGGATCAGCTTTTTGTGTTCATTATCCTGTACAAAATGTGTACTACATAACTGCTTGCCTGAAGTCTATCCAATCTTAGACTAAAGGGAAATCACTGCAGGACATTTGCCTGAATTACTCATTTCCTGATGATGAAAATAAGCCAGTCTAATGTTTTAAAAGGGGCTAGCTTACCAAGAGAATCCTCCAGCTCACTGAAGAATTAGTTTATATGTATGCTGATTTATATATATGCAAAGAAGCACAAATAAATGTATATATATATATAAAGCACAAGTGGAGAGTAGTGATATATATATAGAATATTATTTTAAATAATTTATTGAAAAAAATAACATTTAAAATTTAGCTTAAAAGTAAAAGATCTAAAAGAATTAATTTGTGGACAATTTTATATTTTGTAAAAGAAAAGGATGATTCCTAAAGCATTTTTAGATTGCAAGACAAAGGAACTCGGTGGAACATTTTTTAAAGATATTTATAATTAATCAACAGTAACCAGTCAAAAATGTAATATTACCTTTTTTTTTTAAAAAAAAAAGAACAACTTTTATGATGAGCCATCAAAGAATTTCATAACTGATTCATATTGTGTAAATTTTATGTATATTTTCAATATGAAATTAATTGTGAAAAATATATTTTTAAGAATTTTATTTTGGTAAATCAAAATATCATATATATATATAAACATCAGTGTGCATATACATTTTCATGCTCACACATATATGCTAAATCGATCATTAATTGTGTTATAAAAAGTGAATTTCATTTATAGGTTTATGACAATTCAAATATGTTCATAAATTATCATACTGCACATCTGTGTGTTGGTATATAGATATGTTTTATGTAAATCCATTATGAGGTATTTGTAAATCAAAATGTGATAGTTTATTTTTTTATTATAGGGCAATTCTCATAAATTGTACTGCATGTCTGTGTGCATATACCAGGGTGTGTCAGGTAAACACATATATGCTAAAATTAATCATTTTTTGTTATATGACAATTCAAATTTTCATTTTATATTACACTGTATGTCTGTGTGCTGATATATATGTGTTTTATGTAAACGTATTAGAACATATATGTAAATCACAATGTGGTAGCATATTTTTTGTATATTAATCAAAATCAGAAAGTTTGTTATATGTGTATAGCCTTATTCTTCAGACCTTAATTTCAATTTTTTATATTATTAATAAACTGATATTTCATTGTTAAAATTATTCCAGTGAACTTACTCAATCCTAAATAGTTTTTAGCATATTATATGTTACATCTGTTCACTGAGCTAGATTTGTGCATAATAGTCTGTTCTATAAAAGGGGTTAGTTTAGTGTTGATGGGCAATCATTTGATAATGATTATCCTGGATTGCTGCAAAGGGAATAACCTTTAAAGTCCATGTGATATATTTTATTTAGTTTAGTATTTATTTAAAAATTAAGTTTACAATTGGCCAGTACATTGATGGTACTAGGTGGTCTAAGTATTGATGATGATCAACATGTTTTAATATCCCAACATTAGTTTTTATTGTTATATATTCTGATGGATTACCACTTAAATTCGTGCATTCAAATTAATGTTTAAATAATATCCCAAGCCAGCAAGGGCTAAATAATTAGCTTGATCTATAATAGGCCCATTTCAAATACAGTCACAAGATTGCCTGTTGATTTTATTGTTGATTTGTTTTATAGTTAATCATTCATGATGATGAATGATTATTATTTTTGGGTAATGCTGGTGAACTTATAGTTAACATACTTAATATCGTTAGCTGTGCTGATCTCTCAGAGGGATCTCATTCAGAAATTCCTCATGTTCCCTTACTTCTATATTCCTTTTATATTAAATTAATATGTAATATTTTAAATTTTGAGTCATTTCCTTGAGTTAGAAACCTGGAGTGATGATGATGAGTGCCATTACCCCAAGTTCATCCCATATTATTTTCTGCATCTTTACAATATATATATATATTCTGTATAAAGAAGTATAAACAGTTAACACCATTATATATTTTTAAAATATGCAGAAAATTAATTGTTGATATAAAAAGTAGAGGCATGATACCTTCATCATTTATTAGTAATTAATCATTAAAAAATAAGCCTGAATTTGCATGCAAATGTTTGCATATTAACTTTTTTAACCAAAGAATTAAATTTATTCAGATTGAAGTCATAACGAGTTAATGTTTTTTTAAGAATTACCCATGAATAAGAAAAATCTCCAAAGATTGATATGTTCAGAAACTGTATTTGATATAACATGATATTTAGTGTTAAATATAGTTCTTATAATAAAAATGTTTGGATGTGTGGAATATCTTTGAATATTTTATATAGATATTGATTGTAAATAAATTAATTTCATAATTATTTAAATATATACAGGTTGTTCCTGAATTAATAATCTTAATTTTAGTATACTTAAAAAAACTTATACTCACTAATATTAATAATTTGCAAACATAATAAACAAATTATTATGTAAATTACTCACTTATATGCAAAAGATTTGACTCCTATAAAAAAATCCTGGTCTAAAACTAGAATTAGCAGAGAGATGGCTAATAAGAGTTTGAAAAGTGTATGTGCTAACTAAGCACAAAGAAAACTTGGATAGACTATGATCTGTTTACTTTTAATAAAAGATTGTTGGTTAAAATAAAATATTAAAGTACCAGAAATGTAATTGTTCCAGAAAGCATATACACACATATATAACAATAATAAGCATATGCGAGTAAAAGACATTATAAATAAAATACACACATAATATTGCTTATAATATTATCTTGTGTGTTGCAAGAAGTGAAACTCCTAAGTAGAAGATTAATAATAAGATCATATTTATTTATTTATTTTATTTATTATTGTTAAATAGTTTTGTTACTAAATATTTAAAATTATCTGATTAATCTAATTAATACCTTCCAGATACGGCAGTATGAACCTTAGGCTAAAGACCAGCATTGACAGCAGAATGACCTCAGGTAATAAGGTTAACTGCAATTAAGTAATAAGCAAAAAATGCCCCAATAAGTTTCTGGCTGTTTTGTAGTATGTGATGCTGTCTCACAATAGAATAGGTATTGTTTCTGACACAATCAGATTTTTCTGCCACCTGTGCACATTTCATTTTCCATTTTTTAGTCCTATTATCTATAAAAAAATTATATTAGTATAGGATCTAATTGTCACAAACTTCTCATACTATTGGTACTCTTTTTAATAATGTTTTTGCTGTGGATAATGTCATATAACATTTCCATTCTTTAATTATATACACAACAATTCAAATTTCTTGCTTTTAATTTTTCTATATCTATGTTATAAATATGTAATATATGCAAATACCTTAGTTTTGAAAAATCAATATGAGTAATTAGGCCCAGCGCTGATGAAAGAGGCGCTTTTGTGCAAGCCGCTTTTCATCACCCCTATTTTTCTAGGCACAAAACAAATTGAATATACATATGTGCATTCTTTCACTATACATAAATAATGAAACATAAAATAATTAGATTACATATATATTTCATTAATTAAATTATATTTTCATTACAAAGGAACTTCTAGCCTTTAAACTAGAGAACTTTTTAATTAAGACAGTCAGATCCAACTCTTCTAATAATTCACTTTCTATAAAAATTGTTCACAAGTTTTGACAATCTTTCCTGTGACTTTGAGGACCTTAAATAATTTTTTATCTTCTTTAATTTTGAGAAACTTCTTTCAGCAGTGGCAACTGTTAGCGATAAAGTCAAATATAGTCTTAAAACAATGGCAGTATTAGGGAAACAGTCACCCAAATGATTATTATAAATAAAAATTAAAATGTCCTTGATAGTTATCTTTTTATCTAAAAGGCATTTTAAAGATTTTATTTTTTCGAATAGGAATGCACTATCTACATCACTGCTTTTATTCAAATGACCTGATAATTTTAATTTTAAATTGTTAGTGTGATAAACTTTCACATTCATCCCAATCTGATAATGTATTTAATCTCGATAAAACTTTAAATGCGTCATTGTGTTCTTCCAAAACTTAAACCTTTCACACAACGCATTAATGCAGAATCTATTATTACCAAAACGAAAGATGTTTTAAAATGCAATTTCAGATCTTCCATGCATTTGTTTTTTTATTCGTAATTAAAAAGTCTTTTCTTTATTTTTCATCTTGTTTTGGCAGAAAATATTATCTCGATCTCTAAATCATCTGCCATCTAAGCTGCACAACTTATAATGGATTAAAATGATTTATCTATTTTAAGTTCACTCAAATCTTCTTTAATTTCTTTTAAACTTTCGAGAGTTTCACTCAAGTTACAATCAGAACTCTGTAACATCTTGCTAATGACATTAATTTTACTCAAAATATCATGCCTCGCAATAAGGGAACAAATAAATTTAAATGACTTTAATTTTGATGCCAATGCATTTGTCTGAAATCTTGTGTCCATGTCTTTTGTATTATCATTTTTAGTTTCTTGTTTTACTGGTCAGATCACTTCAGAATGACTTTCCATCTCATATTCGGCAATGGTTTTAATGTTAGTCTTTTTATATATTTAAATAAAATAGTCCATGCAAAAAAAAAATTGTAAAATTCCTGAATTATATTAAAGAAGCTAATTGTTTCAAATAAAATTTTTGCAGCAATCATTTACAACTAAATTGAGACTATGTGTTGATCAAGGAGCATAAAAAAGCTCTAGGATTATTCTCCAGTATTTTTTGCTTTAGTCCATTGTATTTCCTTTCATATTAGAGGCATTGTCATATCTCTGCCCGAAAAGATTTTGAGTATCTAAATTTAATCTTTTAATATGACTTAAAATAAAAGCATGCAATCCCTGTCCCATTGTGTTGTCTACAGAACAAAATCCTAGAAAATGTTCTCTAATTTCATCTATGTATGATTTTTTTATTATAACATACATAGTAAATTGTAAGTGACATTTGTATGACTCAACTTACATTAGGGGTTATATCCAAAATAATTGAAAACTACTTAGCAATCTTTGACCATTTTTAATATATTTTAGCTAATATCATCAGAAGTTGAACAATTTTATTTGGAATTTGATATCCTAAATAATGGGTAACATTTTTTGAAACTGAGTTTTGAATATGGTGAAAATATTTTGCCATAACTGGATCAAATTTTGAGAATGATTCTCTTAACTTCGAAATATTACCATTATTGTTTTCATATATCTTCTCAGATGACCTATAGAAAGCTATGAATTGTCAGGCTAAGAACTGTCTTTCATAAATTATCTATTCAGTTACCGATTACCAGTGCATTTACTTCTGTCTCTTACAACTTCTGTTGTCGCAAAATAATTGTCAGTATTTTTTGCTAAATTTGTTTGAAGTCAGGCAAAACTAGTACAGTTTTTGATATAAGATTAATGCTTTTCCTGTTTTCTTAAAATATGTAATAAATATTGCCAGTTTTTGCATCCATATTCATTCTTAAGTTGTGACTTACCATCACCAAAACGTTTGCAGTACAAACAATATACTGAATCTTTAGAAACTGAGTAGACTAATCATAATCTTAATATTTATTCTCTATTTAGAAATAATCTACTATAATAAAAAGTAAACATTTTTTTTCCTGACTTATCTCTTAGAAAATTCCAATTGATGATCCATGGAGAAAGATATTTGCTTTCTTTTTTATCGAGAAAAAATAGGGCCACATACCAGGATCTTTCAAATAAACAAATATCTTTGAAATGTCATCAATTTGCCTTTGTTCAACTAATTCTAAAATAAGAATAACCATTGATGATGACAAACCAAAACTTTGATGTTCATAAGCCTCTACATCCCTTCTTTTGATAGATATTGGTGATGTGCACTCTTCTTCATGAGTTTCTGTTCTAGCTGTTTCTGCAGATTTGATGGAACATTCTCTTGGCCATCTTTCATTTCTGTACAGTTCCTTTCGAAGGTAGTTGACAAATCTCAGAAAACGAAGATGCCAATGGTATTTCATTTTTCTTTCTTTTTGCTGAAGATTCCAGAAATTTCTTCAAAGAGCCAGAGAATTAGTGATACAATTTCTCTTTGACAGCATTCTATTTTGAGCACAAGATAATTTTTTTGTTTTTTTTCCTCAGATTTAGACATCTACAGTCAATTAATGAGTAAGATTTTTTTTGTATAAGAGTATTCATATCTTGTTATTATAAAAAATCTTTAAATCATACCATGAATTTATAAAAACAATTTAAAATATTAGACAATTAAATATTTAAAGCTTAATAAATAAAATTGTGTTACCTTTTCACTTTATCAACTAGAAATATTGAATGAGTATGTAATTGTAAAAAAGGGGTAAAACTATTCACTTTATAATATAATGAACTATGCAAAGAAAAGTGATTCTTAATGCATTTCCTTTGTCTATAAACAAGTAATTAATAAAAAGCATTAAACACTTTCTCATCTGCTGCAATATTTTTTTTGTATGTCTATATACACTGTAGAATTTTGTGTAAAAAATGAAAATAAATATAAATGTTGTAGTAATATAATTATTAATTATTTTTTACCATTATATGACTCAATTTGGCACCCACTTTCATAGGAGCCCTTGTGCAATGAACAATATGCACACACACTTACACCAAACCTGAGAGCAACCTTAATTCAGCAGAGTGAATCTGCTTGTGATTAGTCTGGAGCAATATATTCAATAATGAGACCCATTTAGTGGTGAGATTCTAATAATTTAATAATTGGTTTCGTAGTAATTTAACAAAAAATATGATTTCATATAAGTATATATAAAGAGTTACAAAATTGAATTATGTTACAAAAAAAGTTATAAAAATATTAATAAAGAAATGTTTTGCAGTATATGTTACAAAAAAAAAGGTGATAAAACTATGATTTCAGATATTTTCCATATTACTTCTTAATTGGCATCCTCTTTGCAATTTGTTTTCTTTTACCCGAGTACCAACAACTCTATGATTAATTTTTAGCTACTTTTTGATTTTTTAACTTTTTAAAAGTGATTGAAAAAAATGAATAAAAGTAAGTTTTTATTACACACACACACACACAAAATATTTACTCTAAACTTTTTACATAAAAATAAAGACCTAATAATGTTCAATACTTGTAACACAATCACTACTTTTTTTAATTAAATTTTAATGGAAATTTCACTGTACAAGAAATTTCAATAAACAATACAAATAGCAACATCCATTGTCCCAATAGTCTATGGTGAATTAATAATCATATAAAAAGGTGTCCAACATTCAATTGAAAAACAATAATCAACATGAAGTTTATGCAGGTGGTTGATGTCTGCTGACCAAAATTTGCAAAATTGTAAATGAATTCTATCTCTACATCTGTTGCTGATAAACCAAAGCCATTTCATATAATCACATGTCATGTGTGGGCATTTTCATATCATAAACATATATAGACAAAATGTATACTTCTTCCATTGATGCATAGGCAAAATATATATTTTCTTTGTTTTGTCAATAATTTTGACAAACATTTGGTGATAAAAATATATTTTATAAAGTTTATCAGGTTTATTTATGCATCAATTTCAAAATATCACAAACTGTCAAGAGAATGCACACAATTATTTTAGAGTATATTCAATTAAATACAATTGCAAGTATCATTTTAATAAAATTATTCTCTGCTATAAAATTTTTAGGAAACACTTTAATTGAACTGACATTAACCAGCTCAATCTCACCAGTGACCACACTGTAACTGATTTGGGACAAAAGTTTCACTTAGTAAAATATTTATGTTAGAACAACTCTAATTAAAGATCATCTAATGCTTAGATAAACAAAAACAAATTAGAAAAATGCCTATAAATAGGCTGCCTTAAAACTCTGATTAGATCACTGCTTCTGACAGATTTTATTTAAGTAAATGGAAAATGTAATATTAGTAAGTATAGATACATGGAAAGCACAAATTTTGCTTGTTGTGAATTATTCAATATTTGAATATAGGATTTGAAACTAAGGAGCTATAGTGGCTTAAGATTGATGCATCTATTTTTAGTTAAACTGGTCTTCTAAGGAATAAATTTTAATTGAATATGTAGATGGCTAAAGTTCTTTTGGTAATGAGAAAAAGATTAAATAATATTATACTTTCGGGGAGATCTACCTTATTATATTATATTCTGATCATTCCTAATAAAACTCTAAAATAAAATAAAATAAAAATGTTTTATACAATAGTATCTGTTCCATTTTATTATTATTCATGCTCCAATTTTAAATGAATAGGATAAATAAAAAACATTTATTGTTTATTGAATAGTATCATTGCATCAATATCAAAAGATCTTTTTTTTCTCATGAAGATTATAAAGCATATGTTAGTAAAAACCATATCTCAAAATTATTGAAAATAAGAGTAATAATTTTCCTATTATTATTGCACTTTATGGGGTTTGTATTCATTAGGAGTCAATACAAATAAGTTAATACCACCCAAACAGTAATAGTTGCAGTTTATTGGTCAGATAATATATTAATAGGTTATAAGATTAAAATTACAATTGCACGAAAAAGTAGCTTCTATTTTAAATTAACTAATAGGAAATTTGATATGTGGAAGTGTTACTTGCTTAAATTTCAACAATTATTGAACTTTAAGATTGCCAAATATAAATTTTCAAACTTTTCATATAATTGACACATGAAAAGCTATCAAAAATGTGTTATTAATATATGTTATTATTCATTGGTTAATTAAAAAGAAATACTTCTGATGATTCATTAATGACAATAATGTATTATTAAAGATTTAATTAAAAGAAAATGAGGCATTTTTTGCTCAGGTAAATAATAAAATGAATGTGAGCTTTATAATCAATAAATATTTAAAGGTAAAAGACGAACGTTATTAAACAGGCAAAACTCTCCATACAGTAGTGCCACCCTGTGCCAACCAGAGTAATCAATGGTTGCCAGAAGGATTGTGCATAAAATCCCCATCTAGTGCCTACTCATCCAATATCCCCAGACTAATTTATGGCTTGTGGCCTTCATCAGTGAGGAGCATTGGATCTGAGAGCACTGCACCTAGATCTTAGGATCTAATGCAACCCTTCACACTGACAAAGGCCACAAACCAGAAACTAGCCTGGGGATATTAGATGAGTAGGCATTAGACGGAGATTTTATGCACAAGACTTCTGGAATCCATTGATTACTCTGGTTGGCACAGAATGGCACTACTGTATGTATGAGTTTTGCCTGTGTAATAAGTTATGTGCTAGCATAAGAGATTGTGATCATGTGATGTCTAGTGGTTTAACACCAATCCTGCCTAATAGGATAGTGGTGGCTATGGGTGCTGAACTTAAATTGAAAATATTATTGTGTTTTCAATTTCATTTTCATAGTTTTGTAATTAAGTAGAGATAAAAGGTGGCTGCCGGAGTGTTGCATTAGATCCTAAGATCTAGGAGGTGCTTTCAGATCCAAGGCTTCTCACTGATGAAGGCCAAAAGCCAGAAACAAGTCTGGAGATAATGGATGAGTATACACTAGATGAGAATTTTATGCACAAGCCTTCTGGCATTCATTGATTACTCTGGTTGACACAGGGTAGCACTACTCTATGGAGAGTTTTGCCTGCTTAAAAACAGTTATGTGCTAGCATAAGAGATGGTGATCATGTGATGTTTAGTGGTTTAACACCAATCCTGTCTAATAGAATAGTGGTGGCTATGGTTGTTAAAGAGCCAAAGATACCAAAATGTATGGATACTGAACTGAGTTCAGACCCATATGACTATATAAGCTATTGAGCTTAGATTGAAAATACTATTGTGTTTTCAATTTCATAATTTTGTAGTTAAGTAGAGATAAAAGGTGGCTGCTGGAGGGTCACATTAGATCCTAAGATCTAGGCGCAGTGCTCTCAGATCCAAGGCTCCTCACTGATGAAGGCCACAAGCCAGAAACTAGTTTGGGGATATTGGATAAGTAGGCAATAGATGGGAATTTTATGCACAAGCCTTTTGGCATCCATTGATTACTCTGTTTGGCACAGGATGGCACTACTGTATGGAGAGTTTTGCCTGTTTAATAATAATTATGTGCTAGCATAAGAGATGGTGATCACGTGATGTTTAGTGGTTTAAAATACCAATGAATGATAAAAAACCTTAAGCAATATTGATGGATTAAGATTGCAAAAGAGATTATCATTTGCTAATCATAGTAACTTTATAATTTTGACACACTGAAAGCAGCATATGGATCTCAAAATGATAATCATAATCTTATTAAATCTTTGGATGACATTATATTGTAATATTTTGCATAGTTGGTGTGAATATTTTTTATTATCATTAGAATAATGAAACAAAAAATTGAGATTGTTTTTCATAACATACACCCTGTTAAAAAAAAAATTGAACTTAGGATTTTTCAGTCTATATTCATCCACCCCATCTCAAACAACTAACACACATGACCACATACATGTGAAAAAGATGATTCCTAATATATGCTTTTCATGCAGAATCAGCACTCATCAGATGCACTAAATATAATCTTCCATGCATATATACAATCAATGCTTGACTTTAAACTTTAATGGACAGGCTTCAATCATCTCATTCTTTCAACAATTCAACCATCTATTTCATTAAAAAACCAATGAAGCCTTTGATGGATTTGATATTGTAGTCATACTCATGTAGACATTACATCTATCTATTATATCATATTATCAGACCATTATGTATCCATTTACATTAATAGGAGAGGGAAAGATGAGCAGGACTTATACTATGATGTAACCTATTTCCAAGGCAATGTGTAATTAATCTATTTATTCAATATCCTGAATGTTTACTATAGTAATTTGAGCTTATCTGTCTATATTCATTCTTCACTCTATCTCAAACAACTGATACACTTGACCACATATATATGTGAAAAAGATAAATAATCTTCAATATATGTATTTTGTGCAGAATCAACACTCATTAGTTGGACCAGGTCATAATTTCCCACACATACATGCAATCAGCACTTAGCTTATATTAAGATAGCAATCCCTTAAACTTTAATAGACAGACTTCATATTTTCTCACCCTTTTAACAACTCAATGATCCATTTTATTGAAAAACCAATGATGCAATGCCTGCCCATTAAAGTTTAAGAAATTTTTATCTTAATATAAGCTGAGCATTAACTGTATATATGTGTGGGAGATTATGATCTGGCCCAAAATGAGTGATGGTTCTGCACAAAAGACATATATTGGGGATTTTTTCACACGTATGCAGTTATGTGCATCAGTTGTTTAGATGGAAAGAAATCCCTCTATTTACTTGTTAATTTATTTAGATTTTAATAGACTTTATTTTTCTAGTTTTAATGTGATAATTACCACAGTTATAAAATGTAATGATAATGTGCTATCTTGAAATGGATTTATAAAGTATGAAGTTGTGCCATTGAATGTAAGAATATTTCTATTGCTACAATTTTTAAAAATAACTAAAGAATATCATTATGTATTACAGCAAAAATAGTTGCAAAAATTCTACTGAATAGGTTGTTTCTTTCTACCCTCATAAGTAATTGATTTCTAAATATTTTTAATAATTTTAAGCAATCAAGAAGTATTATAGACATAGTTTTGTGCAGATAAACTACTGATTTTGTCAATTAATTGAGTCAATGAAATGATTCAATTATTAAAAAGAGTTCTGATAATGTTGAAAGCAAAAATTGTTATTGAAAGTAAAAATATTAAGGATTAAAAAATAAAAATTGGTGTTAAAAGATAACATATTTCATTTTTATGTTAGTGATCTTAGGAACAGTTTATAAATGGCTTCATAAAAATAGATAAACATATGTGATATAGGTTTAGTAATGGAATAAAGTACCAATATCTTAGAATGACTTGGGAACATGTATATAGTATATAAGACAGACCCTATTTGCTTTATAAAAGACACCCAAAAAGGAGTAATTTTAATTGGTTTTTTTATTGGGAGAATATTGCTGATGAAAGAAAACAATGGGGCACTATACATAGCAGATCCTTGTTGAATTTCAGGAAGAAATCTTGCTGCAGTACAAATTAAAAAATAAAATTACAATATGGCAAATCAAAAGAGTAAAGGATCAGTATGCGCTACATGTAAATGCATTTTTGTTACCGGGATTGGTTTGTATAATCATCCTAAAACACACATATTTAATCTTTCGTTTGTTTTTGACTTTCTCCTTTTTTAAAAAAGTTAGAATGATTGCATATATCTATATAACTATTAATGTTGATAATTATCATTTAAAATGTACTAAAACATGAATATTGTTTATTAAAAAATATTTTTTTCAAGTTTAATATTCATCATTGTCAACCATTATCAATACACTGGAGGATGAAGATCTCTCCAAGTTCAACCCCTCTCCAATCTGTAACCTCTCTTCTCCATATCACTCCTGCACACTTTCTTATTTCATCCATCCACCTCACATGTGGTCTCGTTCTGGGTCTTAGAATCTCTTGGAATCCAGTTTAAGATTTCAATTGTCCATTTATTATCATCTCTTCTAGCAATATGTGCAGCCCAATTCCACTTATAGTCTTTTAATTCTTTCAATGATGTCAGTCACACCCATTTGTTCTCTTACCCATATATGGCATTTTCCTTTTCTTCTTGTTACTCCTAACATGCATATCTCCATACTTCTTTAAGCTGTTTGAAGTTTCTGTATTGCTCTTGTATTAAGTGTCCAAGTCTCAGATACATAAGTAAAGACTAGTAAAACACATTTATTAAAAACTTTCTTTCAAACACATAGGCATATTTCCTTTTAGTAGTAACTTATTATTACAAAAAGCACTCCAACTAAGTTTAATTCTATGGTTAATTTCATCCATTATGTTTCCATCTGCAGTAATAATCTGACCAAGGTATTTGTAGTTATTAACTTCTAACTCATCATAATCCATCTTTACTTTCATCTTTTGAGAAAATCCATATACCTGATTCCATACTTAAAATTAGATATCAATATCTTATAATTTATTATAATATTACATTAATCACAACAATTTATGGTTAACACCACTTATCATCTTGTAAATATCACATCTTTTATGTTATAGAATTATAATCCAGAATTTTTTTAAAATATATATACAAAAAAATTTAAATACTTAAATCTAAAACAATATATAAAATAAATAGTTTTAAATAATTAATACTATATTAATATTATAGTCAATTCCAATAAAATAACACAAACAAAAAGTTTACTTCAATTCCTTGAAATAAATAAAATCACAGCATTTAGTTAGGAGTATGGTTTCCATGATGACCAACTGTTGCTAGAAAGACGAGAAATTTCTTTCCTATTTTTCTCCCCATTCTGCAACTTTCACCATAACATATATTATTATTTGAAAATATAGATAAAAATCCAAAGTAGAATTATTTATCAACAATAATAGATTCTTCTAACATAGGTTCATCCTTCTTTCTATATCTTTATATGATTAGTTCAAAATTTAATAAATATATTTTACTGTATTTTTTTTTAAGTTTCATTTCTTTCTTTTCATTTTAAAACATATACTTGTAGAATAAGTAAATTCTAATATTATTTCTTTGAATAATTAATATTTAAAATAGTCAATAAATTATAAATATCTAAAATATATTATAGTCAGTTACTATTAAATTTTCAATAAAACTTAATCTATGTCATCTCTTATGCAGTTATCATATTAATAATGTCATAAATAAAATCATATCCTTAAATATTGATAGTTTTAATGAATATAAGTAATTATCTTTATCACTAATAAAGATAAGATTTAGTAGAAAATGTTTTCTATCATATGGCATATAAAATTATTAAAAAATAAGTTTCTTGTATCTCTCTTTCATTTTAAACAAAAATGTTTAAGTAGTATGCAAATTCTATTGTTGAAGTACATTTTATCCAAGTAAATAAAGTTCCATTCCAATCACTATCCTAAATTTGTAGTCAGCATATGTAGAACACCAATGAGGATAGTTTACCTCTTATCCCATGGTGAAATTTATTAATTAACTTTTAAAATTAATTTCAACATATTTAGAATTATTATCATTTAACTTTCATTACTAAAAATAATAAAATTTTAATAAATTTACATGTAAATTTTTAGGAAAAGAAAATATGGTTTTCTCCTCCGATTTCTTTATCACCTGCTTATCCCTATTTATAAGTAAAATTTAACAATATCTCATTGATTAATTATCTTCAGACATCTAGCTAAAATGAATATTAATTATTGTCTACAATTTTAAAATAAATTAAAACCAATATTATCAAATCAATATTTATCAGTTTTTATAATGCAAAATTTAAATTATATTTTAATAAGAAAACCAACTTTATTTAAAATAACATTTTAACAATTAAGTTTTATGATTTACATTATTATTCTAATTATTGATTTTAAAAACCTTTATATTTATGACTAAAGGCAACATTTATTATTTATATAATTAGTAAGTTGACTACTTTAACAGTGAGTAAATTTCATTATTGTTAAATCAATGTGTGTGCACGTCTATTAACACACATCTCACTCCCCATTTATTTTATTCTTAATTAAATAAGTTTAAAATAACAAATAAGTAATAATTTTCAAATTTATTATTAATAACTATAAGAAATATTAATTTTAATCATTGTAATTACTGATTAAAATACTGAAGCAGTCAGATCTGAGTTCGATCCTAGCTTCATGACATCTAGCCATAAGCCCACTTCAAACCCTAGTACTAACCTTAAATTTCTGATGCAATGGGGATTTATATGTTCAATCCACGCTAATTTCCATAAAGAATAACTTATTTCATAAATGCGTATTAAAATTAATTAGTTTCAGATTTAAATTGACCAATTCTATTAATAAATTCATGATAGAATTATTCATGAATTTATATATTATAACTGTGTGGATTGTGCATATATATTTGTAAATATTTAAATATAAATAATTGTTTAAAAGTTTCATTGTGTCGGGAATGTTTGATTTTATTTTTAAATAATTTGTTAAAGTTTTATTGATTAAATAAAAGCTACATTCTTTCGATAAGCTTTCAGATTTTCCCTCTCCAAAAACAACAGTTAAAGTTTTATTAATTAGAAAAAAGATAAGGATTTCCTCATTAAAATCATTTTCTGATTTTAAGAATTCATTTTCTAATTAGAAAATGAATTCAAGTTAATGAGTTTGAAAGCCTTATCGAAGGAATGTATCTAAAAACAACCAGTAAATCTAAAAACATTAATAATGAAAGAAGTGCTAGCCTGAAGGCATCAGAGGACAGATATATATAGCTCTGAAAAGTTTGGAGAAGGGGAGAAGCCATCTTTGTTGCAGAGAAGTGCCAGTAAATTATGTGCTGTTCAAAATCATGAATTCAAAAAGTGTTCCTATCATGGTAAGGGGCTAAATGTCAGGAATCTGGCTATTGTTCCTGAGGTCCCCTAAAAATCTTCAATGGTGCTGCTGAATCTTTTCCAGACCAATCATGCTGCTAAAATCGTGAAAATTCATTAAAATACTGTTCAAGTAATCGACCAAATGGTGCCTACATTTTACCAACCTGGACATGTAACTTAAGGATCTAGCCTGGAAGAAATGGGTAACATATTTCCATAATGAACCTTAAACTTTCTGGCCAGTTCCGAACTTTACTTTACACTCCCTTTAAGAGCTCTTTTCATTCTATAAATGTCATAATCTCTGTGTAATAATCTGTGTAAACTTACTTTTATTTATGCTATTATATCGTAATTCTCTCAACTTTTAGTCTCTAACTTTCTCTTTTCTTACTTGACAGTTCATTTATTATATTATATATATTTGTGTAATTTATTAATGTTATTTTAATTATATGCCAATAATCTTTCGACTCGATAAACTCCTTTGTTCTATTTGCCTTATGTAGAAAATATATTAAATCTGATAATAATTCTCGCCCATTAGAACTAGATTTATACAGTTCTATCAATCATCGAGCCGAAAAAAATTATTAAATGTGTGTTATTTTTATAATTGGCTAATAATAAATTATTAGCTCCGTTTTTAATCTATGCCACCGCTATTTTCTCGTTCCACTAATATAATCTTAACATGTTTTTATTGCAAAAGGGCCGATAAAGGAATAAAATATATTCTAATTCAAATTTCTGTTACTCGCTATTAAGATTCAGGAAGGGCACGATGATTGCGGCATAATTAATATGATTTACAAATACTTTAAAATAGTTTTCGTTAAAAGCTTGTTTGACTTTAATTAATTTGATCAAGTCATCACGTAGAGCATTCTATATGGGTTTTATTTTTCAAACGATGACTGTCCAGTCATCATCTTCAACGTTGCTGGCGTAAAGCTATTGTTCGTTTCGCATGCTTGTCGGTAGTAATATCACTGTTATTTCAAATAATCGAGGAAGAAAGCACCTCCTCCCCTGTTCATGTTATAATTAGAACACCAAGGGCTCGTAGTTACGACTCGGCCTGGTTTCCCTCATGTTCCACATCTGCCACCATAAGACAAACTACCGACCAGCGATTATCTTTCATTTTCTAGCTCATAATTTGTCAGCACCATTACCTCTCGGTTCCAGTAAAGCCCACTCTGATGCTCGTAATTCGTGATGAAGTGATTTCAATTAAAGTCCAACAAATTCTCCGTTATATCTCAAAATAAGTTTTCCAATAAAGATTAAAGTTATGCCCTAAAATACGTATCTTGCTCTTCATGAATGGATTTGCGAATGTGAAAATAAATCTCACATTTTTTCGTATAAAATTAGAGTAACAATTTCCTTTTACTAATGAATACCTTTATCTGCCTTTTATTTTCTTGTTAGGGGCATAGACTTTCAAATATTGCGTAATATTCATTGGCATATAATAAGGACCGCCACTCTTATTATAATTATAAATTTTGTTTAAGGACTAGAATTAATTAACTTAATCTTTATTTAAAATTCAAACCAAACAAATTATTATTATTAAATATTTTCTAAACACACTTGGTTTCTTAATTATCTTATTCAATAATTATTTTAATGTTAATTCTCACTGTCTGTGTTGACAACCCGAACATATACATAGGACTCGATTTAAAATTATCTTTAGTTAATTTATTATCCGATATTAGTGTCAGTTCAGGGGTCTCTAATCCTCACTAACCGTTGAGCTAGTTTCTTGGCGCATAGCACTGTGTCGTCGATTTAGATTTCTACTAATCTGAGCTGGTGAGTTGGGTTTGAATTCAGTTTGGTTCAGCTGAGTTTGGTTCCGACTTGCAGTTTAGGTGGTGGGTTTTTAGACTGGTACAATACTTCACATTATTTTAATTATCATTTAGTCTTATTTTAAAAATAAATAGTACGATTTTTAGCTCAAAATTATAACATATATATTATAACTATCTAAAGAATTTAATTCAATTTTAACACTTATGAAACAATCAAGTTAATTTTTTCTATAAAATAATTAATACATTTTTATCATTCATTACATATTTTTTTATCTTTAACACCATCTATATAATAAAGTAACAAATATAAAGGTTACAATATATATATATATTACAGTTATAATATTATTGATTAACATAAAAAATGTTTAAGGTTAATTGTTTATTATTGTACATTGAATTATTATTAGATGATTTGCTTTTTATAACTAAAAGAAGACCACATAATATTATGTTCTGATCCTAAACAGTCAATTCAATTTTTTACATATTTTTATTATGAATATATATGAGTGTGTGTAATAATTACTTGCTGGATTAAATGGAATATGTGAGTGGACCTTAGTGCCCTATTGCAGACGACTTAAATAGATAAATTCTACTCAATGTAGATATGTTTAAAATTAGAACATATGTAACTATACTAAAAATATCAATAAAGTTATTTATATTAATACATATTTTATGATATCTTTATACTTAGAATTTTATAAACATGTAATAGCAATTAAATATCATACCTAAAAGAGCTTTGCAGCTTTAAATACATATTATGAAAGATAGAAAATGTCTATTCCATTGTGAAACTGATTTAAATATATTTAATTACTATTATCTGTTTGCCAAATTCACACTAAAAAAGTCATCACAAAACATATGTTAATATAAGAAGATATATTGTATTTCTAGCATATGTAGTTATTCAAATCTCCAGCACACTTGATGAGGATATGTTTAAGTATGTAAAATTATGTAAGATAGTAGATTGATCTCTTTTTTATACACTAAGATTTGCTCATGTACTTACATATAATTTGACTTGTGATTATAAATTACTCATTCAATCTCTATATTTGTATTTATCAAAATATTAAAATTATTACAAATGAGTTAGAATTATCTCCAATTTCATAGGGAAGAGTTGTGAAACTATTTTGAATGTGACATTTATACAATTTACACTATAAATAACCAGATTATATAAGATCTATTAATATAAAAAGTTATGCTGTTATGCTAGTATTACTGTAGATGGTTAAATTAGAATACATATGAAGATATGCCAATTATTGTTATAATTATAAAGAATAATTGATTGGTTCATTTTTATGTCAAATAGCATTTACTAATTTAAGTGACATCTATAAGGAATATTGAGATTAATTCAAAAATATGTGTTGTAAAATTTGATTATAATAAACAACAAATTTAATAAACATATATCCTCCATCTTTTATACTTTTTAAAAAAAGCTAAAAAAATATGCTTCATAAAAAAATTCTAGCTAATTCTGATTAGTGAAATTTAAGAGTTTGATGCAATTAATGAAGAAAGTTTCCTTAAATGAAATTGAGGTCCTGTATATTATTCAGAGCATTTTAGTTCTATAATTCATGAGCATATAGAAACAAATAATCAACTTGTCTTTAGTCAACATATCAAAGATTGATTTCTAATGATATTTTTTGAAAAAAAGATATATTTAAAAATAACTACTACGTACATATATTGCTATGATATACATTGGATTTCTATCAAAAATAATTTATTTTTGATATTACTAATATAGTTTAATTGATTTCATACAGTTGAACAAGCAAGTTATCCTGGTTTAAATTTTAAAACCGTCAATACATTAGCATGTTATGATAATATGAATAAAGATGAATATTGGGTAGATTCATCACATCATTTCATTTAAATACAGATTAATTATTTCAAAATCAGCTATGAAATTCTAATGGAATTATCTTTGAATGTTCTTTAATAATTCAAAAATGAATACTGCCTAATGTAAAAAGAAGTAATTTAAGAGTGGTGCAATAATTAGAAACTAAAAAAGTGGCATGTCTTGGTTATTTGGAAAATCTGATGTCTTTGATTATTTATATATAAAAAAAAAGATTAATAAACATGTAAAGAATATAAAATATTTGGCTGCTATGTCATGTGATGCTACGTTTTAGTTATTTTATGAACTAGCACTATAAAAATTAGCCCTGCAAGCTTTATAACAAATAGCACAAAAATGCAACTATTAGAATATACAGTTTATAAAACATAATAAACATAACTGGCCAAAGCAGTTGAATTACTAAAATTGTTTTTTATACATAAGTCACAAAACAGATATAAAAAAATAAAATAAGTGTAAGACTAGGGATAGAACCCACAGTAACATTTATCTCAGTATTACAAGAAAACTATGCCATTTTGCAGTTTTCATCTAAATGCAAGAATTAGTCAAGTAAATACATTTAATCATGTTTCAAAATTTTATAAAGATATTAATAATAATTTTACCAATATATTAGAAATTAATTAATTAGAATTATTTAAATAAAGAACAGAAACATTCACAGCTCAAATGTAAAATAAATACCAATATTAATAAAATATTGATAATTTGCTTTGAAAACTAAGGAAGATTTAAATGTTTATTTTATAAGTTAGCATTTATTATTTATTTATAGTTCTAAGCATCTGAAAGCAACAGATGTTGAATGTCTTCTGTACTCTCTTGGGTTTAATTCACTGAAATATTATTGATTGAATGTTAATCTTAAATACAAAATTTAGAATACTTGACAAAACTTTATAGTGAAATATATAGAAATTGAAAATATATTTAAATAACTATATAATTACATAATATTAATTAACATTGGATGAATTCTTGTGCATAATTAATTGTTTATATATTTTTCTCTACCATTCTCTCTTTATATATAATATATCATTGTCATACTTTAAAATAAAATATAAAAAATAATTATATTAGTTTCTTGTGGAGCATAGGATTAAAGTTTCAGGTGGAACTAGAAACTATCTTAATGACATTTAATTTTTGAATCCACTACCCTATTACTGTGTAAAGAGCACAGAAAAACATTGATTTATTGACAATAATTCACCACTGCACTTTTATGAAACATCAAAATAAATATATGACATTTATGTTGTTATTTTAAAATAATAACCATAAATATAAATAGGACATTGGTGTAAAAGTTATTTCAATGTGTTTTAGCTCATTTTTATTATTAGCATGCTAGTCATAATTAATTAAACAATTCCTGGTACCTAAAGTATTTTCTTTTAATTAAAAAAAAAAAAAAGGTTTATAAAAGAATTAAAATCTTTGATTTTACTCATTTTTTGCTTAATTCAAAATTAGATCTATAGTGTAAACTAAAATCAGTTATGCAAATTACAATTTTTTTTGGCACCAACACAGTCAGCATATTATATTTTATTTTTCATTTATTTTCTGCTTTTAAATACTGCATGCAGCTGAAGTCATATTGGGATAACTAATCAATAAATTGAATTTAAAAACTTAAATAGTAGAATCTAGATTTTTTATATAGAGTAATCTAAAAATAAATACTTCAAAAGTGAAATGTAGATTTATATTTTTACATTTATTAGTATTAAATAAAATAGTATTAATCATTGAAAAATAAAACATTTTCTTGCAATGTGTTTTTTTACATTTTTACAAAGCAATTTCCAAATAAATATATGGTTGTACTTGTACAATAATAAAATATTTCATTTATTAAAGATTTATAGATGTCATTGAAAAATAAAACATTTTTCTGTAACGGAATACTGGTTAAACCATCAAAGGCATTCTGATGATTTGGTGACTGGAATAAACATCCAAGCATTTATGAATTGAAGTTAAATTTTGTAGATGTTAGTCATATCCTAAAAGTATCACAGAATCATCTGGATCACATATTCTGTTTTGGCAATAAAACAACAGAGAACCAGAACCACTTTTTAGCTTTTCTTTGGAACATTCATTCTGTTTATTTCTGGTAATTGAAATAAAAAATAATAATAATTTATCATTTCACCCTTCTTTTTTTTTTAATTGTTGGTTACTAACCTAGTTTATTATATTACATATTGATTAAGTAATGCAATAAAAAACAAAATATGTCAGTAATTTGCCCCTTTATTAATGTATTTCATAAAATTTGACATTTACAGCTGACCTTATGTTTTGTCTGTTTTGAAATTTTTTTTTTTAAAAATTTGAAAAACAAATAAGAAAATTTACAGAAAAAAAAGTAATTTACAAATAACAAAATTTACCTAATACATTATGTGTATGTGAATAATCTTAGATGCCTTCATACAAGTGAAGTTTTAATTCTATGTAACAGATTTTTTAAAAATATATATATGTTAATATTCTAGAAAGAAAAGGAGAAAGAGAAACTCATTACTCAAATGTGTGAAATCAAAGAGACCGCTAATGATCGTTTTTGATCACTAAATTAGTTTGAACATGGCAACTAATTAATCATAAGTTGACAGTTCCAAGAAAAAAATATTTCAAACCACCCAAGTGGATAGTATTACCATCGCGAGACTAGTATAATTAAAGGATCAGTGATGTCAGTAGAACAAAATGAATAAATACCAGAGAGAAGCTGAAACAAAAGCATTATTACTGTTTTTTTGGGAAGGAGTCTGTTGTCACCAACTCATTTCAAGCATTTTACTGTGGAAAATTTAAAAGATAGGCAGTAGTACTTTTAACAATTTTTAGCCAATAATGTTCATCAATTTAGTGACTCCATGCTTGATGTAAAATTTTCTATAATTTTACTACACTTTAGTTTTGATTTGTTTATAATTTTGATATCAATATTAATCCATTTTCAAATTATAATTTTATTGTGGTATACACTTATAGGAAAACATTTTTAAAGGGAAAAAAAAGTGTAATATTTTTATATCTAGAGATAAAATGAAGAAAAATAAAAAAAACTTGCCTTTTAGTAGAAGTTATACACAGGAGGAGACTAAAATAACCAGAATTTTGTAATAAAAAATTGTATTTTTATTTTTAAGCGTTGCAAATTGAATCACTTTAAAAAGTATAGTCTATTTAATGCAATGCACTGGTCTAAACCAGTGTGACACCTTATAATGTAGTCCGAAAACACTTGCAAAGTGATGCATTTTAATGCCTCGATTATTTTCCCCCTCAGTTCTAAGTTGGCAAAAAAAAAAAAAAATTTTCAAGAGATTTTTTAAAAAAATCGCACAAAGTAATATTAAGAAAATATGGCTGATAGATAAGCTGGATTATGCTGAATTTAATTAACAAATGTTTCACACTTAAGATTTTGAGAGGTGACACTTTGTGGGGGTAGAGCTTGCACTGTTTTCTTTGCCACAAAATGAGATGTTATGTTTTATTGCATCACATTTCAGAACTTGCAGATAAAATGCTTGATCATTACTAACTTTGAGAGAAAAATGCGGTTTGCGTAGACAAAAAAAAATCAGCATTGTTTTGACTTTGGACTTCACTTGCGACACTTCTTAGGAACATGATAAATTTAACATTTCAATTAAACCACTCACAAACTTATGTTTTATGATATCAACTTCCTTATAATCTGTTTCAAGCAATACAATTTTTTCCTTGACATTTTCTGTAAATGAAAACAGAATTTCACATTGTCAATCTTTTCAGCCATTATAAAAACATTGACAAATATGTGAAACACACTTTACAAAAAATTTCTTACATGGCACCTTGATTTCACATGGCAATGTCATTTGGCATATTGTTGCAGAAGAATCCCTGCAATAAGTATGTAACAGAAGTATATACTACAACAGGCATGCAAACCAGAGAACAATTCCAGTTATTTTTGGGTCACCCTCGTATTTTATTACTCCAGAATACTGATTGATTATCCAGTTAAGGCTCTTAGTAATATTATATATTTTTAAAACATTTGATGTTATAACTTTTTTTATAGTTTCAGAACGTTACACCATTGCCCAGAAATTTCAGAAAAATGAAAAGAATTCATGAAAGATAATTAATTGAAAGATTCTAAAGAACTAATGTACAAAGATAGGCAAATTAAATTTATTAAGTGTCAGTACAATGAATTAACATGAATACAGATGTTTCTTGCATTTGAGTTATTGTTAAAAATCCGCATGCAAGTAAATATTAATTTGCAATTATAAATATTTCATTATAGATTTATTCTCGGGCTAATTTTGGAATTTGTCAGAATTAGATACATTATTTTTAGTTGTAAAAGATACAGACTTGAGCTAGTCTGTAATAATTGTTTGAAACATGTTAATGCTTGCTGTACCAAGTCTCAATTTCCAATCATTATTTTTATCATGAAATATATATATAAGATGTGAATTGGCTTGATATGAGAAAAAATAGACTTTGTAATTACATGATCTATTATTTTAAGAATAAAATTTTCAGTTCTTAAATAGATCTGTTAAAATAAATTAATAAGAAATGATGAGCAATCACTAGTGATGAATGATGAAATTCAGGAATTTCATTTCTGCCAGAACTCTTATGGTTACATCTCTAATATATCTCAAAAATTCCAGAACTCATCTGCAAAAAAATTGTTTTTCATTTCATGCTATTTAGCTGAGCATATAAAATGTATTTACTAAGATTAATTTCTTTTAATCGTTTTTTAATTACTAATTTTTTGTTTAAAAAAGTTATAATAAATATTTTTTTTTTCTAATATAAATATAGAGTAAAATTCTCATATCTACAGCTTAAGGATTTATTTTAAGGCAAAATTAAAACAAAAAGAAAATTTTTAATGCATGCATTCATTACTACTGTTTTGTATATTTCTTATATTTTAGTCTTGGAAATTTTTTTTAGTACGAATTTAAAAAAAAAAAATCCATCACCTATTATCTATTCTCAATATTAATAAATCATCTTCTATGATTATAATATTGATATATACCCCCCCTCCCCAGCCAGCAGTAAAAGTTAGTCATTTTTAAGGATGGTTTGCTATTATTTCCACTTTCTTAATGTCATTTAGCTAGAATCTCAAAATTGTAGCTAAACCATAATACATTTTAATCCAATGTCACTATTTCAAAAACTGCTGAATTGCTTATATTCAAGTACTATATTTGCAGATAATTATTTGCAATCTATACATAGCTATTTATTTTAGAAAGACTCATATATTATGATAGTAATGGTAAATTTACTAACAACTAATATTCCAATATCTTTTTTATTTTATATTTATAATCCAAGAAATTTACTGAAGCCAAATTAATAATTTATAGTCATTTTTTAAAAAAATACCAATTTCAAATCTATAAAATCAGTTTTTATTATTAACATAATTTTAATAAAGTTAGAAATAATTAAAAAATATCAGATGTAAAAAAGAAATATTAGTTAATTACACAAATCATCAAAACTTTTGTGATCTTTAAAATTTAATTTTCATCTCTTACTGATGCCAAATTCAAAACTCCTCTCTAGGAATCTAATATCTACCAGACCTTTGAAATAACCTTCATATTGTTTTACTAAAATAATTTCCCACCAGATTAATTAATTTTCTAACATTCAGCATTAGGATTTGCAATGCACAGCAGGTCCATTAATTCAAACATAATGGCTTAATACTAATTGTATAATAACAAAATTTCAAAAAATATATTTTTCATTGATAAAGCAATTAAAATTGAATAAATTCTTAATTAAAAACAACTCCATAAATTTAAACTTTTACTTATATGTTTAAACATTTTTTTTTTTTTTTTGCATTGTTTTAAACTTTTTTAATTAATAATTTAAATAATTAAGTTATTTTGCATAGAAAATAGATTCATATAAAAATATTACATAAATGATTATATTTTTAAGCAAGCATATTTGAATATTATATATATAAACAACAATGTTAATTTAAATTTCTATCAATATTTATATTATTGGCAACAAGATTTCTCAACAATCCTTGGCTCAACAGATTTCTGGATAAATTAAAACTTCATTCACTTTATGCAACAAGAAATCTAAATGTTAACGATTACACTAGTTCATTTTATTGTACTGTCCACGAGCTAGAGTTCGAATCCAAGTATAAATTTGATTTTTTTTTTTTAAGTATCAGGATTTTCAAGTATTAGCATTTAGCTTCAATTAGCTAATGAATAAGCAACTCAACTAGATATTCTATTAGTGATCTTTACATGGGTTATTCTAAATCAGAGCAAAACAAAAGGGATAAACATAAAATTCCATACTATCTAGTGATTGACTAGCTTGATGAGTAATGATATATCTTTCACTATTTCTTTGTTAAAAAGTTGCAAAATATTTTGACTTGCAATGAAATATTCCACTAATTGTATATCACTGCATGTTCATATATAATATTTTTGAGTAAAAACTTTCTAAGCACTCTCTCTATTAACATTAAACATTTTACAATATCATTGCTAATTTCAAAACAGAAGAAAATCAATTCATTTTCAAGTATAACTTGAAATACATATAAGGGAAGCATATTTTGACAATAACAGCTGTGAGATCCAATAACCAAATCTATAACCATACATATTTAAAAACCAGAACTTAATTAATATACATTTTGACATCGTGAAAACATCTCTGTAGATTTAGCTATTGGATTCAATAATTATTATCTAAATCAGCCATATATATATATTTTAGGCAGCAATAGAAAATGAATTTATTTTCTTGCGATTTGAAAATTAGATGATAGTAAAAATCATAATGAAATTTAATATAGATAACATTTGGAGAATTCATTATATCAAAATAGTATATATTATTAATTAGCAGTGCTTAATTTTAATATTATTATTTTTAACATTATCATTCCAATACAAAATGATAGACTCTCCATGTTCAATCTAGTTTCTGAAATATATTTCTCTTTTCCACATCATTCCATAAAATTTTTATATTTATCTATCCATTGCACTCATGGTCTCTTTCTAGGTCTTTAACAATTTTTGGGAATCCAGTTTAACATTTCAGTTATCCTTCCATTGTCATCTTTTCTAGAAATACTTCTCAGTTCCATTTCAACCTCCTAAATCTTTCAATAATGTCAGTGATTCTAGATTGTTTTTTTTTTACTCATATATTTCACTTTTAATTCATTCTTGTCATATCTGACAGACATTTATTGATATTTTATTGTGAAGTCTCAAGTACCTATATTGTTATTTTGTTAACCTGTAGCGTGTTTGGTTTGAGTTGACTCGCGTCCGCTTGACATCATTTTTAATGGTATGCTAAAGATTTTACAGTCATTGGAAAGATTTTAAAAAGTTCTGTATGATGCTGCCCTCTCTTGAATTATTTTACAAGTAAAAAATCAATAAAACTGCCGGTAAAGCTTAACAAAGAAGAAAGCTTGATGTTCATTGGCTCTTAGCCATCAAGAACATTCTGATTGGCTGTCAAGGACAAAGAAACCGCCTGATCAAAAAAAAAAACACTAAGATTTTCATTTCAATAATGATAAACAAATGTTTTAGACCATTATAAAAGTATTTTTTGACAAATTATAAATCATTTTGATAAAATATGCTAAAAAAAAAAATTATTTTAGAAAAATATTTAAGATTTTAGCTTTTCCATAACGTAAAACTGAAAAAAAAAACATTTACGTCAGCAACTCTTTTTAATTCGTTACTAACTTTTGCTTTTAAATTTGCTGCTATCGAGTATTTCTACAATAAATAAATAGAAATTTATTTTTGAAAAACATTCATTCACTTTCATAACCTGACATATTATTAATATACTTTTTACAAACAAATTTAAAGTGAATATACTATTAAACGATTAATATATTTTGACAGTTGAGTTTGTGTCTTGGCCAATTAAAAGTTGACTTTTTTTACCTCATTTGACCAATAAAGTAACAGCCGCTTAAAAGGTTAATAATACAAGTCTCAGATCTATATGCAAAAATCTTTTTTTTTCTAATATATTGGCAAACTTCCATTTAATATCCAAGTTATTTTTTTCACAATTACTCCATCCTGAGTTAATTAATTACATAATAATGCCAAATGGTTGGAAAAGGCTATAGGTTGGAGTGAGGGATGAATTAAAGTGTAGATCGGGAGTATAATAAATGAGGTCTATGAGAGAAGAATACACCTAATATAGAAGGCATTCGGAGGTAAGAAGCCTTCTCCACTCATGAATCTTGTATTAAAGCGATGAATATATTTAGCAGTAAATTCCTGATAGGTGTTAAAGTCTCCGAAAGAAATAGTTGGGTAAGGGTTGGAGGCAAGAGTGATGTTGATCTGTTGGAAGAGCAAATCATTTTGGTAGAGGAAAATCTTGATTCATGCAATATTCCAAGACTTAGCACAAACACGAGATCCTTCTCAAGTTCATATCGCCCGAAGCCATCATATCTGAGGCAAACATATTTTCACAAGTCCATATTCTTTCTCTGCCATCGGTTGATGCCTGGTTTTCCTTCATCCACATTTTAATGTCCCTAATCTCTCACTATACTTCACATAACAAAGGGCTATCATCTCTCCTCTTGGAATTTGAATAACTCAGCAACACCCTAAGAAATCTTCCCCTTAATACAATCCCCGTGGAATCCACTATTAACCTGAAATCCCAATACAAGAATAAGCAGTTAATTTTGGCAGAATATCTCTCTATTAAGAAAACAAAAATTTTATTGAGTCATCGCCACAATTGGTCCAGGGACTACATTAGGTGGGCTCTGGCCATAGAGAAAAAAGACTCACTCCATCATCGACTATTGTGGAAAATAAACTTTATTCCAGATCTAACATGCTTTTCAAAATTTTTTCATACTTCAGGAGAAAGTTCTCCACCCCTCCACCTGACTACAGGCAGGATTCAACTTGGAATTCTATACCCTCTGACCATGGCATTTCAGAAGATGTTCTGGCCAAATTAACCTCGATGCCTGAATGAACCCATCCGGGGCTAAATGCAATCCCTCAATTCCTACTGCAACACTTGTCTAAATTTTCTGTTCAAATCATGTACAACTTAATTAATTACATTTCTTCCAATGTCCGAGACATCAGTGGCCTTTATCCCATAGCAATGGTGCCATTCTTAAAGCGCAACATAATTCCTTCTCCACTGGAGAATCTGCGGCCCATCTCTATGACCCCACCGATAGTCAAGGTCATTGAGTCTATAATTAAGGACAAAATTAAAAACAAAGTCCCCTTATTTCGCAATACCAATTTGTGAAAAAGGCAGCTCAACTGCAAATGCCATCAATTTATTTAAAATCACTATTGACCACATCAAATCCTCCAGGCAATCTAGACTAGTGGTTGTGCAACTCGATATCACCGCTGCTTTTGATTCTCTCCAAATGAATACCCTTTTAACCTTACTTGGTGAACATGACATCTCTTCTAGAATCATCAACATTATTAGGAACCTCCTCTACAATTGCAAAGTGAGGATCTCACTGAATGGGAAGCTTTCCGTCTTTCTCCACCACATCCTCCATTCCACAGGGCTTTCCTCTCAGTGTCCTGTTTTTCATCACTTACCTCAACCCTCTGCTCATTCAAATTGAGTTCTCTTCCTGGCATCCATATCCCAACATTAAATACATAAATTCATCACATCACCTATGTGGATAACTTGGCCATTTTTCTTCCTTCAAAAAGGCTAATCCCCAGACTTCTTTTGGTGGTTAGAGTTCTCAGATCAAACTGGCCTCCGATTTAATAAGGGCCAAGTTGTCCAACCTGGTATTTATATTCTGGTAAGATCATTCCTGGCCAATTTGCGGCAAAGCCTCAGAACTTCTTAGGCTTCCCTATATTTGAATCCACCTCTGCCATGAGATCTGTCCAAAATAAGCTACTTCAATCTACACAGAAGAGCACATCCTCCCTATCCAAAGTTTACATGTCCATGTTCGCCAAGTCCTCCCTTATCAATATGCTAATATTCACCAGAATATCCACCCAGTGGTCAATTCCACCAAAGTCTTCATCAGGGAGATACACAAGATGTGCACTGATCTGATTAGAGAGGGCAGAAGTGCAACCATCATCTTGAGAAGCCTGCAGAAACACTCAAAGCTCAATGGGTTATTCCTACATTCCATAGATATTTATATTTCAACGTTCCTACAACTCTGTCTACAGAATGTGCCTGCAGTATCCCAACTCCTTGCCATTTAAGAAGATCACTCCCACAGAAAGCCTCCCCCTGTTAACACTGATTGGCTGGCAACCCTCACATCTCTTCATCTCCAAATTTACTACTCTTCCTAACAAGCCATCCTCAATGAAAATTAATTTCTGGGAAGCATACTACATCCTTAATCCTGATGTTTCTGCAGGATTAACTCTCCTCCAGCTTAACAAAACTGCTAATCAAGAAATTTAAGCGATGGTTCCTTGAACCCAAATTCTTTGACTTCCTGTTGAAGATAAACCTCAATGCATTGCCTACTAAACATTTTCTTATACATCGCCGAGGATTCTCAAACATAGATTCCACTTGCACCCTATGCCTGAGAAGAGGAAACTTCTTTTCACCTCCTCTGCCAATGTTTTCCTTCAACCCTACAGAGACCTTACAGCCTCCATACTAAATGACAAAAAGCCTTCCTTATCTACTCTCATTGACAATATACTGTGTGGATCCACCCCAGAGATATGCTCAACATTCTTATTGTTTTTGTTATGGTACAGCCAGTGCTGGCTCACCTTTAATCATGCACTGGAGCGCCCGCTTGATTTATACATTGACAAAATGGAAAAAAAATTCGGAAAAAGGACTAGAATTTGGCCCCCTCCTACATCGATGATGCCACATGGAAGCTAATTGATTTGCCTTCCTAAGGCGGATCCCTTTCATACCTGAATACATATCTCCTATCATGGAAATGATTAGTATTATTATTTTAATTAAAAAAACAAAACAAATAGAAAGTACCTATTGTTAAATAAAAAATGAGACTTTTCCTATAGTAAAGAAATATATTGTTTCTTTGAATTTAAAATAAACAAAATTTGATTAAAAACAACGACAAAAAAAAACTTTTACATAAGTAAATCTACAACTACAGATTACTCATGTAACCAAAACAACCCAAACTATGTAAAACCATGTAACTAATCCACAGTATGTAAAAATTCCTGTAATCCAGTATAAAATAATAAATCAACGTTTATATATGTAAATCTACAACTAGATTGCCCATGTAAACTCAGCAATCCAAACTATGTAAACTCTTATAACCCTTTAAGACAAATAAAGCTTATCATTATATAAAAAAAATTACATGATTAATTTTATCCGTTATGATAACTGACCATTTCTTTTTATTCATTACTATCAATCTATTTTATTCTTATGTGAAAAACTATTGGGCATTATTTAAATCTTTTTAACATTTAGCTTCAGCTCTGCATTTTTTTGTCATCTGATAATTCTTGTGACATATCCTTAAGTTCTGAATCATTACTTAAAAGACCAACTTCATCTACAAAATCTAGATGTCTTAAAATTTTTTTTTTAGTTTCTCATTTTTTCCACAAAATACTTCTCTTAAAATTACTGTGAAATTTTTAAGATATGGAATCACACTATTGTTATACCTGAATCAATGTTAATCTTTTTAGGTCATTATGAAATCTAATTATGCTACTGCAATTTAATAAATATTCCAAATTTTTAATGATTGCAGGGGCGTTTTCAAAATCTATAAATGATGACCTATACTCATCTGTCCTATCTATAACTTTTAGTAAAATATTTGGATAAGCTACTGTGCTAAAACTTCTTTTAAATCCATTTTATTTTTTGGTTTAGTCCAAAATTCTCTGTATACATATATAAAATCAATGACTAAAATCTCTCAAATAAACATAGGATTGTTTATATTGGTTAATAAAGAGTGAAATATTTTTTTTAATATTTCAGATTGTGCACTACTAGCAATTTCAAACTTGTATTACAAATATATATTGATCTTACAATTCTGTTGAGAGATATTTAATGTGCAATATGATACAAAATTGAACTTCATATAAATATATCATTCATTATTAGCAAAAAAAAAGATAACCCACAAACTAGACTACCTTCTCCAATTTTTTCAATACCTTGTTCTATTTTTTAAATATTTATAATTAATATTCTCCTGAAATTTTGTAACAACCTTTCTCTTCATCTAACTTTCTTTTATTCTCCACAGCTTTTAAATTATCATTCTGAAAATATATGGTTAATTCAATTTCTTTTTATAATATAATTTTTTAAATAAATACTGCTAATCTTATTTTTCATTCACTTCCAAATCCATATCTATAAAATTTTCAATCTTTTTTTAATTGCCCCATGTCTCTGCATTTTATAAAGCAATATTTCAAATAGATCACTTAACAAGTCTTTTCTTTCAATTTCAATGAACCATAAAACAATCCGATAAAAAACTATCATAGCTATCAATAATTATCCAACTTATCAAATAGTTAAAAAATATTTTTTCAGCAATTTCCAGTTCAATGTTTACTTTTAATGTCTTTATCTATTTTTACTATTCATTTTATTTTCATTTCAAATCTTTCATGAGTTCTATCAATCCCATAGAACATTTTATTAAATTATCCACAAGTATTGTTGCATCATCAGGAATATATTAAAATGGGTCATCTAATGGTAACAACAAATCATTATTATATTTTCTTTTGAATTGTGATTATTAACAATGATATGGACTCATCATTTTTATTTTTTGTGCTATCTAGCAGGATAAATGGGGGATAGGATCTGTAAATTGGGCAATAAAAAAAAAGACAGCTATTATCATTAGAGTATGCAAGTACTAAAATAGTAGATTTTTAAAAGACTGATATTTTTTTTATTAATAATCATATAATATTTACTTTAATACTATCTTATTCCCCAGTCAACGATTTTCTTTTTATTGTTTTATTATACCCAGTAATCTGTTTCTTGTCTAATAACATAGAATCTTTCAAAAGAAATACTAATTAATATATTTTATATTGGAAATAGAATAGACCCCCCCCCCCATTTCTTGACACTAATTATACTTTAAATACTTCTCCCAATAAAAATTGAATAATATAGGATCCAATTTAAAAGTGTCCTATTTAGGCTAAAGGTTAAAAACTATTGGTTAATTAGAATTATAAAATATTTCATAAACAATTCAATAAAAAATATTTTTTATTTATATTTAAAAATAAATTCATTATTTTTTAAAAAAAAATAAAGTTTGTATACATTTATAGCTGAGAATAACTGTGAATTTATTAAACTGATAGATATTATTGTTTTATTTTTCCTTCCATTCCAATTTTAGAACACAATTACTTGTTGACTTATTAGTTGCTCCTGTCTCAGATCAACGATACAGATCCATTTCGAAGCAAAGAAGCGATAGGACAATAACGCATGACGTGCTGAGAATCTTTTTCAAGATCAATAATTACTTCTTCTCTGAAAATAAAAAAGAAAATGTATTAAACAATAAAAAATGTCAGGTTTCTATTGATTTATGATTTCTTTATTTCACATTCAAAAAAATTAATCTATCAAAAATAATGGCTTTCTAAAAAACAAAAATGTTAAAAAATATTCAATAAAAAACTATAATAAAAGTTGAAACTTTTTTTTTACCATTTTAAGCATAAAAGAAATATGAAAATAAAATATTGCATTTTTTTTTCTTTTTTTATATATTTTATTAATGAAACACAAATAGGAAGAAAAAAGAAACTGATTGGAAGTATAAGATCATAATAAAAAATACTCCATTTTTTTCCCCCTTATAATTTCTTATTTTTCTATCACTCTTTTATTTTCTTCCCCTTTTTTTTTTATTTGAAAAAAAAAACAAGAAGCTTATTTTTCTATGATATTCTATATTTAAATATTCATTTAAATGAATTAATGGCATATTTTAACATAAACAAACAATTGAAATAATAATGCAATCACTGAATGCTTAATGTTTTTTTTTTTTTTTTGATAAAAGGTTATTAATAGCATTTATAGTGATCAAATTTTTAAAAATTGTGAATGTATTTATTATTACACCAGCTTAAAATTCCTTTATAGGTTTAAATTGCCAATATATTTTCGACTGTACTTAAATTGTTCTGAAAAATATAAACTAATAAAAATGTCAATTATTTGCAATCATTACTAGATCAGAATCATAAATTTAAAAATACAGCTTTATCTTAAAAATTCCAAAGATATTCTGAGAAATGATGAAAATTTATTACAGAAAAATCCATATGATTTGGCATATTTTTATAAAATAATAACATTTATCAAGTATCCACCTGATTTCACTAGTTTGGAAGATGGGCGATATACAATATTAAAAGAAAAGATTAAAATGTACATTTATATATTTGTTAATATATATATATATGTAATGTTATTGAAGGTCTTATGGCATAGTGTTGGTGTATCCACATGCTGTGCTCTTGCAATAGGATTTAAATCCATAATAAAATAAAATTAAAAAAAAAATTCAGGCTAAAACAGAATTTTTTTCAAATAGTTTGGGCTCCAAACCTAATGTTTTTGCCATCCTATCAAAATTGAACAACAAAAGATATTCTCATTATATAACAGTTTAGTAAGGCTGGTGAGTAATGACTTTGCCATCATCATTTCTGTCAGGAACTGCTACAGAAGATTTTGCTAGGGAATGACTAATTAATGATCATTTATCTTTGTATATTTATAAATTAATAATTAAAAAAAAAACACTCCTCTAAAACATTAGTAATGTAACATTACTCAATCTAATTTTCTTGATTTCCACATTATTTAAATAAATTTTCTTAAAATCTAATGTTTTAATTGTTACAGAAAAAAAAAAGAGGAGAGAAGGGAGGGGAAGTCTTCATTTAATATGATAATATAAACTCATCTTTTTTTTTAAAAAAAAAGTTAACCATTTTTTGGTGCTTACTAGACTAATAGTTTTAAAAGGGTCAGGATTCACACTTAGTACTCTGAACTGGATTGCCAATTTCATTTAATTTCCTTATTTTCTTCTTAGAATACATAAAAGCAGACTATATGTGCATGCTAAGAAAAATATATTTACTGCATTAAATTAACACTAAAACAGTCTTATATCAGATTTTTATTCATTATTACTATAAAAAAAATATTGTATACATAAAGAAAGTGTTTTCTTTATAATATTACACCTGAATTGGATTTCGGAGTATGGGTTCCAAGCCACTCAGAGTATCCCCAGGTTGTGGATAAGGGAATGGCCTTCAGATATGAAGGTTAGCTGCGAATAAGCAAAATACTGTAAATAAGCAGTTACTGACAATGGGACACTTATTATCAGGAAGTCATGAAGGAGACAGAGGCATGTTTACTTCTATAAAATGTCATAATTCCTAAGACAGTAAATTTATAATGGTGAATGTTGATTGCCATTAAATAAGTCAACATCCCGCTGGGTTCTGGATCAGCAACAGTATTCTTCAAGTCAATGGAAGATCTCTATAGATGACAACAGTGAGGCGTAAGCGGTAGATGAATGTTCATTTTATGAGATTCAATTATCATATTAAGCCTGTTATGGAAGTTACTGCTGGGCAAAGAAGGCAACAGAAAACAGCTTTGCCTTATAATTCTCTTAGTAATATTAGTATATCTATAGGAATCATTGGTGTCTTGCCTGACAGGAGTAGACATGAGATTGCTCAGGTCGTAAACCTGAAAATCCCCAGACTTCATTCACTGAGAGAAGACACATTAAGAATTGGCACATGGAATGTTAGATCATTGAGAAGAGCTGAGAAATTGGAAAATTAGAAAAGAGAGATAAGTATACAAAATATCAATGTTATAGGATTAAGTGAAGTGAGTGGGAGAGATATGGAGAAGTATGTAGTGAAGATATGTTATTTTATTCGGTTGATAGTAGACCAATTAATGGAGTTGGCATTGCTGTTGAAAAAAAAATTGAAATAGTGTGGCAAAGGTGGATTGTATGGATGACAAGCTGATGATGATCAGAATAATTGCAAGCCTTAGGGATTGGTAATAGTACAAGTTTATATTCAGACTACTAGTCATGATGATATTGAAATTGATAAAAAATATGAGGATAGAACTATTCAATGCGAGGGGGTAATGTCTGTATATTGCTATTGGATGATTGGACTGCTGTTGTGGGGAAAGGTAAGAAAACAAAAATTGTTGGAAATTATGATATTGAAATAAAAAAGGTAGCCGGCTTGTACAATTTTGTAAAGGGAATAGGTTTGTGATTGCAAACACTTTATTTTAAAAATCATTTAAAATTGTATACATGGAAAGCTCTAAATAAAAGAGAATATTATCCAATTGATTATATATTGACTCAGGATAGATACAAGAATGCTTTCAAGGATTCATATGCTTTGCCTGGTGCTAATATAAACTCAGATCCTAATTTTATTAAAACTAAATTAAAATTGAGTTTAAAAGGAATAAAAAGGAAAAGATATATAAGATGGGACTTAGATAAATCGAGAGAAATGGAAAATTTAGTTTAATATATGAAAATGCAATGAAAAAGGATTATTAAAGATGAGAAATACATTAATAGTGCCGGTAAGTGTTGGATTAGACTTAACAAAGGATTATTAAAAATGGCAAAAAATGAAAGACGCACTATTTAATTAAAGAAGGCTAAACAATCTGGAATAATGGAAGGTATGTTGGAAAAGATGGACGTAAGGAGAAGATGGAAGAATGTCAATATTGAAGAAGGATAAAGTGCATATGGAAAAAGAAATAATAAGCTGAGAAGATAAAAAGATTTAGCGAAAGAAAAATTGTTGGAAGAAGAATGTAGAGATAGAATGAATTAAAAATGTCACTTTGGAGAAAAAGATATGGGTAGCAAGTGAAATTGCAGAAAAGAATTGAAATAGATTAACTGATGATATATTAAAAGAATGGAAAGAATATTTTCAGCATCTATTTAGAAGAAAAAATAATTTAATTTGAACTTGAAAAATATATTGAAGATGATAAAGATAAGGACATATTGCCAGATGAAGTAATATAGTTAACTGCCTAAATGAAGAATAGTAAGATTATTTAGTATTTAATACAATACCTACAGAATTTTTAAAAGAGTTGGAAGAATTTGCTATGAAAGAAATTTACTTTGCAATCTGATATATAATAATGGAATATGGCCTAAAGACTTTTAAAGATTATAATGATTTCAATTGTTAAAAAGAAAGAAGCTATTAAATGTAAAAAAGGACAGAACAATAAGTTTGTTACACTATGCTTTTAAGATTTTATTGAGGATTTTAACTCTAAGAATTATGGGAAAATAGAGTATTATATTGGTCAAGAATAGTTTGGTTTTCAGAGAGGGACAAATACAAGAGATGCTATTAGTGTTATTAGAACAATTGCAATGGTATATGTTTTGTAGATTTGGAAAAAGCATTTGCAGACTAATCTGGAATAAACTTATGACACATCTTAAAAAATAAATGAGTATTTTGGAATGACGAAATATTGATTTGGAATATGTATACTGGATAAAAGATAAGAATTAGACTAGAGACTAATAAGGCTGATGAAATGAACATAGAAAGAGGAGTTAGAGTTAGGCAAGAATGTGGCATATTATGACTTTTTTAAATATTTATTTAGAAGACTTGCTAAATAATCATTTAGACTGTTGAGGAACAAATGCTAGAGGTAGAGTAATAAAATATAAAAGATTTGCAATGTTATGGCTCTTATTGCTGAGGATGAAAAGTGTCCTCAGAATATGTTGAATAAAGTGCAGGAAAGATATATGAAATATGGAATGAATATTAATATTGAGAGGACTAAGTATTTATGGATAGGGAGGAATGCTAAAAGACTGCAAATTGAAATCTATGATAACATAGTTCAACAAGTAAAAAGATTTAGATATTTGGGTAGTTGGTTGAGTGAGAATGGAAGAAGTAATGATGAAATTAAATGAATAGCATTGGCAAAGAAGGCATTCATTAAAAGAAATAGAATATTTTATGAACTTTCAAAGAGAGTTAAGAAAAAAAAATTAAATGCTACATATAGTGTATTATTGTATGGTTATGAAACTTGAACAATGAGTAATAAAATTAGGAACGGATTGGAAGCTTTGAGTGTGGACAGGGAGGGACTAGAATGGAAAAAAAACTCCAGAAGAATGAATAAAATAACAAGTGAAGACATTTTGATGAGTAAACAAAAAAGATTGATTGAGGAAATCAGAAAAAGAAACTGGATTGTATATATTTTAAAATGAAAGTATAGTTTAATGAAATGTTTTGGAGGAAATGGTGAGTGGAAGGAAGAAGAAATGACAGAAAAGATTGATATTGTTTTATGATATGACATGAAGAACTGGGCAATGAAGAGAATGAAATGGAAAAATGAATGGACAATGTGACTATTCTCTGGACCCATCCATGGGACAGAATACTATGGATGATGATGATAATCTTGTACAGACTCAAAAAAATTTTAAAAATCATATTTTTTTAAATTAAATTTTATTTTAATATATGGGATCTGGTCTTTGGACAATATCTGGAATAATATTACTTAGCTGAATTTTAATGGAACAGTGCAAGTACCAGACAAGAATAAAGAAAAAAAGTGGAATAGATTAAAATTGCAGGTATGAAGCAGTTTGTAATGATTGGAACATTCTTATACAAAAGTATTATTTTTTTCATTTCTTTAATTCCAAATATTTCTGGGCAAAAATAGCCCAAATATAGTATTTTTTATTTGAAAAATTATTGACTCCTAGAAATAAATTAAAAAAAAAATACAAGTAAAAATATCTGTGATGGTATGCTTGGTCAAATGCAATATGTGTAAAATATTTTCACAATCACGAGTTTAAGACTATCAAAACAACAACAACAATAATAATAGTAATAATAATAATAATAACAATAACAACAATAATAATAATAATAAAAAGTCCAATAAATAAACTTTCATATTACTATTTTATCATTTACACAAACATTCATTCTGCCTTATCAGGCACTGAGAAGAAAGACCATGGTGTTTCCTGATCTTAAACTTAGAGGTAAAAAGCCAATAAACTCACCACGCTGGCTAATGCGTGTTGGTGAGTAGCCCATCCATGTTCGTATACTATATGAATAATCACATAGTAATAACAGCTGCAACGACAAGAACGTATGGAGTGGACATTAGGAATTTGCCCTGCTCGGTTCCTTTAAGGCCTCCAAGAGGAATCAAAGGGTCTCCTTTCAGTTAATAGCAAACTCCTTTTTTTTTTTTTTTTAATGCTTCAGAGCTGCAGGAAATGTTGCAGGAGTTAGCAGATGAAAGTAGAACTAAAGATAAATGTTAAAAAGACTAAAGTAATGTTTAATCGATTTGCTCAAAATATGAAAATAAAGATTGATTATGAAGAATTAGAAGTTAACAGTTACAAATACCTTGATCAGATTATTAATACAGATGGAAACATAATGGAGGAAATTAATCATAGAATTAAACTTGGTTGAAGTGCTTTTGGTAGAAATAACTTGATACTAAAAGGAAATATGCCTATGTGTTTGAAAAGGATGGTTTTTAACAAATGTGTTTTACCAGTTCTTACTTATGGATCTGAGACTTGGACACTTAATAGAAGAGCAATACAGAGACTTCAGACCACTCAAAGGAGTATGGAGAGATGTATGTTGGGAGTAACAAGAAGAGATCGAAAATGCAATGTATGGATAAGACAACAAACAGGTGTTACTGACCTTATTGAAAAAATTAAAAGATTGAAATGGAGTTGGGCTGGACATACTGCTAGAAGAGATGATAATAGATGGACAATTGAAATTTTAAACTGGATTCCAAAAGATTGTAAAAGACCCAGAAAGAGACCACACATGAGATGGATGAATGAAATAAGAAAATGTGCAGGGTTGTTGTGGAGAAGAGAAGCTAGATCGGAGAAGATGGATTAACTTGGAGAGACCTTCATCCTCAGTGGATTGATAATGGTTGATGATGATGATTACTATTTTACATATATTTACATACTTTATTACTTAAAAAAATCTTTGCACAAGTTTAAGACTATCAAAATAATAATAATTATTATTATTATTAATAATAATAATAATAAAAAAGTCCAATAAATAAACTTTCATATGACTATTTTATATATATTTACACACTTTATTACTTTAAAAAATCTTTGCATAAATATTGAAAATCATATAGCATGTATAACTTCCTTTTTAATATATACATGAAGCACAGATCCAACTTAATTTTAAAATTATATACAATAAAGACATAAAAAAATTGCTCAACAAATAGAATGTAATCCTGAAAAAGGTGGTAGAATAATAAATTGAGAACAGATTTACAATATATATATATATAAATTGTAACAGGAATCAGATTTGAACCCTGTTACAAGTTAAAGGGACTCTAGATAGTCATATATATATATATCTGCAGATGTGATAATCATATACATGTTTGAGGCAAAACAACTAAACAGTTAATCAAGATAGGGTTAAGGGGAGTTTTGTGTTTGTTTATTTTGATGGAGTATGTGTATATATTTATGTAACCAAGTGTAAAAAAAAAACTTTCTGGAAAGTGTAATTTTGTTTTATTTTAATTAAAAAAAATGTCAACGATGGTAAATGATACATAAATTATCTACAAAATGTTATTTATAGTACTTATTATATAAAGTTATTTTTAAAATTTCGAACTGACTGGTAAGATAAAAACTCACTAAAAGGTCTTCTTTTGTAAAAAAAAATTAGAATACAAAAGAAGCCATATTTGAAACAGTGGTATGCAGGACTAAGTAGATCAAATAGAATAAGAGTAAAAATATTGAACATTTTGGCGAGTTATGGGAAGGATTGCATCAGAAAGAAAAATAATAAAGAAATTTCGAGAATAAGAGAAAGATGTAGAGAAACAAATCAAGAGATCAGATTGTTAGTGACTGATTATTATTGCCTTGTGAATATTGACTCTAGTTTATTAATTACTATCCTGAGTAATTGAATTATGATATTGGAAGAAAATTATATGTGCACCAGCATGATGATGTGGGGTAGAGGAAAAATATATGCTACACGATCCTGTCATCGATCAAAATTGAAGACCACATCCAAACCTGTTTGTCATATTATAGTTCATCACTGTTTCATAAAAAATTTCAAAGTACAGACATTTTAAGACAATCTCCATGGCCACAGCTTCACTAACTAAGCTTACTTTTTGTGTATATATGAATGATCTAAGTTTCCTGGAGACTAGAGGTAATCTATGTTATTTTTAGTTTATAATTGTATGAATTATAAACCATATATCTACAGTTTGTACTCGCTTTATAGTTAAAGGCATGTAAGCAACTTTAAAACAAAATCATTAATCTTTGTATTAAATAATAATTTATAACAATTAAAAAAAAAAAAATGCTTGCATTTTATTAAACAATTAAGTACCATTATTTAGTTTATTTCTATAATTGTTAGTGTAGTGAAAATGTATATAAGCATTTTCAAATAGTTTAGTGCAATCTACTTTGTTATTAACACAGCTTCATCAGTATAAATACTACCTGCCCCGAGTTGGAAAGGTTAATACTGAGTGTATATATCCATATATCATTGTGTGTATATATTTTTTTTTATGTAATTTGAATTTTAAAAGAACTTATCTCCAGGTCTATGGCTACTATATGGTCATCTTGTTAATTTACAAATGATAGGTTTAATACAAATAGCATATGATCAACCATGAGAGTTGATCAAATAGTTGGGTGAAAGGTGAAGGGAGGAACCATTACAATGGTCTCCCAACAATGGGGCTATGAGGAATGAAAGTATTAGGGGTAGATAATGTTTTGTTGTGGAATATTTGTGTACGAATAAAGAAAAGAGAAAATTTTGTTTTTTGTTATGATAAGAATTAGTATCAAAAAATATATTAAAGCAAATTGTAGGTAGAATAACCATTAAAAATAAAATGACAGGAAGCACAATACTTCATGGGCGGGGAAGTCATGCCTGGCGTGTTTGTGAGATAAATGGTATTATATATATAAAGTAAAGCGAGAGGGAAACAGTAGGGGTTAAAGAGGGGAAAAGGAGGTACATGAAAACCTGGTCACAAAAGAAAATGGACTAGCAGAAAACATACAAGGAAGGAGAAATGAGCATGATGAAGGTTATCATGAGAAAACTACAAGAGTTAGAACCAAATATGGAATCAAAAAACAAGATAGAATCGAAAGGAAGTTTCAGGAATTAGAGCAGAGATTACAGAGAAAAAGAGCAGTCAGGGGGGAAAAGAGAGGTAGTCATTGGAGAAGAAACAAAGTATAGACAAAATCAAAGTTAAGTAAAAAAAAGGAAATAGTAAACAAGAATCAGGACATAAACAAAGAGACAAGTCAGGTAACTAGCATATAAATAACAAAATGAGAGGTTGCAACAAAATACCCATAGGCTTAGATTAATGTGAACCAATCTCTAATGGTTCAAGTGTTTGTTGGTCAAATGGGAGCTCCTGTAGGGCATTTGAAAAGCTTACGGAGAGATTTTAATATCAACCTGATGGTTGAAAAAAGCCAGATAGCAATTGCGTATAACAATCTAGTAGGAAACACTCAATTTTTGGTGGGATTCGCTTTTCCACCAACCGACATTTGAGGAATACCAAAAGGTTTAACATTTTGGTCTGAGAATAGTCAGGAATTAATGAGGTACCATATTATACAGAAAAAATATAGGGAAGATAGCTAAATGAGTTACTCTTAGTTTTTTCACAGGAAAGTGGCAAGACAGAAAGCAACATTGTCTGAGTAATTAGACACAATTTGCCACTAAAAATAAAACAAATACTGTTAGGTATAAGAAAATCATCAATCCCAAAGAGGCTGCTGAATTATTGAATGAAATTGATATGAGCATGCAGGGCTATAATATACTTACAGACCAAAGAAAAGAAGCTAGGAATGCTTGGGTTTTGAGATTTGGCAAAAAAGATAGGGGATTGGATTGGAATTCAATGAATTGCAGTAGTGGTCAACAATACTAGACTGAAATGGCAGTATGGATATGAAGAAAGGTGACCGCCAGATAAGCCAAATTATGAACAATGGAAAAGGCCGCATTCATGACACCAAAAGATGGCCAATAAGCAAATTATCATAAAAAAACCTATATAAAAAAATATATTCTCAGATTAGTTATGATTTAGTGTGTGTATCTAATGTTTATCATTGGTTGTTATGTGTGGTAGGTATGTAGATTATAATATATATGAAAAAATCAAATATACATATATATATATATATTTGCTTTTGGGTTGTTAGAAAGGTTGTGACTGTGAGACCTTGGGAGAGGACCGGTCTCTCAAATTTGACAGTGGATGGTGGGGCTTTGGCTGTTAGATTGGGTGTGTAGGATGCTCCATACTATATATGGTGTCTATTGAGATCGGATGTGGGTGAGAACCTATATAATTTTCCATGATGCAGATGACGAAAGTCTGCCATTAGCCTAAAGCCTTTAAAACTCCAAGAAGAGCATGGCGTACAGATATTGCCCCACCATAAGACTCCAGAAGCCAGCAGGGTCTTGGATGATACATATTACAAGAGTCACGTATTGTCCAAGTTATTCCCACTCCTAAGACTTGGAAGCAGCAGTGTGGTAAGGATAAATCGTTATTTCATTATTATATTTTCTTTTATGGTTCTGTGGCCAAATTTAAGCTGGTGAGGAGTCAACTGTATATTGTATGAATCATAGCATGTACTTGTTGTTTGTGGTCAAACTCACTATGTATTGTCAGGTTGGTAGGTGTTTTTTTTCTTTTTTGGTGTTGGATCTGCATGGTGTAGATGAATGTAGACAAAAAATCATGGTTTAGGTAATGAATCGGAAATAGTAGTTTAAAAAATAAATATTTTTCATTCTTAAAAAAAAAAAAAAAAAAATTAAAGATTTTTTTTGCTTAAGTTAAAGCCGTCCAAATATGTAGACCATGTTTGAAGACTTCTAAATGGGGGGAGGGATATTGTAAAGTAACTAGTTTTGAACCCTATTATAAGTTAAAGGAAATCTAGATAGTCATATATATATATATCTACAGATGCAATAATCATGACTATTTGAAGCAAAGCTAATAAACAGTTAACTGAGATAAGGTCAATGGGGGTTTTATAGTTTGTTTTGATGGAATGTGTGTATATCTACCGAGAGTAAAGAAAAAGAACTTTCTGGAAAGTGTATAATTTATATATATATATATTTTTAATGTATAATTATTGTTTTATTTTAAATAAAAGAAAATATGTCAATGATGGTAAATAAAACAGATGTTATGTAGTATTTATTGTATAAAGTTGTTTTCTTTTGTAAAAAAAAATTAGAACACAAAAGAAGCTGGATCTGAAACAGTGGTATGCAGGACTAAGTAGATCAAATAGAATAAGAGCAAAAATATAGAACATTTTTGGGAGTTACGGGAAGGATTGCTCAGAAAGAAAAATAATATAGAACTTTCGAGAATAACAGAAAGGTATAAAGAGAAAAAAAAAATCAAGAGATCGGATTATTGACTAATTTTTATTGCCTTGTGAATATTGACTGCTGTTTATTAATTACTATTCTGAGTAATTGAATTATGTTATTGGAAGAAAATCATATGCGTACCAGCATAATGATGTAGGGTAAAGACTTAAATGCGCTGGGCTTTATCCCACTGCTCCACGGAGGAAAAAAAAAGCTACATGATCCAGTCATCGATCGAAGTTGAAATCCTAGTCCAAACCCATTTGTCATAAGATATTATAGCTCATCACTGTTTCATGGAAAGTTTCAAAGACACTTTAGGATAATCTCTATAGCCATAGCTTCACCAAGTAAGCTTACTTTTTGTATATATATGAACAATTTCAGTTCCCCAGGTACTAAAGGTAATCAATATATTTTTAGTTTATAATCGTATGAATTATAAATCATATATTAACAATATTAAAACAAAATAATTAATCTTCGTATTAAATAATTCCTAACAATTAAAAAAAATATATATGCTTGCATTTTATTAAACAATTGAGCACCATTATTTAATTTCTTATATCTATAATTGTTCGTTTTAGTGGGATCTACTTTATTATTAACATATGTCAGTCAGTATAAATATTATCTGCCCTGAGTGAGCTAGCTAGTAGTTAGGTTTCCCATTAGTGCGCTATCATCAATCTTATTAATCCGTCAGTATAATTCTTATGTAAACCATAGGATTGGTGCTTGGAGTCAGATAATACTGATGTCCATAAATATACTGATTGGCGAATATTGATTAGAGAGTTGGAAAGGTTAATATTGAGTATATATATCCATATATCATTGTATATTTTTTCTTATGGGAGATGAGTTTTAGAAGAACTTATCTCTAGGTCCATGGCTATTATAAGGCCATCTCACTAATTTATAAATGTAAATTAATACACTGTATAGGCTTATACACACCTGCACATATATAATGCAATATAAGAGATTCGAACTCAGACTTTTACACAAGACTCAACTCTCCATGCCATCTCATATTGCTGACCCACCTGATCAAACACATATTGAAAAGATATATAATCACCAATATAAGTATTTCATGCTAAATCAGCAATCATCAGTTGGTCCAGATTATTATTCTCACACATATATACGATCAGTGCTCAGCTTTATATTAAGATAGCCAATCTTCATATTAATGGACAGGTTTCAACTACTCCAACCTACAACTCTTCAGCCATCCATTTCATTGAAAATGTGATGATGGAACGTTGAAAGCCCACGTTAGTGCCAAGGTTGTCATCCTACCCATGGGTCAACAATGAGATGGCATGGAGAGTTGAGGGTTGTGTAAAAGTCTGAGTTTGAATCCCTTATATTACATTATATAGGTGCAGGTGTGTGTAAGCCTGTACAGTGTATTATTTTACATATTTAAAAACATAGTGCATTAAAGGTCTGCCCATCCCTCGCATATGTATGTAAATGGATTATTCTCCAGTACAACATGAGGGGTCAGAATGATTAAATGGTCAACATGGGTATGATCAGGTGGGTCAGCAATATGAGATGGCATGGAGAGTTAAGGGTTGTGTGAAAGTTTGAGTTCGAATCCCTTACATTACATTATATATAGGTAGATGTGGGTAAGTCTGTAGTGTATTAATTTACATATTTAAAAACCTAGTGTGTTAAAGTTCTGCCCATCTCTCGCATATGTATGTAAATAGATTATTCTCCAGTACAACATGAGGGGTCAGAATGACTAAATGGTCAACATGGGTAGAATGACAACCTTGACACTAACGTGGGCTTTGAACGTTCCATCATCAGATTTTCAATGAAATGGATGGCTGAAGAGTTATGGGTTGAAGTAGTTTGAAGCCTTTTCATTAAAGTATGAAGATTGGCTATCTTAATATAAAGCTGAACACTGATTGTATACATGTGTGAGGATAGTAATCTGGACCAACTGATTTCTGGTTTAGCATGAAATACGTATATTGGTGATTATTTATCTTTTCAACACGTGTATGATCAGGTGGGTCAGCAATATGAGATGGCATGGAGAGTTGAGGGTTGTGTGAAAGTCTAAGTTAGAATCCCTTATATTAATTTATAAATGATAGGTTTAATACAAATAGCATAAGATCAACCATGAGAGTTTACCAAATATAGTTGGGGAAAGGGCGAAAAACCCATTACAATATATATATACTGTATTGAAATCTAGGTATGTACATAAGCAGATTTGTTTATTCAACTTTTCTAGCTCAAACAAAAGTAAACTTACTATCCTTCCTCATTATTCTTGTGATGAAAATTGTTATGAAATGAAAAAGATACAATGTCTATGTGTTGTTAAATTCAACAATTTCAAGTATATTTTTCCAGTGCAAATTTTAGTGATGATTTTGTAATCATAATGGCAATATTAACCCTATGAATTAGAAAAATAAATTTCTGTGCTCAAACAAAAGTAAACTTACTATCCTTCCTCATTATTCTTGTGATGAAAATTGATATGAAATGAAAAAGATACAATGTTTATGTGTTGTTAAATTCAACAATTTCAAGTATATTTTTCCAGTGCAAATTTTAGTGATGATTTTGTATAATGACAATATTAACCCTATGAATAAGAAAAATAAATTTCTGTTTATCTGATTTATTTGAAGCACATGATTTAATGATACTCTTTTCAATGACTTCTTTGCTAATGTCATTATAAAGACTTAATACTTTTTAAAATGTCTTCTTTGCTAATGTCATTATAAAAACTTAATATTTTTTGATACAATATGTGAAGATATAACAGAACATTCTTTTTGTTAATATATATAACATTTTTTCAATTTTTATTAAATACTCATTATATACTGTGGATGTAACTTTAAAAGAAGAGCAAGTAATACTAGCTTAAAGCTTCTTTTTAACTATTTTGTGAATTGATAATTCATCCTAAATGAATATTTTAGTCAACTTCAGCATGTGAATTTTTTTCATTCAAAATAAAATCAATTATTTTCATTTTATAATCTAAAAAAAAACCCAAAACTTCACAATTTTTTTTAGACTTAGAAGGTTACCATCATTAACTTTGTGCTTTGGATGATTATAAATTAAATTTTTTTCAAATTAACAGGAGCAATACAAGTAGGTGACATAAATAGAAAATTTATAAATTTCCAAATTTTTTATTCATTTTATTTTCTTCAAATAAGTGATTCTGATGCAGCAAATACTATGATTGAACTATATTATGAAGGTACACATGTTCTGTCATTTATGTTAAGTCAATAATTGAATGAACTTGTACAATCTTCTGTTATAAATGATCATTTTCTTTATTAAAAATAGAGAATTTAAGTAAATATTTAGATCAAAGTTTAAATATAAAAAACAAATAAAACAAACTTAATACTTCTAATTTTTGTTGAATTTGTCAACTCTAATAACTTAAAAATAATTTTAACAAGCTATTAAATTGAATGTGAAATATGTTCTTAAATTGAAAGAAAAAAATGAAAATATAAAATTCAGTCATATTTTTGCAAGAGGATTATTTTATTAGATTTTCAAGTTGGTTTTTCAAGTTGATTTGTAAAACAAACAAACAAAAAAAAAAAAAAAGAGTGAGAGAATTAAGCGGATGTAATTAAGTCAATAATCCTTAAAAAATAACCAGATTCAATAAAATTAACTGTTTAGTTAAAAAATAAGGGTTTAATGTTGGATTTTAGATGCATCATGTGTTGAAAAAATATTTAAGGCTTACTTTTAAATGGAAGAAGGAATTGATGATTTGGAAGAATGTAATTGCCTTGCCAAAACAATTTCATCCAAGTTGTTTTAAAAGTTCAAATTATGGAAGCCAAGCTGTAATCTGCAATTATATCAATAGACTTCGTGAAGTTAAAGAAATCTATATTTTATGCAGAATAGGAACAAACTTACTACCATAATGCTATGGAAAAAAACCCATTAGTGTTAGTACAAATTAAAAATGGAGCACTAGACTTAAATCAATGTACCAGTAGTGCTGATCTCCTAAGATGTAAGCTTACTGTACTAACTGAATCGAATTATCCTTGAAGTCTGTCGAACTGCCCTATTATAATCTTAACTTTGGCACTCTGATCAACAACAAAATATTTATTCTTCATATTATGTAGAATGAGGATTATAATAAAATAAATGTAGTAAAATATGAATAAAAATGAAAAGAATATCTGAAAAGAAAAAAACACATCCATTGAAGGAAGAGACCAGAATTCCTCATCTGGAGAAACACTAACTTGAGTACACCTAAGAAATCTAGAAATGATCACCTGCAAATGCACAAAGTGTCCAAGTTGGTATTAAAGCAGTATGTATGACTTTATTTTTTTATGAGCTCAAAAATTATGACCAATGAGAATTTTGTTTTGACTAATTCTATTCAATAATCAATTTGTTTTTAGATTTTATAAAAAAATTTGGTTGTTTTCTCATCCCTGGTGTTCACCACAGGATGGCGTTGATGCTAATGAAAAACATATACATATAACGATTCCGGGCCGGACCTAAATGATCGATTTGATATAAAAAGATCTGATTTCTTAGATTTGTAATAAAATATTCTACTAGCTAATACTATTATATGATGTTAGTTTTTTCATTTTTGTAAATGTTTATTAATCTTATGTTGTTTTTGAGTTTGTTTGTGTGTGTGTCTTTAAAGTTACGGTGTTTTTCTAAATTTTTTTTTGACTTTACGTGTGTCTTTTTAAAGTTACGGTCTTTTTTTTTTGCAAGAGTAAATCAATAATTTTATTCAAAAGCAAGACGTAATAAGTAAATGTTTATTAATCTTATCTTGTTTTTGAGTTTGTGTGTGTGTCTTTAAAGTTACGGGGCTTTTTCGAATTTTTTTTTGGGACTTTATGTGTGTCTTTTTAAAGTTACGGTATTTTTTTTGCAAGAGTAAATCAATAATTTGATTCAAAAGCAAGACGTAATAAGTCAATGTTTATTAATCTTAGATTGTTTTTGAGTTTGTGTGTGTGTGTCTTTAAAGTTACGGTATTTTTGGTCAAGAGTAAATCAATCATTTTATTAAAAAAGCAAGACGTAATTCTAAATCTATCAATAGTAACGTAATTTATATACTACAATTTAGAACTGATACTCGACTACTATTAGTAGGGACCATCACTGAAAGTCCCAATTGAAAAATGATACCCGACTAATTTCCATTTTCTTTTTTTTTTGGGGGGGGGGGGGGCCACTAATGAATCAGAAAGTGGGTTGTTTTTGTTAAGTCTGTCTATATAAAAAGGGTACCATTATTGAAATACTAAATTTAAAAATGATAGCCGACTAATTTGCGTTTCTTTTGACAGTAATTAATCAGAAAGTGGGTTTCTTTTTTTTTGGTAAATCTTGTGTATATATAAAAACAAACAAACCGTAATTCAAATCCTCCATTGAAAAAATCAAATCTCGTTAAATTTGCCTTTTTTTTTTAAAGACAGTAATTAATCAGGAACTGGGTTGTTTTTGTTAGTGTGTAGATATAAAAACTAATCTTATTTTGAAATAATAAATGTAACAAAAAAAAAAATATCCAACTAATTTTCTTTTTCAGACAAGTAATTCCTAATAATTAGACACTGGGTTGTTTTTGTTTGTGCGTATATATATAGCAAAAGTAACTGGTCACGGACGAATTCTCACGAAAACGGTACTTTTCGCGTGATCCTTCAATTTTTTTCCCTTTTGCACCCTTAAAAGCAATTTTTGAAGGTTACCCCTTCGTAATGGAATCTTCAGGACATTATTACTAAACTTACAACAGTAAAGTAAGTTACAACACATGAAAAAAGATAGACGTCTTATCAAATTAAAAAAACTACAACTGCTTCAAATACACACACTCTCACACGAAACTACAGAGAAAATAGATATTCTTCTATTACGAGAAAATGATGAACAAAATCAACTACTACGGCAGCCAATCAAGGCATTTCTTTGTCTTTGCTTTTAGCATAGAAAAAAAGGCATAACTGGCAGCGGTCGGGAACTCTTTCTGTGTCTTATCATAGAAAGAAGCCTCTTTGTGTTGGCTTCTGTCACCGCCTCCTCCGTCCAACATAACATGAGGACTTTTCTGTATTTATAACGTAGAAAAATTCCTCTTTTGTTGGGTGAAGGCCGGTGAAACGATATATTTCTAGGAATTGACCTAGAAATAGCGACATCTTGAAGCGAACACCAGGGATGAAAAAACCAAAAATTTTTTTTGTTTATTATAATTTCTTATACTTATCGATACATTTAGGAAAAACAAGATTGAATTGTAAATATATTTTTTCTTATGTATGTGTATTTTCATATTTGACATTTTATTTATATGTAGTGGTCATATATAACCTGAAAATCAAAGTTGAGTGTTGTAATAAAACTATCAATAGAATATGGCATAAAATAACTATTATAATAATTAAATACTTATTGAATTTTGCATAGAATATTTATGGCATATTCCAATCCTCTTTAGTATTTGCTATTTCATTATAATAAAATATTTTTTGTTAAAATGTAGTATTTTTGAATGCCTTTCTTATCTTTTCTATGCCTCACTAAACACAGTATCATATCATAAACTTTACTACTTGGCATATGTGAAAATTAGACATTAATTTATTAGTTATATACATCGATACTAATTACATGTGAAACAATTAGCATTATGGGACATAATAAATACATAGTGGCGATAAATGGATTGTGTGATGATTACGGTGATATACTTTTAAAGTTGGAGATGGTATTTATTTCATTTTAGATGAAAATCACAATTTTTTGTTTTATTTAAACATCCTATGCTACCATCACATACCATATTGTTAATATATATATATATATTGTAACAGTCGTATTACATGGCATAGGGTGTGTGCACAAATGTATATAAAACTGAAAGAAAAAGTAGAAATAAATACAGACAAAAACTTTGTAGATATTTTCTACATTTTCCTGGAATAAAATTTTGAATTTAAAATATTTTATTATAAATTATATATTTAAAAAGGTCTAAATAAATATTTTTATTGAGTTCTGAGTCTGAAATTAATAACAAGCATGGTTTATGACAATAGATATCCTGATAATTATAACAATTCCCCTATCTAAATTTTGAAATCTTTTAATTAATGCTTTTATACATTTCACTATCTAGTTAGAAATCTTTTTTTTTTAAAAAAATTAAGCTTGTATAACATTTTTGGTAAAATGTCTACTGTCTATTTTGGAAATCTTTTCTTCTAAGTAAAATTTATAGATCATACTTGTGATTAAAATTCCAAAAGTAGCTTTAAATTAAAAAGATTAACATGAATTGAAATCATTAATTTATTCAAATCAAAAGATAAAAACATTTTTTAATTAATGAATTTTTTTTCTCTCCCCACTATACTATAAAAAGGATTGATAAAAAGAAAAAAAAACTTAGTTGGTTTTTCCAGAAGTGAGTTGGTTACTTGTTTTTGCAAAGTTTTATACAAAGCACATATGAAGATATAATGGAATGCAAAGATGGCAAGTCTAGCCTAGCACTACAGTTTTGATTCACATGGAAGTCAGATCCAATTTTTGTGTTCTTTAGCCTGCAGAAATGTGGACTAAACAGCTAGCTTGCCTAAAGTCTATCCAATCCTAGACAGAAGGCGGATCACTGCAGTCTAACAGTTACCTGGATTATAACTATCCCAATGATGAAAAGTCAGTCTACTATTAGAAAAGAACAGCTTGCCCAGAGTTTATCAGATTGATGAAGAATTATACATATGCTATTTTATCTATATGCAAGGAACTACAGATAAACGTATCCCATCGTATTTATATAAAGTACAACTGGTCAGTTAATTAAATAGTTTTTACTTAAGTTAAATGTCTAAAATAAAGAATTTAATTCATAGACGATTTTACATTTGTTAAAGAGAATAAGTGAAATTTATATACTTTCAATGTAGAATTAACTGTGAAAAGATATTTTAATAATCGACAACGATATTATTTTAAATCATTTATTTAAAAAAAAAAAAGACATTTAAAATCTATATTTTAAATTTGAAGACAATTATAAATTTTAATCAACAGTGATCTGTTAGGGAAGAGACTTTTATAAACTGTCAATGAGTTTATAGTATTTTTTTAAAGATAAAAAGTTGTAATCAGTAAAGAAAAACACATACTATTAAAATAATGAATGAGTTTTTATATACTTTCAACATACCACACATATATGCACAAATATATGAATTTCAAGTAAACTTTAGTATAATTCTTTAACTCCTAAGACGCCATCTTTAATTTTAAAAAAAAATTACAAGGAAAATAATTTTATATGTATTTTATATTTTATTACAATATAAATATAACATCTTTATAAAGAATGAACATGAAAGAATGTAATAAAGCTAAGAAAATAGTCATAACTTTAAAAAAAAAACAGATTTTTAACACTTTTAAATATTATTATTTTTACACTACTTCACAAATTCCATATTTTGAAGGTTATGTGTTAAAATTACAATTTCATAGATAGCTTTACCACATTTATCACAAAATTCTGAAAAAAAATGATATATTGCACGACTTACCTAAGACAGATGTTCATGATAATACTAAGGAAAATAAGACGATTGTTACTTTCTTTTGCTGGTAGAAGACCTAGATATTGTCCTTGCATGCAGGGTATCTCCTAGTCCTTCCATGCAGGGTATCTATTTTACAAATGCTAGATTTTAATAAAGGTAAAAAAAAGTAGCAGTAAAAACCTTAGTAAATTGAAAATTATGAAAAAAATATAATTACACCTGGGTCTCGTTTTATGCAATAGATAGGTTCCGCAGAAAACCCGCATTAAAAATAGACTTAACTTACCTTGAAAAATGGGGAATAGGTTCTGTAATTTTCAGAAATGGCATAAAAGCAAAGCAACAAGAAAAAATTACTTTAAATTTTAATCATTATCACTATTTGACAATATGCGTGCATTTGTGAATTGGTAAGAAATCAGATTTGTCACAAGAGCAACTACAACTAGTGCCACTTTCAGTCTTGTGCTGTGTTAATGGTTGACAATGTATTGGTGATTAAACTTTGAGACGATGATTTTAAAAAAGCTCACAATATCCAGGCATATAACTATTTAGCTCTCATTGGAATTTAAGAGGTTGTTCATTGCAGGAAACTCTCAGATTTCAGTATTTTATGATGTTTGTCTCACACATCAACCTAAAATCTATGATTAACTGATTTTTATTACTGAAATAAATTTTAAACGTTCACATTTTGTTTCTATATTAAAAAAATGAGATTGCAATCAAAACAAAAAGCTTACACATTATCATTCGAAAGATTATTTTCAGTTTACAAAATCAATAAAATCTTCATTATTTATTTTAAAAATCTAATAAGATTATTTATTTCTGTTATATCTAACAAAATACGTTTAAAAGTTTAAAATTTTTGAATATTTATTGCAATATTTTTATATGTAAGTATAAATCTATTTATCATTATTTACTCATTAGTATAAGTAGGTTATTTATCTAGAAGCTAAGATTCTAAATATAGCTTCAGGGCAAATTCACATTATATTTTTTGGGGAAAAAAAAGTATTTCAAGTCAAAATAAGTTAATAATTTAAATTTTTTTGATATCTAATGAATATAGTGAAATATGAAAGATATTAAGAAGAAACATGAATCACATTAAAATAATCTGCATAAAATGCAACCCAGGTGTACTATATTATTGAAAAATGGGAGGGGAGGGGGCAAGACCTAAAATATGTATTCTTTTCAAGCAAAAGGTGTATTCAAAAAAATAAATATCAAAGAAAAATTTCTCTATAATAAAATGAATAAAAACAAAATACATAAATAAAACAACAAAATAAATAAAATTATTACAAGCACTGATTATAAGTGTGGTAGATGATGATGATGTGGACCACCTGATGCATGCTGGTTCAGCATAAAATATGTATGCTAGTGATCATTAATCCTTTTCATGTGTGTAGTCATGTATATCAGTTGTATGAGATAGAGTGGATGGATTGAGGTAGCTTGAAAGTCTTTTTGAATACTTGAAAATATAAATACATGAAAAAAAATCAAGAGAAAAATAACACTGAAAATACATACTGTAAACCATAAGTAATTCAAGATCTTTAAGCAAAGTTAAAATTGTCTAACCTAAAACTGAAAAATTGCAACAAATGAACAATAATATAAATGAAATCATGATATATCTTACCTATTGCAGGATCAAGTTAACATTACAGTGATCTATGATCGGCCTGATTTTATAAATTCTAACATGCTCTTTACTAATAATTGGTGGCATGGATTTATTGTCACTGAAATGCAAGTTATTTATAATTTCATAAAATCAATCTTGAGTCATAACTTTAGCAAGTACCAGTTGATGCAGAAATTCATTTTTTAGACCAAATAAATTTGAACCTTGGCATGCGTGACAGAGAACATACATAAAATACCATGCCAAAAAATACATTCAACTCAGTGGTGACACATTGACCCACTTCGGTACTGCTTTCCATTCTGAAGCATACCTATTGCTTTCAGTACAAATAGTCATATAATTTCCTATCAAAAATAAATAAAAAAATCAGTAATTTAGCACTCACAGGTGATGGGAATCTTTACTTAGTAAATGTTCTGATTTGTATGCGTGGTTCATTAACATTACTAAGAAATGAATGCGAATCATGTTAAGAAGGAGGTCCGGGCATCGGTTCAGTTACTATCCTAACAGATGACTTTATAAAGCTTTTCTTTCTTTTTCTGGATACTTCTGCTTCTCCATCATCTGATAAATCACAATCATATGATGAGTTGCTAAAAGAAGAGGCCTTAGAAATACACGCATCAAAAATGGGAAATTCTTTATCCACATCAGACTTAGAATCAAACTGAAATTCATTGGCGAAAGTAGCCATTATTACAGCTAAAAATAATTTATGTTCACTAAATGTAAGAAAATGAGAAAAATAAAAAAAATCATAAATCGACCTTTCATCGCAGAGAAAAAAATACTTACATGTAAAGAAAAGAAGATGGAGGAAAAAATGAAAAAAAAAGACCCATAAGTGACTTTTACCGTTTCTGAGCAAACACAGTTGAAAAGGGATAAGGTATTCATATTATTAAAATGTGATAACTTAAAATTGTAATCACTTATTGTATTTTATATGACAATTGAAATATATTCATCAATTGTACTGCACATCTGAGTGCAAATACTGTGTCATATACATATATAAATAAATTTTAAACATGTATTTTTATATGATTCAAATATGTCTAGAAATTATACCGCATGTCTGTGTGCAGATATGTTTTATATTGGCACATATATGTAAAACACAATGTAATAACGAATTTTGTATATTAATCAAAATCAGAAGGCTTATATGTGTATAGCTGTATTCTAGAGACCTTAATATCATTTTTTTTGTTAATAAGCTTGTATTCCATTGTTAAAATTATTCCAGTGACTTAATTCTAAATGGTTTTTAGATTACATGTTGCATCATCTCTTGTTCACAATAACAGTTATAGAACTTGTGTTCTCTGAGCTAGATTTATACATATATGGGTATCTAGTGATGATGATGATATCCTGGTTGGCATGAAGAACTTAAAGTCCCATGCACTATATTTTTTTTTAGTTTAGGATTTATAATAATTTAAATTTAGTGGTCAATACATCAATGGTACTAAATGGCCAGAGCACTGATGATGATCATCATGTTTTAATACCCTAGCATTATAGTTTTTATGGTTGTATATTCTATGGATTAACATTTAAGTTTGTGCATCCAAATTAATGTTTAAATAATTGCCCCAAGCTGGCAAAGTCTAAATAGTTGGCCTAGTCTACAGTAGATCCATTTCAAATCCAGTCACCAGATTGACTGTTGATTTATTTTATTGATCATTCATGATAATGAATGATTATTATTTATTTGTAATGTTAGTGAACTTAATTATATTTATAGTTACTTTACTGAGTTAACTGGGCTGATCTCTCAGAGTGATCTCAGTGATCTGCCATGCTCATTATTTAAATAATTACTTTATATCATTACTTTATATTTTATATTAAATTTCATTATGAGATGTTTTGTTATTTTGAGGATGACTGCCACCACCCCATCCCATTATTATATATATATATAAAAGACACAATTCATCTTAAATTTTCAGCTGAAAAAAGAAGGAATATGAAAATATTTCAAAACAATCCATTAAAGGGAGTTCAATGTCTAAGGTTCTGTAAAATGGTATAAAAAAAATTAATAATGATATAAAAAAATATGAGAATTGACAAAGAAAGTTATAGAAGAGAATAAGTTTCAAAAAAATAAAATAACATTTTAGTATTGAAATAAAATTTATTTCAGCAATTAAAAGAAAAGATGAAATTATTGTTATAAATAGGGATATCATGAAATGTGTGGAAGAATTGTTCAAAGAATTATAAACTAATAAAAAACAAGAAATAAAGAAACAATTACAATTATGTCTTCTGAATTAAATTGTATTTTAAATAGAAGACATTCAATTAAATCTATGAAGAAGAGAGAAACACCAGGAAGTAATGAAATTATTAGTGATAACTTAAAAGAAACACACAAATAGAAAATTGGTTACAAAACTATATACCAAATGTTTAAATGATAAAGATGGACCAGATAATTGGAGATATTTTAAAAAAATATTAAAAATGCTAGAAATTACAAATCTAACAGTCTTCTACACAAAACTATTATCAAAATTATTATAATTCATTTGTTTCACATCAAAATTTCCATATGTGAAACTCATTAACTATTGACTTTAATCTGGTAAATTCTTGGAAATGTCTCTCAATTTTACAATGAAGAGTTATTATTTCCTCATAATATTTATCTTTGACAAATGTACATCATTTTTTTTTTTTTTTTACAATTTATCAGAAACATTTTTGAAATATTTCAATTCAATCTTCATCACTAGACAGAAAACAACATTAACTTATTTTTAAAAATATTAAAATATCCAAACATTTCAGTTATTGTTTTGTTTCTTTGTAGAAACTGTAAATTCAATTGATTACTATGGTTAATTATGCTGATAATGAAACTAAATCCACCAATCATCATTGTCACTAAGTTTAATATACACTTGATTTTAAAAAAATATTTTACCTCTTCTAATAGATTCTTGAATCTTTGTAGAAATATTCCTCAATTTAACCAACTAACAACATCTGCATAATACAGCAATTTACCATACTTAGATTCATTTTCTAGTTGAGCCTGAAACATTCTTATCTGAAGTCTTTTAGCTCAAACAGAGTTCATAATTATCATGCAGATTATTATAATGTGACACAAATTTAATATTTTACAACAGAGGGCCTGCTGGTAAATAATGCTATGATATGAAAGGAAATCATCATCTCTGGTATATGTAAAAGTCCACTGATTACTCTGGTCATGGATGATGCATTATCAATTGTTATTGATGCAACTTCATAAATTTGATTTTTTCACCCCTCGTATATTTTTTAAAATGCAGAAAAATATCTCCATCTTGTGTTTTATTGTTAAAAATAATATTAATTTTTTTTTGACATTTATATCCTTAAAACCTGTTCTAAAAATATAAATTTGGGAATAACAAATACATCGGAAGATTCATCAAACTGTAAGGAAAAACAAATACAATTAGTCATGTCTGGTTAATTTGGTTAGTTGTTCAACCAGATCAGAATTTATAATTTCTATACAGCTTGTGACAATTCACAAAAATGTTGTATTCTTTAATTGTTAAAATAATTAATTTTTTGTTCTTGAATGAATAAAATAATGAATAACAGAATTCTAAAAATGCTTTATCATTTCTCCATTTGCAAAATATTTCTATATATTTTGTTAATACATACATAACTCATACAAAATGATGGAAGTAATATAATTTTCTACTTCTTCTTTTCCTAAGTATTGATTTCTATTATATCATACCATTTACACCTTTTTAGACACTTTATCAATACTTTTATTTGTATTAAACTAACAGTTTCGACTGTCCTGCAGTCATCATCAGAGCTACAATATTCAAATATATAATTATACAATTATTACACTTATCCACATATTGATATACATAATTAAATACACAATATAAACAAAAATAATTATACATTTTAATGTTTTACCTTTTAAATAATTTTATCAACATTTTATATTAATTTATTTTATATCACTTTATTTTATTTTTTAAAAATATTATTTAATATAATAATTATAACTTTAACATTTATTTTACTATTTAATGTATATTATTATCATTTTTCTTATATTATAATTATATATTTGAATATCAAAACTGTTAATTTAATACAAATAAAAGTATTGATAAAGTGTCTAAAAAGGTATGATATATACAAAATAATGAAACTATTGTGGCTTTAGATTTAATAAAATATAATTAAATTTTTTTAAGTTTTATTTATGTAATTCATTTTTAATGGAAAATCTTTATCAAAAACATGCATGAAAATGTCTTTCAACCTTTCCTTTTTTATAAGTAGCCACTTGCATGGCATATATAACATATATCTTGCATTTAACAATGTAAAAAAAAAACCCTGTTCTTCCTATTCTATACTGAAATTGTAGATCTTTCTTCTCTTTGAAGTTGTTTCAGACATTACACAACTCCTTTAAAATATGATAAAGTACTAATTTTTCACAAAAAAATAATTAAAATCTGTGCACCTGTTACAATAAAAATTACAGTTAGCAGCTTTGTGTCTAAAAAAATGTACTCGATGCTTCCAGTTATGCCTTTGCATTGTGTAAATATGTATCTCAAATGAAAGCAGTTGTGTCATACAACCCAATCACCAGTAAGTATCTGACTACACACAGCCTCAATTCTAAAGATCTGATTCCCTCATTTGTAGTGAGAATAATGTATTTCTTTTATATTATAATGGTCGACGCAAGCTCACAACCCCCTATCTGCCATGCCAGGGTGCCACTAGGCTATTCGAACTTAGAAAATTTATAAAAGCAGCAGATACATACGGGTGAGGTTCAACTTTTATCTAACCGAAAGCCCCAGTCACTAGCTCATGGAGAAGCTGAGCTTAAAATATCATTCTGTATATTTAAAATTTCTAATTCTTAATTTTAAAATATTATTACTAAAATATATAAGTTACTGCTAAAATTACTTCAAAAAACATTTTACTGCACACACACATTAATATAAATTCTGGAAATTAAATTTATTAAATATACTTGATTTAAATTATATGTACAGTTACTGCTAAAATTAATTCAAAAAACATTTTACTGTGCACACACACATTAATATAAAATTCTGGAAATTAAATTTATTAAATATACTTGATTTAAATTATATGTACAGATGGGTACATTCAATACATTTAATACAATTTTAATATTTTGCTAAGCGTAAATACACTGCATAGAATATGGATTTAACTAACCCAATTCTTATAAATCTAGGCTAAAAGTTTGCATCCAAACCAACATTAGCTTACCAATGCAAAATGAGAATGTTAGCATAACACAATTATGCTGACAGGAATTTATATCTGTAGCATAATATCATCAGAGAAATAATGAATCATGGTGGAAAGGAATGCACATCTTCCCCATAATCATTAACAAATTTCACCAACAGACAGGAACTATCCATTGCCCAATTGGTGATACGAAACAAAATCATTTGAAATATATATAAAAGAGATGCTCTATAAATGGGGATAGCGGTCTTTGCCGACTTACTGCCCCAATCAGAGTGTACGAAAATCAATGGTGTAGGAAATATGTCTATGACCATTGGCTATGCAAGGGCTGCCATTTTGGGCCATGCATTCAGGTGGTTATTATGCCCTGTATGCTAGCGCAATTCAAGGAAACAAGTATCCAATGTGTCTACCCAGATTACATTGACATAAAACATCCGTAAATCTTTCCACCAGCACCGATTCAAGGTATGAAACAATTAGCCCAAAATTAACGAACTATATACCTGTTTTAAAGTTATTAATTTAAATGAAATTAATGTGAATGGAAATGATTGCAAACATATATATATAAAACATATAATAAATAATTTAAAACTTTACTTCGACAGATAAGAAATTTCTTTAAAAATTAAGTGACGTTTAAAATTACCACTTGAAAAAGATATTATATAATTAAAATTTATATTTCATATAAAGCAAAAGTTCATACTTTCCAATGTTATAGGTTTATTGAAGTCCGTCTATATGATTCTTAAAACAATACACAACTCCATTCGAAAGTCCTTCCATCTCATATTAATATTGTTCTTGGAAAGACAAGTCTGTTGTTTGCTACTTTCTGGGAACCATCATTCTGGAAACCACCTCAGCTGGTGCAAATACGGGAAACAATTTATTGTGTGACCCCTATATTTTGGAGATCCACAATACATGTATAAAATATGTTTAAATAATATGCAATCAGCAAGAGCAATCCAAATCTAGCAAAAGTTTTCTTTTTATATCATTTTGAATTTCTTATTATCAAATTCCAAGATCCATCTTTCCGGGCTTGGGGCTGTTCTTATTTTTGATGATGATTTTTTCTCTGTGGATTGTCTATTCATTCACATCGTTATGGGCCAGCTTTCTTTAGAACAAGAACTCAAAATTTTATCACTAGTATTTTTTAATTGATCTCTTATCTAACTTATAATCGGTTAAAGGTCCAAGGGCCTGTTTGCTATTTAGAAAATCATTTTCATTCTAAGATTAAATTAACAGTTTATTTATTTTATTCTTATAAAAAAAAATAATAATAATAATAAAAATTTTATTTAAATTAATATATAGAATGTACAGATGACACACTAATTATATAATTATTTAAAGTTAAAAATTTAAAAAACAAAATTGTTTTTATGGTGTTACATCATTTTCAAATAAAAGTGGAAAAGATCCATAAATAAAATCACCCTCAAATAGAAATATATAAAAAAAAATAATAAAAATTTTATTTAAATTAATATATAGAATGTACAGATGACACACTAATTATATAATTATTTAAAGTTAAAAATTTAAAAAACAAAATTGTTTTTAATAATTTCTATTTGAGGGTGATTTTATTTATGGATCTTTTCCACTTTTATTTGAAAATGATGTAACACCATATATGTATCACATTACAATATCAATTACCATTATTTTTCTTAATTCAAGTAGTAACTCCAAAGTTTCTTGGTGATCCACTGTGGATTGAAATCAATGACTTGCTACCCTGATCTAGCTTTTGGTAACAATATCACAAATTGACTAAAAGTTATGAATGTATTTGATTGCAAACTACAAGAATTATTGATGGTAGTTGAATCTGCGAAAAAATTGAATACTTTAAATAACCAGCACAATCAAAAATAAATAACAGAAAAGGCTGTAGTAATTGTTAGAAAAAGCTGCCAAAATTAAGATATTTTAAAGGTGCTAAACAGAAATTACAAAAGGTATTCTGAAAAAATAAAAAAACAATATCAAAAACAAAATTTACTGTGGCATTGGAAAAGCAAATAAGATCTTGAAAAAAAAAAAAAAAACAGCTATACTTTAGATTTGTAATATCAAAAGAAAATTCCAGCCAAGACATTTATGGAAAAATGCCAATGAATAGATTATAACAAATAAAAAAAAATTAAATATACAGGAAACTAAACGACAAAGGTATGATTACTGAAAATGTCAGCATTATAGACACAAAAATTCAAATATTTTTCCTTATAAGGATAAAAAATTTTAATGCCATTTCAGCTGGACTACATTATTTTATAATTTAAGATTGGATATTTCAAATTCAATGCCAAAATCATCTTTACTTAAGTAAGTCCTTATGAATTTTTGATTTAAAACATTATGCTTTCTCTTTATCTAGTAATAAAAATTTATTTATCATTTATAATATTACAATCACAATATCAGGAATATACTGCAATCTCATATATATATATGCTAAAGAAAACTCTATTTTTCTAAAATCTAATAAAAAATATGTTAGGACTTGTTTATTAGAAGTTACTTTTGTCATTATCTAGGCCAATCATTAATATCAATATTTATTATAATATTTATTACAATAGATAATTATATTTATTTATCAAATGATAATATTTTCACTCTCACAAACTCTTGTTCTCAATTTTAAAGTTGGGTGAAATCATTGCCAGATAAATGAGACCCTAAATTACACTCATTCCATTCTATATATTTCCAAATCAAAAATATATCATTTTTGTAAATACATCAAAGTTTACTATTCCATGATGAGAAAAAAAAAAAAAAGCAATATAATAAAAACATGAAGATTATAGTTTAGTATGTAAGGCAAAATAAAAAATATATATATTGGATATTTTAAACCTTGTATCCACTCCCAACACACATTGATAATATAAAATTTAAAAAAGAGAATGTTTAAACTAGAACAATTCTTGATTGATTAATAAAACATTAAAATAATTGTTTTGAATTAATTTTAAATATTGATTAAAATTTGTTTAACCGGTATTCTGTTTTTACTCCTATAAATGTCAAGAATTGCTATTTCTTAATTACTTTTCACTCTAATTTTAAAACAACTTCCTAATTAGAATACAAAATGCTATATATATATAAAATCAATATATTAATTTGGGAAAAGATCAGACTCTGATAGATCCCCCCCCCCCCACAATAAAAAACTTATGACAGAAATTCATGGTAATAGTATATATTTCATTTGTTTTTAAACAGATCTTTCTAATATATCTTACAATTTATCTTTAAACCTACAATAGATAATTATTCTTTTTTCAAATATTTATTTGATAATCAATTATAAGAATTACCAAATGATCCTAACAATAAATAACTTTATCAAAAAATTTTATGTGATTTTTTTAAATTAAAAGCCAGAATTTTAATTAATGATTTCATCATAACATATTGATTTTATTTAAAGTTATATGTTTAACTTACATAAGCAGCTCACTCACCAACATATTTCATTTTATCTATAACATTAATATATATATGTGAAGGTTTGTTTGTTTATTATTACCTTATAACTGACAAATATTGCAGTAATCTTAATGAATCTTGCACAATTTTCTTTCTTTTTTGTGGAGAATTACTTAAAAAACTTTAATAGTAATAATAACAAGTCAGATGTCACATGACTTATATATAGCTTGCACTTACAAATATGTAAAATTAAGAGCATGCTAATAGCTCTAAACAAGCTTTTTTTTTTTTTTTATTTATGATAAATGCTACTACAAGAGAAGGCATTCAAATCATTTTTAACTTGGATTGTCCCCATCCCCAGACTGGTTTCGACCTATGGGTCTCTTCAGTGAGGAGTTGGGACATTAGATCTAAAAAACCAACTCAAGCAAAGCATTTATCTAAAAGATAATTGTTAGAAGAAGATCTGAAACTTTTAGACATCTACATGTCTTTAAAGTCAGCTCTCCAATTCAAAAAATCATATGGGCCTGAACTTAATTCAGATACTCCATATATTAGTAGGCTTAGCTCTTTAATTTAGCTAAAGCCACAACAGCAAAATAATAATAGCAATAATAACAAGTCAGATGTCACATGACTTATATATAGCTTGCACTTACAAATATGTAAAATTAAGAGCGTGCTAATAGCTCTAAACAAGCTTTTTTTTTATATTTATTTATGATAAATGCTACTACAAGAGAAGGCATTCAAATCATTTTTATCTTGGATTGTCCCCATCCCCAGACCGGTTTCGACCTATGGGTCTCTTCAGTGAGGAGTTGGGACATTAGATCTAAAAAACCAACTCAAGCAAAGCATTTATCTAAAAGATAATTGTTAGAAGAAGATCTGAAACTTTTAGACATCTACATGTCTTTAAAGTCAGCTCTCCAACTGAAAAAATCATATGGGCCTGAACTTAATTCAGATACTCCATATATTAGTAGGCTTAGCTCTTTAATTTAGCTAAAGCCACAACAGCAAAATAATAATAAATTTTTATTAAACGCTCACTATTATTTCAGTAATAGTTTTAACAAGGCTGTAAACCTTAGCAATGAGCGTCTGAAAAAATCGTCACTAGGGACCTCTGCATGTGTTTTAAAGACCTACAGAGGTCCCTAGTGACGATTTTTTCAGACGCTCATTGCTAAGGTTTACAGCCTTGTTAAAACTATTACCAAAATAATAATAGTAATAATAACAAGTCAGATGTCACATGACTTATATATAGCTTGCACTTACAAATATGTAAAATTAAGAGCGTGCTAATAGCTCTAAACAAGCTTTTTTTTTTTATTTATGATAAATGCTACTACAAGAGAAGGCATTCAAATCATTTTTATCTTGGATTGTCCCCATCCCCAGACCGGTTTCGACCTATGGGTCTCTTCAGTGAGGAGTTGGGACATTAGATCTAAAAAACCAACTCAAGCAAAGCATTTATCTAAAAGATAATTGTTAGAAAGCCACAACAGCAAAATAATAATAGTAATAATAACAAGTCAGATGTCACATGACTTATATATAGCTTGCACTTACAAATATGTAAAATTAAGAGTGTGCTAATAGCTCTAAACAAGCTTTTTTTTTTTTATTTATGATAAATGCTACTACAAGAGAAGGCATTCAAATCATTTTTATCTTGGATTGTCCCCATCCCCAGACCGGTTTCGACCTATGGGTCTCTTCAGTGAGGAGTTGAAACCGGTCTGGGGATGGGGACAATCCAAGATAAAAATGATTTGAATGCCTTCTCTTGTAGTAGCATTTATCATAAATAAAAAAAAAAAAGCTTGTTTAGAGCTATTAGCACGCTCTTAATTTTACATATTTGTAAGTGCAAGCTATATAAAAGTCATGTGACATCTGACTTGTTATTATTACTATTATTATTTTGCTGTTGTGGCTTTAGCTAAATTAAAGAGCTAAGCCTACTAATATATGGAGTATCTGAATTAAGTTCAGGCCCATATGATTTTTTCAGTTGGAGAGCTGACTTTAAAGACATGTAGATGTCTAAAAGTTTCAGATCTTCTTCTAACAATTATCTTTTAGATAAATGCTTTGCTTGAGTTAGTTTTTTAGATCTAATGTCCCAACTCCTCACTGAAGAGACCCATAGGTCGAAACCGGTCTGGGGATGGGGACAATCCAAGATAAAAATGATTTAAAAACTTTAGTAATTTGTAATGTGTTAGAATTTGTAATGATATCATAAAAATGCAAAAAGAAGAGAGCACAGATTGATGTTGCAGCCTGCAGCCACATATTTAACTTGACTTGTAAGTGCAATATGAAAAAAAAAAAAAATCATATAAAAATTTCATAGTTTTTGAGATACTTCTGTTGATTTGCAATATAAAAATGCATCAAAATTGTTTTCATTTGCAGGGAAATATTACATAAATACATAAGCCATAGGAACAGCATTAGCATTTATGAACAATTTTTAGAATTTCATTTTAAATAGATTTCTCCTGTGATAAATTGTTTTAAAATGGCTCAGAAATTTTAATATACGGGTATGGTATAAATGAAATTTAATTAACTTATCTGTTTCCAGAAAAACATAACAAACAGAGTATACACATAAACTTAATGTGAGATAAGCTACTGCTTACTAAAATTTTTTGATGGTAAATGGAGGTAACATTTTATTATACACATATATTTTAAATTAATTAAATTTTGTTTCAACCTTGTATTCAATTTGGCACTTGTAAGTAGAACATAAAAAAATATCAAGTTAAATTTCATAATAAAAAGTTACACTTTTTGCGATACTGCTGTTAATAACTCAGGGATTATTATTTACTATATAAAAATGTGTTGAAATTGTAACCATTTTCAAAAAAAAGCTGCAAGAACAGAATTATCATTTACCATCAGTTAAACTACTGATCTTGATCAACTTTTAGGATTTATTTTAAAAAGATTTGTCACATAATAAACAGTTTTAAAATAGCTCAGAAATTTTAACATGTGAGTATGATATAAATGAAATTAAAAATGATCTATTCAAATTAAACACATTTTATTTGACATGCAACAGTATTTACAAATATGCATTATAATAATCATTTTAATTGCTGTTAATAACTCATATATTATTATTTCATGTAAATATTAAATATATTTTAATAATCAACTATATTATATTCTTTTAAGATTTGCAATCAACAAGCAGATTAAATAATAGAGCAATAAAACAATCTATTATGTCTATCTATTATATATATAAATTTGAAAATTGGTCTGTTATTTAAAATACTGCACCAACTTTGATGAATTTTGCATGATTTTCTTTCTTTTTTTTTAGATTTTTGCTTTATGGTATTTAATTGTTTTTAAAAAAAATTGTTAATTTTCTACTAATGCAAACAAAGTCATGAGAATAGTTAGTATGAGATAAAGCATTTTTTAAAACAACAAAAGTTTTGTCCCCCAAATCTTGTCTAAATACATACTATTTAATTTTTGTTCATTTCTATATATTTGTATTTACTTCTCTTCTGGCACACTTTAAAAAAAAATTACTTCTTTCTCAAAAATATTTACTATCTTACTAATTCCATGTTATATTAATCCAATTTCTACCTCTCTTTAATAATCCTGTTTTCATATTTTTCCAGTTCTGAAAGTATATTATATATTTTTCTAAAACATCAAACTTTATCTTGACCAAAAAAAAAAAATATATATTTTTTTAAAAATGCAACTAAAAAGCATGTGAAATTGTTAAGTTATTATTGATTTTCAAAAAATAAAATATAATTAGAATACAATGGAGTTTTTATTTTTATATCACAATAATTTTTATAGATTTCTTCAACTGTCAATTCTGACAATATTTTACTTTAGAATTGTATTCCTTTTAAGAGAGACTTTATCTTAAATTATTATTTCTCTTTCATTTATTTTTAATCAAATTTTACATACTGTTTAATTTTAAACTTTAAATTTTCCAATATATAATTTTTGTTTTTTGAAAATTTTTGTATTAAAATTTAACTTATCTGTAGTTTTAAAAATTCAATTGGAATAATTTTTTTTTTTAATTTCAATATTGACAAGATATTAAATAATATTTAAAATTAAAAAAATAGCAAGATAAAAAATAAATAAATTGAGATTGCAAATGAAATTAAAACTAAAACATGACTTTATAGTTTATTTTATTTTTTAAAAAGTAGAAATATTTAAAAAAAGTCAATATATAAAAATAAAAAAATCTAATCAGATGAATGTACATTTTTCTATTATAAATAATAAAGAGCAAAGGCAGTTAGTAACAGCACTCAATTTATAATCATTAAAGTATGGTCATTGAACTAGTTTGTATATATCTAATCAAAATGACTTGAATTCAAAACGTTATGATGTTAAAATGTTTTAAGACAATAGCCGGACAAGCATATATATAAAATAAGAGATTTAAAATGAATACAACATTGTAGACCACATCCAAAATTTAAGAAAAGTAACATTAGAATTATTGATAATGAAAAGATACTTGACTCTATATGCATTTTATGGTTATATTGTCAATTACTGAAAGATATTTATCAAAATGTAAAAGGTGTAATTAGATGATTCTACATAAAGTCAATGGGAGATCCCAGCAGTATGATTCCACTTCTCTATTTTATAGCAGTTTTATAACACCTATTTTTAAATTAAAATGAAAAGCGAAAGAAATAAAGATAAATGTAGATTATATAAATCACAGAGATTTATAATTGAAGTGATTACTCACACAAATAATATTTTCATAATTGCAGAAAATATTGAAAAAGCTATCACACAAAAGTGGAATTAAAGATAAATACAAAAGAAATATTTAATGACTTAGGAAAAAAAACCTGAGTAATAATAAATTACAAGAAGCTACCAAATATAAATATCTTAATTAAATAAAACATACGGAAATATATTGGGCAAAAATAATTATAGAAACAAATTTGGTATAAGAGCTTTTGATAGACATCATCATTTTCAACCATTATTAATCCACTGCGGAAAATGCCAGCCAAAAGATCAAGGCAAGACTCTGCTCGAAGTTATTTCTTCTTTTTATACCCACGACCAGTTTTGATATTTCTCTGTGCATATATTTTTTTTATCTTTTGTTTTGTTATCAGAGGCAAGATTTCTATTTTTTTTTGTCCACTAGAGAGAGCCTGGGATTCCAGTTTTTGCTGTTTCAGGCTCCCTGTTCTATTCAGCAAAGTCATAGTCCATTGTTGGATTCATAAACAAAAAGGTTACCAAAATGTAAGTGAATGTCTGCTTTATTATTTTTCCATCTTTAGAAGAAATTTTGAAACAGTTTTCATTCAATGATAATTGAAATTATCCATCGTTCCGTTTTATGTAAATGGATGCCATTAGAAAGAGACAAAAGCTACCTTAAATAATTCTTGGAATCATTAAAATATATAAACCTTTTAAAAATAATTTTAAATGAAACCAAATATTTCTAAAAAGAATAGACACTAGAAATCCTAATTTTATTAATAGAATAAACAGGAAATTCATTTGCACATCAAATCTCATAGAAAACACGGAATATAATATGTTAGCAATGATGGTTTTAAGAATTTTATCTTTGCATGAGATTTTAGCAGTGTTAAACAAGTTTCAATTATTAATTTGATCTCAATTTTGGAAGTGAACATTATAGAAAATAACCTAAGCTATCGCCCTGCTCAAAAATCAGATTTCTCCGATGATCAGGACAGAAGTTATCACTCCCCTTCCGGTGGATTGCCCCCCCCCCCCCTAAAAAAAATCAATAAATAAAAATTTTTCAAATCAACACAGAACTACAATGAAGTGATTCCTGAGCTAAAAAATAATGATCTAAAGACAAAAATGAGTACAAATGATGTTTTAGACCTAAACAGAAACTTTGAAGCTACAAATTAATCATACTTTTCAAGCAATAATTATTGAGAATTTTCCAAAGTTTAACAACAAACTTTCAGATTATACTTGTATCATTCGTTACTAACCAAAACCTAAAATTCAATCAAAAAAAGCAGATCCCAACTAGTATCAACAAAGAAAAATCATTGTGAACCCTGAAGGACTTTGGTTGGTGGGTTTGGCAGCTGCTGTGAACATTTGCAGACACAGGAGTCTGATGATGATCAAGGGCAGATGTTCAGCTCCATTGACCTCAGTGTGCAAGATGATATGGACACATTATTTATTCCCATGGTGTGCATGTAAATCCAGCTTGATTTCAAGACTACATGAATTAAATGTTGTATTGGTGGGTGTGAGTTGCACTCCTTTTCCTCAAGTGTGGTGATAGTGGTTATAAGGGGTTTGGTTCATTTGGAGGGATGGTCGACGATCATTGTCTAGCCCGGGAAAACCTGCTGGGAGGGTGAAAGCCACTACCTTCATATGGACTTTGCCACGAAGGGCTACTGCACCCCTTGATGGATTATTTGATAGGTCAGTGTTCATTTGCACTCACTATCATTAGATTTCATTTGTTAGTTTTAAATTTAGTGCATTTGTAAAGCGGTTGGTCTATTTTGAGCCACCATCATTTTTTTTTGTAACATGGATGTTCTGTTTTGTGGGCATGGGTCTGCACGCCCCCCTTTTTCTTCAGGGGTGGCTGGTTGTAGACATTAGGTATCTGGTTTATGGTGTGGGCTGTTAACAATTTTGCCACTGCCCAGAACACCTGCTGGGGGGCTACACAGTCAAAGTTGGTGCTATTCCTGCTCTGGCTGACTGCTGTGTCTCAGGCTGGTTTTGGGCAGTGTCGATCTGGTTCTTTACTTATTACTTCTTAGTTTTACCCAAGTTGGCTTTCCAAATCTGGGCAGGTAGATCGATTGTGGTCCCTGCTCATTTGGACTGCTAATTGGGAGGCAGAGGTATTCAGAATTGTCTTGACATGGCTCGGCTATGGTTTGAGAGTCTATTGCTTGGTGAACTTGGGCCTTGGACCTCGCTGCCTGTTGTGGTGGTTGGCACAATGCTGGACTTCACTCATTCAGCTGAAGCATTTGAGTCTTCGCTTCGGGGCCCCAGGGGTGAGACCATTGGGTGGTGGTTAACTTCTTGATGGCCGGGCCATGTGGATCCACATACAGATACACATTAATCACATTACAGCAATGTTTATGAATGTAATTATTTTTGAACATATGTACATTTTATCTTGTTACATTGAATCACTGTGTAATCCTCAATGGGTAAGTGTACCCAAAATTTTTGTAGTCTTTTATTAATAAAGGTTACTTTGAGAAAAAAAAAAAGATTTCTATTTTTTTTTCTTTCTGTTTAGCTACTAAGATTTCCTTTTTTTTTTTTTTTATAAATCCCTTAGGAGCCATATTAAATTATTGGTAAAACTCTGATCATAATCACTTATGTTTGGAATGTCTTTCTTTTATTTATCTGGATCAATAATCTGTATGCATTTCTATTCCCTCCAATTTTAACTTTAATTAAATAGATAATATCCAACATAAATAACTTTCATTGTACATATCCAAAAAAATGAATTTCATAAAAAAAGTATTTATTGAACTATTTCTAATTTTTTTTCAACTTTTAAATATTACTCTATGCCAACACTTGAACCATACATATAAATATACAATTCAATATGCTGGACCTTAAGTCCATTTAAATACAAAGAAGAGGGATAGGCAGAGTATGGGCTGAATATGTAATATAAAATATAAGTATATTATACATACTTTTAAACTAAATGTAATTATAGAGTATTTGAACACAGACTTTCAAGCTCTCTTTTGTCATTCACTCCATCTTTATAATATAATAAATAAATAAATATAGTAAATAAATAAAAAGATCACTTAAATCACATCACATTCAAATACCCAAATTACAGGCGGAGTATAAGTTTTAGTCATTGACCAAATGGGATTTTTCTTTTTCTTGATATTATTCAGTTGAAATTTTAAATTCTTAAATCCATATATTATATCAATGTGCTATATTACATAGGTCATTTCAATAGTGGATTTCATTAAATTCTTTCACTTTTAATAATAAGAACTATATACACACATTGAAGTTTTTTACATCTTGGTATAAAAAATTTTATGCAAAATTACCTTATTCTTTTTTCTTTTTAGAGTAGGACAATTTGTCAGTCAAATTTTATAGATTCATAAGGTCTATTTCTGTTTCTTTTAGTTTTTATAATGAAAAGCATTGTCAATTTGTAGATAATACTGCATTTATAACCTGAAAATGATTTTATGTATTATTTCAATTATTGTTACAGGTAGTATGTGTTATGTATATATACATTTTTTGGATATAAAATTACCTATTTTCAGAATGATCACTCTGAATTACAACTCCATTTATGTTTTCATTCACTTTCAGAAAAACATGACTATCCAAATTCGGTTGCAACACTGAAAAAAATATTAAAAATAAAACTATTAAAATATTTATTTCATTAAGATATATTTGTATATTATTAGTCCAGGAGTTGGCAAACTATGGCTTGTGAGCTACATGCACTCTTTGATCCCAATCTCGTGATTCTTTTTATCATAATAAACGTAAAGATATTTTTTATTTCCTTTTGTAATTTGTAAATAAATATTTTGATGACTTTAGAAAAAGAAAAATGCACTTTACAATGTTGTTTATTGAATTCAGCCTTATTATAGCATAGTAATTATTTTATGATGAATGTTTAAATATTACAAATTTGTTAAAAAATCAAACTTTCAAAGTAATTTTTTGTTTTTGTTTGTTTATTTTTAAGAGAATTTTTATTTTTATTAATTTGTTCTATTAAAATAAATGTTCAAATATATATATCCACAGCCAATCTGAAATTCATATTTTTCATTCTTTCATTATTGGGGAGAGGAGGTAGATATTTAAACAAAATGACTCTTCATATTAAAAAGTTTGCCAAACCCTGCACTAGACTAACATAAAATAATATTGTGACCATTATATAAATTAAATTACATAAAAAATAAACAAATAATTAATTGTCAAAGACATTTTAACAGTAATAATGTGTATGGTTAGCATTTTAAATGTATATTTTGGAAATAGAGCCTTTAAAAATCCTTACAGGACCAATTGCTTTTCGAAAAAGCTTTTCAAAAGAGAAAGAGAAGCTATTATTCACCTGTTGTGTGCTGGCTAGCTTGTAAATATTTCATTTAATGAAGTTGTAGATGTGTGTACAGGTTGATCAGTATAGGCAATGTTGAATCAATCCAAAAATAATAAATGCAAAAAAGAAAAATTAGTTTACAGAAAAAAGCAACATACTAATTAGCATTTCAAGAGAATTTAACATTATGCAAATTAGCAATTGTATTAAATGCCTCTAGAATTTTTAATAAAGAAAAAAAAAAGAAATTAGATACTCTAAATAGAGTGAAAACTAATTATGCAGAGTAAACCAATATTAGCAGCGAAATTGAATTGCACTAAAAATCTAATCAGACTAACTCAAGATTGTATGTGAGCAGTAAGGTGCTTAATTAAATAGTAATTAAAATGACAGTTAAAATACTAGAATAAAAAAAAAACCCAGATATATGATGTATAGTTGTCTTCAGTTGTAAAGATATATGTATATATGAGTTATCTTCAGAGATATGAACTGTGATCAAGATGGTATTATGTTCGACTAACAAATTGCCATTTGATCTACTAATATTATTGTTAATCAGAATAAAATAAACTCTTGAAATTATAAATAAACTTGGGCTGTTTGTTTATTTAAACAATTTACATATATTATCTGATTGCCATATTATAGTTGGCCCTGGATATATTATGTGGCACAGTTAGTGAGAAGAAAAGTACGCTTGTGAAACAGTATATGATGCAGTTAAAATTGATTAACTGTAAAGATTATTACACAGTAGTCTTACAACCTGAAAGATTATCGATACATATTAGTGATTAGAATAACTCAAGACATATATGCAGAACAATGTAACAACGACCTTCAATGTAAAAAAACTGGGCTAGTGGCAGATATACATAAATCATGTATAAAAACACATGCTCATGAATGGAATAATTGACAAGTTGAAAGTCACCATCAATTTATATGATCCAAAGTCGCTTAAAGAATTATTAATAAAATTAAATGTCAATGCTTATTTTAACCCAATAACAGTAAAATTACATAACGCATTGTTTCTACAGTACGATGCAATCGTGCAATGAAACTGTACGTGAATACAAGTTAATACTACAGACTTAAGCAAAAGATTGCGAATTTAGGGACTATTACATGAGTATAAATTAATACTACAGACTTTAGTAAAGAATAGCGAATTTAGGAACTATGTCGATGAAATGTTGTTGAACTAATTATTATCAGACATCAGAGATGTGAAGTTTAGGCAGATATTATTGAGCGAGTCTACACTAAAGCATAAGGTTGCTATTGAGTGTGCTATAACCCATGAAGCCATTTTACAATACATAGAAGCCTTCAAAAATGTGACAGATTTAGATACTTCAGAATCCAGTGTAAATAGTGCCATGAAAGAATTTAATGCAGACCCATCCTACTTCTTGTTATTGCTGTGGAAAAACAGGTCATTTTAAATCGTGTAAATTTAAAACAAAAAAATGTTTTAGCTGCAACATGACATATCATCTATCAAAGCTATGTAAAATAAATGACAAATGGGGATTTACTGGATAAAAAGTAAATCAAGGGGAGGAACATTTAAGAGGTTTACAACTAAGAAGTTGAAAAGAAGTGATGATATGCCTAATATGTTAAATGTAAAAGTCGATGGTCAAATGATAGAAATGGAGACGGACAATGGATTGGCAGATATATCATTGATATCACAAAAAAGATTGGACAATAATTCAGAAAAGAACACAAGTTAACATTGAGTATTAGCCCAATATTAGGGTGCAATATAGGGATTAAGATTAACATCGTAAAAAGAGTTAAGTTGGAAGCTGAAATTAGAAATAAATTTTCAAAACTTTTCAAAATGTAACACAGCAGGATTTAAGACAAAACCAAGACATCGAGCTACAACAAGTTGTGTACAGACAAAGAAAGGCCATGTTTGCTCTTAAGCTGAAAGTAAAAAAAAAAGCAATGAATGAATTGAAGAATAAAGTTATGCTTACAGCTATAAAAGTCCATCTGGTTTGCATCTATAGTAGCAGTACTAAAACTGGACGGAAATGTGAAAATATGAAGTTTACAATCAAATTACAGGTAATAAGAACATTAACAAAGGCACATGTCATGTATCTAACATGAAAGAAGAATTAGCATCTCTGCAAAAAAATAAACAGTTCACAAAGCTAGATTTAAAATCAGCATTTCACTGAATTCCAGCTACAAATAGAAAGGCCGAGATACTAATAATAAACATGCAAATGGGATTATTTAATTTTAATAGACTACCATACAGGATAACTATAACACCAAATATCTTCCAAGCAAAAATAGAGAATTTAATCATATTTAGATGACATACTAGTAATTGTTAAAAATGAAGCAGAATTAAGGAAAGATTATACATAGTTTGTGAGAAATTACATAAATTTGGCACAAGATTAACTGCTGAAAAATGTATATGGTCGATGAGGGAAATCAAATTTCTAGGACATATTATTACAGAAAATGGGAAATATCTAAACCCAGAGAGAGTCACAGCCATGAAAAATGATTAAAGACAACAAATGTTATATAATTACAAGAGTCAAGGTTTTCTTAAAGGGTAAATTACATGAGACTACATTCCTTTAAGAGCTTCTAAAGAAAAACCAAAAACGAAAATGAGGAAAACCACAAGACCATGCTTTTTGAAAAATAAAAGAATTGATATTTTCTGAAAATTTACTAGTCCACTATAGTGAGCAACAAGAAATGACTATTACAATAGAAGCTTCTAAATTTGGAGTTGGAGCCATATTATCAGTGCTTTCTGAGATGAACTTCCTGTTACTTATGCTTCAAGAACATTGTCTATGGCTAAGAAAAACTACTGCCAGTTAGACAAGGATGGTTTACCCATAGATTTTGCAGTGAAGACGTTTCATCAATATATATATATGGGCACTCATTTAAAATGTATATTGACCACAGACCATTATTGGGAACATTTAGAAAAAGTAAGAAAACCTGGACCATGCCAATCAGCTAATGTTAAGATGGATAAACATATTAGCAACATATAACTATGAATTGTTCTATAGACCGGGAAAGCTGATAAAGCATATAGATGCTCTCTCTAAAACTCCAGACAAAAGTACATAAAAGTTGAGTGTCTGTGAAATTAATTACATGGATGTGATATAAAGTCCGAAATTTCTAACAGCAAAGCTGTAGCAGAGTGGGCTAAAAGAAATAAACAGTATAGTTATTTAAACAACCAAATAATTTAATTCCCACAAAGTCTGTCAACCTGCCATGAATGCATTCTTATGACAGACAGTATAATGATTCCGCCTGAGGGAAGGAAAAGTGTACTACAGCTATTACACAATTACACAAAGGACACCTCTGGAATAGACAGTACGAAACAGCTTGCTCATTCATATATTTGGTAGCTAGAATTGAATAGTGATACTGAGCAGACAGAAATTGTCTAGTTTACCAACAAATAGCAAATTTATTCATTAAAATATTCCAATTTTGGCTTGAAGCTTTGAGAAGATAGCAACAATTCCATTTAGACTATCCTGAGCCATTTCATGGATATATTTTTTAATAGTCATAGATGCGTATTCAAAGTGGATAATATACAGCCTAGTAAAAGATATAAGTATAAAAAGTATGATAAAAGTTTTAAACGAACTTTTCTCAACGCACAGATCTGTAAGCCATTGAAACAGATAATGGCATGGGTTTCAACTTAGAAAAACTTAACTTTTTTGCTCCAAAGGGAATAAGGTATATATATTGACACCAGCTTATCAACCTCAGTCAAATGAAACAGGGGAGAAGGCATCGGCTAGAAACTATGTTAAATAAACAGGAATATGCCGATATTTATGCAGCATTTACAACAGTGATATTTTATCAGCATTTCACATTCAGTTCTGTTACAAAGAAAGCACCCATGGAATTATTAATGAAATGACATGAAAAAAACACACATTTATTTTAATTCCAGGCAAAGAAAAAAGGAAAGACATAGATTTTGAAAATGTTAAATTTAAAGTAAACCAAACTGTATGGATTAGATATAATTAAGAAAAAATAACTACCAGGAATGTCTGCACAAATGCATGGAATAAAACTGGAAAACGAGTTTGATAACCATATAAAAGGGCAAACTCAAAAATTACAGGATATAATTACTGCTTCATATATGGCTAAAGGAAATGACTGATGTTTCTGCCAGCACAGAGTTAGCAGTAGCAGATAGCTCTTCAGTTCAAAAAGCTATAGAGTTAGATGGTGAATAGAAAAAATAGAGCAGAGAAAAAAAAAAATGCATACCAAAAAAGTGACAAGAGTATTTGTTCTAAATAAAACTGCTTATTTCTAGAGTGAAGAGGAGGTATATCCCGGGCCAACTATAATATGGCAGCCAGATAATATGTAAAAAAAAAGTTTAAATAAACAAAAACAGAAGTATAATAATAATTTCAAGAGTTTATTTTATTCTAAATAACAATATTAACAGAGAGGATTAGTAGCTAAACTGGTGATTTGCTAGTTGAATACAATATTATTCTTGATCATGTAACAGTTCATATTTCTGTAAATAAGTAATAAACACATGTATCTTTACAATTGTAGATAATTCCACATCATACATATATTTCTTTTAATTCCAGTATTGTAACTGTCATTTTAATTACTATTTAAGTAAGCACCTTACTGCTCACACCCAATCTTGAATTAGTCTAATTAGATTTTTACTGCTAATATTTTTTTTACTCTGCACATTTAGTTTTCATTCTATACTTTACTTAGAGCCTTTAACTTCCTTTTTCCTTCTTTTTATTATAAGTTCTGGAGGCATTTTATTACATTTTGCTAATTTTCAAGTTAGATTTTATTGAAATACAAATTAGCATGTTGCTTCTTGCTGTAACCTAATTTTCCTTTTCTGCATATTATTATTTCTAGAGTGAATCAACATTGCCTATACTGACCAACCTGTACACACATATACAACTTAATTAAATAAAATATTTACAAACCAGCCCATCACCAAATACACCAATCATAAGGTGGATGGTGAGAGGATTTTAGTCATGTCTGATTTTACTTCATTCTTTAACTATAGACTAAAAATTATGAGATGATTATTAAAAATAAATAAATTGTAAGCTCGTCTGAAATCTGAGAAAATTTCCAAATTCTATCTCTTTCAAAATGAACTACAACTAATCATGTTGCTATTTAGAAGTGTTACCTTCTTCCATTTGAATCTTTTGTTTCCTAGTTTATTTTCTGTTTTTTTAAAGGCTGTACTCCCATCTAGAGAGTTTGTTATAGTTGCAGCCCCAAAAAGTTGTTCTCAGTTTTTCAAAAATGCTTTAACATTCTTTTAACTTACTTTATCTTAATCAGGCAATCATTAAAAAACATTGGTTACTGTCTTTTGCATTTGATTGAAATGCACACACACACACACAAATTTTTTGAAAATTCATGATTAAGACTATGATGTACTTCAGTATTTATGAAATGGTTACTTTGATTTGCCACTTGACTACTTGTAATTTTTTAAAACAAATGAATGTAGGAGCCTTAAATACATTAAGTTTCAAATGGATATAAACTTGTACTAAGATATGAGAAATCATGGAATTATGTATTAGCTTTGGTTATAAAGCAAATCATAATCTTTATTTAAATGTCATATGATAATCATAAATTATGTGTCACTACATTCCATCCTATAAAAATTTCTATGAAATAAATATTTCATAGTACCATAATTCATTTTAAAAATATTTTAAATCTCTTTGATATAGATAATATCACAATCATAAAAGTTGGCAATCTATGTTTTTATTTTAGTTATAAATACCTTAATTAATGAGATCTATACAAGTAAAATAAATACAACAAAACATTAATTCCTCAAGAGACGTGATGCCTATAATAAAATAATTGGTAAATAGGAAGTTCACCAGAATTTAATTGTCAGAAATATGATTCAATATTCCCTGCTTTATTGTTTCATGTTTTTTAGAATAGTTCTGAAATCTCAGAAGAAAATTTGGCTTTTAACGAATCAACACAATTAACAAAAATGCTATTGTTGATGTTTAGATGACTATAAGGATCCTCAATATGATAACATCACATGCTAATAAAAAAAATTCAATGAATAAGTACTAATAAACTGACTCAAAAATTACTTTTGCATTTAAGAAAGATTTAATCTTGATATAAATCACACACAATTCCAAATCACACTAATCTATTATGAGTTTTTTTAAGAGACTAACAGTAAAGGGTATATAGTTTTAAGCAATTACTTTAGATATTCACGTGTGCTCACAGAAAAAACTATTGAGCAAGTAGCAGAATTGCTGAATTCTTTGGACATGAATCAGCAAATACAAGGGATAGGAAAAAGGGATTAAACACCAATTTTGAAGATAAAAGACCACAAAAAAATTTGGAATAAGGCCAATGCAAATAGTATATCTGTCAAGAGACGTAAATAGATCTACTTCCTGCAAAAAGAAGACTCAATAGTAATTCAGAGAAAATAGGAGTAATTCATAGAAGAGGAGTTCAATCATTCCATTCCAGCTGTATGCAAGTCAAGAAATTCAGGCATGGTAAAAATCAGTCTCCAGTTATTTATAGACTATAAGTCTTACTTAAACATCCTTATAGAATTGTACAGCACCAATGAGATAATGCCTCCATGTTAGAAAATAAAATAGTGCCTGGCATACCAGATTTTATCTAAAAGAAAAAGATTAATAGTAGAGTTATTTCTTATATTTAAGAGATAAATAAAAATGATGAATAGGCATATAATCAAAATGAAATATTTTTCATCTAAATTAATCATTGTATTTCCATTTAGTTGGGGGAATTTTGAAGAATTATTTCATCTTATGTTTTTTTTTGTCAAAATGTTAATTATTAAACTTATTAAAAAAAATACATTCCTTAAGAAATAATATGAAAATTCCAAACATGTGAATATTTACAGTTAGTTAGGGATAGTTATAAAAGAAAAAGAAGAGCATAAGAAAAAGTGTAACCTAAATATTAATAAATTTTTTCTCTCTTCTGTATTTTTACCTATCTAATAGATTTTAACTTTTAAAAAAATAATAAAAGATAAATAGATGAAATTTTAAATAATGCCTATCAGTTGTTTTTTTTTTTTTAAAAATAAAGTTTTGTTGTTTTAAATAAATTAAAGTTGATTTTTTTTCTATTTCTAAAATAAAATGTAATGTTGTTCAAATCAAAGTATAATTAAAGGATTATTTATCTCTAGTAATTAAAAAAAAAAAAAATAACAGGAGGAATTTTTCAATAAATAGGGTATGCTTAGAAAAGCTGAGTATCACCATAGTTTAAACTGTTTCACTGGGTATTAATCCTTTAGACATGCGTGCCGCTGCTTGATGACAGTTTGGACTTCTTAATTTTATTATGTTTTTTAATTTTTGTTAACAATGCGCTTTTTTTTTTAATTTCTTATTTTTATTACATTTTTTTGTAATTGTTTTTGTCTTAACATCATTTTACCTTTTTAAAACAATATTTTTTCATAATTCAGACACACACACACACATAAACAGCAATGAAAAGTTTTTTTTTTTTTTAATTAATCAAAACACAAAACAAATTTGTTTTTTGTTATAACATTTTTTTACCTTTATAAAACACATTATTTTTGTATAATACAGACACACACACACACTTCAATACACAAAAAGAGCAATGAAAAATCATTTAGTTTTTTATTACTGAAACCACAAAACAAATTTCAAATGACATCAACAATCAAACTGGGCCCGCCGCATTTGACGGCAAGGTCTGGCTTCCAGGCTATAACGGCACAGCTCACGCAGCCCATTGTTCCAATACAATACGACATTCTTGGATAAGCCTTCTACTGTCAACTGTTCGCGGCTCCACTAATGACGGCAAATCTTTCAAGTGGGCAATGTGGTTGCTAAAATGCGCCATTTTTTTGGTCTCGACTAGGTTATCACAAAGACATTAATTTACGCATAACCTCCTCCCAATTAGGTTCCTCCCTACCTTTGGACTATGTTTGTCACCTTCAAATTTGTCTTCAGGACGGTCTTAACTTTGGACAATTTCATCTTAGTCAAATTGTGTGATTTCCATTTTCAAAAAAAAAAAAAATCAAATTCAAAACTTTCAAACACTTAAAATTCACATACCATCACATAAGACAGCAGCAAAATGTTATGTGTGAGAATTGTCATAAAGTAATTCACGAAACACAATGCAATGCCTACAAGGTCTAATACAACATACAGGGTGTATTAGACATAACTACATGTCTGCGGCCACTTAAACAGCATTTTTATGTGATTTTAACATAAACAATGCCATCAAGCAGCGTGCATGGCTAAAGAATTAATATCTTTCACTGAAAAGTAAATACCCTGGGAGATATCTGCATTAAACCTTGAGTCCATACAAAAGCATGACTGTCTTAACTTCTCTTTAAGAAGACCAAAAAATTATATTGTAAAATGAATGATAATTTTAGCTTATCCTCACCTCTCCTGAATATTATTATATTGTAAAATGAATAAATTTAACTTCATTAACATACCCAAGAAATTTGTGCTAATTTGGAATTTATCATCGTAATGGAAATTTGAAGCTATAAGAAGAAAAAATTAATGGTAGAACTTCTATAAGAGATTATTTAAACAACACTTGAAACTAAGAATGAAAACTAGAAGGAAAGAAACTGAAAACTATAACTACAAAAGGACTAATAGATACAAATCCATGATAAAAAAGGTATTATAGTATAAAAATTTATATTTCCAATTTTTAATATAAATAATAATTGATAATAATAATTTTAATTTTTTTTTATTGAAATATGTTACTATCTTCTATCCCAAAATATAAAGAGTGTGTGGAACTTTTCCATTTTCATAAGAAAAGAGGAAGATTTTAGCTAATCTTACATTTTTTATCTCTTATTGTAAAATGTTGTTTTCAGTTTTAATTACTGGAGAGAATAAACCAGAAAATAAATGTTAATTAATTAGAAAGAGTCAATAGGAAATAACCTTGTTTGCTACATGAAATTATATTTATTTTATGGACTTTGTTAGATTTGGAATTATCATATTTTTAAAAATTTTCTTATTTATTATTCATTTAGTAAATTTTATTAAATAATTGTTAAAAAAATAAGTTTCTGAAAAGTATTTTTTGTGTGAATGTCTTTATTCCCACCAGGTATGTTCTATAAATGGGCAATGTGTGCATGTGACTTAATTTCATCATAGCATAATGCTTTACGAGATTTTAAAATTATCCCAGTAAAACTATTGAAGGAAAATTGGATTAAATGTAAGCATTTGCAATTTCTCTTGTCCACTTTCACAGTTTCTAGGGTCTTTGTGATCTTGAGCTAGCTTGAGAGCAATAATGATTAATTTGTATATGTGGAAGTATATATTTGTTTAGATATCCAGATGGTTCTATGATTGGCAGAGATCAAGATCACAATTAAAGTTTATTCACTGCACTTTATTTACACAGATTAAATTAGTTTATAGTTGGTCTGTACACTCATAGTATCAAATGGCCATAGCATTGATAATGATCAGCATGAATCAGTATCCCAGCATTTATTTTATGAGATACTTTCACACATAAGTATGTGCATGCAGATGGTTGTTTTATATTATGCCCTGGAGTTTAGCATTGGCTAGATATTGGCCTACATCTTGATAATGAACCTTTTTTTGATTGTCACAAGGTTATGTAACTTATAATTGTTGTAACTACTTATTTTATACCAATTCTCTCAGGCTCATTTTATATTTTTTTGATGACTATTCATTGATAATGTTAATTGTGATGATTGATATTTTATGGGGATGATGATGCCACACCTCATATTACCCCTTCATTAGTTCTGTTACAGATGACTATAAGAATCCTCAATATGTTGACATCACTTGATAACAAAAAAAATTCAATGAATAAGTGCTAGTAAACTGACTCAAAAACTTATGTATTTAAGAAAGAGCTCATTTTGATATAAAACATACAATTGTGAATTCACTCATCTATCATGAGTCTTTTTAAGAGATTAACACTAAATGGTATATAGTTTTAAGCAATTACTTTAGATATTCATTGAAAGAGTATAATATAAAGAATTCTTTCAAAGTAGCAACAATATTTAATTTTTTTAACAATGAATTTTTTTAATGCATTATGGTATATATATATATATACACATTTAGATTATTCTGAAATTATTCCTATGTTAAACTATTTAATTTATTGGAGTGATCTTAGTTTTAAACAAATAAGCTCAAAAAGGCTCAAGAACTAATCATAAATTAGATGAAATACTTTTATTAGCTGCTATTTGAAAATATAATGATGTTAATCTTAAATGATTGAAATGAAATTGTATGAAAAGTTATTTTGAAAGATTAATTAAAATAGTGAGCTAGCTCTATAAACAAGATGACTATATCATTTTAACTTCTTTTTATAAATGAGAAATATAAAGACATTTTGGAAATATATAATTGGGCATATCCTGTGAATAATAGCCAGGTTACAAGAAAATTACATATTTTATGACACATAGCAAACAAATGAAAACACGTAGTAGTTTTTAATAATTGTTATAAAGTAAAACTGTTCTTGTATCAATCACAATCAATTATTATTAAATGCCTATTGTGCATAGACAAAAGTGTTTTAATGTAATATTGTAAGGTTACGAGGGAATCATCCTTCTAATAATTCAAAGTTGACTTCCAACTCTCACTAAACTGTAACAGAACAATGCTAGTGATTATTTATTGATCAAAAATTTTCCGATAAAATCAATCCTAAAAAAAGTTTATAAATTTGGAAGTACTTGGTCAGATTTTTTTGTTATTAGTTAAAATATCATTTATCAGAATATATCAAGAGTTTGCAGCTAATGAAGTAATGGAATAATTATATAATCTGCATTGCTATATTTTTTAATAATAATATCAACTACTAATACTATATAATAGTAAAGATTTCTTATTTGAATTATTATGTCATTTTGCATTATGAAAGTTAAGAAATCTGCAACTGAAAATTATTAGTAAGCAATTTTATCTTTATATGAGTTATTATTATCTGATAATCTCATTATTACCTATTACTAATATAACATATTTTGCATAAATAGTAGCTTCAAAATGCTGAATTAATAATTTTTAATAAAATTTCTAATAGTAATAGTATTAAAATCTTATTCTGTCATATGATTATAATTAATATTCAATTTTATCAAAACACTTTGTTGTTAAAAAAAAGATATGAATATATAAAAAGTAGTTTCTAGTTTTAATAATTTTCTTTCATGGCATTAAAGAAACAAAATGAATTGTAAAACTGAATTGTTTTATTCTAGGATCTAGTGTCAATTTGAGATAGAATTGTGTAACAATAAATCAGGTAGATCACTTGGTTGTCTGTTAAATCAAGTATTTGACTTCTAATAATGTACTAACTAGCAATTAAAAAATATATTTTGCATTTTAACACTAAGACTGAAAATTATGTGTAGACAAATATTTATGCAAGAGATAATTTCAAACAGAACAACATATTTAGACACCAAGCAGTTATACAAAAGATAAAGCAGTTATATTAAGAAAAATCATTTTACTGATTTTGCTATCAAATTGCAAAAGCATATCTAAAAAGTTTTGGTTAAAATCCCTCTGTGCATGAGATTAGATATAGGTGAAGTAGATGTTTTAAAAATCCTTGTGGAATAGTGACTGGTTTGAATTCAGCCAAATGAATCTTGAAATTTTTTTCTGGTCATAAACAGTCTTGGGATTTTTCTTTCATATAGATGACTTATAGTCAACTAAGCTATACATTCAATAATGGTCAGAAATGGTTATTTAGCTATTAAGATTTGTGTTAATTTATATTTTTCAGATAAATGTTGATGGGTAAGCAGATGATTGTTTTATATTATGCCCTGGAGTTTAGCATTGGCTAGATATTGGTCCACAGCTTGATATTGAACCTTTTTTAGATTATCACAAGGTTATGTAACTTATACCAATTCTCTCAGGCTCATTATATATTTTTTGATGACTATTCATTGATAATGTTAATTGAGATGATTGATATTTTATGGGGATGATGATGATGCCACACCTCATATTACCCCTTCATTTGTTCTGTTACAGATGACTATAAGAATCCTCAATATGTTGGCATCATTTGATAAGAAAAGAAATTCAATGAATATGTGCTAGTAAACTGACTCAAAAACTTTTGTATTTAAGAAAGAGCTCATCTTGATATAAAACATTGTGAATTCACTCATCTATTATGAGTCTTTTTAAGAGATTAACACTAAATGGTATATAGTTTTAAGCAATTACTTTAGATATTCATTGAAAGAGTATAATATAAAGAATTCTTTCAAAGTAGCAACAATATTTAATTTTTTTAACAATGGATTTTTTTTTAATGCATTACGGTATATATACATTTAATTTATTAGAGTGACCTTAGTTTTAAACAAATATGGCCAGAAAAGCTGAAGAACTAATTATAAATTAGATGAAATACTTTTATTAGCTGTTATTTGAAAATATAATGATTTTAATCTTAGATGATTGAAATGAAATTGTATAAAAAGTTATTTTGAAAGGTTAATTAACATAGCGAGATAGCTCTATAAACAAGATGATTATATCATTTTAACTTCTTTTTATAAATGAGAAACATAAATACATTTTGAAAATACATAATTGGACATATCCTGCCAATAATAGCCAGGTTACAAGAAAATTACATATTTTATGACATATAGCAAACAAATGAAAACAGTATTTAGATTAAGCTGATGTAGTCGTTTTTAATGACTGTTATAAAGTAAGACTGTTCTTGCATCAATCACAATCAATTATTAGTTAAATGCCTATTGTGCATAGACAAAGTGTTTTGATGTAATATTGTAAGATTACGACTGAATCATCCTTCTAATAATTCAAAGTTGACTTCCAACTCTCACTAAACTGTAACAGAACAATGTTAGTGAATATTTATTGATAAAAATTTTTCCAATAAAATCAATCCTAAAAAAAGTTTATAAATTTGGAAGGATTCTCGGTCAAATTTTTTTTTTATTAGTCAAAATATCATTTATCAGAATAAATCAAAAGTTTGTAGCTATTGAAATAATGGAATAATTATATAATCTGCATTCCTATACTTTTTAATAATAATATCAACTACCATTACTGTATACTAGTAAAGATTTCTTATTTGAATTATTATGCCATTTTGCATTTGAAATTTAAGATATCTGCAACTGAATATTATTATTAACAAATTTTATCTTTATATGAGTTATTATTATCTGATAATCTTATTATTACCTATTACTAATATAACATATTTTGCATAGATAGTAGCTTCAAAATGCTTAATTAATAATTTTTAATAAAATTTCTAATAGTAATAGTGTTAAAATCTTATTCTGTTATATGATTATAATTAATATTCAATTTTATCAAAACATTTTGTTGCTAAAAGAAAGATATGAGTATATAAAATGTAGTTTCTAGTTTTAATAATTTTCTTTCATGACATTAAAGAAACAAAATCAATTATAAAACTGAATTGTTTTATTCTAGGATCTAGTGTCAATTTGAAATAGAATTGTGTAACAATAAATCAGGTAGAGTACTGACTTCTAATAATGTACTAACTAGCAATTAAAAAAAAATATATTTTGCATTTTAACACTAAGACTGAAAATTATGTGCAGACAAATACATATACAAGCGATAATTTCAAACAGAACAATATATTTAGACACCAAGCAGTTATATTAAGAAAAATCATTTTACTGATTTTGCTATCAAATTGCAAAAGCATATCTAAAATGTTTTGGTTAAAATACCTCTGTGCATGAGATTAGATATAGGTGAAGTATATGTTTTAAAGATCCTTGTGTAATAGTGATTGGTTTGAATTCAGCCAAATGAATCTTGACATTTTTTTCTGGCCATAAACAATCTTGGAATTTTTCTTTCATATAGATGACTTATAGTCAACTAAGCTATACATTCAATAATGGTCAGTTATGGTTATTTAGCTATTAAGATTTGTGTTAATTTATATTTGTCAGATGAATGTTAATGAACTTATTGTAAAAAAAAAAAAAAAGATGCATCATTCATTAAAATCCTAAGGGAAGTGTTGTGTTGCTACAGTGGAGATACTATGGTTACCTTTATGCTAGTTGTTTTGAAAATTTTGATATTTTAGCCAAACATTTTAATCTAATAAAATTTAATACAACACTAAAGATGTTGAAATTTAAAATCCTATTTTAATTCTAATAACTTTCTACAAATTGAATTATATAAATATCTAGATTTATTAATATTATTATTATTCAAATGGATTTTTGTTTTGAGAAGAATTAAGATATCCATTCTAATATTTCAACTACATTAGTTTGCAATTTTCATTGGTTAATTCAATTTATTATTAATTGTTGTGATCATGATTGAATCCATCCATTATTGTTTTATCATACTTATTCTTTCTTTTTTCCTTCTTCTCTAAAATCATAGTAATTCTACAATTTCATTAAACACAGCAAATGAATTTAAAAAACTCTTTACATCTGCAGCAATCAAAAAATGAGTAATTTCAAGTGTCTCCACTTATTTACATTGAGTGCCTGAACTTACTTGATGAAATCATTTTAATTTCATTCTAAGTAATTAACTGAGAAATAGAAACAAAAAAAAAATCAGCTTTGTGAGAAAATTATTCTAATATTTAAATAGTAAGTTTGACCACCATGTAGTCAAGAGTGACAAGAAACAACATCAAAAATCAAATATAACTGTTAAACATAATTGACAAATAAAAGAGCAAGTGATAATATGTTCAAAAGAACAAAAACAATAACAAATATAGATAAGATAAGCAATTTAATAATTAAATAATTGTCAGTCTTTAACAAATTACAAGCTAAATCCGGAGTATCGAATTTGGGCAATAGCTGAAGATTGAGTTCATTGCATTCAGCAAAAGCAGATTCATTATCAATGACTTTCTTTCCACAATTATTTACTATTAGTCTAATTTCTTTTATTTGCAAGGAGAGTACATGATCAAATCTATAACATTTTTGGCATTAACCAGTGTCATATTTTTGGATCTTAAGCTCAACTCTTTCACTTAAAAAAATATTTTTACTTTTTTTTTTTTATAATGTCTAAAACACACATCCTGAATCATTATTATTTTGCATAAGTTTACTTTAAATTCTATTTTTAATTTTATGCAAAGTGTTTGAAAAAAGCTGCTATTTCATATTAATGATTTTAGCAATATTTCTACCAAATAAGTTGCAGATCCTTTGGTATATAGTAAAATTTTATCATTTATTATTTATATAAACTTAAAAAAAAATCTTTCCATGAAGAATGCATTCAACTGATATAATCTAGAAACTCTAAGTAATTATAGACACTGAACTTGACATAATTAAACTATTTATTCTATAAATTTCCACTACCATGATTGTGAGAAGTTATTAATTATGACAATCTTAATAAAAATAAACTCGGGTAGCTTTTTATTAATATTACTTTTTATATTCTTAGTTTCTGATTCTTTTTTATTTTTGGTTCAATGATAACAATTTACAAAGAGGCTAAACTCTCCATACAGTAGCACCACCACTCAGTGCAAGCCAGAGTAATCAATGGATGCAAGAAAGTTTGTGCATAAAATCATTCACATATATAGTATTACATGTTTCATAATTTTAAAAAATATATATGATTAGTTAAGTAGATTTCAAAATGCAATTTTATAAAATAAAAAGATTGCTTATATTTTGCTTTTAAAATATAATAAAACTATTTGTTAAAAAGCGGGGGGGGGGGAGAAATCTAAAATAAAAAGATTTAAAACACTCTCCCTTTTAAAGAAAACTCTTTTTGTTGCATAAAGTAAAAATAAGTTAAAAGAATAAATAAGTAAATACAGAAAGTTAAAATAAAATCAGTTTGTAAAAGTAAAAACTTTTGAAAATGCAATTAGTTTCAAAGATTAATTAATTTGGAATGCTAATAAGATTTCTGATTGATAATGATATTGAAATTGTATTAATTAAAAAACTATGCAAACTATCAATGAGATAGTATATTAATCTAAGCAAAAGATTAGATTAAAGCAAATGTAAAAATAATAAAAAAAAAAACAGTATTAAGTTAAGATCAAAATTAAAAATAATAACAAGGAATTAAAAACAATGAGAGAAAAGGGTATATAAAGTTGCTGTGGTCTATTGTTATTTAGTCAGGGCTGCAATCTGTAATTGAGTCAGGTCTGCAATCTGTTACATCATTCCACTTTTGAATCTGTAGTTTAGTCCAGTCGGAATCCAGTCAGTTCGGATTATTATTATTCAACTTGGACAGAAGGCAGAATATTCGAAAATTGTAAATGCAGTAGTAAGCAAGGCAATTACTGCTGCGATTAATATCAATGCAGAAGCCACAGAACAATCATAGGAGTGTTCAACAACTTCAGGCCCCAATATCTATGGCTAAAATCAATTGTACTCGTGGGGAGGCAACACCTGGAGCAAATACCTAAACCCTAAAGGAGATTATGCCACATACCCCCCTCCCACTGTTGAACCAAAGAAATGAAGACTAGCACTGGAACCATCGATGAAACCAAAAGGCCAACCAGTTGGAAAATACACACAAATGAAATCCTAGGTAAAGATACTTTAAATAACTAAATAGACACTTGATTTTAAATGAAATGAACTTTAATGAATGACTGTCATAACTATAGCCTAAAGTTATCATTTATATTTTCTTATATAGAAAATTTATTATGTTAAGTATATATTTATGTATAAATAATGTTTTCTTAAGTATTAGTTGGTCTATTCTCTCTCTCTCTCTTGTCACTGCATCACCACTAAATTAAGAATATAGTTATTATTTTTATATATTAAGTAAATGTGCTGGATCCTGGTTAAGAGTAAGAGCTAGCCATGGGATATTTTAAGCACTGGATAGTGTGCCTGTCATCCAAAGCATGCTGATTATATAACCTAATTTCAGATGGCACCTGAGGTTGATCCTCAAAACAAATAAAATGCTTTAGATAGCAGGAGTTTGAATCCAGCAGTCGAGGCGATCCACGATCTGGAAATGTGATCATGTTATGCTTTGCATGGCTCGATCTGGCCATTGGTATCGTTGATGGCTATGCTATCAATGGTATTCTCCCCTCTACTTGAAGGGCTGGTCTATTTCTGTGTTTTTTTAAAAATTATTATAGAAGGTATTTAAACCCAGATAAATAATTTATTTGGGGACTCGGTTCAATAAAGAATGGAGATCATGTGATGTTTAGTGGTTTAAAAACAATTTACATGTATACGACATTACCAATTAGTAAAGAAATCATTTTTATTTGATTTGGAATTTCAAGGTTAACTAATGAAAACTTGGATAAATATTGAAATTTCCTTAATACTCATCAGATTGGCACAGTTAATTTTTGAATATATACTTAATATTAAAGTTTAGAACATTTTGTATTTATTTCATATTTTGTTCTTATTTAATTATCTTAAAAAACTGCAGAAATATTTTTTTTTTGATTAAAATAAATTTAAAAATAGAATTAAAATCTATAAAAACATAATTTTTAACAATAACATGCAAACTGGGAATAACTGCAGTTTTAAAACATAGATAATTACTATAGAGAAATTAACATATGGCTGTTTAACATCTTTTAACAAATCCACATTCAGCTGTAACAAAATAAATCATGGACACAATATATTATGCTGTCTTCTTTATTACTGATAAAGACTATATTATTTTATGATTAAATTTCAATTTTACTATCTGCAGAATGATATTCATTTGACGAATATAAATAATCTGAAAATCTTTACTATGCAGTTATGAATAGGTAGATACTTATTAATAACCAAAACTGATGCCTATTTAGGATACTTATAAGCTGACTATCTGAAAAATTGCAAACACATATAATAACTCAGTTAACTATTAAAATTTTCAAATTTCACTAACCATAAGTCTTATTAATATATATTCAAATAAAAAATTAAAAAAAAATTTCATGAAGGAATAAAGCATTAAGTACAGTATACAATTATTTATTATTCATAAAAAATTAAAATGTGCAAATATGAAACAATTCAATATTTACAATTTGTAACTTACTAAATATGATTCCTGTGGCTAAAAATCTTTATATGAAGTCAACATTTTCCAAAATAAACTATTTTTAAAAATAGAAATGATAAACTGACAAAAAAAAAACAATTTTCATTTAGATATTTTTTTAAATATCTTTATTTTATTTCAGTAAATGAAAAGAATGTATTGCAATATAAATATGCTATATATTTATATAATATAATATAAATATACACAATAATTAAAAAGAAAAAACCTGCTTTTGTAAGCCAAATTATAATAAAAATAATATTATTTTATAAATTAATTTTTACTTTATTCAGAAGAGAGCAGCAGTATCCATCTCAAAAAATTTTGAAATCTCATAAAAAAAAAAAAAACCTCTTTATTTAATGGCAAAGAAACAAAAATTTATAACTACTTAAAAATTGGTTCATTAAAACAATATTACACAGTAGAATTAAAAATGATTTATTTTCTGTATGCTTAGTAAAAATAGCTTTTGTGAAATTTAAACAATTTCTACAATACAAATTTAATTAATTCATAATATTGAAGGATTAGATTAATTAGATAATAATGAAGTCTGCTAAGGCAACTGGAGAAAAAAGCATCTAAAAAATCTGTAGGATTTAAAGAAAATAACTGAGACACCAACAATATCTTTAATAGTAGAGTGAAACATTAATGTAATCAAGAACTATTGATATTCTTTGGAGGATGAAATTATATAACATTTAAATAGTATCTATATAAATAAAACAATCAAAACATCACATGATCACCATTTCATATGTTTTTCATATGGAGAGTTTGATACACTTATTATCTATATAAATATTAAGATATTCATCATAAGAAAAAGCCTTCAATTTTCTAAGTATATTATTAGAAAAAATCAACAACTTGGTCAAGCATTGCTTAGAAATTCAATTTCTTAAATAATCACGAGACTGTAAAAGCTAAATGATATGTATAAAACATCATTCTTCGATTCCTCAAACACGGTGATCTATAGAAAGCAGAACATTATCATAAAAAAAAAAAAATGAAAATATTGAGTTAATATTACTAATCCATTAAAATGTTCAGTCTTTTGATTTTAAGGTGATATATTTACATAGAGTTAACAATGAGAATATACTATAAGAATGCCAGTTTAAACAAGCTCAAAAAAACTAAGTTGTGATTATTCATTCCAAACATATCTCTAGCTTTCAATTCATCAGAATATTATGAAAGGATCTACAACTAATAGCAAACAAATCTATTTTTGAAGAATTTTTTTTCAAACTTCAATGGATAATTCGTTGCCAAAAGAAGTTGTGATACCACAGCATCAGCACTGTAGCATTTACATCAGAAAAAAGCAGTTTTAAAGTGGCAGCTCAGCCATAAAAACTGTTCTTATATAGCTTAGGATGGAGTTTTATAAAATAAGAGTATTAAAATGTTTAGTGATTTTGATATGATCCTTCCTAATATCAGTAGGATTTTTCAGTGAGCATTGATTTTCAACTAGTTAGTTCTAGTAATCATTCTTCTCTCAGCTTTCATGAATGCAATCATCATTGGCAAAATTATTGACTGAGAAATAATAATAAGTTCTTCAATTTTTAAGATTGATGCTTCGGATTATCAGACATTAACAATATGACTTCTTCTAAATGTTATATTACTTGTAAGCTATATATCTCATGTCAATTTCTCATGATGTTCTTTATTACCTAACACAGATTTCTATGCCTTTATCTATAAAGTTGCTGTGTCCACAGGGAGTTTTAACTCAGCTGTGGTAGCATAAAGAAATAAATATACAACTAGGTAAAAGTAATAAAATATTAGTTTAATTATTAATACAATAGACATAAACAGCCTGCATACACGTATAACTAAGGTTGATAACACATCCTTTAATTAGAATTTGCAATGAATATAAATATATAATTCAGCGTTTAGCAAAAAGCACATTATACGTAGTTATTAGTTTACTGAACTTAGAACTGTCTTATTCTTTCTCATATAGTCTACTTACGTAGAAATAGAAGTAAGAACTTCAGGAATGATTCCCAATTTAGTATTTCTCTTTAGTAGGTTCTATAACTGTAACCATAATTTCAGTTTGTTAAATAAAAGACCGTTGTCTTATTAACCTTTTTAGAACAGACACGTAACTATAGAAACCAAACCTTATTACCGCACAGAATCCACTAGAAGCTCTTCAATCGACTTCTCATTTAATTAATACAGTTAATTTACTTTAACTTTATTAAAGTACGTATATATATATATATATATATGTTTATATATTACACATATCTCCTCCTACTCTAGAAAATAATCACTAAATTTAGCTGGTTTCTTCCGGATTCTTTGACTTCGTGGAATACAGCTTTCGGGAATAGGATCAATCATTTTACTAGAGTCATCTGGGTCAGGTTCTGCATTGTCATCTTTTGATTTGCAGGTAATAATTTCTCTTGTGTTAAGGGAGGCAGATTATCAAACTCTGCTCTAGGCAATAAGTCCCATTGGGTTTCCTTTTTAACAGATTGTTTTGTCCATGTTGGTCATAGTAAATCTTTTTCTCAAATGATTAATATGACGTCTTATAAGTAATCCATTATCAAGTTTTATTAATCGTATAACTTCAGATATATTATTGGTAATAATCCCTGATATCCAAATCCTTTTTAAATAATCACGAACCCATACATTTTCGCCAATCATGAATCTTTGGGGAGTAGAACAATGGGATTCTATTGTTTTCTTTGCTTTTGGTAGTAATTTAGACAGATGTGTCCGACATGTTCTATTAAACAACAACTCTGCTGGTGATCTTCCATTAATCGCAATAGGCAGGAAATGTTGATAAAACATGATATCAACTAGTGCTTCATCCATGTTAAGTGCTTTACTTTTCTTCAAACTTGATTTCAAATTTTGAACTGCCTTTTCTGCTAGTCCATTTGAAGCTGGGTGATAAGCTGGCGTTAGAATGTGATGAATACCTTTTTCTGCCAAATATGATTCAAAATCAGTAGACGTAAATGCAGTGCCATTATCAGACACTAATGTCTGTGGATAACCATGGGTTGCAAAAATCTCTTGTAAAGCTTTAATCATGCATCTAGTACTCGTAGTACTTACAATTCTATACTTGACCCATTTACTGTAAGAGTCTATTGCTACTAAAATTAAATATCCATTTACAGGTCCAGCAAAATCTATATGTATTCTTTCCCAGGGTGTTTTAGCCTCCACCCAGGGTACTCGGCAAATTTGCTCCAACCTGACAATCGTGACACAATTTTACAGTTCTTTCAATATCTTGATCAATACACGGCCACCAAACATAGGAACGTGCAAGAGCTTTCATGCGGATTATGCCTGGGTGACCAGCATGCAACATTTTTAACACTTGTTGGCGTCCCTCTAGTGGTAAAAATACACGATCATTCATAACTATGCAATCATTACAAATAGATAGTGAATGACGTGCATTCCAGATTGCTATAGTTACATAGTTTGGCCGATTATTTGGCCATCCATTTCGTATCCAGATTTTTTAATTGTCGGCAACCAGGATCTTTTACAGTCCATTTAGAAATTTTTACACTATCTAGATTATCAGTTAATTTAATAATTTCCAATAAATTAACTTCAACAAATTTTTGTGGTATACTATCTCTAGCTGGCAAACATGACAAAGCATCAGCATGTGCTATCTCCTTTCTGGGTTTGTAGCATAGTTCATAGTCATAGGCAGCTAAAATGTTAATCCATCTGAGAAACCTTTGACTAACTTGCTCTGGTATTTTTTTATTTTTTCCAAAAATTCCAAGCAAAGGACGATGATCCGTGAATAATTTAAAACTGCGACCATAAATATATTGATGGAACTTTTTGATCGCAAATATAATAGCCAAAGCCTCTTTGTCAAACTGACTGTAGTTTTTTTTAGCTGAAGATAATGTTCTGGAAGCATATGCTATGGGTCTTTCTTGTCCAGCTATGAGATGTGAGATTACTGCCCCTACTCCATGATCTGAAGCATCTGTTGTAATCACTACTTCCTGATCACTACAATAATGCATTAATAGGGTTTCGGATGCCAGTAGATCTTTTGCTTTTTCAAAAGCAACTCTATGTTCATTCAACCATTTCCAGCGTTGTCCTTTTCTCAGTAAATCATACAGAGGAGTCAAAAAATGAGCTTTACCACAAAGATAATTTTCGAAAAAATTCAATAATCCAAAGAAAGCTTGTAAATCCTTAACATTTTTTGGTGTAGCAGCTTTTTTCACATCTCTTACTTTTTCTGGATTAGTATATTTTCCCTGTCTATTTATTATGTGACCCAGAAATTTAATTTCTGGAGTGGACCAGATACATTTTCCTGCATTTATGGTAGCACCAATTTAGTTTAGTTTTGCACAAACTGCCATTACACGGTTTTCCAATTCTTCTTCAGATTGGGCAGAGATCAGTATATCATCTAGATATGGGATTACACCATTCATAATTCTGAAACAATCTATCCATTTTAGCTTGGAAAATATTAGGTGCTATAGTAATCCCAAAAGGTAGCCTATTACACTTAAACAGTCCAACATGAGTAGTGAGTGTTAACAGATTTGCAGTTTTTTCAGTAACTGGAATTTGATGGAAAGCAGATTTCAGATCCATTTTTGCAAAGAATGAGGCCTTTTGTAATGATGCTAATATCTCAGGCACACTTGGTACTGGATAAGCACTTTTATTAGTGTACTTGTTAACAGTAATTTGGTAATCTCCACAAAAACGAATTGTTCCATCTGGTTTTACAATTACTACTACAGGAGTAGCCCATAATGAGTCCTCCACCAGTGACAAGACACCTTTTGCTACCAAATCTGCAATAGTTTCTTCTACCTTTGGTCTCAGAGCAAATGGAATTTTTCGAGGTCTGCAAACTATAGGCTGTGCATCATTAGTCAAATCTACATCCACTGGTCTTGTTTTTAATACAGCGATGTCTTTGTTGAATAGCTGTGGGAACTTATTTCGAACCTCAGTCTCTAATTTAAATTTTTTAATGATCTTTATACAAATGCCTAAAGGATGAAACCAATTTCTACCCAGTAAAGGGCTAATGTCTCTTTTAACAATGTATAATGGCAAAACTTTCTGTTTCTGATTTAATTTTACCAGAACACAAACCTTTCCACATAGTTGTATCTTATTACCATTTACATCTGTAGCTATAACATTTGTTTTACACAATTTTAACTTCTGCTGAGCTCTAGCATTTATTTGGTTCCAATCTTTCAAAGATAATACAGACAATCCGGCACCACTGTCCACTTCCATGGTGACTTTGCTTTCACAAATGGATACTGCTAGTGTAATTTGATTATCTGCAGTGTTCTTCAAAGAGTTAATTGTGGATTTCTTAACAGCTGCCTTCTGTCCAGATTTAAAGTCTGGGCATTGATTTTCTTTACTACCCTTTTTGCATACACGGGCCAGATGTCCTTTTCCACCACAGACGCGACAATTTTTCTTCTTATATCTGCAGCCCTTCTTAGTATGTCCAGCAATTCCACAACAGTAGCAAATCAGTTCATTTGGTGTAGTCCTGATAGCAACTTTTTCTATATTAGCTTTAAAAACGCTGGTGGTAGGATTTATTTCTTTACCGATTGTCTGGAATTCTGATGCATTAGCTATTGTCAGCTCATGTGCTACACATTTCTCCACAGCTGTCCTAAATGTGATATCACCTTCACTTAATAGCATTTTCCTCAAATGGTGATCTGTCATACCATATAGAAATTGATCTAACAGTGTGTCTTCCAAATCAATAAATTCACAATTCCTAGCACATCCTCGCAAGGCCAGATTGTATTCCTGACATGTCTCCCAAGGTAACTGCTTTCTCATTCGGAATCTTAAGCGAGCTATCCTCTTCGTGACTGCTGGATGGAAATATGTAGTTAGTTTTCCTACTAATTCACTATATGCACATCTTCAGGAATCTTTGTATCACATAGCTGCTTGGCAATTTGCACAACATCAGTTCCCGCATAAAATAATAAAGTTGAGACTTTTAACTTCTCATCTTCTACCTTACTAAGACACATAAAGCGGTCCAACTGCTCCACATATAAATTCCATCCTGAAGGATTACTCACATCAAACTCTCGTAAGTTTTGTGTGGGAATGGCCATGTTTCTTGATTATGTCTACCAGTATTAAATTTCCACTAATACAATTTAGATTACAATCCTGGAATCTGTATTTTATCCTAAATATGAGGAACCTGTCGACTGCGCCATCTGCACTGTCCACAGGGAGTTTTAACTCAGCTGTGGTAGCATAAAGAAATAAATATAAAACTAGGTAAAAGTAATAAAATATTAGTTTAATTATTAATACAATAGACATAAACAGGCCTGCATACATGTATAACTAAGGTTGATAACACATCCTTTAATTAGAATTTGCAATGAATATAAATATATAATTCAGCGTTTAGCAAAAAGCACATTATACGTAGTTATTAGTTTACTGAACTTAGAACTGTCTTATTCTTTCTCAGTCTACTTACGTAGAAATAGTAGTAAGAACTTCAGGAATGATTCCCAATTTAGTATTTCTCTTTAGTAGGTTCTATAACTGTAACCATAATTTCAGTTTGTTAAATAAAAGACCGCTGTCTTATTAATCTTTTTAGAACAGATGCGTAACTATAGAAACCAAACCTTATTACCGCGCAGAATCCACTAGAAGCTCTTCAATCGACTTCTCGTTTAATTAATACAGTTAATTTACTTTAACTTTATTAAAGTATGTATATATATATGTTTATATATTACAAAAGTAAAAAATAATCTTACACTAGCATATTTTTCCATTTCTGTAATAAAATATTTCAAAAATGTAATACTAATGTGAAAGATGATCAAGTTAATTTTGTTAAGCCTTTTACATGAGAAAAGAATTAGATGAGAGAACACAACAATTTCTAAACAGAATAGAAAAAATAAAATAAAATAAAAAATTATCAAAAAAAATCAAAAGATTAAACAGTTTTCTACATTAGAACAAATTTTTAAAATGCTCATTTTATTCTACACTTGCATTAATATTTATTTTAGCTACTATAACACAAAAATCCAGCAAGACTCCAAATAATATGAACAGATTCTAATATATAGATGTGGATATATATTCCATATACACATATATCAATAATAAAACCATTATGGTCATATTGCTTATTTAAAAATATTTAATATATTATCCAAGGGCCGACAGATACTGAAAACTATTATAATTCTTATTTCCATTTACAAATTGTATTTTTCCCCCTCTTATAGTAAACTTAACAAAAAAGTTAAATACCATCTCTTTTCCATGTTTAACATAAAGTTAAAAAATTTTCTCATTCATACATTCATATTAATGAAAATATTAATGCAATTATATATTTATAAAATACATGTTAATATTGTTTTGGGATAGGTGGAATATTGACCAAAACTCTTTCAGAATCTGTTATTAAGGTTAAGATTTGAAATATAGGCATTCTTATACCTGGAACTTAATAGTAGATATAGGGGATTTGAATTCAGATTTTCAAACAACTTTCAACTATCCATCTCATTCTACTGATACACATATATTTATTAAGGTTAATAATAATTACCAATTTTATAATTTTATTTTTCAATATTAAATATGAATATTTTGAAATTAACTGCATTACTATATTTCTTTTCATAAAAACTGTTAACAATTCTTTAATTAAATTATTCTCTTTTATTATTTAACTAAAATATTAAAAAAAAAAAACAATTTTAAATAATATATATGCGAATATTTCTTACCTGTTTTAGTAGGATCCATAATTTGTAAATTTGATGGCATATGTCGCAAAGCTAATACTTGGAAATGATTTTTCGTATGTCTTAAATAACTAAATGTACAAAAAAATAATAATCAACATGTTTTTAGTAATAGGGAAAAAAATTTTTTTTGTCTATTTGTGTTTATATGTGCACACCTATGTACATTCAAAGCAAGTTGTCATACAGTTTCATAACATAGCCAACCTTACATTAACATTCACTTTTTAAAAAATAGAAAGTTGTAAAAACAAAGTTTTTTTAAAAAATAAAGTTTGGTTAGTTGGCCTTTAATTAATATAAGACACATACATATTGTAACAGGGACCGGTTTAAACTCTGTTCCAAGGTAAAAAAGAGTTTAGGTAGCTAGACATATTTTGATGTACATATTTGATTGAATGAATTAACCAAAGCAGTCTTAGGAGGTCTTGTGCACATTTTATTTTGATGGAGTATGTGCATGTATATATTAAAATATATATATATAGTGTGTAAAAGAATTTAGAAAAATATTTAATATATATACTTTTTATCGTATCTAATTTTGTTTTAATAAGATAAAAATATGTAGCAACAACTTTTGTTTTTGTCTATGGAATGCTTTTAATGTAAATCCTACTGAAAGTTACTTTTAAAAATGTTTTAACAAAATATTGAATCTAATAAAAACTTGCTAAAAAATTTTCTTTTGTGAGACAAAATCTGAAGACAAAGAAAAACGGATCTAAAATCGTAATGTCCTGGACTAATGAGATTGCACAGGATAAGGTTTAAAATGTAGAACTCTTTGAAGAGTGACGGAAAATAATGCTTGGGGACGAAAAGAATCTTCTAGAAAAATAAAAAGGATATATATATAGCGAAATCAGAATAAAAGTGGGTTCTTCTGATTTGTATTTTTGTGTTGCTTAGAATTTTATGCTATTGTGATTGCTGTCAATTTTTCTGAACTAAGGTACTATAAATAAAATATATATGTTAGTCGACATAAGTATGTTGGGGTGAAACCATAAACATGGTAGGTTTTCATTCCCACTGCTCCATGAAGGAACTCAAAGCTGCTCCATGAGCCCGTAATTATTCAAACTTCAGGAATCCACATCCACATACCTTCACCGTGTCAAATATTTGGATTCACTATCATTTTGACAGGAATTAAAACAAAGACTTTCTTTATGGACACTCTTTGTGGCCATGTCATTATTAAGTAAGCTTACTTTAGCCGTGAATATGGACAATCTAATTTCCACCGGGGACCCAAAGGTAACAATATATTTTATTTCAAATGTATATGTGTATATATTATTAATTTCATAGTATAGTCTGTAATTATTTCTATTAAATCTCACAGATAATTGTAAAGATAAAATATTTAAGCTGTGTAATCAATTAGAATTTAATCTGTCAAAATATGTATTTATGTTTATATTTCCATTAAATGATTGAGCACTATCATTCTTTTTTTTCTTTGTTATTTCATAGTTATTCATTTAATTAAAACGTTTATATGTTTTCTTACTAAACAATTTAATGCGTACTGCCCCAACTAACACGGTCTGATTATATTGATGGGGAATGTATATTAGTGCTTAAGGGGCATCCAGTATGATTGATATATCCTGGTTGGCACACATTATATTCTTTAAAGCCCCTGCACTACATTTTATTTAGATTAGTATTATTAGAAATTAAGTTTATAATTGGCCAGTACATTAATAGTACTAAGTGGCCAGAGCATTTATGATGATCAGCATGCTTTAATATCCCAACATTATTATTTTGATTATTATATATTCTGATGAATTGGCATTTAAGTTGGTGCATCTAAATTAATTTTTAAATAATTGCCCAAGCTGGCAAGGGCTCAATAGATAGTCTGGTCAATGGAAGACTCAGTTCAAATCCAGTCACAAGATTAACTGTTGATTTATTTTGATTGTTGGTCATTTATGATGATGAATGATTATTTTGAGTATTACTTACTTTATTTATTGATAATGCTAGTGAATGTAGTTAATTTTAGTTGCTCTAAGGAGTTAACTAGGCTGAGATCTCACAGAGATCTTCTGATCTCATCCTCTTTTGAATATATAACATTTCTTATATATTTTTGGATATTAAATATCTCTTGCAATACTATCATATTTTATTACTTTATTATTTTATCTCATTATTTAAATTAAATTTTAATTGAAATATTTTATTTTACTTGGTAATATTTTGCCATCACCCCTGGGACGATCAAAATACCCCCATCCAGTTATAATATATATATAAGGGCAATAAGATTAATAAATTCACATAAATTTACTAACCATACCCCTGCTTCAATTCTGTCTTTAACTCCATACTAACTAACAGTATTTATTTTCTTTTAAAATTTAACTGTCCAAGCATTAATCATTAAAAGTTTATTTAGGTTGCAAAGTTTTTTCAACTTCTATCTGCACCTATTTATAATTTTTTTTTTTTTGAGTGTCTGCAAAATTGAACTGATATCAATCAATCATTTATGAGATTATATCCAATGACGATTCTTAAAATATTTTTCCTAACAATGAAAGCCATACCAATTCTTCTTTATTGTATTTAGTCTGAAGAATAGCCAATACAATCTCCGGATATAAAATTTCTCAGTCCAGTCTGCAAAATAGCAAATACATATATATTTTGTATAAATATTTAAAGAAACCTGGCATATTATTCAAAACTTCTTCAATCACCTAGCAGAAATCAAATAGTATTTGGAGAAAATATAATTGCGCCTTTCTTCCAGATATCATTAAAAAATTCAATGCTATTTAGTAGGGGGTTTAAGATTTTCCATTTCTTAATATAACAAAATGCTTGCAACACAAGACTATTAAATGCCAAGATAGTGTAATAAGCACTCACATCAATAAAATAATAAGTCTGAAATAAATAAATAAAAAATTACAATGAAATGTTAAATTAAAATTAATAATGATAAATTTATTATACAATCTTATTATAAGGCAAAAATAAATTAAATATAGTTCTCTTGCATTATAGAAGATTATTGTCTTATTTTTATAAAGCTGTGATTCTTAGACAATGGCAGATAATCTTGCTGGGTCAGTCAAAACTAATAACCTGATGAGCCGACAGCCTGCTTAATGAAAAATTGAGTGAATTTGAACAGTAATCTAATTTACTGCAATACTACCATAGCACTATAACTTAAATATAATAATCAGCTTTATAGTTTGATTGCACTCTATTGTACTATATATAATCAATCATATTAATAGAATACATTTGTCTCTTTTTTTAAATAATCTGCTTCCATGCTCTATCTTGATACAAATAAATTTCTTATCATCTTTCATGTTTCCTTTTAGCTGAATAAAAGATATTAGACTTTTTAAAATATTTTAGATATTCTTTGGTCAGCAACCCTAATAAATATATCTGCCTAGCAACTGATTCTGAAATAATGACTTCACTATATAAAAACTTCAAGAACCAAGTAATTAAACTTTTATATAACAGATTTGCTAAGTCAACAAGAGAGATGTAAGGCAACCAATAAAAATTTAAATTGAGTAGCATGCACCAATAATTTTTTTTCTATTGTCAGTATTTAAGTTTTGGATTGCAAGAAAATTCATTTTTCTAGCAAGCAGAAAAAATCAAGCAAATTAAATAAATTACACATAATAGTGGAAGTAATTACAAACTAAATAGAATTTTAACCAATCAAACCTTCCAAATTTGCAGCATATTCATCAAAAGTCAGTTTACAAACAATCTGCTCATTAGATAAACTAGAGATCTGAACTGTGAATTATCCACATAGAAATAATGATGTGACTTTCTATTTATATATCTTAATTATTTACAATCTGTTTGATTAGTAGCTTGGCTGTTTTAGCAATAAATCGTACACAAACTCATAATATGGTGTTTAATATGCCTCAATATGAAATCACACATTAATCAAATAAAAATTTACTGATTAATATTTTTTCCTCTCATCACCTTTTTCCAGTAATGTTCTGTAATTTTTAGAAATTAAGATGTATCCTTTTATTTTTACTAGCTTTTAATCACATTTACATAGAAATACTGAATAGTTAAAAATAATAAGTTTTGAATTCTATTTGCTGGGGGGAGGGGAGGGGGTGAAAATCACAAATTAAGTACAGCAATTAGGCTAAAAAACAAAATAGAAATATGGCATCATGAGAATTAGATCTATTTACTTACAGATATTTATTTAACCATATATATCAGGGGTGGGCAAATAGTGGCCCGAGGGCCACATGCGGCCCTCCAAGACAATCAGGAAAATCCATCTTGAACTGAGATTTCCTTCCTGTGCATGACTGAAGATTCGTCTCTTATTTTCCACTAGGATGGCCACATCAATACACATGCACAGTGTAGATACTATGTGCAGGGCTTTTCCAGTTGATCAACTTAATTTCAATTTTGTCTTTGCATTAACAAAATATATACATTTCCAACTTTAGTGAAACCATGAACCTTCCAAAAAAATCAGTGATGAATGTCATGTGTTTAATGAAGAATGGCCAAAAAAATATTTCTTTGGTAATACAGGGTATAAAGCAGAGTGTTTATTGCATCATGAAAAAGGCGCGGCCCTCCTCTAACCTTCACTTTTACAAAGTGGCCCCCAATGTGGCCCTCCACCAACCTCTGTGGCCCTCGAGCCAAAACAATTGCCCACCCCTGATATATATAATTTTAAAATTTGTATATAGTGGAACTGTAAACTATCTATATTTTATTCAAAGCTCCTTGCGCATGTAAAAAAATGTTATTTCACATTTTGTTGACACACATTGATTAGAATAGAATAAATACCTTATTTAACTGCATGTGTACAATAATTTTTTAACATGCACATATATATAATGTGTACACTCTTTTATATGGATAATATGTATAAATAAAGATTATAATATAAACAAAATTTTAAAAAGTAAATAGTAATATAATTATTATTATAATGAAGGGGCATATTTACATATATTTTACAGATGTGTTCACTCATGCATTCATTGAAGCAATAAGAATAAAAAAACAAATACTAACTACCATATCTTTATTTTTAAAATAAAGCAATAATGATATATCTGACTTTCTTTGCTATTAAAAATGCACTGTGCAATACATTAGACTTTTTTTTTTTTAAAAAAAAACCAAACTTATTTCTCTTACAGAAACACAGTAGTAAACTTCTTATCAAAAAATTAGGATCTCTAATTAGTTTGATGTAAAACTTTTAGCATTATTTTCAGAAAATATTTTATTTTGCAAAATACTGCACATCAATTTCAGAAGAGATAATAAAGGAAGAATAAAATAAACTGAAGAAATTTTATTAATATATATAATCATGCATAGTATCTGAGGTAGAAAAACACAGGTGAATGTAAAATTTCTTTACAAATTTTATTTTATAAATGTGATTGCATATGGTGATTAGAGAAAAAATAATGGTTGCTTGAATACTGTAAATGAATTATTAATGTTTTTTATTTGTTTATTTACATTTTTGTTTTGTTTGTCTACATTTTTCATTGGATAATGTATAAATAAAATCATGTAATTAGGTACAAGGTAGCTTGTGACTCTAATGAATATTAATTTATTTACTAGTGTTAATTTATTAATTTTTTAAAAAAGATTGAATATTCAGGATTAAATAAAAAATATTACTAAAGTATATATAATTTATGAGGATGAAAAAATTTGAAGAGCTCCAAATAATTTTTACCTGATTAAGAATTGCTGTTGAAATATAGTGTACGTATAAATATAATTTATGAACAGCAATATGAAATCATAACAAATCTTACCGATTCTGTCGGAAATAAAAATTCAAGAGTATCCTTGAACATAAATAATTTCTCTCCATATTATAATTCCAAAAATTACTGTTTGTAAATGCATTATTATATATTTTTTCCTGTATTCAAGATTTAAACATGGCTTTCAAAATGTAGCACATACTAATTTTACATTTGATATTAATGCTGTTTTATTATTCACTTCATCTCGACTCATAGCCTTTTGTCCCAGAATACAGTTAAATCACCATAGGTGAATAATAAAACAGCGTAATAGAAAAGTAAAAAATTAATGTGATATATTATAGTTGGATGATTTTATTCACTGTTTATCTACTGAGTCATAATTTTCTTTTATTTAACAAATTTAGTATCCTTCTAAATTAGAAATCTTACATTAAATGCAATCTGTACATTAAAGCTAAAAAAAAAAAAGTTCATTCTTTTAATAATTTTCAGTAATACAGGCAAAATAATATTAATCCACTATAATCTGAAAACTGTTACCATCAGAAGAAATGAGAAATTGTAATATATTATTGTTTACATAAAAAACATATTTAGATAACTTTAAAAAACAATATTTTATAAACAAAACAATTGAGTTAACAAGATTACCCAATATTTATTAATCACTCAATACACTTACTCTTCTAAAAAATTTTTTTCTTCATCAGAAAGAAGAACTGGATCATTAGATTCTCTTTGTAAATCTTTATTTAATATGTACTGTGAAAATTTTTCAATCTAAAATAATAATAAAAAAGTTTTAAATGCTCTCACATAACTTTAGTTAAAAAACAGAAAAAAGTAAAAGTAAATAGGCTGTGCTATATTTAATAAATGCAATAAAATAAAAGAAAGTTTTAATAATTTTTGTAACAAAAATAATATAAATAGAATACCTTTTCTAACCTAATTCGCAGGTAACTTGATAACACAAAGCGAATTCGCTGCAACTATTAAAAAAAATTATTGGTTAATAAACAGAAAATGGAAGAAAATTCATTTATAACATTCCATTGCTATTATAATAATTTTAAAAAATGATAATTTTATTATGCGCAATATTCATATAACAAAGAAAACTCCAAAATGAAGCATATTAATTCCAGAATAAAGTGATTTTTTAACAAACAAAAATATTCACTAATCTATGACACTATTTAACTTATATTTTCAATTATCCAACCACACATACATATATAATAAAAAATCAACACACATACATGGTATGTACATATAGTTTACTATTTAGTTCAAACATTAAAAAAAATCTGATTTAAATAAAGTCCTCATTCCCATGCAGTGTGAATGTCTTGTGATATACTGTAAAGTTAATTTTCAATTGTTTATCTGCACCATGGCTAATGATAAATATGTATATGATAGATAATAAGACTTAAGCAAAATTCATTTTATGTAAAAAATTATTTAACAGATCACTTATAAATAGAACACTGCTCGTATATACTTATACTATGCATGATTTGTTATTAAAACTTTTTTTTAAATGTAGATAGATAATGGTTGTTCAGCACTATCAAAACATTTTGACAATAATTTAAAAAAAAAGATAAAGACAGTCAGTCATGGGGTTAGTATCCATTACAGCATATCTCCCTCACCATCAGTAAAGGCTTTTTATACTAGTTGTATTTTTTTATTTTTATAATCAGTGCATTGAGATTATTGAGATTTATCTGATTAACCAAGATTAATTAGAAAGTTCTACCATATAGCTAGATATCTATTTGCTGATCATTACTGGAAGGCTATCAATGTAGGCTAAAAGCCATCTACTTGAAAAAAAAATCCTAAGCCTGTCTGATATCAGAAAAAATTTCTAAGCTCACCTAATGCATGAGCTTTAAGAGAAAAGTTATTTTATTAATTACTGTACAAATTAGGCTTATGATGATGTAAAGGTGCTTGTACAGTTTAGTGCAATAATAGAGTAACAGATTCAAAAGTATAGCTTTCTGAATTTAGACTCAACTTATCTATTCTGGTTTGCAAATGCAAAACGATCTTCTAAATAACTATATTGTTCAAGAAGTTCATTGTAAATTAAAAATTAATTTTATAGATTTAAATGTATAATAATTTTCACTAACTATAATTAAATGTTTAAATTAAAAACTAAACAAAAAAAAATAAATCAATGGTGATTACAGAGCATCATATTGTATTTTGAAATATATAACATTTAAAATATGTAAATCTTGAGTAACAAATTACCAAACAGAGTGAATACCGATTTTACATAAGTTTAAGACAAAATTTAGATGTAGCTCCAAATACTATTAATAAATTTGAAATGTTTATGGTCAAAATATTTAACATTAGAGCCATTTAATTATTTAGTGATGCAGGATAATAATTAATTATATTTACAAATGTATAATTCATAGAAAAAAAAATGACATAACAAAATTAATGAATAGAAAAGGCTTTTCTAATAATGGATTTGCTATATAATGAGACAACACAATCAATCACTATGATATTCACAGTCCCTGACAGAATCAGAATCATTGATATATAAAATTACAAAAATTGAGATAATAGATGAACTACATTGCACCTAGTACAGTTGCAATATGAGCATGACAATGAGCATTGATACACAATGATTTAACTTATCAAGAATCATATAGAAATCCATCTTCTACTATTGCAAATATTGAATTTGTCTCAATCTATGATTATCAAGAATCAAATTTCCATATTAGTAATAAAAATTCATCTGAGAATGAATACTACTGTCCATATAGCCACTAAATAGACTAATGCTGGACAAAAATTCCTCTAACACATTCCTTTAATTAAAAAAAATTGTGAAGAAGATAGCTCTACAATGTAAATCAAGTGCTTGATGGAGAAAACTTAGTTTTCTATTATTATTTTCTAGACAAAAATAACAAGATATCCATTTATTGACTATTAAATGACTAATTGGGTTTTGTGATTAGCCAGCCATCGAAAAAAAATCCTAAGTTTGCTTAGAATCTGTAAAAAAAAAGTATTAAAATTTTATGCAGATTTGACATTGGAGGCAATTGTGTTTTATGCTAAGTTATGCCATAAAGCACATCATTGACTAATATCATTTATACATTTTTCATAATATACTGATACATTAGCCATGAGAAGTATATATGCGGTATATATTTCCCACAAATAAAACCATCAGTCAAATAAATGAATTACAATAAATAAATAAACGACCATTGAGTTTATTCACTTGAGTACTTTTGAAGCCTTTATTATCAAAGCTGTGTGAAAAATAAACTGCAGAGTAAAACAAACAAACAAACAATATTAAATAAATAAATTTGAAAAGATCTTTAACATTTTGGTAATAGGATAATCAAACTCTTGTGTAGTCAAAATACTCAAGTTGCTTTACCCCCCCCCCCCCTGCTTCCAAGTTAACAGTCAAGGACAACAAAAAATATTTCGATACAATTAGTGCTCATTTAATTTAAAATCAAAATTATTGACAGTGTACAGTGTTATTTTTGCTATTGAAAAAATGAAGGAAAAAAAGTATAAGATAGAATTACTTTGTATATGAATGTTATTAACTTCCAGTAACCAATTTCCAGTACTATAATAATTTTAATTGTTTATAATTATTATTTTCTTTTTTTAAAACATTAACAAGTAAAATATTTTTCGTATTTAAAATTGGTTCAAGTATTAATATATTTTAATAATACAATATATAAATAACTTTTAAATGTACTGTATATAGTTTAGATTTAATGCTAAAAACAAAAATTTAGCAGAAAGTTTACAATATAGAAATAATAAAAAGTATTTGAATTCACCAAGAATCATGATTGGTTTTGTAGGAGGAAAACTCTCTAAACAATATTATATATGTCCATTTATCAGAAAACACTGATTCTGTAATAACCTTTATCTAATTGTAAATGTTGTTTTTTTAATTATTGACTAAATTTAAAAGAGCCGGAATTATGTATGAGATGAGGTCTGCAAGCATACAGAAAATATTTAGTTAATTGTTCAGAATAAATATTGAAGATTAAGCAATGATTCACAAAATTTTATATTTAGCCTAAACAAAAACCTTAAAGCAATGAAATTTTCCATTATTTGTGTGAAAAAGATTGTACATGAAGAACAGAATATATGTTTAACTTATTAATCATATTCAATCAAATCTCCAAAACAGTATTAGGGATGCTTGGATATGTGTGTTTAAAAATGCTGCTGATGGGTTTGAGATGTGGAAACTGCTGCTGGTGCACATTTAAAACTAATAATTAAATCTTGAAACAATTTTATTATTTACTTTACTTTGGCATTATCTGTATTTTATTAAAATAGATATGTTTAATCCTATCATTTAAGACATTTTTTAAAGATTCACATTTTATTCACACTTTGTATTTTAATGTCATTAAACTATTTTTTAATAATGATATATATTTTAAAATTTTGAGAGTTTATTAAACACGTATAACTTCATATATAAATATTTTTTTTATTGTTTCAAAAAATATTTGAAAAGATTCATTTTCTTTCAATTTTTTCCCCTTTAATCATAAATTATTAATGCAGAAAATAATTACACTCTCTATTTCTTGATATCCATTTATAAAAAAATTTATTATCCATAACTTTCTTCTTAAAACTATATCTTATAGATTTTGAAAAGTGATTTCGTGTATTATTTCAAATTCATCTTTCTGAGCATATTACAGACTTGTTCTTGTCCAATAATAATACCATCAATATTTTTATTATTTAATTGCTTATGTCTAAAAACTCTGCAATTTCTTAATGATATTGTTGATTTCAGTTTTAATTACATTGAAAATCATTTGGAAAATGAAGAATAGTATTGGTCAAACAGTTCACATGTTTGTATTGAACTATTTCCATCATTGAATTGAATTGTTAAATACTATTAGAGAAACTTAAAACTTTATTTTTGAAATGTGTAAGCTTATGGTTAAGACCTGTAGAGGTTCCTACCTTCGCATTTTCAATCGCACAAGCTTTAGGTTTATTGCCTTGGTAAAAAGTACATTCAACTGTTAGTAATAACACTTAAATCAGCAGCAAACACAACATTTGAAGTAGTCCTTTTTTCTTCAGGTATTACTGGCTTTACCAGTGACAATTTAGCTTGGGAAATGAGCTGTAACTTTTTAGACTGGTAAATACTGAACTAAATATGATGCTATAATCAGTTACATTATTTTACCAAAGACAATACAGTCAAGGAAATTGTATATACTTATATGAGGATGCTTCTGATTTCTCTATTTATTTTTTTTTGTTTGATTATGTTAACATATGGGGCTATTTACCATTTGCCCAATGAACAACTTCTTCAAAGTTTTTGCTTTTTGATTAGTATTACTGTTTTTGTAATGGAACATATACTTATTGATATAGGCATGATCTCTTATTTTATTAGATTTTTCTATCTTTACCACTCTAATCATTTTGTATTCTTTTATTTAATTTTTCAATAGAGCATTTAGTTTCACTGATATAAGTCTTTCACTATTCACATAATATTTCATAAATGCAGTTTGTTCTTCAGCATTTCATGCTTAGGTTTTGTAAGCTAAGAGTTCCTTGCAGTGTGCTATGGCTTTAGAAAGCTGAGTGATCATTTTCTTTAACTTGTCTGATATTTCTGAAGTGCTTATTACTGTTCTTTTGTTTTTTGATTTTTATATATATATATAAGGTTTTTATAATAACAGCTGATGGATAACAAATCTTGGAGAAGAGTTTGTTTTATAGTGAAAGTTGTAAATAACTTTCTTTTTGAATTGCTCCATAGTGGCAGCACAATTCCACTTTTTGTGTTTCTGTCTATGATTGTACGTGTATGTCAAACATTTTCTAGTGTGTTGATTTACTTACATTAGTTTTGATTTTTCCATGAGATAGTCTTATCACAAGAATATCTAAAAATGTTAATTTTTGTTCTGGTTCTAATTTTAATTGTAGGAAATATGTTCTTGATGTTCGTCCAGAATGTTTGTAATAGTTTTATATCATGTCATCATATAATAAATGTATCATCGGTATAGCAAAGCAAGACATTTAGTGGTGATGGATTAGTGTTTATGGCTGAGATTTTCACAATTCTATGTGAATGCTTTTAATCAGCTGTGATAGTGTTGAACACATAGCTATATCTTGATTTTGCTGAAAGAATTTTGTGTTATATTCAAAACATTTCATTGAAATATTAAAACTTTAACTATACTATCAATAAAAAAAGCTCTTTTTTTGTTTTCTATTTAGTTTTCTTAATGATAACTGAAGGATAATAATTCCTCATGAGAGTGTTCCATTTGGACTTTTCTTTTTTCAATTCTCTGGTTCTGAACAAATTTCTTTTGCTATTTGACATAGTATAATTCTACTTTTTAATACCAAAGGTATATACAATCATTACATGGCAAAGCAAAACAAAAATTATTGTTTAAAGAAAATCTGTTACATTGGAAAATATTTGATATATACAATTATTGACACAAACATAAAAAGTGGATTTCGAGCAAAAGAAATTTGTTCAAAAACTAGTGATTTAAAAATAGAAAGTTCAATGTAGGACACATTCTCATAAAAATTGATTACCCATCATCTATCATTTCTTCTTGCTCTAACTGTGAATTTAATTGAAGAAGATATGCCTGTGTCCAGAGTACTTTATAATAGTACTTCAACATCTGTTCATGTAATGAATGTGTCATTGTCATAGCGAAAACAGACTTTTGACGGGGATAAAATATTATTTATGGCTGTCATTTCAAGTTTTTAAATGTAAATGTTGCTAATTAAGAATAATATTGCTTGGAAGTTCATAAGAAGTTTGAGTGCCAGAATCAATCCTGGGATCGCCCAATCCCATGTTTGACGCTCTACCAACTGTGCTAAACTGTACAGGTTGCTAATCCAGGGTGATAATGGTGAATTTATAGCCATATTTTGATTTTATTGGAAAAAATTTGTGTTGTACTGAAAATATGCAGAACATTAAAAGTTTTATTATATTATTAAGACAGGAAAGTTTGTTAAGGTTTTAGACTTTCAGACTCATTCAATCTTTTTCTTATTATGAAAAATGCTTCATGATGAGAACAACTGGTTTTTTAATTATCGTTTAATATTTTGCATATCAACATACTTTTAATTAAAACAGGCAAAACTCTCCATACAGTAGTGCCACTCAGTGCAAGCCAGAGTAATCAATGGATGCCAGATTATTCTGGCTTGCACTGAGTGGCACTACTGTATGGAGAGTTTTGCCTGTTTTAATAATAGTTATGAGCAAGCATAAGAAATGGTGATCATGTGGTTTAAACATACTTTTAAATCAACATAGAATTATTCCAACAAAAGTGAGGTATGGCTATGAGTGGACCACTGTCATCTCTAATTAGAAATACTTACATAGAAAAACTTGAACTCACAACCACATATAGTATTTCATCCTCACCAATAGTCTAATTTGGTTATGTTGATATTTTCATACATGGCAGATTTTGGAAGCACATAAACATATTGCCTTCATTTTAATATCAATTATAATAAATAACAAAAATATTATATACTATGGTTATATAAATATATATATATTAATAATTATACATAAAAAAAAATTTTTTTTTGATACATGATTTTATCTTATGCCTTTCTCAAATGTTAAACATCTTTTGTTAACCAATTACTGCAGATAGAACACTATCTAGAGTTCTATAATGGAAGTAAAATAATAATAATAAAATAAAAAATGAATAAAACAATAAAATTATGATAGAGATTCAATAAAAATTGAAAGAATTGATTATCTAACATAATATACAGAATAAATAAAAACATACCCTATCAAGTACTAAATTTATTGAAGTATTATAAACATTTGTACAATTCTTTAAATTATGTTTAATATAAGGTTTAATATTTTTTGTAGCATTATGTCCTATGTTAAGGTAAATGTATAAAGTAGATTTATCACTTAGTCTATTAATTATCATGTCATGTTCACTGGTTCTAACATCTAACCTTTTCCCTATATGACCATAGTAAATCATATTGCAATGGTCACAATTAATTTTATATACAATTTATTTTTTTATTTTATGTCAAATTCTTATTTTATAATTACCTATTAATTTTTCTAGACTTTTTCACTATTTGATAATCCAATATTTATACATTTATCAATATAATTTTGGTTTGTATTATAAACTTTGAAATAATATGGAAGTTTGATCATTTTTTATTTTAACTATTGTTACTATCATCATTATAATAATTTTGCATAGAAAAATTATCTAATATAGATTTTTTATAATTGAAAAATATATTTTTAATATTTTTAGGGTTATGTCCAAAATCTTTATATAACTTAATAAATTGTTTCTTTTGTAAATCAACAAAAGTTTTATCTATATTATAGTTATTTCTATATAATTGTCACCTTTTGTAACCATACTTTTTGTAAATCTATAGGAATATTTATCCTTAATATACCTTCTGTAATAAATAATTTACTATCAAATTAGAACAAGAATAAAATGGTATTCTTAAATATTCTCATGCCAACTTCATGGAAAAACCAAAACTGTTGATTGCAGAAAAGCTAATAATATAATGTCACTTTTTAATGTTTCTATTATGACTGATAATTTACTAGCAAATTAGAACAAAAATAAAATGGGTATTCTTAGATATTCTCATGACAACTTCATGGAAAAATTAAAACTATTGACTGCAGAAAAGCTAATAATATAATGTCACTTTTTAATGTTTCTATTATGACTGATTAACAGAAACACAAAAAGTGGAATTATATACAGAGCAAAAGAAGTTTGTTCAAAAATCTAACATAACACAAACTCTCATGAAAAATGGTTATCTATTAGCTATCATTTAGAAAATTTTAAATAGACAACAAAAAAATAAATAAAAATAAAACCAAAACATCAATACATACTACTGAGTATTCATATGAGAGATATCAGACAAAATAAAAATCTGCAACCAATTTAATATCAAAATAGTTTTCCAAATTCATAACAAAATCAAATAATTCTAATTTCTATAAAACTAAAACATGAAATCCTAAAAAATAATAAATCTATGAAATTTCATGTACGAAACATCATACATCAGTGAAACTAATTACTCCATTAAAAAATATTAAAAAAAATTCAAAATATGAAAGAAAAAAGATGCTATGTCTAAAGTGGCAGACTATGCATGCACCACAACAATATTGGGCAGAGAAATAAAAAGAAAAAAAAATGAAGAAAAGCTGCAAACATGATAATGACAAATAATCCCATAAGCCAATCTAGTGTGATAATCCATATTCAGAAGATCACATCACTCATTAATTTTGCCTTTAAATAAAAATAGAATAAAAAAAAGGATCTTTATTGTAACAGGTCTACCCCTATTTTAACGTATTAATATTTATTCTTTCCTTTAATCTAACTAGTGATGGAAATATAGTCATGATCAAACCTGTGTGTAACCAAATTCTTGGTTCACACCATTTAGTAATATAAATTTAATATTCATTTTATTAATCACTTAAAAAATAATGGGAGATACAATACAGATAACGGATCTACCCCAAATTGTATTAACTAATATTATCAAAATGAATAAGCCTACTACCAATGTCTCAGATAACTGTGACTAATCCCATAAGCCAATCTAGTGTGATAATCCATATTCAGAAGATCACGTCACTCATTACTTTTGCCTTTAAAGAAAAAGGATAAAAAAAGAATCTTTATTGTAAACAGGCCTATCCCTATTTTAACGTATAAATATTTATTCTTTCCTTTAATCTAACTAGTGATGGAAATATAGTCACAATCAAACCTGTGTGTAACCAAATTCTTGGTTCACACCATTTAGTGATATAAATTTAATATTCATTTTATTAATCACTTAAAAAATAATGGGAGATACAATAGAGATAATGGATCTACCTCAAATTGTATTAATTAATATTATCAAAATGAATAAGCCTACTACCAATGTCTCAGATAACTGTGACTAACTACTTGCTATATTTTCCTCAATAAAATAACTCCCTTAAAATAGATATATTTAATTGACCCTCATATATTTATGAGCATTGACTTATTGAGTAAAAATTACATCAGTACTATTACACATTGATTTCTCGTATATTAATTGGATATTTGCCCAACCTGTTCCAATTCAGTATCTCAAAGGGGTGGGGGTGCAAGCACAGTTGGAGCACAGATCGTTCATGAGTAAGAATATATGACAATTTCATTTGAGTAATTTTTATGCTATATATAAAATCTCTTTCCCAAACCTTTCTGTAAAATAGGCTAAGACCTAAGTCTAAATTTGTTAGAATTCACTATTTCATCAATCTAAATGAATTATTTACTTTATAAGCCCTCTATATGACTAATTGTATAAATTTGGCAGAAATCCGTATATATAAGTAAGTAAATAATTAGAACTATAAAAATAATTACATATATATTATGAAAAGACATACATCAAAAATCTTTTAATTATTGATTCCCTAACATTTAGTATTGGTACAATACACTCGAACAATTTAAATATAATGATTAATGTACTAATTATGTTTACATTCTTTATTACATTTAAAACATATTTGACAGATATAAAACATTTAAAATTATACATATAACAAAATAACACCTTTGTCCCCGGGAATGGATAAGATTACTACTTGTCGGTAAGCTTACATTTAGGAGACCAACAATATTCATTACTATAAACAGTTCACTCTTTGTTTTTTTTTGTGGGTGTCCAATGTTCAGTTGAGAGTCACATTTAAGATTTCCTATATTTGTCAGCAAGTCTTTAATGCAATATTTGACGGTGATAGGCAGGCGGGGGGTCGGTTCCGATGATTTGTGGGCACTAGGTAGAAGTCCAACACGCTTTAGCTTTACCCCACTCTAATCATATCATTTATTTTACTTATTTATCCTTTTTGCAGTTTCTTAAAAAAAATTTTTTTTTCTCTGACTTTCTTTTTATACCTTCCTTTGCCTATCCGGATGCCACGAACTTTCTTTTGGAATCTTCTTTCTTTTTCTTCCATTTCTTTAAATCAATTACATAAAAAATATAAAGTATTTTGGCACATGATCAGATTAGTTTAAAATAAAATTATTCCTGATGTTTATTTGCTTTGATGAAAAACTATTTTTGTACATTTACATCTTTCTTTTGACTGATTACAAAATTTGAAAAAAAGCAGGAAAAATAATCTTTTATTGTAAATGTAGATTTTCCAAGAATTTGGAGATATAACAATGGAAAAACGAATAGACAAAACAAAAAAATATATACAGAAAGCATCTTTATCTCCAAATTAGATTTTTATATATTAACATAAATTATTATTATATATATTAAAATCCTCTCATAATATCTATAAGTGAAAAAAAAAAATCTATATTTCCATATATATATGTGCTGGTTATATGTTGAACATATGTGTGGGATTTAGATAAAGATTTTGTGGTGAGTAGTTGGCCCATATAACAGGGCTTGAATCTGTATCCCATTACAATTTAAAAAAAAAAAAAAAATGGATAAAAGAATGATTTTTATAGATAAACAAATAAAATTTATATTAACCGTGACCATAGGCAGAATAGTTCAATTAGTTATAGCGCCACTTTAAATTTAGTATTTCTAAATGTAAATTATCAAGTTAGGTTATCATTGGTCTAAAAATAATATATTTCACACAATAGATTATGTATTAATAGAGAAAGAGGGCATGAATAAAGTACAGAAAATTAAAGTGTTTGATAATGTAGAATATGTAATAGTGATCATAATTTCTTCATAATAGAAATAGTTAGTAATGTGATGGAAAATAACAATAAAAGTAGAAAGGACAGTGAAAGATATGGTGGGAGGATAAATTTTAAGAATAAATTAGAAGAATATAAACTAAAAATAGAAGAAATCATGCAAGAGTTTGTTAGGCATGAGTATAAGGACTGGTGTGGTGAAGTTGAAAAAGTGTTAAATAGGATTTTAGGTGAGAATATTCAGAAGAATAAAATAGAAAAGTGAGAATTAGTAAAAGTATAAAAGAGAGTAAACATGCAGAGAATGTAAATGTGCTATTAGAAACAAAAAAAGTGAAAATGACGTTAAAATGATGAGAAAAAAGAGTGTAGCTTAGAGAATAATTAGAAACAATCTTAAATAAGTATGTAGTGGACATAGAAAAGATGTTAGATGTGAAGGACAAAGTGATAACAAACATAAAAGCACATAGTAATGGAAATATTAGTTTTACAGATAATGAATTGAATGAGGCAGGGAAGAAATTGCAAAGTGGAAAGGCAAGAGACTTAGATGAATGGGCAACAGAGATAGTGATGAATTTGTGAAATAGGGCAAAATTAAATCTCAGAAGACAGAATTTCCAATATCTAGAATAATACAACAGTGAGGCGATTATTTAAAGAAAAGAGTAAGGACTATAGAAAGATAAACAATTATAGATTGGTAGCAGTAAAGTCAATGTTATATAATGTTTTTGTATATATGGTGACAAAATGGATGGGAAAAAAATAATAGTGGGAGAAATGCAACATGGTTTTAAAACGGATAGGCATATAGAAAATAGTTTATTTGTAGTCATACAACTTATTGATATGAGTAGGAATACAGGAAAGCAATTATATATGGTCTTTATAGACATAAAGAAGGCATATGATAAAATAAATAAAAATAGATTATGGGTAAGTTTAGTAAATTTGGGAATGAATGGAGCTTTAGTGGATCTTATTAAGAAATCGTATAAAAATAATTACTATATGTATCAATTAGGAAGTTAAAATATGGGGTGGGACTACGGCAAAGATGCCCTATGTTACTGATTTTGTTTTTGCTGTATTTGAGAGAAATGGAGAGAGCAATAGCAAGACTAGAAAGAAGGGTATAGATGCCACTAATAGATGGCAAAATGGAGTGTATACATTATTAATGGGCTTTTATTTGCTGATGACGTTTTCTTTTTCACAGAAAGTAGGAAAAATGTGGAAGTTATGGTGAAGATTGTGCAAGAGTGGGTAAAGAGATGGGGATTAAATTCAGTGAAGAAAAATCAAAAGTAATGATGATAAATACTGGGGAAAGAGAAGAGAAAAATTTTTTATTGGGGAATATAAAGTTAAATATGATGAATAGATATAACTATTTGGAAATTTTCTTAAGTAATCAAAGGAATTCGCTTGGATGAATGTGAGAAAAAAATTGATAAATGAAGCAAAGAAAACAAAGGGACTGATAATAATGTTTTCATATAATAAATATGATGTAGCAAAAATTGTATGGAAGGAAGTAGCAGTAGCAGGATGAACCTTTGGTGACTATGCATGCTAGTAAAGGGGTGTTAGATTACTTAGAAAAAGTGCAAGGAGAAACAGGAAGTCATAAATGTATTAGATGCAGATGTGTGGATGGCAAAGGAGGCAATTCAAGGAGAAATCAGATGGGCAAGATTTTATAGAGAGATACAAAAAATAAAATGAAAATATTTGATAGATTGCAATTTATGGATAGTTTTAAGAGAGTAGCCAAAATGGTATTTAATTGGATTAATAATAAAGGACAGGCAACAAGATGGGTGAAAAAGATAGTATGGTATGCAGAAGATTTGGATAAAGACTTTATGTCATTACATTTATACAAAAAATGGTATGATTGTGTTAGAGAATTATTGAGTGTTATAGTGGCAAAGAATCAGATAAAAGAACAGACGCCTTAATCAAAAATAGGGAGCTGGAGAACTAGTATGGAGAAAAAAAAAGTTTAAATATATATATAGAAGTAAATAGAATATTGCATGCAAGTTAAATTACAATAATAGCAAAGAAAGTAGTTTACTGTTTAAGGCTTAAACAGGATTGTTAGCAAAAGGGACTATACACATAAATGGAGAAAGATGGGTGATTTAGTTTGTAAGTTATATATATATAGGGTATATGAGCACAGACTTTCACACAACCCACCACTCTCCACACTATCTCACAACACTGATACACTTGAAAACATATATGCTGAAAAGATAAATAATCACCAATATACATAAGAAAGGCACAGAAAATATTAGGCATCTGCTAATTGAATATAAATGATTACAAACAGAAAAGGTACAAATAATGAAGTTGTGGGAAAATAAATATAAACAAAGTGATTATACAGAAAGTGGGTTCTTGGTTTTTGTGTTGGGTTTAAAAAAAGATAAGAAGGATTTAGACATAAAAAGGTCATAGAGTTAACAAAGATGACGTTGTGAAAATGAAATGGGGTAGGATAGAGAAGAATATGGAAAAACTTAGGTTGGGAAAAGGAAAGAAAAGGTGACTAATAAGTTTCTCTGGGCATAGTGGCTGAAAAATTCCTGACTGCGATTAAGGAGTAACCATAACACATCACATTACATGACCAACAAGAAAGGAATAATATTTTATATCATTTCAAGTAACCTGGTCATAATCCTATTCACAACAATAAAATTAGTTGCTACGATACATGAACACTCATGCAAGCTAAATATCTCTTTATTACTACCCTAAAAATGGACTAAACGTTGATGATAGAAAGGTAACGCTATGGAAATAATGCAACTTATTTCTTACATCATCAACAAATTAAAAATTCAAATGTGCGAATTAAAACACAATAAAATCTTAATTTTCGTTAAATATACAATTCAATTAATCTATCTGATCACAATTTAAATCCCTATCTTATCAACTTCCTAGATCTCACTCCAAATCTTTTATAATCAATGTTTAACTAACTAAATTCTCTTTTAAATAACTATTAATGTATCTATAAGAGAGGTATGCATGAAAATGACATTACAATTGTCATGATGATTAAAAAGGAACCACCTGAACAATCACTCAATAGAGGACTAAATCAGTACTCAAGCTAGTGTACATGAGCAATCTAAACATAGAGAGTACCTGCCACCATAAATTGAAGTTGCTCCATCCCTAATTCATTCTAGGAGATGGCCTGGAAAAGAGCATAACAAAGATTGGTAAACAACATTGATTATACCAAAATCTCTCATGATCTGCATTATGTAGAATAAAAACTAAACTTGAAAATATCACATCTATAAAAGATTTGCCCAGACTTAATTATTACCTAATAACTATAAAATCAGTCTCAAGGGATAGACCAAATAAAGATTCACCAGACTATATTAAAAAGATAATAGCAGAATTATACATAAAGTGTACACAAAAATATTACGTTACAATAAATATAATTAAGTTACATTCTTGATGTACTCCTTTGCTTATAATGTTATTCCTCTAACAGTTCGAGGCAAAGCAAATAATGAGTTTAAATTACATTTTTCTACAAAAGTGTTCATAATTATCCAGCTCGAAACTTGATGTGCTGTTAATATAGAGAAAGTGAAATACTTGTGATTTATATCCACTTGGAAGTAAAGTTGGCCAGCTTAAAAGCATTGTTGGAAGAGAGACTGCCATTAACTATAATTTGCTGTTTATAGCTTTACTTATATGTATAAGATGGTAAATGTCTGTTTTATCCCAGATGGATAGCTTCAGCTAACTCATGGCTGTCTCTCTTCCTGGGGCGATCGCTCTTCTTTCACCACTTGGCATATGAAGAATTGGTTGTGGGAAAAGCATTCCTAGAGAGAATCGGGGATTTACTTAGCCAGAATACATTGGAAACTTCTATAAAATAAAACCAAAAAAACTTTTATTTTATAAAGAAATTTGTTTATAGATGCTTTGCAGGTTCCCCCCCCCCCCCAATCCTTTCAGTTGACATTTTTTTCAAATTTCATACTTTAGTTCTATTTTTATGAATATTAACAAAGAAAATGCTACACAAATATTTTCTCCTTTATTATTCAAATTCTTTTCTTATCTTTTAGACTGGGGTTTCTAAGATCCTGGATTCTTAATTTTCAAGGCAATTAATGAGTCAATCAATACAAAAAAAAAATTATAAAATTATTTGCTTAAACATTTTCAACAATGGAGTGTATTTATTTTTATCCCACCCCCACTGTTTATATACCAACATATAATTAAAAAAAAAAATTGATCAACTAATAGATTAGTGTTACCAAATCCATTTTAGTCCATCTAAATTAAATAAAATAAATATTATATAACAAACTTAAGTTAAATTTATATTCAAAATAAAATATCTAAATATTTTATTATGAGGTAGGAAAATACCACCTCAATATGTTATAAAATATTATTTTTTTAATCAAAGTACTCTACACTAAAGAGTATTAAATGAATACTGTATCAGTGCCAACAAATTTACTACATTAGTTTCTTCTTATGCTTACAAAAAAAGATTCTAGAGTAGAATGAGGATAATCTTGATACACACAATAGAATGTTTTTTACAATTTGACATAATAATTATGAAGCTTAATATTATAAGTAGTACAAATTTACAATTACAAATTATGTCTGTTAATTAAACAGCTCTTTAATTAATTCCATTAGTTCACATTCTAACAATTATAACAAAACTTATCCACAATTTAACAAATAATATAATAAAAGAACTTAATTAACTTAATATTAATAATTAATCTAACATTTTTTTTGTCTATTCTGAAATGATTTTACCTTTTTTTACACATTTGTACTATAATTGTAAAAGATTGGTCTTGCATGGATGGTCGAGAGGTCAGTGCGACTGCCTTGCACTTGCAGGCAGTTGCCCAGTTGCGGGTTCGCGTCCCGGCCGATGCTATGACACTTAAAAAAAAAAAAAAAATTGTAAAAGATTGACACATTTTCATTGTTTTTTAAAAAAATCAACTAAAAAAGTAATAAAAAATTAAACTTTATATCCTTATCAAATTTCTTTGTACTTTTGATCAATGAAATCACAAAATGAAAAAAAAATTTTTTTCTGCTATGAATGAGTTGCAATTTTAAGAAATTTCTTCTTTTCTGTCAGAAAACAATATATGTAAAGAAACATTTAATGCAAAATTTGAATTATTTATCATTAATTAATATTCTATAAATATCTTTTTATATTTGCAAAAAATTCTTTGAGTTATGCATTTACCTCAGTTGAATTTTCACAATATAAAATAAATACAATACAAATAGTGAAAATATTCTCTTACCTCCATTTTATAAATAGTTATCCTAAAATCTGTTTTTTTAGCTCTTCTAATATTTTCCTCCATTTCTGTCAATTGTTCTACAATGCACTCAACAATATCATTTTGGTATGGCAATAATTCAGGACTGAATTTTTCATTTAACCATATCTAATGAAGCACAGACATACATATGCATATATAAGTCAGAAGTCAATACAATATAACTTTAAATCAAAAAATTTTAATAATGCATGCAAAAGTTTAATACAAATATGCAAACAAATATCTTGATTTAAAATATATATAAACAGCATATAATAATATATGAGCAATCACAATTAACGTATTGTAGATTTATATAATAACATACAGAGTTTGGCCAGAAAATACTAATTACAATTTTTAATGCTTTATAAAATAATGCAACATGAAAAACAAAATGATATATTTTATATGACAATAATACCAATAAAATTAATCTAATTAAACTAATATGTAATATCTTAAACATATATAAAAATTCTAATGCTGAACAAATTATTTATAAATATTTAAAACACTTTTATTGCAAAAAAATTATAATTAGTCATGACTGTTGTATGAAATCCATTCCAAAACATTATACCTACACATACCAACTTAATTAAAATACCTGCTTTTCTAAGAGAGCTTTACGAATCACAACAAAAACTTAATTTTATGTGTGATGTATTCCATATCAAATAGATACACACAGTGCTAAAACTATAATAAGTTATCCATTGTTAGAAATAATATTATAAAAGATTAAGACTGCTATAATTAAATATTTTGTTCTTTACATACAAAGAACAACTAATAAAATCAGTTTTATCCTAAACATCAGAAAATTGCCAATAATGTACTAAAAAGCCATGAATCAAATTCTTTTTGATGCTCATAGTATATAGAAAATTCTGACTGGAGCTTTTTATAGTTAAGAATTATTGTAACTCCACAATATTAACCATAATATAAATTTCATCAACACTAAGATCATAACAAGATATGACACATTGAGATGAAACAGTATATATATTATTCTGCAGCTAACATGAGAAATAATTCTCAAAACAAAAATGTTACATAAATATATAAAAAAAAGCAAATTTTATCATCTTTAAACACAAAAACAAAAAATAATAAATGTTCGTAAATTAATCAAACTATTATTAACTGTATTTTGGAAATATTTAAATTAACTAAGCTATAATGAAAGTTAAGGGCTTAACAAATTTTCAGTGGAACCATATCAGTATTCTCTTTTATCTTTGCATTTGTTCAGTTTTATCTCATCACTTTTGCCAGTATTTAAAATAACTATTTCTTGTCAGATTAATCTTTTTGATTAAAAATCATCTTTTAAATTGTGGAATTTCCAGTTATTTTTCAATATAAAAAGCTTATTTTATTTTTTTGATGCTTAATTTTTCCTGACATTTTTTTTTAAACTGTTGGCTGACTTTCATTTTTTTATACCTCTTTGGTTGGCAAAAAGGCTATGGACTCAGTAACATTTTATTTTGTTTATAATTGTAGGCAAATCATGACATTTTCACAGCCATATATGTATTCTTTCCCAATAGCTACATTTCCAGACAGTGACTAAGACTCAAAAAGTTTATCAATTAGCTAACTATCTTATTATTCAAACTAATGATCTTCTCATAGAAAACATTGAAAAATGATAATAACTTATAGTTCCTTAATGCTGATTTTGTTTACTTTTCCTGATAAATGTGAGGTTAATTTCTTTTCCTTGAAAAACTAGATAGTTTTTTAAGTTTTATTTATGTCTTCAAACACTGGCTGCTAATGACTGAATTTTATCCTCAGCTGCATCATTTGCAACTACAAAGCAATCAAAAAACCACTTACTGAATAACAATCCTGTGCTGTTGCTTTTCATCTCTTATAGATTGTGCATACTTTCTCTGCCCTTTTGTTGTTTGATGAGTTTCTGGTTAATGATTTATTTAGTTAACTGAATTGATTTAAAAAAGAAAATAATTGAATTTATATTCTTTTTAATCTTTAATCAGCACTTTTGAGCTTATAAAAAACTGAAATATATAATTTTAATATTTATCATTATCTTTACATAAATATTAAAAAAAAAAAAAGGTTCTACTTTTTGTTTTAAACTTTTTTCATATATTTATCATCATTATCAACCATTATCAATCCACTGCAGGATGAAGTTCAATCCATCTTCTCCCCTTAGCTTCTCTTCTCTATATCATCCCTGCACACTTTCTTTTTCATCCATCCATGTCACATGTGGTCTCTTTCTGATTGTTTTACAATCTCTTGGAATCCAGTTTAAGATTTCAATTGTCCATCTATTATCATGTCTTCTAGCAATATGTGCACCCAACTCCAGTCTTATTAATTTTTTCAATGAGGTCAGTAACACCTGTTTGTTCTCTTACCCATATATTGCGTTTTCGATCTCTTCTTGTTACTCCCAATATGCTCCATAGTTCTGTGAGTGGTCTGAAGTCTCTGTATTGCTCTTGTATTAAATGTTCAAGTCTAAGATCCATAATAAAAACTAGTAAAATACATTTATTAAAAACCTTCCTTTTCAAACACATAGTCATATTTCCTTTTAGTATCAAGTTATTTTTACCAAAAGCACTGCAACCAAATTTAATTCTATGATTAATTTCATCCATTATGTTTCCATCTGTATTAATAATCTGACCATGTAATTGTTAACATCTAACTCATCATAATCAATCTTTATTTTCATATTTTGAGAAAATCCATTAAACATTACTGGAGTCTTTTTAACATTTATCTTTAGTCCTACTTTCATCTTATAACTCCTGCAACATTTCCCGCAGCTCTAAAGCATTATTTGCAAAAACAACTACATCATCTGCAAAATCTAAATGACTTAAATAATCTCCATTTATTTTCACTCTTTTAGCTTCCGATTTTAATCCACGAAATACTTCTTGCAGCACTACTGTAAAAAGTGTTGGAGATATGGAGTCAACCTGTCTTACACCCTTCTCAATGTTGACTTTCCCAGTATCATTATGTAATCTAATTATTGCTGTTGCATTTTTACAAATATTCTTTAAAATATAACAATATCCTGGATCTATACCTTGATGATCCAATGCTTTAATCACTGAAATGTTTATGGAATCAAATGCCTTTTCATAATCTACAAATCCAAAGCATAATGGCAACTCAATATTCATTTACCCTTTCTATAACTTCTCTCAATATCTGGATATGATCTACTATACTAAAACCATTTTTAACACCAGCTTGTTCTCTTGGTTGGTGGAAATCCAATGTTTTCTGTAGACGAGTTGTAAATTATCTTGGTAAAAATTTTGTATAAAACTGATAAAAGGTTGATAGGTCTGTAATTTCTAATATCTTCTTTATCATCTTTTTTAAATATTAATATTAATACTCATTCTTCCAATCATCTGATACATCTTTATCATTTAGACATTTGGTATATAACTTTGCTAAACATTTTTCTACTTCTTCACCTGCTTCTTTTAATATATCAATTATAATTCTATCATTACCTGGAGCTTTTCCTTTCTTCATAAATTTAATTGCATGTCTCACATCTTCATTTAAAATTCTGGGCAATTCAGAAGATATAATAGATATAGAGGTACTTGTTCTTTATTACCATATAATTCTTGATAGAAGTCTTTTACCCATTTCATGATGTCATCCCTCTTTTTAGTAATAATTTCATCTTTTTTTCTTATTGCAGATATAAATTTCCTACCAATACCAAAATGTTGTTTTACATTCTTAAACCTTTTATTCTCTTTTACAGCTTTCCTTGCTCGTTCACAATTATGCTTTCTTATATCATTTTCAACTCTTTTCCGCACATTTTACAAAATTCGAGATATTCAATCCTTTTGTATATTTTCATATTCCTTCTTTTCTTTATAAATTCTCTAGTCTCAGTAGAAATTTCATTGGCCAATTGCTTCTTTTTTCTACCAGTATATTTTTTTCTTAGTATATTTCTGAAATATACTAAGATATATATCAAGAATGATTGAAAAGTAAAGAATTTAAAAGAAGATAAAACCCTAGCTCAAATTAAATTTTTGCTAAAATAAGGGAGATTTTATTTTTTAATTTTATATTGTAAACATGAATACAAAATAAATAATTAATGTATTTATAAATATGCATGAGGATTTTATAATAATATTTAGTCTGTAAATAATAAATGCAAGAGTAAAAGACTAAACTAATAATATTATGTATCTAAAGTTTGTGTTATTTATTCATAACTAGGACATAAAAATATTAACATCAGTGCGTTTGTTGTTGATTTTAACTAAGATTAAAAATAATATTTAATTTATAAAGCGCAAACAGTATTTGAAATTAAACTGAGAGACTGCAAACCTGTCGCACTTATTAGCCAATCAGGTGTTATTAACGTGAATATGTTTGAAGATTCACACTTTCAAATCTAAGTACTTCAGAATGACTTGGATATATAGAAAGACAAGTAAAGAGGAGGGTGGACGCCCTCTTCTTGTTAAATTCTCTGCCTTGTATTTACAATTTGATCGCTATTAATAACACCTGATTGGCTAATAAGCGCGAGAGGTTTGCAATCTCTCAGTTTAATTTCTAAGATTAAAATATCATTACATGATATCTATTTTTAAAATCATATCATTTCTAGTAAATATTTTTTAAATAGCCAGGTCATATCTAAGTAATTCATTTTCAATGTAGCAATACAATAATTACTTGATATTTTTATTTAGGTATTGGAAAAATATTATCTTCCAATTGAGAGACTTATTAAAATTGTTACATTTTCACAAAATTAATCTACCTTACAAGATAATTTTTTATATTCTAAAAGTTATCAATTTTTTGAAAAAGATATTTTTTTTTTTTTTGGTTAATGCACAACAACAATACATAGAATTATACTCATATTAGGAATTTTACTTCTGCAAATGGACAATCATGAAATCATTATTTTAGGCAGTAACCTCTAAAAAATCTTGTTGATTGGAATATTACAAGAATTTTTATATCAAGTAATATTATGAATGATTTTGTAAATATAAATTAATTTATTTTTCTCACTCTAGAACAGGGGTCGCCAAACTTTTTTGATCATAGACCCCTATATAATTTTTCGAAATCTCCATCGACTCCCATAAAAGTAATGTTCAGTTAATTAAAATAAAACTATCTATTAGGTATTGTGTTTGTACATTTATTTTATGATTTTAAACATTTATTAAAGTAATTTTACATTGTGTAACAATAGTTTTATGAAAAATATCTTAATGTTGAAATTTAAATACCTTAATATTTATTAAATAATAAGTAATTATAAATAAGTAAAATAACTACAGTATTGCTTCTTAATTAATGAGATGGGTGTGCCTGGTGTTTCTTTGCAAGGTTCGCTATATTGGGTTCGAAATTGGTCAATTTTAATCTTAAATCCCCTCGAAACTCCACATTTAATTTATTTCTGTACTTAGTTAAGATTGAATTTACGTGACTGAAACCGGCTTCAACCATATAGGAACTTGGAAACGCCAACATAAATGGCTGAGCTATTTCGTAAAGTTGTACATATTTTTGCATTATATTTATATTTGTCCAAAATTTGCTTATTTTTAAATTTTTAAGAAGCATCTGTGCTTCAAGATCTGGTAATAATTCAGCAAGCTCATCTTGCAGGTTGATGTCCACGTTTTCAATTTGAGCGGAAAATGGTGCAATAATCCATTCAGGGATGTCAATGTTTTCCAAATCAACAAAGTGCAGTTTAAAATCGTCACTTAATTTTTGAAGATGACTTGTATATATTTTCAAGTCTTCTTCTTTTATTTCTAATTGTTGCAGATTTGAAAAATACTGATAATCCTTACGTAGCAATAAAGATGTAAATAAATTTAATTTTACTTGGAAGCTAACAGTATTGTCCGAGCTTGGATAATTGTTACATCTTTTCCTTGCAGCTTTGTTTGGATGTCATTAAATTTTCCAAATAAGTCTGCTAAATAAAAAAATATGGTTCTTATTGTTTTGGAGTTCATCACTTAGAACAGGATTTATTTTGCCGAGAAATTCGGTCGTGGAGTCAAATAACTCAACGAGCCATTGCAAGCATACACCTCTAGACAACCATCTAACTTCGGTGTGCAGAAGTAATTGGTTAAATACCTCGTCATTTTCCTCACAAAGTTTGGAAAATAATCTTGATTTAAGAGGTTGGGCTTTAATTTGATTGATACACTTAATTGCCTGTATGAAGCAGAAAAAAATAATCACCTGAGTGGATGTGCAGAGGACAGCCAATCATTGCTGGGATTCGAAAACTATGAACTGTCAGTGTGAAGCTAAGCGATGGAGGAAGAGTTCAGTTGATTCTTGGAGATCCATCTGTGTAGATGGATGTATATTTAAGAAGAATTTTTTCTTTTCCATAGTGACTTGAAGTGTGGAGAACTAGATTTGTTAAATGTATTGATCTTTATTATTATTTATTATGTCTTCAGGCCCATTGATGTAATAATTGTATAGGTATGTGTAAATAGCTAAATGTTTAGGGGATCATATAAGTAAAGTAAGTACGATCCCCTAAACGTTTAGCTATTTACACATATATACAATTATTACATCAATGGACCCGAAGGCATAATAAATAATAATAAAGATCAGTACTACCTTTTTTCTGTCTAAAAGTTTCTACTTGTATATATGTATATGTAAGAAAATATAAACATACACATACATAATAATATATATATAATATTTTTTTAAAAAAGAAAACAACATTGATTTAATTTGATGACCAAGTCACTAAAAAGCAAAAAAAAATTTTTTTTCTTGACCCATAATTTTGGTTGTTATACATAGCTTTAAATAAAATCACAGTATATCCATATATTAATTAATTCAATCACTAGTAGAGTATTTAGTTTGATCATAAACTTCTTAAAATATTTCAATAAACTAAGTGAAGCTCAAAATTTAATTAAAATTTCTTCAACTATATAAAATAAATTTACTATTTATGAAATATTTCAAATTCTCTAATTTTCTGTTTTAAAATAGATTAGGTAAGAAAAATTTTGATTGAACTAATTAATTTATGGACACTCCATGATTTTATTTAAAATTACATAAAACAATTAGAATTGTGAATCAAGAAAAAATTTTGATTTTTAGTGCATTAATCATCAAATTAAATAATAGCTTTTTTTCAAATACTTTTTAGATAGATTATTTGGGGAGGGGAGTATTTTGCAACAGACTTTTTGTTAAAAAATCTATCCCTATATCACTTCAATTTTTCAAAATCATTTATCATAAACAGGAAAGCTATTCATATTCAAATTTAAAAATGATAATCTAAAAAATGTCACTGTATGAAATGGGAACAAGAATAAAAAAAATTCAAAGAATATTAGATAATTTTCTTATCTTTATAATGTAGCTAAAAATCCTACATTAAGAAACAAAATTTCTTCAATTCAATATGTGTTGTTTCTATCAAGGAACACAAACCAAATAACAAAATACTCCATCTATTGTCTGTTTCACTACTTGTTCAAGCATCAATTAAAAATTATTGAACCAATTTACCTACAAACATTGTTAGATTGGATGATCTGAAATATTGCCTTGTCATCTAACCAAAAATGTATACAAAATTTGAAGAAAATCATTTGGTAGAAATAGTTAAAAATCAGTTACAAAATTTTTGTTTATATGAAGGCAGCAGTTTACAAAAATAAGTTTTACATAATAATCAAAAGAAATTAAGATTTCATCATTTATTTTTTTTCTCTTTTAATTAACTATAAATGTTTTACAAAATTTCTACAACACTTTGCTTTTTAGTGCATTAGTTGTCAAATTAATTGTTTGTTTAGAAAAATACATTACCATCTATTGTGCATCACTCAAAAATTACTGAATCAATTTGAATGCACTTTAAAATACAACTCCCAACACCTGTTAAGCAGGACAACTCTGAAATATTGCATTGTCATTAATACCAAATACATGTACAAAACTTGAAGAAAAATCATTTGGTAGAAATAGGTTAAAAATTAGTTACAAGATTTGTTACAAACAAATAAACAGAAGAGTGAAAATAAATAAAACCACTTAAAAACAATTCACAATACTATTTTATACACAAGCTTCTAGTTAGAATATAAAAAAGTACTGGAAGCTATTTCTTTTTTTGTTTGTTTAAACTTAATTTAGTAAATTTAGTATTGACCTTTTTCTTCTCTCCCTCAGTTTTATTGGTTAGAAATTTAAATACACAGCAAAACAAATGTCAGCGAGAAATTTTTAATTAAAAAAACAAAAAATATTGTATTTAAGCAGTTTAATAACATGTATATTAAAATGAAATATAAGCACACATTTTTTATAAATAATAGATTGATGAAAACTGATAGTGATAGAATATAAAAAGTACATCTAAATAATATTAAATTTGTTAAGCATATGCTCTTGTTATCCGTTTTAATGTGGAGTAAAATATCAAAATTTTGTTGTATTTACAAATTTTAGTTTACTATTTTTATTTTGTTTGATAGTGATATTGATGCAGTAGATGTCACAATTCCATAAATTATATTACTTTTGTATTCATTATTTTCTTATATTTATTTAGTAAGAAAAATCATAATTGTGGAGCTTTTTTAATTTTCTAAAGCCAGTATTTGGTAACCACTTATTAGTGGAAGCAATAAAATCCTTAAAAGTACTTTTGCTAAAGTGAATAATGATAATTACTTCAGTCTTTTATATCTTTTTTATTTTACAGACATACATACAAATTGGAATAATAGAAGCATCATAAAAATCAAATGAACTACTTTATATATACATATCTTTATATATAAAAAAAAAAAAATCCAATAATTTGAAACAAACTACAGTATTTTAAAATTTCAATGTTTTTCCTTAGGACTTATGATCTTTTCATTTTTAAGAATAGAAAGAGTTGGCTTTTCTGTACCTATTTGATTATTTCTATTCAAATCCAATTGAGTAAGTAGGATTGTTATATTTATAAAAGCAATTATTGAATTCTTATATGTGTTTTTAAAAATTGATCAACACGTACTCTAGCTGTACAAAATATTAAGTAAAGGATTACCATTAACATGTTGCAAAAAGTTCTAAAATGATTACTATTTTCTTTACACTTTTTATCTATCCATTTTTTAAAATTTTTGTTTATCATTTGACTTGTGCTTTTAAATCCTTATATTGCTTATTTTAATAGAAAATGCCTAATATTATAGTCATTGTCAAACAACCAGTCAGGATTTTTTATTTTAATAAATCTAAGAACAGAGTTATACGTATTTATAGCAATCTTTTTAATGAATTCAACATCTCGATGTTGTCACCATCTTGAAAATTCCAAATATTCAATATTTGTATAACAGTTGATAACATTACTTTTTAATTGCATTTGATTTTCAAAGAGCAATTAATAATTTTTTTTTTCAATACTCAGGGTAGAATCTATTTTCTATTCCTATTATTATTTTAATCTTGGAGCATATTAATTTATAATCTATCTGACAATCTTCATTAATATGTGCAGTTGTATCTGTAACATGCCAATATTTTGAGCGAACATCATCCCAGTATTTTTGCAGCAATTTCCTGTTTAAACAAAGAGTTATAACAGCAGATCATTTAACTTCACAGAGCCAATAATATAAAATTCTAATAATTTTGAACTATAGATTATTATTTCTAGAAAGCAATAAATGTTGATCTTTTATTAGTATTGATGCACTATCATAAAGAATAAAACAATTTTTATTTGACTTTTTATTTTGGATATAAATTGACCACTGTTAATGTGGTTGAAATTGTGACAGATGCCATTATACTAACTAACTTAAGATACAGAATTTCTACAAAACTTCAGTTTATATAATGGAAAGATAAATGTTATATGTTTTTAGAAATTTAAAACACCAAAAAAAAGTATTAATTCAGCTCAAAAAAGATCATTCTTACCATACAAAATTTAAAAAATAAATAATTTAAAGACTTTTTAAAAAAATATCTTTATGTTTTGCATAAATTTTTAAATATAATATAAATATGAATTTTAATTGCAGTTTTGTTATAATTGTCATTATATTTAAACTTATATAATACAATAATAATTAACATATCAAAAGAAAATATGTATTAGATCAGTGATCATCAATCTTTTTTTTATCATGGGTTATTCTTTCTATATCAAATAGTTTTAAACAAATTGATGAAAAATGGTATTTGCTGAATAATATGAAAAATGATAAGAATAAAAATACACTCTTATACATATTATAATGCAAATTCAATCGCAAAAAATAAAAACATTTTATATTTTTATCAAATTGATTTAAAAAGTACAAAATATTAAGAAACATTCAAAAGTTATGTTTATATAGATCAAAATATAACTACAAACTATAATAGCAATTATATCAATGACTTCCTTGGTGATATTTTTGTTTGCACTAGTCTAAATTCTATTTGTCATATGACACTTACGGGAACATAAGATTCTGAATTATCATATGCCAATTAATTTCTTAATGCATTTAAAATATAATTTATTTAGGAAAAGATTTGTGTACAGATGAAAGACAAAAATAGCTCAGATATTAAAAACTATTTAGCAGGAGATGCTTAACATATCTAATATAATTTTATTTATATTCTAGAAGGCTATGCCTTTGGCATTAACTAAATTCAATTTTTTTATTTTTTTATGATTTTATTCTTTTTTATTATTATTATTAATTTAACATATTTTAACATGCACAAACTTCATTTTATTCTTTTATTAACTGGGCAAGAGCAAATTTACTATTAAATAAATAATTATTAATAATTTTTTACTACAAATGTTGTGTTTCTGCTTAAAAGTTTTATTTTACCCATACTTAATTTGAAATTTTATGTAACAGAATCTTTATAAAAGAGCTTCCAAAAATGTTCATAATAAAGTATTATTTAACTATAAGGAGAAATTCAAGTTCTATTTTTCCCGCGTTAAATAATTCTGTAACTATTTCATAAAATGCAATTTTTGTTCTTTAACATATATTTAATTGCTGCAAAGTAAGTTTATTATTAAATTAATAATTATTAATACTTTTCAGAATGCTGGATTTTTTATTACAGATGCTCTTTTCTGCCAGATTTTTAATAGCAATTTGTTCTTTTTATAAGGTTGTTTATTTTAGTTTCATATTAACAATTTACATCTGCGATGTTTAGTGAATTAATTACATCATTTGGTACTACTATCACTTATCATTTTATAGATATAGAATAGATTTAAACTTCTTTCAATTTTTTTTGAAATTTAAAAATCAAGTAATTTCAGTTTAATGTTATTGATTCCCAAATAATTAAAATAGTATGTCATTTGCATAACTTTATATCGAAATTAAATTAATAATTTTTAAAATAAATAATTATTGATAAAATATGAATTCACTGAAATATCAGTTTTTTTTTTTTATTTTTGTAAGTTTACAAACTTACTAAAACACTTTTCTGGAAAGCAGTTAGTAGGATGTCTCAAATACCTTCGGAAGTCATTAAGTGATCTGCAAATCATAAATTTCCAAATGCTTTATAGATCATATAATAGTTTTTGGTTATAAATATTTTTTTAAAAATAACTTGAATAAATTAGAATTTGAAAATGAAAATAAATATCATTATCTTTTTATATATAATATACAGTGTGTTTTTACACATAAGTTTCAATTATATTCATATGTGGACTTAAATGCACAAATGAGAAATTTTTATTTATTTTTTTCTTAAAATAATTGTAAAATAATTTATTGGCTGTAGAAATAATCTATGTTGTCATTATGGAAAAATCATTGATTATGTATTTTATCTCAGTGATTAAACTTTTGTTTTTTAATTGTGAATCTGAAATAAAACCTACAAAAAGAAAATGCAATTTAAATAAAAATTTATCAAAACATTATTTTTAAAATACAATAAATAAATAAATAAATGGCTGGAAAACATGTTCAAAGTTGAATAAAGTGATTTTCATGGCATATATATATATATAATATTTATACCTTTTCCATTAACTCAAATTAGAGATAGAAAGTTAAATGTGTAGAATTAAGCTCTTGTTAACTGGTTAATGGTTCATCGACTATAATATTAGAGAAGCAGCTCATCATAAACACAATAAGTAATACATTTTATTTTTGTTTAATTAATGTTCTTTAATATAATAATAATATTTAAGCTCTACAGTTTTCTTTTTCACTTTTATTAAGTGACTGGTACTTATCCAGAAAAATCAATAATTTGGAAAAACTTGGGAACTAAGACTTCTATTATGGTCATCTTATAAATTATTACAATAGTTAGGCACAGTAAATTTGGTACTGGTGGCAGGACAGTAATTCCACCAGTACTGTAAATTTACATCAAATATAACTCATTCCAATATATCTTTTGATTTATACTATAAAAGTCAAGTTTTCAATGTTCTGATTATATGTATATATATATTGTGAATTGCATGTTACTTTGATTGTTGTAAAGTTAATATTTTATAATTGTAGATAAAGTGCTTGTATTAAAGATGGTTCTGGGTTGATACACATTATATATCTTTATATAAGTCAGAATGTAAAAAAGTTAATATTACATGAAAATATACTGATAGAGACTTAAATTAAATAATTTATTTATATAAAACCGCGTGAGATAAAAATCAAATGACCACAACATAAAGGCACTCCAAGATTTTCATTTAAGAATCCTAATTTTAAAATATTGTATGTGATGGCAAAATTATAAAATCAATTAATAAATTTTTTCCGTATGTAATATTGCGTGATAGGACAAAGCTTAGTTGCATTTGGATATGTATAGGCTGAATCTACATTATAAATATTAGGTCAAACAGTGAAATATTGATTTTCATTAAAATATGGCCTCAGGAAGATTACATTTAAACTAAAATTAGCAAGTTGTTGAGGTAGAAAGTTTACTTCAGAAGATTAAATTAACAGATTAAAGATCCAGCATGCGATACTTATAAGGACGAATTATTGGTTCAATTTATATACGGTACTTTATTTTTATTCTTCAGGCGTTAGAATGACTGCTAATGTATAAACAAAATAGTCTCATATGCTCATCCAATCGCTAAAATAAATCCACAAATGAAGACTATGTATTTCAGTGCTTGGCAATATTTTTGTAAAGGTAATAATCTATTACACACTTAAATTCAGAAACATTGAGAAATATATTTTACTTACTTCTTCCAATTGTTGCAATACTTCAGCGGCATTTAGCTGTTCATTTTCATCTGATTTATTTAAAATATCGTCATCTTCTGAAAGTTCAGACATCGTTAATTTTTGTTAAAAAAATAAAAATTCAACTAAACAATTTCAGACTTTACCGCCATTTGTTTTAATTCTTACACATGTGAAATACACAATCAAACTAAAATAAGAAACAAAAAATAGAATTTAAAAATTCAATACTTATGAAAACTTAAAAATTTAATAATACATCTTTTAAATAGTCTAGAATTGTGCAAACATTTGTTCCACATTATCTACTAATAAAAGACTATTACTTTTTCGTTCCGTTATTTAAAAACATTTAACTTTACCATTATTTACGAGAATACAACGAGATTAAACCCGTAAATATGGCCAACCGACGGGCATTGCTTTCTAATGCAAGCGAACTTACACATTCACCTAACGATCCCGAAAGGGAACTTTTCGAGGCCTGCAGAAATGGAGATGTAGTAAAAGTGAAAAAGTTAGTTAATCCTCAAAACGTTAATTCCAAAGACACTGCTGGAAGAAAATCTTCTCCACTTCATTTTGCAGCAGGTACGACATTTTCTCAAACACTTAACGTTTGTTTGTTTGTTTTGTTTTGTTTTTATGTTTTCCTTTACAAAATTATTGTGGCTGTGGAAAGATGTATTGTTTTGTAACTAACTCATAAATGTTTTTGATGTTTATATATCTATAAAATTAGTTGAATTAGAAATAATTCTTAAACAGCCGTATTCTTTGAAATTTGTGTAGGAAATATTTTATATTAACCAAATTCTTAAGGAGGTGGTAGGCTTTGCAAACTGCCACCAGGGACGATGAAATACTGTCACACTTGGTTGTCATCGTATCCTCTTGTCTTGATTTTATTTGCTTTCGGCAAAAATTTTACATTTTCATTTAACATCTTTTAATATTAATATTTACTTCAATACTATAATAAAAAAAAATATAGCTGTTACACTGTATATATTTTGTATTTTACAGAGCATTATTTGAACAAATGTGTATTTGAATTTCATCGTATTAACTTAATATTGTGTTGTGTGTCTTAATTGTTGGAAGATCTTTTGGTACTTGTAAATAGCCACCGATCTTTTAATATTTAAATTTCATTGGTGAAGCTATTTGAAGAATGTTAGAATATTACTGTAATCAGAATTTCTATGTTATTTTTTTTTTCTTACACAATTATTTTTGTTATATATTCCCGTTTTGTTTTTTTGTAAACTTTTAAATGCGGAAATTAATCCGAAGTATTACCAAACAATTAAGCATCAAGTAAACATTATAAAAAAATTCTTTTTGAATGTTAGACAATTAGCATCTGTGATTGAAATTAGGATTCTGATTATCAAAGCTGTAGCATAACATTAAGCTACAACTATAACACTAAACTACAAATTCAGTTATTTTAAAATTACTTTATCATTATGACTGATGAAAGATTGTTTTGCTTAAATATAGTTTAATAATTACAATAAGCAGTTTTTGATTTTAATATTAATTTGAACATTTTAGTTTAAATTATATGTTTTAAAATTGTACAAAAAGACAGCATCAATTATCAGATTTTTAATCAACTCCTTATGTTATTTTTTCAATGTCTTCAATATTTTGTAAAATTTGTTTTCTATTATATATATATAAATCTCTAACTTCAAATAAATTTAATCCTATGGTCATACATTACTTAGGTGAGAAATTTTTAATATCCAGCATAGCACAAAAATCATCTTTATGTTTACTTCAAAAGCTTTACATGAAAAAATAAATAAATTGTGCTATAGATGAAGAAATAGAATAACCTATTGGACATGAATCATGAACTATGTTTATCCATATGAATAGATTGATTGTTATATTAAATATATGAATATTGGACTGTCACTGTTAATGAAAAAGTTAAAAATAACAGTATTTCTAATTAGTTACAGAAAAAGTATATTTTAAGATTTTTTTTGTTAAATTTGAGTCTTTTGTTAATGTATATTTATGTATATAATGAATTATGTTAAGTTGCATGAAAATTTGAATGATGGTAGCGTTAAATGTATATTCAAAATAATATTTGGTTAATTAATAATGGTTTTAAATATTTACTATATTACTTTATTAAACTATTATATTTATTTTGATTAATATCTCATTTTTTACAAATATTTATATGGGATAATTCTTGCAAAAAAATATGATGATAATGAAACACTTGATAAAAGCTCTAAGGATTAATGCTTAAAAATAATCATATTTTATCCATTTTATATATAATTAGAGATCAACATAAAATTGTTTTTAAGCTAAAATATTTTCTTAAAATTTTTATATAATATATATTTGTGTGGTGTTCACTTCTTTTAAAATTTACAGAGAGAAAGAAACTGCTAATTTTGATGTAGAAAGAATAGCAAATTTAGATTCTAGTAATTATAAAAGTGTTGGGAAGTCTTAAGAGAAAAAGTAAGGTTGAAAAAAATATATATATAATTTTTATAATGAGACAAAAAAGAGCAAGGGCATAATACTGTGAATCATAGTCATGGAAGTCTATTGTTTCCAAAACCATTAATAAAATGGACTTACTAATCATGAAATCAACATTATCAGGATAAATAATGTACAACAATTAATATAAGTATAATGACCTATTTAGAACTTTGTCTTTGAGCTTTAAATTTAACATTATACCATTTGGCTAAGAGAAAATATTTTTGGAATATGAAGGCGAATGTACTCATAAATTTGTTTATGCTAGTTTTCTAATAAATGCTATTTAAAATTATATAATTCATAACTATTTATACTCTATAATAAAAATATGGATGAATTATTATCATTACTTTTTTTAATTCATAGTGGCTTTATACCAATATTTAACATTCTATCATCTTTGGTATACTTGTAGATTTACTTTTGTGGAATTGTCTTAATAAAACTTATCTTTTAATCAATTTCCCATAAAGTAATGAATGCACTATATTTAGTTAATATATGTAGTACTGCCTAGTAGAACAATAATGAGTCAGGATTATATATAATCAGTTATTTTTGTATAGGAATTATCAACAACAACTTTTCTGGACTCTCAGTCTAAATAATAATAGAAGAATAGTAATTTTTACTACATTATATCATAGTATCTTTTAATTTTTGTCAAGGAAAGTATATTTCTTTAAAGATTATGGAATTTAAATAAGAATTTGTAATAGTGTTATTTAAGTCTTTGTTAAAATAAAGTGTTATTTGAACTTTTGTTAATGTATCTATACGAAATCATTCATTGGTAAAAAATACCATTCACATTTATTAGTTAACTACAAATTTATTATTATTAGCATATTAACAAAATATCATAAAAGAAATGGTAGAGAGTCCAACTAGGAGGTAAATTCACTAGTGGCTTTATAAAGTCCTTCAATTCTGCCACTGTAGTCATAGATTTGGTAATTATTTACTAAGTGTTTAATTGTTTATGTTTGTCCATATTTCTACAGATGAGTTGCTGTTAAATCCCATTTATGAATTAGATGAATATGAGTTTGTTAATACTTGTAAATATTTGGTAAGATGAATAAATATTAGTGAAGTAGTTATAAGAAATTGTATTTGTATTTCAGGTTTTTAATTAGATTAGCAAATTTTTCTGTATCCCTAGTAAAATTAAATCAAAGAAAGATTTTTTAAATTTTTGTTTGTTGTATAACTTTTTATAAAGCAGATGAAAATTGAATAGCAAAAATTGATAAATTACATAAGGAACAAAGAAGTGTGAAAAGGTTAAATGTAAAAAAAAAAAGATTATTTTTTAAGAAAATTATGATAAGAAATTAGATTAAGTATTTATGATGAAGTAGGGAAGTTATGAAAGGTATGCTGGAAAATATTTTAGAGACTGTGAAAAAAGTGAAAGAATAAGTTGTTTGACAATTTCAAGGAGGAAAATAGCTATGAATAATTGAGAATGCTTAGCAATTACTTGATGAAAGTATTATCTACTTAAGTATTTTTTTTTTTTAAATAATGTGGGGAAAACAATGATTTTTCCTTCTTGTATTAACATTTTATTGTATTTTCCATCTCTTATCTTAGTTTCTTAAAAAGTTATATTGTTATTAGTTTGTTAATCTACCGTCAGTTTGCCCAGTCCTATTATACTTTTAATACAATTAATGTTTTTTTTTTAAATTTTATTAATATGCATGCATCCTTTTATTATTATTCTTGTTTTTTGAACTGAGTTTTGCTGAATTTGATCCAATCTCTATAACTAGAGTGTCATTAAATGAGTTTGATATCTTGATTTAGTTTTTAAAGTATTTTTTAACTTTCAATAAGCAATTCTGAAATGAATCAGCACCATCAATTTTATTTTACACAATAATTTCAACTTACAATTAAACTGTTCCACATTTTTCTGTTTATTTTTTTTCAACAGTTTAATCAATAAATTGAATTCTTTTTTTAGCCATATCTTTTAATTTTAATTCTTAGTCCTTCCTTATGTAGACTTCTAATCTATTTATGGTAGTGAGAATTTTACCATTTATCACTAATCTAACCTGAATAACATTTGATTAAAATAGGGTGATTGAACATGTCTTCATATTATTTATTTGTTGCTGTTTGGTCAAATTAAACGTTAGGTTCAGCACCTGTAAGGGAATATTTTTTGACTTCACTTAAATAAAACTACATGATTAATCTAGCAATTGTCAGCAAAATTATAGTCACAAGCTTACATTATATGACTCAGAATATAAGATGAAATAATAAAATATTATTTTTTGTGTATAGTTGTTTCACATTTTTATGAATAATTTTATTTTTCTTTCCTTTAAATTACATTAATTACTGATTTCTGCTCAGTGATACATTAAAAATACAACAATGTAAATAAATAATTAATTAATTTCAAATACAAAAATAAAGAATACTGGTATTGCATATTAATCAGCCAATAATAATGGTGATAAAAAATAATATTTTCTATAGGAAGGTTCATTGTATCATATTTGTTTGTATATGGTATATGAGATTAATAAAATATTAAATAGGATTAACAAACTTTGTAGAAAGTTTGAGATGATAGTGGTACAAATGAATGTAAAACAATAAGTTAAGTGAAAATAATTATAGAGCTAAATAATGCTTTTAAATATTGAAAAAAAGGTTTTAAATATGTGGATTTGTAAAATAGAACAATTAGAAAATAATATTAGCAGTAATAAAAATGATAAGTGAAAATGATTTTTTATAGGAAAAATTATGTAGAGGATGAAGAATTGGATTGGCATGCACTTAAGAGGCTAAGGAATTTCAAAAGACATAGAGGATATAAGGAAAGAAATAAGAGTGCAAAAAAAATGATTTATAATTTTAAGGAGAGCAATCATCCGCTGTAAGGATGAAAGGTTGTCCAAATTTAATTCGGTTTCATCCAATCTTTAGCTTCCCCCCACAATATCTTAGCAATTCTCCTTATTTCATCCAATTATCTCACATGGTTTCTGCTAGATCTCTTCAGATCCAATTTAAAACTTCAACTGTACATCTATTATCATCTCTTATAGCAATATTTTCAGCCCAGCTTTCAGTTTTATTCTTTCACTAATATTCAGTGATACCTATTTGTTCTCTCACCCATTTATTTTGTTTTTAGTCTTTTCTTATTACTTCTGTCATAAATATATGTATAAGAAATCAGTAACTTCTATATTATATTATTTATATTATAAACAACTTTCTTATTAATAAACAGAGCAAAACTCTCCATACAGTATTGCCACCTGTGCTAAACAGAGTAATCAATGGATGCCAGAAGGCTTTTGCTCTGTTTATCAACAATTAATGTGCTAGTATAGGAAATGTGATCATGTGATGCTTAATGGTGTAACTTTCCTATTACTTAAATCTTAACACATAAAATTGATAGCAAGCATTATTTAAAAAATTCCCCCTTTCTTCCTATCTAAGAAACTAATTCACCTATTTAAAAAATTAATGTGTCCTATCACTTTCATAGAATATTTTAAACAAATGTACAAAATTTTGATAAGTTATATTGAACTTAAGTCTGTTAAATATCGATTTTAAATTGTTAAAGAAATGTTTATTAAATTGAAAGAAAAAAAACATTTATACTGCTCTTTTAAAAGTGTTATTTAAAACATGAAAGTTCTAAGAAGAATTTTTCATTGTGATATATGTAACTATTGAATATTTTTAATATTTTCCTGTTCTTTGTTTCATATCTAAGAAACCAGTTGACCTACTGAAAAGATGAGTTTCTTATATGGATTGCCTACAATTACTTAGTTATATACCAGATTTCAAGCGATTCTATTGAACTTAAATATATTAAACCTCAATTTGAAAATTTCATTCTTTCAAAAAGATCAAAACTTAACAAATAAACAAACAAGCAAACCAATTTTTTAACTTCAATAAAAGCATTTTAAAATAGAATAAACATTAAACAAATTGAAAAGTTCATATTTTGTTTATATTTTCTTTAATTAATAAGCCAGTGTACAACTTTGATAGAATTGATTATATTATTTTTGGATAATTTTGACATTGTATAACAAAAAGAGTTAAATGTCTACAATTTTAAATGGTTGATATATTATGCTAATATATATTTAGTATAACCTTTATCTTTGGCAGAAATTAAATGTTAAATCAAATTTTTTCCCAAGACATGTTAAAATATTGTAACGGTCTGTATTCCCTTAAGGAATGAAGGTGAATGCATCTAACTATTGTTGGACCTAGGTTCTTCATGTAGGATGCCATGAATGATGCGATAAAAGTCTAATCCATGATTGCATCTATTTCCAATATGATTATTTAATGTTTAAACATTTCATACAGATAAAACTTAGACCAATTTATCTAATCTTCACCTCTCTTTATTATTCTCTTATGTTCAGTATTCAGACTCGGGGTTAATTTTACACTTAACTCTCTTCTGGGGTCAGTTGATATTCTGTAGCAATAATAATACTTTTGTATAAGTTCGATAGATTCTCAAAATTTCTTCCAACCAAGTTATCATGATATTAAGTCAGAATTATATGTAGGTGTATGTATTCAATTTTATGTTATTATGAAAATATATAATTTAAATAAATCAGAGATCTTTTTAAATTTAACAATATCTATTAACTGAAAATAATTTAAATTTATCATTATATAACAAAATTTTTGATTATGAGGGTTTTACATACATTTGTACCATATTAGTATATAAATTTTAAAATTATAGCTCTCCATATCCCGTAGTAGATATGTATCATAATACAAACAATATTTAATAGGTTGTAAAAATAAATACAATTTTATAATTCCAAAGATTATGATAACACTAGCTAACTAAATTTAAATTAAACAATATAAATATTAATGAAAACCTTTATAATATCCAATTCTTTTGAGGAAATTCCATTTTCTATAAAACCTTTTATCTATGTATGGTCCCTATTGTTGAAAGAAAAGACCTTTTAACCAAGGATATTAGTCATTTATACTGAATAACAAATAAACAAATATTACTAAATTAATTAAATTAATAATAAACAAAAATTCTGTCTTGTCATAAGCGAATGAATTCAATATGAAGAACAATTAAATCAAATAATAAGTTTAATTATTAATCTGGTCAAGTTACTCTGTAAGAAGGATCTAAATTTTATTAAATAAAAAAAATATTTAACCCAGTGATCTTTCCACTTTTTTCATCTAATAATTTTCCAAAATGAATTATTCCAAAGCAAGTAAATTTTAAAGACATATTTATGGATGTTGATGTGCAAAGATGATATGATGTGTTTAAAGTTTATGATATTGTCCTATTCATTTTCCACAATTTGAGTACCAATGTTTATTAAGAATAAAGTTTTTATTACTGGTCATCAATCATCAGTAAGGCAATCAGTATACTCTGTTGTTTGTTAAGCATTCCTCTCACAAGATGTTGACATTGCTTTCCATAAATTATCTCGCTATAAACTTGGATGTTGAATTATATAGATGATGTATATATATATATTTTAGGCATTTCAGTAGGAATGAATAGTTACACTGCTTTAGGTTAGAGCAATAGCATTTGATCCTATGGCAAAGTGTCTTTAGTCACGATGCATTTTCTATAACTTAAAATCTTAAAATAAATTTATTTAGATATATAAATGTGTTTGATGATATTTGTCTTACTTGAAATTCAAGTTTAGAACAATATTGTTTAGAATTTAGCTAATTATTATATTAAAGATAATTTCGCTTTTGAAATTATTATTGTTGATATTAAAGAGTAATTTATTTACTCTTTACTGATATTAGAGTTCTCTGCTGACAAAAATTTTATAAACAAGAAAAATTCTTCCAAACTATTGATCCATAAATAGTCAAATAAAAAATAGTCATAGATCGCATGATCCTATTCTCTTAAACTTGTAACATATAAACAATGAGCATTGCCAATTGCTCAACAAGCTTTGTGATAAATGCTTTGCCAGGGAAAACATTTAAAATATCTCTGTCAGGAACCTCCCCTAACCTCTGACCATGATTTCATTCTTTGGCACTCCTCAGAGGCGCTAGGGTAGCTTCAGACACTAGATCTAAAAATACTAACCCAAAGCCAGCATTTATCTAAAAGTTATCTATTGATTGAAAATCTGAAATTTTCAGATACCTACATGTCTTCAAACTCAGCTATCCAACTCAAATAGCTATATGGGACTGAGAGATCTTTATCCAAACCATATATTAATAGTCTTAGCAATATAACATCGTATAAGACTTAAAGCAGGGACTATAAATAGTCAAATAAAAAATGTTATAAATCACATGATCCCATTTTTTTAACACTTTAATAGCCTGAAACGCGACATCGTGGTTGTCACCTTTAGATTGCTCTAACTCAGCCAATTTTTTTAGTTACATTGATGAAAAAATACCCATATTAAAGCTTAGAGCAAGGCCTATAAGATGCTGCCCTCTTTTGAATTATTTTACAAGTAAAAAATCAATACTAGGAGGGTTTTAAGTTGACAAAAGAAGAAGGCCAGTTTTGATTGGTTGGATAATCTATTCCCAATTCTTATTGGCTGATGATTCCGTTAAATATTTTTTCACCGCTAAAATGAAAATATATGTTTTGGAGTGTTTTTTTTTATTCTGTTTCGTACATATTATAAATAATTTTCATAAAATCTAATATTTCTAATAAAAATATAGTTATTTTAAAAAGTAGTAAGGTTTTATTAAAAAATTGTATACTTTACACGGTTGTAAATTGAAAAAGAAACCAGCCGTAGCAGCAATTTTTGACATCTTGTCAAGAGGTTAGATTGCTCCAAGCTGTTTATTTGATTTCCAAACAAAGATTAATGATTTAGAATATTTTTCTGGCATTATAATGTATATTTGGTGTATTTTTTTAATAATATGCTGAAAATATTAAGATTTTTCCTAAAAAATTCATAACGTGATATCTGGGAGGGATCTAAATGACATTTATAATGCTTCTAATTCGCTCGTAATGTTTTCTTTGATTTTTCCGCTTTTGAATATTTCTATAAAATACAAATAAAAATATATTTTTGAAATAACTTTCGTTTACTTTCCTAACATTACAAATAATTAATATACTTTTTGAAAACGAAACTAAAATTAATATACATTAAAAGATGAAAATATTTGTATCAAAAAGTTTGTCACTTGACCAATTAAAAGTTTCAGAGTTTTACTTCGCTGGACCAATAACAAAAGTGATCCATGAAAGTGTTAAGTTTGTAAGATATAAACAATGAGCATTGCCAATTGCTCAACAAGCTTTATGATAAATGCTTAGCCAGAGAAAGCATTTAAAATCTGTCAGGAAGCTCCCCCCCCCTAACCTCTGACTATGGTTTCATGCTTTGGCACTCCTCAGAGGCGCTAGGGTAACTTCAGACACTGGATCTAAAAATACCAACCCAAAGCCAGTATTTATCTAAACGTTATCTTCAAACCCAGCTATCCAACTGAAATAGCTATATGGGGCTGAGAAATCTTTAGCCAAACCATATATTAGTAGTCTTAGCAATATAACATCACATAAGACTTAAAGCAGGGACTATAAATAGTCATAGATCACATGACCCCATTCTTTTAAGCTTGTAAGATATAAACAATGAGCATTGCCAATTGCTCAACAAGCTTTGTGATAAATGCTTATGCAGAGAAAGCATTTAAAATATCTCTGTCAGGAGCCCCCCTAACCTCTGATCATGGTTTCATGCTTTGGCACTCCTCAGAAATCTCTCAGCCCCATATAGCTATTTGAGTTGGATAGCTGGGTTTGAAGACATGAAGGTGTCTGGAAATTTCAGATTTTCCACATAACTTTTAGATAAATGCTGGCTTTGGGTTAGTATTTTTAGATCTAGTGTCTGAAGCTACCCTAGCACCTTTGAGGAGTGCCAATGCATGAAACCATGGTCAGAGGTTGGGGGGTGGGGTTTCTGACAGATATTTTAAATACTTCCTCTGGCTAAGCATTTACCACAAAATGTCGTGTTGAGCAATTGGCAATGCTCATTGTTTGTCTTATAAGCTTAACAGAATGGTGTCATTTGATCTATGACTTTTTTATTTGACTATTTATAGTCCCTGTTTTAAGTCTTATGTAATGTTATATTTCTAATACTACTAATATATAATTTGTCTGAAGATCTCTTAGCTCCATATAGTTATTTGAGTTGGATAGCTTGGTTTGTGTCTGGAAATTTCAGATTTTCCACTCAATAGATAACTTTTAGATAAATGCTGGCTTTGGGTTGGTATTTTTAGATCTAGTGTCTGAAGCTACCTTAGCACCTCTCTGAGGAGTGCCAAAGCACAAAACCATGGTCAGAAGTTAGGGGGGGTTTCTTGCCACAGATATTTTAAATGAAATGTAGCAAAACAAAAATCTAATAGAAATAAAGACCATAATGACTAAAGATTTAAATCCTGATAAGTTGGTATCCCATATGCTAGCTCAGCGTTTTCTTTATCCCAGGTAAAGAAATGGGAATTGCAAAACTTGTGTAATTTATCTAATTATTTTATTATTAGAAAGAGAAATACGAATAGAGTTTCAAAGCAGTAAGGTAATTCTAAAGATTATTGAATAAATATTTATTGAACCCCATATCCCTTCACCAATTACAAAGATAAATACAATAATAATAAACCCCAATGCAGAGAAAAAATATATATAATAATATAATAGTTATTTTGGTAAAGAAATGTAATATTAAAACGTAAAAAGAAAAGGATCAATTAGTGAGAGAGAGTGGTCTGAGAATTATAATCTCATATACGAATACTTTATACAAATACCAATTAGTACATTAAATAATATTGATATTTTTATGCAAAGAAATATATAAATGAAGGATATATATATATATATTACACAATAATATATATGAGTAATAAAAATAGAGTGTACCATATTATCTTTATCATACTTCTCTGGGCTCTGAGTAGGCTATTCATCTGTTTATCCATGTCGGCAAGAACTTTCTTAAACACAGCATTATATAGCAGCTTTAACATTCACTTTGTGGCTGGATCTAGGAGACATTTCTGACGGCAGGAGCAGAACTAGGCGGGCACGCTGAATGGGTTTCCTACCCCATGATCATTTCACAGACGATAATAGACTTGTGTTGCATGTTTAATCGTCATTTAATTTCTTCTTTGGTCAACGATCATCCACTAATAGTAGGATTTTCTTCTTGGTTTATACAACACGGGAACAGTTCTCTTTTACTTTGGTTTTTTCAAATATCATCACCCTCCAGTAAAAAAAAACACTTCTATACCACACTAATAATAATTTGTTAATCTGAAATCATCTTGAAGCTTACTCTTTGTCAGATATAAAATTAATATCTAGCACTCATTGAATGGCTGACTGTTTGTCTTTGTAGGTTCAACTCCAACTCTCCAAGTTTACGTAAGTTTCATGAATAAGTTCGAGAAGTTCACCTCCAAATCTAAAAGTTTAAGAAAGTTAAAATAAATGCAATAAGTAAGCAAGCAAGTGAATAAGTTAAATCAGCAAGCAAGTGAATAAGTCCAATCCGTTCCAATAAGTAAATGAGTGAGTGAGTTCTTGATTAGTGAATTAGTGAATGAGTTAATGCATGCCTCAAGCATTTGGTGAACAACTTATATAGCCCACTCATTACAATCCCAATCAAGGTACCCCTCTGAAAAACATTTAATTAGCTAATTTTGAATTTTATTAAGGGATCCATACAATGCACGAATCATTCCTATGTAATCACCTAATCAATCTCAAGAATCTTTATTTTTAATTAAATTTATTATCCACTCCAACTACTATCTGATTCAACATCAGAAAAAAACATAAGAAAAAAATTTACTATATAAGACATTTTCTGATAATCAGATTATACTTAAAAAATATTTTTTAATTAAACTAGATATTTTTCTCCACCCGCATTAACATGAGTTTCAACAAATTCTTTTGACTAGTTGAAGTACTTGAGAATTTAAAAGAAAACAATATTACTTATCTACTAAAAAAATATAAATGCCCTTAGGCTTTTCGTAAATCTAGAATAATGACTTTCCTCCCTGCTTAAATGTGTTTGTAGAGAAAAATATCTAATAAAACTTTTGATTTTAAAAATTACATATATGTTGGAATATTTAATCAATTCCATTTACAAGCGCTTAACAAAAAATATAAATACAAATTACACATAAACATTTTTGCATTTCTCTAAAAAAAGTGAACGTAAAATATTAATAAAAATTATTATAAGCATATAGCTAATATGCCTATACATCGAATTATAAGCCTTACCTATTGGCTTTTCTTGTGTGTGCAAGTATATAATATATCCACAGACCCTCTCATCTATTTTATAACATGACTAAATTTGATTATTTAGATGGTACACACCCTCCTCCCCTTTAATGGCTTTATTACCTATTTTAGATCATTTACTTACTTAATACAATCTTATGCTTGTCCATACGAATTGTGCGTGGCATAATATATATATATGTATACTTAAAAGCAAAGTTAGTGCATATGACCACCTATTGGTTAAGCTTGTTTTGAACGAGCTTAGTTTGGTGGTGCGGACAAATATAGGCTGGTTTTGATAGGATTGTAAGCTACCCGTACAACTACCTTTTACCTTTTACAGTGTTGGATTGTCTTTTTTTTTTAAAAAAAAAAAGGGGGGGGGGCTGCAAAGCCTATCCATCTTAATTTCTTATCCTCCCTCAACTACATCCATTTCTTCATGTTTTCTACCTTATTAGACTACATTATTTTAAGGTTAGATTTATATAAGAACCCCTTTTTTATGGTCTTATGGTCTGAATTCAACCGGAATTGTGTCTATTGCAGATGGCACATAGTTTTAACTTGCTAGTCTTTATCCTGCTCCCTTTGAGACTTACTGGATTTTTTCAAGGTCTAAATGAAATATTGGAGTATCCATCATTCCGTATGGATTGACTCCTGTCTCAGTTGGTTCTAATTTAACCCAGTAATTGTTTTTAAATGCTCACCTGGTGTACCCTGATCAAAATTAATGACCCTATTCATATTTTTTTTTATGTTTATCTCTTTTCTTTCTTGTTTCAACTATAACTTCTGTCTATCTTTCAACTTGCATATAAGCTTGGTATAGTTACATTGCCACTCAGATTGTCCAAAATATGGCTTTAAAATGTGGGCATTATATGGATAGTAAAATTTAGATTATTTGTTCTACTATTGCTTACTCAAATGGGGTGTTTTTATAAAAAACTTTTATCTCATCTTAAAATTTATATTGATTTTTCTTCCTGCTTTTATTCCTTTCTCAGCCTTATTCATGACCTGTTTTTACACTTTTTGCATATTATTTTCCCTCTTGCTTTCAACATGTTTATCCATGGATTGGTATTTCACAAATAGGGTAGGTATAGGTTGTTTCTAATGGGCATGAATCCAGTTGATTCATTTATGCTCCATGGAGTTGATATAACTGACCACACTTTCTGTTTTCTTTACCCACCCCCTATGCTCATCGTTTAGGTAAGTCCTAAACAAACGTTCTCAAGGGTTCGACTGCAGATTTCTAATGGATGTGAGGACATCTCATTTGAGATTTCTCCAACAATTTTTTCCATTCTTTGGATAGGAAAGGCATACCATGATCTGTTAAGATTCTCTAGGCTTTCCTATCACCATGAATAAGAGGGTATCTAATACTCAGATTGTATGTCTAGTATTAGCTTGGGCTATTGGTTAAGCAGAAAAGTACTTTAAAAATCATATGTTACCAACAAGTGTTTTTGTCTATTTAATGGGGGCAATTGCCCATAATAATCAATCACTAGGATCTTCTTAGGGCTTATTGGTATAATGGAGTTTATGGCTTTGCTTTAACATGTCTCTGTACATTCTTGGCCAGTAGAACTAGTTCTTCAGGGTATTTTTGGTCTTTGGGGCATCATAAGTGTCCATACAATCAGTGTATTTACTTTATGAGAGGGGTTAGCAATACTACCCTCCATTCATCTGTATCTATATATTTACTTTATTATAGTAAACATCATTCTCTAGCTTTAAGAAATTAAGATTTTTTGGCACATTCAAAACTTTCTCTGGATTTAAAATCTCTCCATTTAAAATCTTAATGATTGGGTTGAGATGTGGGTCCTTAGATTGTATCTCAGGTAGATTCTCCAAATCATTCTGTACATTATGTCATTATATTACCATTTGTCATATTGGCATTATCTATTGATGAGTGGTTCTGTTCTAACCTACGTGGGTTTTGATTAAGCACATGAGCCACAATGTTCTCTGATCTCTTACAGTATTGCATGGTGTAAATGAATTTCTATAACAGTAGACTCCATCTGACTAAATAACTGTTGATCAGGTAGCTGGGATTCAGGAATTCAAGGCTTTTGTGGTCAGTGATCGCTACTACCTCCAATCCGAGAAGCATTTGTTGAAACTTTTGGAAGGCCCAAACTATTGCTAATGCTTCCTTCGCAGTAAACATAATTTATTTCTGGAAACTTCAGAAGTCAGAAGTAAAGGACTCCAGGTTGGCCATCCTCTTGATCTATGATAGAATTGCCCCTAATCCGTAACCACTACTGTCTGTTTGGACAATGAATGGTTTATTAAAATCAGGGAAGGCTAACATTGTTTGCTCTAAGAACCCTGTTTTAATGTTTGCAAACACTTTATCCTGTTCCTCAGTCCAATTCCATCTCTCATCTTTCCTAATGAGTTAAACAACAATTCCATATGGTCAGAGCATTTCTGGTAGAAATGATTATAATGATTCCACAAATCTAGGAATGACCGAATTGGTATTCTATTAATGAGTTTTGGAAAGTTTTGAATGGCACTGATCTTATTTGGATGAGGTCTTCTCCCATTGCAACTAATGTAACCTAAGAATACTTTCTGGTTACAACCTAAAGTACTCTTCTTGAAGTTGACCTTTATCTCTTTTTTAAAAATCTAGGAATGACCGAATTGATATTCTATTATTGAGTTTTGGAAAGTTTTGAATGGCACTGATCTTATCTGGATGAGGTCTTCTCCCATTGCAACTAATGATTTAACCTAAGAAGACTTTCTGGTTACAACCTAAGGTACTCTTCTTGAAGTTGACCTTTATCCCTTTTTTATAGCATTCCTTAAAGAATAGGGTGACTTAAAGATGTTCTTCAGTTGTGGCAGATGCGATTATTACATCATCCACATAAATAGTTGTGATCTGTTGACCTTAGGAGACAGGGTTTTGTCCAACTATCTTTATTAGACCAGCACCACTATTGATCAGTCCAAAAGGCATCCTATTAAATGGATAGTTAAAAACCTTCATATCAGAAGGCGTATTGGTGATCTTCTGAATGGAGTTCAATCTGCCAATAGCTGGAGATAAGTTAGAAAGTGGAAAACACTTTATTTCCAAATTTCATAAACAATTTGTGTGTGGGAGTGGGATGTTTTTGTCAGGAATCGTAATTCAGTTTAGTTGCCTAGCATCCAAACAAAATCTCATTGACCCATCTTTCTTCTTCACAGTTACAACTGGGTTACAGTAGGGTGAAGAACATTTGGAAATGATCGCCCAATCCAGCATTTAGTTAATCTGGTTGAATATCTCTTCTCAATACTGATATAAAATAGGATATGATTTGGATTGAAATGGTTGGTCATGGACCAATTTAATTCTTTGTTAGAAACCCTCTATTACTCCAGGTATCTGGGAAAATTGGACTAAATTCATTAATAAGTTATCACAATTTTAATGCATCCTCACTTCGAAGTAGGTTGGATTCTGCAATTTTGTTTTCTATGAGTGCATCTGGATGTTAGATATTATGCAGTCAACTTCATATAGGTCATATCTTGGAAGCAATTTCATCTCCAAGATTTTATCATTTATCCTACCTGTCTTAGCAGAGAAATCAATAACACAACCGTTCATGTGTAGGAAGTCTACCCTCAGGGTGATCTCATATATTAGGCCATTCAATATGAAAAACATATGATAGAGCATTATTTAGCCTATTTTTATTTGAACCCATATCTATTTCTGTGCTAGCTTAGCTTTCCTACTGTTAGCCATGGTAACTTGAATTGATTTCAGTGGCAGACTTGATGTTAGGGTTTTTAGTCAGAATTTCACAATAGAACTAATCTGATACCACTGATATCTGGCTACCAGAATTTAGCAGTTTTAACCAGCAAACCCTTAAACAAAAGTTCTATCATGGGGTAACTTTGTAAAGTGAAATTAGGCACTTTGTCTTCCCACGAACACATCAGATTAGTGATTTCTCGATTCACGATTTGGTTTATGTTTTTCTTTGTCATTTTGGTCTGTTGAGGTGAGGAACATGGCCTCAAGTACCATTCTAGTTTGGTTTCTGCTGGACTTTGGTGTGTGGTTGCTGTACTCTGGTTTCGGGAATTTCCCTGGCTATTAGGAAGACTTGTCCAGATTTTACATTGTTGATTCGGTTTTTATTGGATGACCAGGTATGTGGGGAGCTTCATTGCAGAGATTTCCCCTTCCAATGGCTAGTGTCATTATTATTCTTTTGTAAAATATGGTGGTAACATTTGCCTCTTCTTTTCTCTTTTCAGGTGCTCTAATGGATTCATTTGTATTGTTCAAATTCATGCTGTTTAACAATTTGGCCACCTGTTCAATGATTTTAACTTTTGTACACAAAAGTGGCTGTTCAATCCTAAGTGGTAAATTATTTTTTTGATTCTATTTTACTTTCACTCAAGCAGTATGTATCAACATCCTTAGTTTAGTGACCAGGCTGAGAAAGAATTTGGTCAATGTTTCTCCTGGTGCCAGTCGATATTTTTCTTGAAACAACTGGTAGAGCAGGGCTTGCTTTTCTCTATTACAGAAGTTTTTTTTATCAATAGTGCTTGATGATCATCAAAGGTGGATGGGTTTCTCTATTACAGAAGTTTTTTATCAATAGTGCTTGATCATCAAAGGTGAATAGGATTTGGAATAATGATTCTTACCACTTCAACACATCCCATTGGAGGTGGTTGTATGTGATAATTAACTTTTTCACCATTCTGATAACTTGTGTACAGAGAAGTAAAGATTAAGACTCCTAAGATGTTGTTTATGGGCTTCATTGGCAGATGCCATGATTGGTTGATCACATTGATCTGTTTTGTATGACTATGCATCTTGTTTGTTTCCATGGTGTTTATTTGTGGAGTTGACATTTGGTTATCTGGGTTGATTTAATAGGTACTTGGAATAATTCCCTTCCAAATTAAAGTTGAAAGGATAATCTTCCATATAGGGCATTGTCTGGCATGGGAGAGCAGATTCAATACAGGGGTCACTCATCCTGTGAAGGTCCTTAAGGGTTATCTCTAGGTTGTTCCCCATGTTGTTCCATTTCTCCTTACTATCTTAGTCCTTGGATCCATCTTAACCTGCCACATTCCAATGACTTGTCTTTTGGCATAGCTGGGATTCGATCACTATAAATCTTTGGTTGATGGCTTCATCCATCTGGCCGATCTGGTTACACATCTCATTCACATTCTCCATTCCTTTCTCCGGAGTTGTCTTGTTCAAAATTATTTCGGATTTCACTATGGCCATCTTGTCTTCAAGACATTTTATATTATATTATGATTCGGGGTCTCTAATGTGTTGTTTTGCATCTCTGTTTTGATATTTTGTCATGCGCAGAGTTGGCCCATCTTTGAGTGGTTGTCTTGTAAATCTCTCTGGACATTAACTTGGAGCATTCCTAAAAGTTTCCTGGCTTCTCTACACTTCATTGCACTTAATGTTTAATTGGCTAGTGAAAAATTATATAGATGAAGTCGAATATACTTAAGCATTTCGGTAGGAATAAATAATTACATTATTTTCAGTTAAAACAATAGCATTTGATCCTATGACAAGTGGTTTTTACTCATGACACATTTTCTATACTTATTAACTTTTTAAAATAATTCAGTTTAAATATATAATTTTTTTTTTGACAAAATTTATCTGCTTTAGAATTCCAGTTTAGAATGATCTTATGAGTTTTTCTAATTTATCAGAAAAAATATATATAATTTCATTTTGAAATTATAATTAATGATACTAAAAGTAATTTATTTATTCTTTTATTGAATGAGATTAGAGTTCTGTTCTATTAAAAATTTTATTAATAAGAAAATTTGTTCAAACTATTGATCCATCTTTAATATGTTCAGAATTCAAATACAGCAAAACTGCTATGCGTATGGCTAGTTCATTGGCAAAAGAGAATTAATTTTGAAATTATTTCATCCAGCTATATAAGTAGAATCGACTTCCAGTAGCATGTGTTAAATATACTGTTTGATTTATATAATTGAATTCTAATTTTTATTTTCTTTATGTTTAGTTGCTAAGTTACAACTTAACCTAAGGTTATCTCTATGTTTGACGTCTTGATTAATGGTTTTAGTCAATTTAAGTTTTAGTCAATTTAAATAATCATTATATATATATATGAATGATTTTAAAATTAAAATATTTATTTTAATTTAAAACAACTATTTATTTAAATGGACTTTTGTCATCAAGGTATTTTTTAATAGCTTAACTTGTAAGTTATATATCTGTATATATATATGTATTTTAATGTAAAAGGATAACATATATACATATATTTTTATGTGGGCAGTTTTTCCAAAAATTTATTTGTTAATCGATCATTTATATCAATGTCATTTAATATGTCAGTTACTTATTCAATGCTTTATGTATGGATACTATTCGATTTTTAGTGGCAGATTGTGTTTTATAATTCTATTTATTTGACTTTCGCTCAAATGATAATATTTAAGGTTTTTAATTTAGCCACCTGTCTTCTAAAAAATTTTGTTAACTTTTTCTCCAGGAATAGGTTTGTATTTTTTTTGTAATATCTGATATAGTAATGCTTCCTGTTTATCCTTATTTCAGAAACTTTTTATTGTTAATTTCTGATGTTCATTAAAGGTATTTGGAATAAAGATTCCCACCATGATAGCGCTTCATTTTGTAAATGACTATATACTACTTACTATCACTTTTTTTCCTTCTGATAAATTTGTGTTAACTGACAAATTATAAATTTAAACTTTTTAAATGTTCAATTGGACACTTATTTGTGAAACCTTCGAATATATTTTAAGTTTCAAAAATTGGTTGATGGTGTTTGTTTGTATATTATTAGTATTATTTATTTCCTTAGATTTATCTGTAGTTGGTAAAGTTGTTTGTTCATTCATTTCTGATATAGGTTTATTGAAAATAGTTTCTTCTATATCGTAACTCTGATTTAAGTTCTTTACTTCTGAGTGTCTTCAAATTGCCGTTGGCATCGCACATCATCTATTTCCTTTCTCATCTCACCTAATGCTTGCTTCAGTTCAGTGTTGTCCCTTAGGTTTATTGACAACTATTCCATGTCAGCAGACAGCCTAGGTTCTATGTCCTTTATTTCTACCTTTAAATCTGCCCTTATATTTATATTTGCCTATAAATTTCCATACTAGCCATATTATGGCTTATTTCTTTTTTCATAGCGCTCATATTATGGTTCATTTCTTCTTTCGCAGTGCTCATATCATGGCTTATTTTTTCTTTCATTATGGTTCATTTCTTCTTTCATTGTTCTCATATTAGGGTTCATTTTTTCTTTGATAGTACTCATATTAGGGTTCATTTCTTAATTCATAGTGTTCATATTATGGTTCATTTCCATGATTATTTGGAGCATTTGTTCTATAGCCATCTTATTCCTGGTAGCCTGTGCTACTTCAATTTTGGGTACTTGAGCCATCTCATTATTGAGGGCTCCTTGAGTCTAGGATAAGGGTGATTAACCTCATTCATAGATCCCCCAAGTATTTGACTATGGGAAAACCCTTCCCCATTGCTAGTAATAGCACCTTTCACCTCACCATCATTATTTTGCGTTTCTTCAAAATGTTTTATATCCATGTTTAATCATTTTTTCCCACTTCTACGTATTATTAAACTTCATTTCAATATTTGAGTATAACGCTACTTCTTCTTTTAGAAATATAGATAGATAGGTGCCATAGGGCTTTCTGCCACTCGTCGCCACTTAGTGCATATGTTTAACTGCTTTTTCTTTCTCTTTTTTTTGCATGTGTTGCTTTTAATACTTACTTTTTAATCTATTCCTTTATTTGTCTAACTCACCTATTTTAATTCAGTTTATTAATTAATTATTTATTTATTGATCTCTGTTTATCACTCCATTCTCATTAGTTAACTTGCATTCAATATTTCACATGAGGTTTTCCTTTTTTGATATGTTTACTTGGAAATGATTTAATTTCAGGAGGCTCTCTCTTTTAAGAGTGTATCAATTATTCGCTCTTCAAGTAAATTCATTAGGGTTGTATATTGTGGAAGTTTGATAAAGGCATAAGTTCATGGAAAAGAAAAAAACAATTTTATTTACCAGTCCAACGTTTGGATGTCCTTAGAAACTTGCTATTTCATGTCCCTAAAGTTTGGGTGCCAGATATGATGGCCGGGGTTTAACACCAGAGAGGGAGAACAACTGGTCAGGCCTGAGATTTTCTGCTAGGATGCTGTCACTGATGTGATGAAGTACATAACCTTTGATTGTATTTATCTCCAATGGATTAGCTTTGTGATTACACATTAAATTTAGATACAATTTGCGCTAGTTCATCGATACCTCACCTCCTTCAGGCTCCATTAAACATCAGTATTCTAATTGAGAGAAATCTGCCTTTGACTTTCCAGAGGGATGAATTTATATGGGATAGCAACTGCTGCACCTCTATATAGATTATAATTGATTTAATCGTTCATCCAAATTCATCTCTACATTATTATATTAGATGAGAATAAGGTGTTTGGGTGTATATATATATACTAAGTTATTGGTTGATAAGAGAATGCATAAATAATTTTGGTAAACTGAAGACCAGTTTAATGTAAATAAATTTGACAAAGTTTATTAACCGTTTCCAAAATGCAACATAACGCCTCTCACGAGCATTTTCTGATGTTTTTCTTTTTCTCACACATCAACGCAAATATATGATAAAATGTTTATTACTTTTCAGAAAATAATAAATTTGACTTCATTTGATAGATATTTTTGTTTATTACTGAAATTAATTTTAAATGTTCACTTTTTGTTTCTGCAAATATTAAAAAAATGAGATTACAATCAAAACAAAGACTTCCAATGTCATCGTTTCTAAAAAGATTATTTTCAGTTTATAAAATCAACAAAATATTTTTTATTTCTTATTATTTTTAAACATTGAAATGAATAATTATTTATTTCTTTTGTATTGGCTCTCTTTCTTCCCAGCTGCAGACTAAGTTTGTTACCTGCATATGACTGTCTCTATCATATCTTACTACCGTTTTTTATTTTTCCTTTCCTCTCTAATTTGTTATCTTTCCTATCCTGATTTCTATTCCATTCTCTTTTAGGAAAATCATACTTCACACTGCTTCTCTGTCTGTCTATTTCTGAGGGTTTATATTCCTGTCCCTATTTTCATACTTTGGCCTTGTGCTATCAAATTCACTAAACAACTCGGCTATCTGCAGTACTGTTTTGCATTTCATTCCAATCAACATTTGTTCTATATTATGTGGGAAATTACACTTTATTATTCATATTATTTGATCTGACAGTAAGTTAGCCGTTAACTTTCCTACTTGCTGGTGAAAAAATGAAGTGAATGGTTCACCAGGTCACCATTTATCTTGCAACACCTGGTGTTGAATGTTTTCTTGCTGCTCCACCATCCAGTAGCTTTGTAATAAGGGCTGTCTATACTATCTGGTTTTGTAAATAAGGAATTCCACCACAATTTGGTATAACCTTGAATATGATTAAAAGCTATGGTTACCATTGCCTTCTTGCTCAGCTGATTCCATGCAATATAGCATTGCAGGCAGCCATAGTGTTCAAATGGAGCATCGCCTGCGCGTGCTCTGAAAATATTTTTATTTTTAAAAATTGATTCACAATATTTGAGCCATTTAAATGTCCGTATATATCTATGCTTTTCTCTTCATCTTTATTTTTAGTTATCTATTTTATCTATTAATTGTTTTATACTCGTGTCCATTATTTTTTTTTCTATTTTCTAATATTTTCCTAGATGGCTATTAACTGATCTATTCATTTAGTGAATATTTCTGTATATCACTCTACATCACTTTTTTCTTTATTTTGAGCCCCCATATTGTTTCAGCCCTAGTATACATTAAATTTGGTTTTATAATTATTACCGATTCTCATGCAAATATTACTTTACTTAGTTTATTTAGTTTTTTTAATATTTTCAAATCAAATGAAGTGTTTGACTAACTCAAAATCCCCAATCCTCTCTAATTTCCACCTGACTATAAATAACCCCAATAATAAATATATTTATCTCTGGCCGCTTTTTTCTTTCTCCTTTTTATTTGCATTTTACTACTTAATATAATAATTTGTTTGCTTTGATCTATTCTCTTCCTATATTGCTCGCCGATTTCAATTTTTATCACTATGCAGTTTTGCATTTATTTAAAATTTGGTTTCAAACTTTTTAATTGTATGATTTTAATTACTCTGGTAATTTGTGGTACTTCGGCACCCACATTGGAAAGCCAATTGAATCAGGTCAGAGAAAATCGCTTTGATCACTTTCTTTAGATTTCGAATTTAACACAGGCTGCACTTCACTACAGCAGCAGACCAGCGCTTCAAGCAGAGAAGTATAATACCACCGATAGATGAAACATCCACAGTACCTATAACCAGACTAAGGCTATACAAAGTATAACCTACAATTACATTTGCAGGCAATCCATACCATCCTGAACACTTTATTTGTTTTGAGGGTTAACCTCAGGTGCCATCTAACCACAGGTCACATAGTCAGCATGCCCGGACTACAGCTACACAATCCAGCACTTGATATATGTCAAGCTAGCTCCTTTTCTCAATGCGAGGGGAAGTATCTGACACTTGGTTAATTATAACTTAATCTATTAGTTATGCAGTTATAAGTGACAGAATCGATCGGATAACAATTAAGCAAACAAATACTTTATTTTACACACATGCATGTCTATAACATGATATATTAAAAAAATGACATATACACACACCTATGTATCATATAATATAATATGCATATAAGAATGCAATATTAAAGACTACCTTGACTGTAACTATTAAATTTCATTAAAGTTCATTCATTCACATATACGTGCAAAATTTAATATGAGAGGATAAGAATTATATTTATCAAGGATTTTAGATATCACATCACACTTTCATGGATACAGTTTCTTGTTTGTTTCCTTATTTGTCGATTATCAACCCAATGGCATTTTCTTTCCATTGATGGTTTTGGCTTCTTATTGATTTTCTAGTTTGCAATGAAGAGAGATATTATCAATAGTTCACAGGTCATGAGTTCCAGGTGCAAAACATCTGATGGTACTGAGGGCTAGGATTGAAAGCTAGCTGCACGCATCAGTTGTTGTTTAGTACTTGCATGCTACTAGGTCGGACTTCAGTGAAGATAAGTTGAGGCACATCCATCCTGGAAACATGGATAGTTTTTCAATGTCTTCTTTAATTTTTATACTAATAATTTTACTGCTATTATTATTTTAATTATGATAAACTATTAGCTTAAGGGAAGTGTATGTCTTATTTATTTTGTTAACTATGATTTCATTCAACATTAAATATAGTCAAAAGAATTTATGAGATCATATTATCCTAAGATCTTCTTAATATAATTTCACAAGCCATATTATTAAATTTATTTTGATATTAAAATCTTACATTCAAAGATGAATTTTAAGTGGCATAGATTTTAAAAGAACATTTCAAAATTTTATAAGAATTAAATACTGTTTTTATCTGATCAAAGCAATGAGATTCTTAGAAAATCTTTAGATGGATAAAAAATTGGTAGTTGTATTAGATCTTTCTAGAAGAAAGAAACTTAAATGTAACCTTAATAACATATGTTCACAATATTAAGATTCTTTTACTTATGTTAGAGAGAATTGAGATTTCTACTCTTGATTTATTAATAGTATTACTGTCTCTTTTATTATATTTTATTTTAATGCTTCCCTATATATCTTATTATGGCATATGTTATAAACTTGATGAGCTTAGCTTTGTTGTTTTTAGCTTAGCTATATTACTATACAAATTTAGCTTTATACATGTTACTCGCATATCGCTAGGTTACAACACATGAGTGAAAATTTTGTTTACACTGCTATTATGGAGAGGAAATGACATAACAATATTGTTTAAAGAAACAATGGGATAACAATGAGAAATTAGATATTAAAAATGAATAAAAAGATCAGAATCTTTATAACAGTTTAATAAGATTAATGTGTCCATTTAAAAAAGATAGGTGGAAAAAAAGAAATATTAAAAAAATTAATAAATGAATTATTTGTTTTAGATATACTGTAATGAAAAATGGGAAAGTTATATAAAAAATCAGACTTTGATATTATAGATAATGAAAAATGGGAAAATTATAAAGAAAATTAGTTTTTGATAAATGATTTTAAGACAAATAATTATAAATATCTGAAAAATTGGTATTGATTCAGTTAGGTATCTACATTTCCATTTTAATTTTTATTAACTCTTTAAACACTGCTTTGACATCATGAAAGAATACTGCAATTAAAAATCAATCATTTGATGATTTTTTTAGAATAATGGCAATTTATCCTAGTAATAGTACTTATAACTTAATTTATAAATTCATTGTGTAAACTAAAACTTCTTAGTATTAGTTTTCATTGACATGATTTGTTTTTTGGAAAACTTTTAGAATAGTATTTGTTTGTTTTTTCAATTTTTTAAAAAGGTCTATTTATATTTTCATGGTTTTTTTTTTGGATTTCTCATCATAATATAACTAATATTGATTTACAAAATTGATTGATTTAGAATTTCATACAACTTCTTTTAATTTATAGTTGACAAATTTGTTTTGAAATTTTCATGATTTTGTCTTAAAATTTTTTTGTAAATTTCTTTTTTCTTATTAACGTTTTGAGGAAGGAAGAGTGGAATTGAGTTTGAAGTATTACCTAATTCAAACAATTTCTTTTGATTTATAATTGACAAAAATTTTTTGAAACTTTTTTGATTTTGTCTTTAATTTTTTTTAAATTTCTCTTTTCTTTTTGGCTTTTTAAAAGGTGAGGAGTGAGAGGGACAAGGGGGTAGATTGTATTTGTAGTATTACCTAATTCAAGCAGCTTTTGATTTGTAATTACAGATTTGTTTTGGAAATTTTTCATTTTGGTTTTAAAAAAATTTTAATTTCTTATTGGCTTTCTAGAAATTGAGGGAAGAGAGAGGAGGGAGAGGGGTGAATTGTTTTTTGGTACATTCAAATACAAATCCAATCAAACACTCCTAACAAAAATGAACAGTTGGCTTTGAAATAATAACAAATTTCAAAAAAAAAAAAAAGCTTAAAATGAAATTTTTTTTATTGATTTGAATTTTACTTTTTTTAAAATTAAATACTAAAGAATAATACAACTTCTAATGAAAATCTTTCCAAATAAAAATATTTAAAATCAACACAAAGTTTGTTTTTAAAACTAATTTCTAATATATTAAAAAAAGGATTTTTTGCAACATGGGACAGGGCAGGAAAATAATGTTTCCTTTATTTTATCTGTATTTATTTTTTTTAAATCACATTGAATTTATAAAAAATAAAATTTTCACCAAAAAAAAAAAAAAGAGACTTCGCAGTAAAAATTAATATTAAGAGATTTTAGATTACACAATGAATTTATTAATTTAGTTGTATTACCATTACTAATTGTTTATCCCCACATATTCTTGTGAAAAGAAAAAAGCAATTTCTAAAAACAAAAGAATCCAAATTTCCAAAGTATTTTTTTTTCAATTACAAGTAAGAAAATGGTTATTTGAAATTTATCTCCATTTTGTAAATCGATAAAAGGTGTATTTTTTGTTTCCCCTATGATCTCTACCACTCCTCCATTCACTCTTTAAACCCATTAAGAAATTGAAAAGAAAAATTTGCCAATTTGACAATGAAAACTAATACTAAGAGGGTTTTAGATATGAAATTATTAATTTAGTCATAGTAGTATTACCACTAAAATTAATTGTCATATTAAAGAAATTTACAATTTCTCGATTAGTCATTTCAATGTTTAAAGTAATGTTTAAAGACTTAATTAAAGAGAAAATTTAAATGTAAATAGCCATGTAGATCAATACCTATATGAAAAATAATAAGGTTGAGGGAGAGGTTAGTTAGTCTGGAGTGATTGATGGGATCTAATTTTAGGCAGATGTTTGATAATGTCCAAAAAATTACAAAATCATAGGGTTTTTTTTTTTGCAAATGATATTTCTTACATTTTTGCAGTTATGCCAATTTGTTTGTTAATTTTTGTTATGAATCAGTGTAATAATCTTTATTTACTACCCTTTTTGATTTATTATGGTCATACAGGGAATCAGTTAGTGGTAAGAACCAATGAACATAATAATGCAATTAATAGATGAGATGATAACATAACAAATAAATGCATGAATAATTATAAAATTTCAATAAATTTAGTAACAACTGATCAATTAAAAATCAATGGAAAATTATATGAAATAATATATATATAAAGTATAATATATGTATTATTTATTCTATATATTGTTATATTATTTAGTTAATTCTTTGAAGTTATACTGGATCTCTATATGAAAGTTTTATTCTATTTTACTGATGTTTTATTTTGTTGTTGTTATTTTATCCATTAAAGAACACTAGATAGTGTTCTATCTGCAATAATTAGTTAATGTTAAAATAGATTATTAACATTTGAAAATGGCATGAAATTATGTGCCGAAAAGGCTTTTTATGTATAATTATTACTAATATATTTATATAGCTGTTGTGTATGATTTTTATTATTTATTATAATTTATATGGAAGAACAGCATAATGAATTTCATTAATTTCCAGTTTTGATGATATAATAATACATATTACATATTTACAAAAATAAAAAAAAACAATGTTGTTCTTAGTAGTGCTTCAGATAATTGGAGATAGCATGCTAGTGACTCAGATGCTACTGCATTAATGAGCAGGTATCAGAGTGAATATTGTGTATAGAAATATTTTCATTCATTGCTCTCATTAACTCTAATTTAATCCAGAAAGTATCTTGGTGTTTCCTCGAATCATTGTCATGTTAAAAAATGATCTGGTGCACCAAAACACATATAGAATAAATGTTGAAACCCTAATTTCAGGGATTGCTCCATTTGAAAATGATTTAAATAAGGTTTGTGTGTTAGAATCAGGAATTGAAATAGACTTGAAATTGCTAAGTTTATGTCATCAAAAGATTGACATTAAAAAAATGAAGTGAAATTGAGTCTCTCTATCTCTATGACAGAGCCCATATTGAGAATCAACATTTGCACAGAATCTTTTATATTTGTAAAAATGTAATGTTGGTAATGATTGAAATTTAATTTTAATAAAAAATCAAAATATTTTAGTTTAAGGGACTAGTGGTTGATGCAGGTCAACTGCTTATTATTTAGATTTAGTACAGTCTGCTGGATATTATTATTCGAAGACTAGTATAATAAAGCATAAATATTCCAATAGTTTTATTCGTCTTCAGATGGAGAAAAATTTAAGTTAAATGAACAATCATAGGTGGTGGCTTGTTTCTTGGAGTAATCTTAAATATGATTTCCAAATTTATAAAAAAAATTTGCATATGAAAATATTAACTTTATAGTTTTTGAAATTTGAAAGACATATATTGAGTGATTTTGTAATTGAGGTCTTTGTAATTGTTTAATGAAGATAGAGGTTATTTTCTTTCCCCAGAACAATCTCCTGCATATGATATATACTTAAGATGAAAAGGCTTTTGTATATATAAATATTGATAAATAGTTAGATATTCTTGTCATTATTAATAGATTAAATAATGATAATTTTGCATATGGAGATAGATATGATTTTCCAAGAGAATTGATCAGGTTTTCAATTTTTTTTTTAAGCTTTTCTTTTATTACTTATCACATTCTGGAATTATGTAGATGCATATGAAAAGAAAAACCTAAAAAATAATTAGATATTACTTCAAAGAATTCATTATATTTGTTCCTATATGAATAAAAAGCAAGCATATGATTTCCTTATGGTAAATTATAATTTGTATTTGTTTGTGTATCTATTAAAATAAGAAATTCTTTTGTTGATCTAAAAAAATTGATACATTATTTATGTAGACTATGCCTTCTATATTTTCTTTTATTGCTGGTATATATATTCCAGGTAATTATTTTTCTAGGTTTCTTAATAAAGGGTCTATATATGAGGTGAAAAATAAGGCATTAAGAGGACAGATACTTTGAGGCATTCAGTAATAAGGCTTAAAAGCAGATTAATACCTTCTTTTAAGTGTTATATGAATCTCTCAATGTATTAAATTTGTGATGATATCCAAAATTGATTTTGGTACTTTTATATCTGCCAATGTAACAATTTAGAAAGTTAACTGAAATCATCAATATTAATTTATAACATTAACCTCAATAAATTGATCTGATTTTTTTATTTACTTTTTAACTTAAATTATTACCCCCCCCCCCCCCCGGAAAGTTAGACTGGTTATATTCATTTTTAGAAACCACTTTGTGTATGTGGGGGAAGGGAGTAATTAAAAAGTATTATATTAATTTCCATAAAGTTTGTATTGTATTAATAATATGTGCTTAATACATGAATACTTAAATATTGTCATTAGTATTTTATAACTAAATTTATAGATTTGAACATTTTAATTTGCATATGTGTGTGTGTGTAAATTTGATTACATACTTTAAAAAATGTTTTTTTTATAATTTTTTTAATGTTGGTTTTATAGAAACCAGTTTGTAATATGGACTTAAATGTACATACAGTGCCTACAGAAGTAGATCAATTGATTATTTAAATTAAATTAATCAGGTGTGTAGATAAAACTTTATTATTAATGTTTCTAATTTTGGCCATTATTATTTGTCAACTGTCAAAAGGCACACAATTCCATATCTTTTTCTTTAAGCCTCTCTGTTCTTAGTCTACTCTTCCAAGATTCCTTTGCTTTTTAAGAATATCTGTCTGTCTTTTCCTTTAATCTCTTCTATTATATATTTTTTATAATTTCTATCTTTTAAATACATGGCCATTTAATTTCTATTATGATTTTAATTTTCTCTATAAATAATATATATATTTTTTGTTTTACTTTTAAATAATTTACATTTATAAATTTTATTTTTTCAATCTTCTCCAAATTCACTTTTCTAAAGTTTCCAACTATTTCCTTTTTTTTTAACCTACTGGTAGTCTCCTTTATATATATATACAGATTTATCAATTTATTATTATTGCTGTTAATTCAAAGAAAAGTAATTTGAATCTTAAAAGGACATTTTTATGCACTGTACATACATTCTACAAATTCATTATTTTTATATTAAACATTAGCTTAAACTTTTGTTATTAATTAAAAAATTCAGAGAGATCTATCTAATTATATCTCACTTTGATGTTAAATGTTCATGCATATTTTTATCATTTGTTTCTATTTTTCTATTTTCATTTATCATTTTAGTAATCATCTCATGGCTAACCAAATGCCTATTGTTGTTTTATTCATTTCATAACTTATTATTGTAATGATCATGGTTTTTTTTTTTATATTTTTAAGGCAGAATATCTATCTTTATTAAAGATGCTTATTTATTAACTATTACTATTGTTTATTGTATTTATTATTTTAACTATAGATTATTATGATTGGATTTATTCAATTATCTGTCTACATTTGCTAACTGACTCCATATTTTTATCAACATATTGTACTGTTAACATTTCAACATTTATCATTATGTACTGCTTAACAACTACAAACATTATTACTATGATTTTTTTTCATATTTATTTACCGACTCTACCCCAATGAATGCATATTCAAGCATAGGGGTAGAATATCATTGATAGATTACATCAGTGACTTCTACGGCAGATTGACAAGAACACGCAGCTCCGACCATTTTTCCTGAGCATAGCACTCTCCCATACTGCTGGGACATCACTCACCAACCAAGACACTATTTGTTTTGAGATGATTCTTAGGCTCCATCTGGCCATTTTAAACTATATAGCCAGCATGCTTGAAATTTATCCAGGCTATCTCCAACATCTTGAACAAGATACCCAGCACACTACTAATGAGTATATGGGAATAATTATAACCTTATAATTATGGTGATGCAGGTAAAAGAAAGATGGTAGACCATGAAACATTTAAATACATACTTTATTCTTATGCACACATAATCAATTAAATATTCAATACAATTAAAACAAATATAAATAACCTTGCAATAATTATCAGCATTTAAATATCATTAATTGTTCTTTTTCATAATCCATTTTCCTTTAAGAATGTCTAAATACTTAATTTAAAACTGAGAATATTATATTTACCTAGGTTTTTTTAATGGAGGGCTGATATCATCTTTTGGCAGTATATTTCTTTTCATTTTTGATTCTCCTCATAGCTGGTCATTTGATCTTCAATGATGACCTTCCTTGTCTTCTTTCCATACTTCTGATGGACAATGGGGGAGCATGTGGGAGAATCTATACTATGGTCAAGGCATTAATCACAGATGAGAGAAACTGATGGTGCTGGAGACCCAGGGCATGAAGCCCAGACGAACACTTCTGAAGTTCTTTAGCAATGCATGTCATTGCTTTTATGGCTTTTACTTTTAGATTTTATGCAGTTAGAAATAACTGATTCTCTGATGATTTTGTTATCTATGCCACACACAAAATTAGAGTAATAATAATTATAACAATAGGCAAGCCATCATGTTTATACCTACCTCTTCCATTGTTCACTTTTATCAAAATTTTAATTTTGGTTTTAAATTAAATTTACATTCATTTATCTAATTTTTCTTAGATTCATCTACTATCTTATTGGCCAGGAATCTTTCCAAAATTTAAGTGCATTCCTGCCGATGAGATAGTTTACAAGATTTCCTTCACTAATTAATTTTATTGTTTGTTGGAAATTTTATTTTAAAATCTTTTAACATTTTTTTTCATTATGACATTTCCCCCTTTTTTTTTCAATTATAAAAGAAGAGAGCAGGTTCTTAATCTTTATCTAACATGATTCTCTTTCCCCATCATTATTCTTAATAAAAAGAAATCTATTCTAAAAAAATATGATGCAATATATATTTTTCATTCTTAAAATCTATATTTAAGCTATTTTTTTTTCCTTCATAATTTTTTTTTTAAAATTATTAAAGCATATGTAACACACACACATATATATATGTGTGTGTGTTTTTATAACATATACATTGTGAGCATTACATTATCTTAATTGCAAGTTATTTAAATTTTTTTTTTCTAACAATAGTATCTGCATTTCAGTTTCTATTTTTATCCATTGTATAGAGACATTGAAACCATGCTGGAATAAGTAATCATGAATTTTAGATTCAGTGTACTTTATATACATAAATGTAAATAGTTGAAAAAATTGAACAGAAAAAAAAATAAAATAAAAAAATTGTAGAAGTGAAACATTTTCTTGTGTTACATTAAATAGTTTTTATATTATTTTTGTAAATTAATTTAAAAATAAACCTTATGATTTTTATTTATGGTGTTCCAATAAATTTGATTCAGTTTATCATTGAAATCAAAACAAAAAATTTTCATTTTACTCTTCTTTTTAATTATTGTTACAAAGCCAGTTCATTTTTATTTTTTTTTGTTTTGTTGTAATTTCTATTGAATAACAAACCTAATTTCTATGCCATATGAGATGCTCAATAAATCCCTATCCCGTGTTGTTTTGTCCAATATCCCCAGACTAGTTGCAAGTATATGGCTTTCATCAATAAGGATCTTTGGATTTTGGGATGGTCAAGTTTTCATATGAGAGATGCAAAAAGTAAAATGAAAATGTTTGGTAGATTGCAGTTTATGGATAATAAAAGAATAGCTAAAATAGTATTTAATTGGGTTATGAGTAAAGGGCAGGTAACAAAATGGGTGAGAAAGATAATGTGGTATGCAAAACATTTGGATAAAGAATTTATATCAATATATTTGTACAAAAGATGGGATGATTATGTTAAGAGGATTATTGAGTGTTATAGTAGTAAGGAATGGGATAAAAGAATAAATTTATGAATAAAGACTAGGGAGTTAGAGAGATGGAGAGTAAAAAGAGTTTAAATATATATAGAAATAAACAGAATATTAGGTGTGAGTTAATTTATGATAATAGTAAGGAAAGTAGTTTATTGTTTAAGGCTCGAACGGGATCTTTAGCTACAAAAGAATATACATGTAAATGAAAAAATATGGGTGATTTATTTTGTAAATTATGTAAGGAAGGAATAGAAAATATTAGGCATTTGTTAATTGAATGTAAATGTTTAAAAACAGAAAGGGTACATATACTGAAGTTGTGGAAAAATAAATATGAAAAGAGTGATTATACAGAAAGTGAATTATTGGTTTTTATGCTGGGTTTGGGAAAAGATAAGAGGGATTTAGATATAAAGGTTATAGAGTTGACAAAGATTATGTTGTGGAAATGGGATAGAGCAAATTATGGGTAAATTTAGAGTGGGGAATGTAAAATAAAGTGGCTAACAGGTTTATCTGGGCATAATTGCTGAGATATTCTTGACTTCATTTAAGAAGAAGCCATAATACATCACATCACAGGAAGCTTCCACAAGCTAGCTCGCAGCTTACATCATCTGCTACCAAGAACTTAGGTGGCGCTGATTGCCATAAACACATCTAGCTTATGTGTCGTCTGCTATCAGAAACTACCAAGATTCTAGCCCACTATGTGGCGCTGTTTCTCCACGTCTATACATGGAAAAACAGCAACCTCTAAATGCATTCATGCTAATGTTTATGAACATAGTACTTAAAACTTTTATGGCGTATAATATACAGGGGTAAATAATTTATAAGTCATAACTATTTAAATATACGGTCAAACGTAATAGTTTTACATTCTATTTCACCATTTCATGAATCGATGTATTTTTAAATTATGACTTTGTAAAAAGCGATCTGTTTTTTTAATTATTTACTCTAAAAGTGGGTTTTTTTTTTTGTAAATAAAACAAAATGTAGTTTTTACGACAATCTAAAAATCGGTCTGTTTTTTTTTTTTTTTTTTTTTAAAAAAAGCTACTTTTTTTTCTTACGGCAGTATTTCTTTCAAAACTGTATTATTTTAAAAGATTATACCGATTATTGTTTGTAAAACTTTTTTTTTTACACTTTCAGTTAATATTTTCAATACATTTTAAAGTAATACAAATTATATGTCAGTTTATAAATTACTATTTCGAAAAATAAAGTGGTATTTGCATGCTGGGTATACCACGTACTTGTTATTCGCAAGCAATAATTCGAAGATCTGTTAATCAAAACTTCCTCTCACAGTAATAGTCAAGGCATAAATATTAATAAAATCATTTTAATAACTAAAAATGTCATATACTCACAAGGAAATGTCAAAATAATAGGTTTAATAAATACCGTATGAGAAAAGTAAGATATTATACAGAGTCAGAAAAAAAAAAAAGATTTAGAACAAAATATATATACATTTAATATCTTTATTGATGGTTGGAATTTAAAAAGTTTCTTTCAAAACTGATACTCGTGTTAGGCTTGTATACTGTTAAAATTAAAACTATTACTCATCATAAATAATTTGGAAGACATTGCCTGTCAAAATTGGGTTTTCATTGAAAATTATATATGATTTTAATAGCCTAAAATTCAGAAGCCTGATAGGATTGTCTTTGCCAGTGCACTGTTTCTTTCTTTCATTATTGATACATAAGTAAGAATAGGTAAAACACATTTATTAAAAGTCTTCCTTTACAGACACATAGATATATTTCCTTTTAGTATCAAGTTATTTCTACCAAAAGCACTCCAACCAAGTTTAATTCTATGATTAATTTCATCCATTATGTTTCCATCTGTATTAATAAACTGACAAGGTGTTTGTAACTGTTAACTTCTTCTAACTCATCATAATCAATCTTTATTTTTATATTTTCAGAAAATCCATTAAACATTACTTTAGTCTTTTAACATTTATCTTTAGTCCTACTTTCATCTGATAACTCCTGCAACATTTCCTGCAGCTCTGAAGCATAAGTTGCAAAAACAACTACATCATCTGCAAAATCTAAATGACTTAAATAATCTCCATTTACTTTCACTCCTTTAGCTTCCCATTTTAATCCACAAAATATTTCTTGCAACACTGCTGTAAAAAGTTTTGGAGATATGGAGTCACCCTGTCTTACACTCTTCTCAATGTTGACTTTCCCAGTATCATTATCTAATCTAATTGTTGCTGTTGCATTTTTATAAATATTCTTTAAAATTTGACAATATCTTGGGTCTATACCTTGATGATCCAATGCTTTAATCACTGAAGAAAAGTTTATTGATTCAAATGCCTTTTCATAATCTACAAATCCAAAACATAATGGCAACTCATATTCATTTGTCCTTTCTATAACATCTCTCAATACCTGGATATGATCTCCTGTACTAAAACCACTTTTAAATCCAGCTTGTTCTCTTGGTTGGGGGGAATCCAATGTTCTCATTTAGACATTTGGTATTGTGATGACCACGTAAAGTCGTCGACACACATATATATTTATTAATAAAATTAGAAAGTAATAAAGGTGAAATAAATTAGTTAATAAATTTTTTTTTAAAAAAAAAGGAAGGAAAAGAAAAATTGAAATTCTAATGTCAAAATTACTGTGGATTTTGTAATAGTAAGAGAAGGGGAGGGGGGGTGCATAAATAAAGAAATGCGTCTCTTTCTCTCTTGTAAGTCAAATGCTAGAAAGTTATTTTGTTTATTGTGGGAGAGGGGAAAAGGAAGCATAAAGAAATGCGTGTCTTCTCTCTCATTAAAAAAAACCTATATAATAACAAATTAAAATAAAATGTAAAAAACAAATGTGAAAAAAAAAAGAATGAATTGTAAATTTAAATAAAATGTAATATGTGATATATAAAAGGAAAAACAATATGGCCGTAGGTGTGAAAGTCTGTTGGACAAATTAAATTCCACGGACAAAGAAATGTTATCAACGGAAGATCTTTGCCTGATTTGTTAAATTAATTGGGACTTACATTCCAGCCACTAATTAAATAAAGAAACATAATGAGAAGAATTGGTTGGAAATCTAAGTCTTAATTAAAATTTTTTAAAAACAGTGAACAAAAGAATGAGATTAAGAAAATTGCAATTTTTTGTCTGGCATTGCTAGTAGAGACTTTAGAGAAGCAACAGCTAAAAGAAAATGGAAGAAGTGCGTGGCTAGTGGCGTTAAAGGGACGTGGGTTCGGATTCAAGCCATCTCATCATTGACTCGCAATGTAAGATCTTTGCCTGACCTGCTAGACGGACCGCCGCTTCTGTAGCTGTCAATTGAAACTCAACCTAAAGAATCAACCAGCAAACTGGATGAAAATAACCCCACAAACTGAGGAAGTTAATGGAGAACCTAAGGAATCAACAAGCAAAACTGGAACGAAAATAACCCCACAAACTGAGGAGGTTAATCAAGAGCGCTCGGAAGAAATACCCATGGGACAATTACAACAAAGCCTAGGTAAAAGCATGCATGCATTTTCATTTGTCTACTATTCATAACTAAATATAAAATTAATGATTTGATAAAATAGAACTCTATCAACAGGACTTTAGGAACTTTAATATCTGATCTATTTTCATATATTTATTATAGCCATGTATTTATAAGTGTGTGTTTATTATTATTATTATAATGTAATTTTTTTATATAAAGTGTGAATATTATTATTAAACATATTTATCATTAAATTTCGTATCCTTGCTTTATTCTCCTATCACCAAGCTACGACAAGGGGGAACTGTAAGTAGTGATTAAAGGGGCATACTGACTTGTTTAAGATATTCATGTGCTGCTTGTTCGTGCGAAATCCCAATTCTAAAAAATAAATAGCAAGCGCTGGACATTCGTTAAGTTTCTTTGAAATAGTTTGCTCTGTTCAGCAGCCGAGAGTTCTTGGCTGGGAAAAATAACGCCAAGATAATATGTATGTATTGCCTTGGGGTTCAGTCAAGGGTATAGATATGAAGGTAAATTTGTATCTGTATTAGCTCTCTGCTTGTATTGTAATGGTGATGGTTAAATAAATAAACAATCCATTACAGTTGGAAGCTAAGCCGGGATATTTCGGTTAGCAAAACTGTTAGTAAACAAATAAGAAATAAGAATAAGTAAAGTTGTAAAAAATAAATGTATAATAAATAAATAAATGAAAGGAAGAATCAAAGTTGTGGAAAAAATAAAGTATAATAAATAAGTCTAAAATATAATTGAAAGTATTAAAGATTTAAATCAAATCAAGCAACCATCCAAATAACCATTTCCGTTATAATTGGGGGCCAGAGTCTGGGATATATTGTCACGTTTATAAGTTCTGCCCATTTGAATTCGAGTATAACAAAATTAATAGTTTATGCAATAATTAATAAACAAGTCAAAAAATAGCTTGGTGCTAGACAAAGCAAGAAATAAAATAAATATTAGAGGGTAAAAGGAGAGAAAGAGAACGTGATTCAATTTGGGAAGTTAGGTTGTAAATTGGAGACAGTTGCGGAGTGGTCTTGAAGGCAGGCGTGGGTGAGTGATGATTAGTGAGTGAGATGGGGAGAGCCAAACAAACGTACCTAGTGTCCGTGAAATATAGTTAGTAAAGAAATATAATCCTATAAGGATAAGGTTAGATAGTAAAGCTGTAGAATAAAATATAAGTGATTAATTAGTGTGTGTGTATTAAATAAATTTGATGCACACCAGATCAAAAATAAAAATGGACACTCTAGTGGGCGAAATAGGAAAAACCTCTGAAGAACTAATGGAACCGTCCGGAGAAATAGCTAATGAAGGGGAAATAGAAATTAGCAAAAGAATGGAGACAGTGGGGGATGATAAAAATAAAATAGAAAGCTATAATATAAGGGATATGTTCATGAAATTAATGGAAGGCCAGCAAAGGTTGTTTATGGAAATGAGGGAAATAGGTGAAAGAAATAGTAGGAAGATAGAAGAGTTGGACGAACGACTAAGTAAGAATTTTAACCAAAAATTTGAAGAAGTAAATGATGAGATGGAGTATGTGAAGGGTAAGATGGAAACGTTAGGCCAAGAAGTAGAAAATTTGAAAACGGAACAAGATGAGAAATTAGAGACTTTAGCGGATGAAACTGAAAAAATCATAGAGAATATGAGAATAGGCATCAATCAGTTAGCAGGAACAGTTGAGAAGCTAGAAGTAAAGGTAGGGGAAGGGGAGAATATGAAAGAAGTAGCCAAGACTAATAATAAAGAGCAGAGAGATGTGAGTGAATGCATGTACGCAGGCAGTGGAAATAACCCTGTGAATCCTGCTACAGTGAACCAGTTTTTAAAAATTCGGGTCTTCTCTGGTTACGTTGGGGAAAGCCCAATAGAGCATCTTGGCAGCCTAGAGAGGTATTTTGTGGTAAACCGGCTGAGTGCCGAGTTGCTGAATGCGTTCGACAGCACTAGGCCTATTTACAAGGCGGAGGATCGGGGATTTAAACCCCAGCCCAACGATCCGCACATAGGGAGAATGCAATACAATCCTCATCGCGATTATTGGGAAGGAAACCAGGCGTTTCTTTATAGATCAGAAAGGGCTGAAATGTCCGAACAGACTGGATGAAGTTCAGACTTCAATTATCCATATGAGCAAGTTGACTCTAGAGGACATCAGAACATTGCTCCAGTTCCAAGCGAAAGTGGAAATATGTATTGTAAAAAGCATAGGAAACCTCCAGACAAAAACTAAGCCGAAAGAAATAAACGGACGGAAATGTCGGTTCAGTGAAACGGATAACGTCATGGGATCACGAGAAATAAAGTTAATTTTTTTTAAAAAATATATGACAGCTGGGGCAAATCGTCTCATGACAAATAATTAAAGTTACTATAATAAACAAAAAAAAATAATAATGATATTCACGGAGTAAAATCAATGATAAACTTAATGCGTATTTATGTGCAGTCAAGCACAGCAAGACCAATGTAAATAAAAGTAATAACAAAAAAAAGAAAAGAAATCTATAAATAGTTTATTCGTGTCACAATCTGTCAGTTATAAATGCAGATATAATTGACAAATAAATAAAAGTAAAAATAAAATAAGAATCGTTTAGGTTCATTAAAGAGCCATTTAATAATTAATAAAATAAACTAAATGAACAACAGTGATAATGCTTAAATGATAGATATCACTGATAGGTGTATGAGGTTGCAGATTAAGGCATATATGTGTGTGTGTATGCATTATGTTTGGGTCGTATTTTGAGCTTGATTCAGCCGTCTCCTCGCATGTTAGATTCTCATGGCTCTCGGTGTTTAAACTTTTAATGAAGCGCCAGTAAGAATCCTGAACTCATTGTATAATAAGAATTAGTGTCTCAAAATAAATAAATGAATAAGAATTAGTGCCTCGAATAAAATAAATAAAGAATAAGAATTTGTTGTTTGCGCAAGATGAACAGGCAGTAGAAATATCCTGCTGTTCACACGCTTTAAACCTGTTGTTTTTTTTGATAGAGTTAAGTTATGCCATGGTCTCGTATGCGTTGAGATTAAATTGGTTGATCAGCCAAAATCGATCGGAAAGAATTGTATAGCTTTACCTAGCTGTCTCTCTGCAGTCATCCTCATCATCATTATCACTCGTCATGACAGAGTGGGAAAGTATGTAATAAAAGCAGAAGTAAGAGTTGAAAGCAAAGAATTAAAATAGGCTCTCATCTCAGAATAAGATTCGACCCGATTTTAATTCTCAAAAGCAGCGGAGTGTAATGTGACGACCACGTAAAGTCATCGACACACATATATATTTATTAATAAAATTAGAAAGTAATAAAGGTGAAATAAATTAGCTAATAAATTTTTTTTAAAAAAAAAAAGGAAGGAAAAGAAAAATTGAAATTCTAATGTCAAAATTACTGTGGATTTTGTAATAGTAAGAGAAGGGGAGGGGGGTGCATAAATAAAGAAATGCGTCTCTTTCTCTCTTGTAAGTCAAATGCTAGAAAGTTATTTTGTTTATTGTGGGAGAGGGGAAAAGGAAGCATAAAGAAATGCGTGTCTTCTCTCTCATTAAAAAAAAACTATATAATAACAAATTAAAATAAAATGTAAAAAACAAATGTGAAAAAAATATGAATGAATTGTAAATTTAAATAAAATGTAATATGTGATATATAAAAGGAAAAACAATATGGCCGTAGATGTGAAAGTCTGTTGGACAAATTAAATTCCACGGACAAAGAAATGTTATCAATGGAAGATCTTTGCCTGATCTGTTAAATTAATTGGGACTTACATTCCGGCCACTAATTAAATAAAGAAACATAATGAGAAGAATTGGTTGGAAATCTAAGTCTTAATTAAAAATTTTTAAAAACAATGAACAAAAGAATGAGATTAAGAAAATTGCAATTTTTTGTCTGGCATTGCTAGTAGAGACTTTAGAGAAGCAACAGCTAAAAGAAAATGGAAGAAGTGCATGGCTAGTGGCGTTAAAGGGACGTGGGTTCGGATTCAAGCCGTCTCATCACTGACTCGCAATGTAAGATCTTTGCCTGACCTGCTAGAGGGACCGCTGCTTCTGTAGCTGTCAATTGAAACTCAACCTAAAGAATCAACCAGCAAACTGGATGAAAATAACCCCACAAACTGAGGAAGTTAATGGAGAACCTAAGAATCAACAAGCAAAACTGGAACGAAAATAACCCCACAAACTGAGGAGGTTAATTAAGAGCGCTCGGAAGAAATACCCATGGGACAATTACAACAAAGCCTAGGTAAAAGCATGCATGCATTTTCATTTGTCTACTATTCATAACTAAATATAAAATTAATGATTTGATAAAATAGAACTCTATCAACAGGACTTTAAGAACTTTAATATCTGATCTATTTTCATATATTTATTATAGCCATGTATTTATAAGTGGGTGCTTATTATTATTATTATAATGTAATTTTTTTATATAAAGTGTGAATATTATTATTAAACATATTTGTCATTAAATTTCGTATCCTTGCTTTATTCTCCTATCACCAGGCTACAACAGGGGGGAAACTGTAAGTAGTGATTAAAGGGGCATACTGACTTGTTTAAGATATTCATGTGCTGCTTGTTCGTGCAAAATCCCAATTCTAAAAAATAAATAGCAAGCGCTGGACATTCGTTAAGTTTCTTTGAAATAGTTTGCTCTCTTCAGCAGCCGAGAGTTCTTGGCTGGGAAAAATAACGCCAAGATAATATGTATGTATTGCCTTGGGGTTCAGTCAAGGGTATAGATATGAAGGTAAATTTGTATCTGTATTAGCTCTCTGCTTGTATTGTAACGGCGATGGTTAAATAAATAAACAATCCATTACAGTTGGAAGCTAAGCCGGGATATTTCGGTTAGCAAAACTGTTAATAAACAAATAAGAAATAAGAATAAGTAAAGTTGTAAAAAATAAATGTATAATAAATAAATAAATGAAAGGAAGAATCAAATTTGTGGAAAAAATAAAGTATAATAAATAAGTCTAAAATATAATTGAAAGTATTAAAGATTTAAATCAAATCAAGCAACCATCCAAATAACCATTTCCGTTATAGTATATAACATTGCTAAAAAAAATTCTATTTTTTCCCCTGCTTCTTTTAATATATCAATTATAATTCTACTATTACCTGGAATCTGGAATCTTTTCTTTCTTCATATATTTAATTGCATGTCTCACTTCTTCATTTAAAATTCTGGGTAATTCAGAAGATGTCATAGATATAGGAGGTATTTGGTCTTTATTAAAATATAATTCTTTATAAAAGTCTTCTATCCATTTCATGATGTCATCTCTCTTTTTAGTAATAATTCCAGCTTTTTTTTTATTCCAGATATGAATTTCCTACCTATACAAAAATGTTGTTTTACACTTTTGAGACTTTCATTCCCTTCTGCTGCTTTCCTTGCTAGTTCACAGTTATACTTTCTTATATCATTTTCAAATCTTTTCTGCATCATTTTACAAAATTTGAGATATTCAATTTTTTTTAATGCATCATTGTTGTATATCTTCATATTCCTTCTTTTCTTCACAAATTCTCTAGTCTCAGTAGAAATTTTATTGATCAAGTGCTGTTGCAGTTTTTAAAAGTATATCAGTTGTTTTCATTTTAATTTCATTTAAATCTGAATCATGTTCAAAATCTATTAATACTTGAAACCTATTTGTAAGTTCTATTTTAAATTCATTAGAATGTTTCTGAAAATTAGGAATATCAACTGTAAATATTGTTTTTCTTAATAGTTTTTGTCTCTCTAGTTTTGCATTAACATGTATTTCACATCTTACTAACCGATGATCACTTCCTCTGTTAAATTTATTAAGAACATTACAATCTTGAAATATGTATTTTCTGTTAGTCAAAATATAATCCAATTCTGCTGTACTTTCATTTGGATGCTTCCATGTCATTTCCTTTTAACATTTTTCTCAAAATAATTCATAATATAAAGTTTTCCTTTTCCTGCACACTCCACAAGTCTCTGTCCTTTTTCATTTCTATTACCATAACCAAAATTACCGCCAGCACTTTCATCTTTCATTTGTTTACCAATTCTAGCATTAAAGTCTCCCATAACAATTTTAAAATGTTGTTAACTCTGATCAAAAGCCTTTTGTGCATCCATATAAAAATCTTCTATTACTTCATTACTTTGAGAACTTGTTGGGCCATAAACCTGAATTATCTGCATTTGGTATCTGCTATTAAGTTGTATAACTAATCTTGCCACTCTGTCCGATACACCATCAATCTCCACAATGTTGTTCTTCCACTTTTTATTTATAATGAATACTACTCCACTTGTATTTTCAATATTTGTGCCTTTATAATAGAGTACATGTTCACTTTTTAAAACAATTGTCGCTTCACCTTTTCTTCTAACTTCACAAAGTCCAATAATATCCCATTTAATATAAGACAGTTTTTCTTCTAACTCTTGCAATCTTCCTTCACTTGAAAGTGATCTGCAGTTGTAACTACCTAAATAAAAAAAGGCATCATCTAATGGCAGCCTGTGTCCACAATCAGGGGATTCTGAGCTTCGGCCACCAACTACTGCCTTGGTTGGTGACTTTACAGTCTCCTGGGAATAAGAGCCATGATTTATTTTTGTCTGTCATAATTGCATATATATTGGAAAAATATTTATCATTTACACAAGCATTCATTCTGCCTTATCAGGCAACTGAGAAGAAAGTCCATGGTGTTTTTGATCTTAAACTCAGAGATAAAAATCCAATAACCTCATCGCGCTGGCTAATGCATGTTGGTGAGCAGCCCAACCATGTTTATATACTATATGAATAATCACATAGTAATAACAGCTGCAATGACAATGTATGGAGTGGACATTAAGAATTTGCCTTGCTCAGTTTTTTTAAGGCCTCCAAGAGGAATCAAAGGGTTTCCTTTCAATTAATAGGATGGCAAGAAATTTGTAACCTCCTGAGTGTAGACAATTTCTTGCATTAAATCAAATCTTAAGATTAATCAAAGTAAATTATAGTTTATTAGTTGATATTGTGAAATTGGTAACTATTTAAGTGTCTCTGTTGAGTGATATATATTAAAATTTGTCTGTTTAGAAATTCATTTATAGATTCATTAAACCACCTAACTACTCACAAACATTATATTAGAAAATCTGTTGAAATTCTAACCAGTAAATAAATTCAAGTATATTTATTATCTCCTTTAAGTTTGCTGTTTGATCACAACCTCATAAGTTAATAATTGTTGAAATCTACCGGAAAATGCTGTAATACATCATAATGACAATTTTAGAGATATCATTCAGAATAAGCATTTATTTTATAACGTCTTGCGTGCGATTATAATTACGATAGAATGACAGCCTGTTAAGCTAAATTGCGCAGACGCTGTGAGAATGTTGTTAATAAATGAATACCTTCAAACAACCACATGGTATAGTATACTCTTATATAAATACTATATCATGTGGTTGTTCGAAGGTATTCATTTATTAACAACATTCTCACAGCGTCTGCGCAATTTAGCTTAACAGGCTGTCATTCTATCGTAGATATCATTCAGGTATAGATCCAAGACATTGTCATATTTTAAAGAGTATTTATAAAAATGCAACAGCAATAATTAGATTAGATAATGATACTGGGAAAGTCAACATATTAAAGTAATTTCCTTGAATTATTAAATTGAAAACATTTTTATAAAGCATGTTTATATATATTTGAAGTATATTTCTAATATTTAATGTAATGGGTGCTTTATAATTAACAATTTTATAATTAATGAATATAAATAAATATAAGAAATAATTTTCTTTTGAATGGTATGTTAAAGAATTATAACTTCTTTGTTCCTAATATGAAAGATACTTTCTATATCTTTTTACGTATCATTAATTTTAATTATTTGAAAGTAAGACAAAAGAGTTACTAATGAATAATATTTTTACCTAATTTTTCATATTGTTAGGTTCAACTCTAAATTATCTTAAATATCATAAGAATTAAGTGGTTATTAAATGTTTTGGTATTTAGCTTTTATTGATACATAATTAGATATGAATGAAATTAGAGTTTTATTTTGTATATTATTATCTTTAAAATGAATCACAAATCATGCTTCCCCCTTCCCTAATGCAATTTGAGGATGTTTGTAATTTTTATTCTTATGAGATTAGTCAAATAATTTAAATATTTAGGTTCAAGAATACAAAAATTGGATTGTATACAATAGTTGTAGGCTACATAATTGTCCAGTCACAAAATTAAGGTGTAGCTGCAGTACAAGTTTTAAATGAAATTCTATGGAGAAGTCCAAAGATACTACTAAACCATTTTAATAGCACTTTATAGTAAAAACAATTACTGTGCGCATTGGATTTCTGACTTTCAATGCTCATATCTTAATTAAAACAATTAGGGAACAAATAATTTTAAAAAATTTTCAGGAGAAAAAAGAAAACAGACAAAGAAAATCTTTGACCATTGATCCTTTTTTATTAATCTGAGCTAGGATGAAATAGTGAATGCCACATGCCTTATTCACTCCAATTTTATTTAAGGATAAATTTGGTCACTTAACTGCTGGAGGCATTCAATCAAGAGCATGATGTGCAGTGCTAAATATTCAAGAAGTTAATGTTTGTGGGTGTGTTAATGGTCTGGCATTCAGTCAACTCAAATACAATTACTAGATTTTTAATAACAGTGATTTTAATATACATCATTAGACATGAAATTATCTTGACTGCTATAAAACAGACTTATCTTCTGATAGATTTTCATCTCGCCCAAAGCAATGTCATTCGGATTGTAATGCTTTGCATAAGCCTCATTTACTAAGTCAAAGACTTATGATTTGGAGATGAATAATAACACAGGTGATGAATGAACATATAAAAATTTTGCAGTTTTAATTTTAATAAAGAACAACTATTGATAAGCAAATATTCTATAAAAACAAAAATAAATGAATTTAGGAAAAGTTACTGATTTTAGCTTTTTCAGAATTTCAAAATATGATATACGTGTATAAACAGCATCCCATTAATAGTTAAATCCCCCAGCCAGATAGTTGATTAATAAAACCTCAAAATATCTAGTCAACATACCATTGCAGTCAAATTCCTTACTACAATAGGTGTTTCAATTCAAATAAGTCTTTAGATTATTCTGGAGAAACAAAAACAATCCCAAGCATTATACATATTGACTTGAAAACAGGAAATGTTTATCTGAAAATTTATGATGATAGGGATTTTACCTGTAATTATATATTGAACTATTTCCATCATCTGTTATCAATTATGAAATATTTTTAAAAGATATCAAACTTTATTTAAACTTTTAAATACATTCAACTGATAGCAAAGCCTACAGATCAATTTATTACAACATTTTGAGTGCTGTTTTTTTCTCATCTCTTTTTCAAATGTTGCTGGCCTTACCAGTGACAGTACTAGCATGGAAATTGAACCTTCGATTTTTAGTTTTGTGAATTTAAGATAATGCTTGCTCTTACTAATTAGGTTATTCTGAAAAATCAAGTCACTAGAAATTTTATATATTTATCTATGAAGATTCTCTTGGTTTCTCCAGTTTTTTTAAGGGCAAGGTTAATGAGTAGTTTTGAAATATTATGAATTATTTACATTAGACTGATTTATAAAGTTATCTACTATAAATGTGAATGGTTTATACAAATTTTACTTTTTACTTTTTGCCCGTTATTTTTCTTGTCCAATGTATTTTAGGTGCATTTGGTTTTTCTTTTTAATCATTACTTTTTGCCCTTTTAATTATGTATTTTGAAATGAGTCACAGATGATTTCAGTCATATATGTTCTTCCATATTTACATGTATTTCATGGATGCAGTTTTTGTTTTTCAATATTTGCAGTTTGTGTTTTATAGAAGTTAGACTTTTTCATAGGGCACTTATGACTCTGGAAAGGAATCTTAATATACTGATCACAGATTTTCTTTAGTTTAGCTGCAATTACTAATATCTATGGATACGCTTTAATACCTATAATTGTTTTTTCTTATGGTGTTTCTTTTAGTTGGCTATTTCATAATGATAGCTGATGGATAAGTATTTTTCATGAGAGTTTATGCTATATGATTTTTCTTTTTCCAAGTTATTGGTTTCTGAATAAGAATTTTTATTCTGATTAGAGTGTGTGAGTTTTCTGTTGATTGTAATTTTGATTTTGCTATGAGGGAATCTTGTCAAAAGAAAATTAAGAACTGTAGTGTCTGTTCTTGTTTTAATTCTATTGTGAATTTAATTAAAAGAACATAGTTATTGATAGTATCCAGAATGTTTGTAGTAATGCTTTACCATATGGCCATAGAAAAGCCAGACTTTAATTGTAGATAGAATTTTATTTATGGTTGTAGTAGTAAATATTGCTGATCAGAGATAGCAATAAGGAATCACAAAGCATCTTTTGATTTTGTTGGAAGAATTCTATAGTATATAATAATAGTATGCTGTGCAGAATGTTAAGTGTAATAAATTATCAATTGGAAGAATTATTCTGGTTTGTACACTACTATTATTATTTAATCTTTTTTTTACATTAGATAATGCTTCATTACAGGGTACTTTTGTGATTAAGTTTTTCACATCAAAATTTACCAATATGTTAGTTCTTTCACTTTTCATGTTGATTAATTCTACAATTTTTCTAGAATCTCTAACACAGAACTGTCTCTTGTATGCCAAAGGACTAAGAACATTAGAATTTTTGATATAGTGAGTTTTCAGAATTAACAATATATCTTAATGGAACCTGGCCTTTATTGATTTTAGATGACCACAAAGATGTGGAATTTTTGCCAAAATATGTGAATCTAATTTTTTCTGAATCATTGAAATAGCTGTGATCAGGGATGCTTTCTGAATAATATTTACAGTTGTGATTCATAGCTAGTATGGGATTTTTAGTCTATTGGGAGAAGCTCTTATTGTATCATAATTACTATTATCCATTTACAAATGTTACATTGCTCTTGCTAGCAGATTTGTCTAGTTTAAGATTTAATAGATTTTTCTCTCAACATAAGTGATATTAGATTTGTATTGTTGGTGTCTCATTTTCCAGCGTAATTTTGCTTTCTCTTAACAAAGTCTCACTTGCAGTCTAAATAATTCTGTCTGGGAATGAATTAGAGGATTTAGTTATAAGCTTTTAGAAGCTGATTGGAAAACTCTTATGAAATCTTTATCAGTAAATTTATTGGTTAACAAAGATTATTAAAGTCAACATTGAGAAGGGTGTAAGACAGGGTGACTCCATATCTCCAAAACGTTTTATAGCAGTGCTGCAAGAAATATTTTGTGGATTAAAATGGGAAGCTAAAGAAGTGAAAGTAAATGGAGATTATTTAAGTCATTTAGATTTGCAGATGATGTAGTTGTTTTTGCAATTTATGCTTCAGGGCTGCAGGAAATGTTGCAGGAGTTATCAGATGAAAGTAGGACTAAAGATAAATGTTAAAAGACTAAAGTAATGTTTAATGGATTTTTTCAAAATATGAAAATAAAGATTGATTATGATGAGTTAGAAGAAGTTAACAGTTACAAACACCTTGGTCAGATTATTAATACAGATGGAAACATAATGGATGAAATTAATCATAGAATTAAACTTGGTTGGAGTGCTTTTGGTAGAAATAACTTGATACTAAAAGGAAATATACCTATGTGTTTGCTCAAAATGTGAAAATAAAGATTGATTATGATGAGTTAGAAGAAGTTAACAGTTACAAACACCTTGGTCAGATTATTAATACAGATGGAAACATAATGGATGAAATTAATCATATAATTAAACTTGGTTGGAGTGCTTTTGGTAGAAATAACTTGATACTAAAAGGAAATATACCTATGTGTTTGCTCAAAATATGAAAATAAAGATTGATTATGATGATAACAGTTACAAACACCTTGGTCAGATTATTAATACAGATGGAAACATAATGGATGAAATTAATCATAGGATTAAACTTGGTTGGAGTGCTTTTGGTAGAAATAACTTGATACTAAAAGGAAATATATCTATGTGTCTGTAAAGGAAGATTTTTAATAAATGTATTTTACCTGTTCTTACTTATGTATCAATAATGAAAGAAAGAAACAGTGCACTGGCAAAGACAGTACTATCAGGCTTCTGAATTTTAGGCTATTAAGATCATATATAATTTTCAATGATCATCCAATTTTGACAGGCAATGTCTTCCAAATTATTTATGAGGACTAATAGTTTTAATTTTAACAGTATACAAGCCTAATACGAGCATCAGTTTTGAAAGAAACTTTTTAAATTCCAACCATCAATAAAGATATTAAATGTATATATATTTTGCTCTAAATCTTTTTTTTTTTTTGACTCTGTATAATATCTTACTTTTCTCATACGGTACTTATTAAACCTATTATTTTGAAAGTTTCTTGTGAGTATATGACATTTTTAGTTATTAAAATGATTCTAAAATTTTAAATACAATTTCAATAAATATTTATGCCTTTAATATTATTGTGAAAGGAAGTTTTGATAAACAGATCTTCGAATTATTGCTTGCGAGTAACAAGCACACGGTATACTCAGCATGCAAATAACACTTTATTTTTCGAAATAGTAATCTATAAACCGAAATATAATTTATATTACTTTAAAATTTATTGAAAATATTAATTGAAAGTGTAAAAAAAAAAAGTTGTACAAACAATAATCTTTTAAAATAATACATTTTTGAAAGAAATACTGCCGTAGGAAAAAAAATTAGCTTTTTTTTAAAAAAAAAAAAAAAACACAGACCGGAAATTACGTTTTGTTTTATTTACAAAAAAAAAAAAAAAACCACTTTTAGAGTAAATAATTAAAAAAACAGATCGCTTTTTACAAAGTCATAATTTAAAAATACACCGATTCATGAAATGGTTAAATAGAATGTAAAACTATTACGTTTGACCGTATATTTAAATAGTTATGACTTATAAATTATTCACCCCTGTATATTATACGCCATGAAAGTTTTAAGTACTATGTTCATAAACGCTAGCATGAATGCATTTAGAGGTTGCTGTTTTTCCATGTATAGACGTGGAGAAACAGCGCCGCATATTGGGCTAGAATCTTGGTAGTTTCTAATAGCAGACAACACATAAGCTAGATGTGTTTACGGCAATCAGCGCCACCTAGGTTCTTGGTAGCAGACGATGTAAGCTTCCAGCTAGCTTGTGGAAGGTTCCTGTGTGTACGCAGGGTGAACAGCGCCACCTAGTAGCGGAAAAAAGCGTCATCTGCTTTCGAGGCCCCTACCCTGTATGTTCTGTGTGGAAACACAGAAACAGCGCCTCTAGTGGCCACATAGCAAGTCGGGTTAGAGTACCCTATAAAGTTATCAGTCCAAATTGAAAAACATTTTCAATCAACTAATTTGCTTGTATAGTTACCTAGATCTGAAATCAGTTCCCTATTTATATATTATGGTGTATTGAGTTTTTTAATCAGTATAGGCAAGAAAAATCAATAAAATATGTGACTCTTATCATATGACTTCAGCTTACTCATTGCTGTTTCAGCAGCATTTTTTTACACCACTATGCCACCTACTATAAGCTTTGATTATTAATGGATGCCTGAGGATAATACTTAATAAATCCTTATTTAGTGCTGGCCTGATCAATATTGCCAGACTAGTTTCAAGCTTATGACTTCTATCATTGAAGGGCTTTGGAACAGTGCACCTGCTATCTTTAGGATCAAATGCACCTTCCTTCTAACAGCTATCATTTACCTTTTTTTAAAACTATATTATAGCTATCAGTCAAAATTGAAAAACATATAAATGCTTTCAATCTAAGCCAACTTGCTTGCACAACCATATAAATTTGAACCAGTTCTGTATCTATATATTATGGTATCTTTTGTATTTTAATTTTATTCTGTTAACAGAATGGTGTAAAACCAATAAAATATTAATTCTGATCACAGGATAAAGAATACGGAACTGATTTCAGATCTACCTGACTACACAAAATGTTGGACTTATATTGAAAACGTATACATGTTTTTCAATTCAGGCTGTTAGTTTGATAGTTAAAAAAAGAAATAAACGATGGCTGCTAGAAGAGAGATGTGTTAGATTCTAAAGGTTCAAGTACACTAAGTTTCTCACTGACAAAGTTATTAGCTTGAAAACAATCTGGAGATATTGAACAGAATATTGCTAGATAGGAATGTGTTAAGTACTATTATATGGCATTTTTTAGTTTACAAAATGTGTTACAATGTATCGTAAATAAGTATGAAGAAAAATATGTTGCTGAAACAGCAGTGAATAAACTGAAGTCATATCATAATCATGTGATATTTTATTAATTTTATATCAATTCTGGCCATATGATAAAGGTGCTTAGAATCGTTAAAAAAGGTAAGGATGTTATTCTATATAGATACTGAGCTGGTTTCAGATCTATATGATTAGTCAAGCAAGTTGGCTTAGATTTGAAAGCATTTTAATATTTCCCAATTTAGACTGATATTTTGATATTTAAAAAGAGATAACTGATGATTGCCAGAAGAGATGTGCATTAGATCGTAAAGGTACAAGTACATTGTTCTAAAACATCTCATTAATGAAAGCCTATAAACTTGAAACTAATCTGGGGATATTGGATAGAACAGCACTGTATTAGGATTTATTAAGCATTATCATCTGGCAACTTAAGAAATAATTTTTTTTTTTTTTGAAACAATCTTTTTTATTCTGTCAAAAGCAACTTAACTTCAGTTCAATTACCATTAACAGTGGTGGTTGAATTGAAGTTCAATTCTGAAATATATTCTTGTTCTATTAATACTGTTTTGAAATGTTCATTATAATTGAAATTTTATCACTTTTGTATATTAATGCATTTTTTTATAGTTATTAAATTATGCAATTATTATAATCATATGATGTTTTTATAAAAAATTGTTAATGTTTACCTCTCATTTTTTATTTTTAACCTAATTTTTCAGTAATCTTTTATTTTATTTCTTGATTTGCCATAACATTTTTATTTCTCATTATTGATTATAGAACTGTTTGTTTTTTTCTTATACCTGATTAATCATCAGATCTGTAGGATTTCACATTTTATAGCTCTTATATTTTAGATTTATAACACTTTCTACTCAATTATGTCTACTGTTATCTCCAGAACAACAAATTCTCACACCCATTTTATATATCATATCCTGTTTTAGAGTCCTATAATATCTAAACTTTTAATTTCCACTAAATTCCAATAAAGCTTTTATTTTCTCTGATTTTTTTTCAATTTTAACATTTTACATATCGTACTTTTTTAAAAATATATAAAACACTAATTGATGTACTCTGTACTGGAAATTAGCACTCTCTTTTGTGTGTTTGTTTGCTTTAATAAATTTAATTTTGTTACTACATTTTAATATATTTATTTTTTTAATTTTCAAATCTGTCTACCAATTTAATATTATTTTTAGACCATAAATCTATAATATTCCAGTTACATACTTTTCCTTACATGATCAGCATTTCTTATGCTTGCTTATAACTGTTGTTAAAACAGACAAAAACTCACTATACGTATTGCCACACACAGCAAGCTAGAATAAACTATGGATGCCAGAAGGCTTGTGCATAAAATCCCCATCTAGTGCCTACTCATTCAATATCCCCAAACTAGTTTCTGGATTGTGGCCTTTGTCAGTGAGGAGCCTTGGATCTGAGAGCAATGTACCTACTCTTCCATTAAAAAACAATTTACCACAAAATTCAAAACTTATGTATATAAACTTAAATTCTTCAATAATATTTTTGATCTATTTTCCTGATTAAAATTAAATTACAAGTAATAAAAAAAAAACTGTACAAAGTTGTTATAATTTTTATATAATTAATTTTATACAATTAATTATTAATTGTTGCTATTATATTTCATTGGGTCAACACTGATTTCTGGTAATTCTGTAAACATTTCCTGTTCTCTTCTATATGATATAGGCAGCTATTGTAAGCACTTCTCTATGATCTCTAATATATTATTCATCCATCTCATAAATGAAAGTTTATTTTGCCATCACTCTTATTAAGCATCAACATTTTTTTTAGTGAACTATCAGCTTTCAGAACTCGTTCAAATTGTGATAAAGTTCTTTTTCACTATTTTGGTTTTCTATAAATGTTCAAGTTTAATTTTTTTGATAATTAATTGATAGATCTATTTTGTTGTCCAGAAAATTCTAAGCTGTTTTTATCAGAATTGTAATTCAAAAGCTTTTTTCTCCCTATTTTATGGGAAGTCCAACTTCCTTAACCATATATAAGCATTGGGACTCATTTTTTTTATTATTGAGATATTTTTTCTTTAATTCTCAAAGTGAAATGATTTAAAGCAGTTTTATCTAACACAGTTCAATGCTTGATTTTTTGATATAGCCATGTTTGTTAAAAATTTTAGAATTTCAGAAAGAGAACATTATTCTTTTATTTTTATCTTATTTTATAAACTTTATGAGTGTGTGTATGTTGTTGTTTTTTTATATATATTTACACATAATCCAGCTATTATACTTCAAGTTTAAGATATTTCTATTTAAGCTAGTAATGTGGTTTTATTTTTATATTGTAGATTTTTTTTTTTTATCTGTTCTAAAAGTCAGTTCTACTTTTTCAAAGTTTGTATATTAAAGATTATTATAAAATAGAAATAAATACAATTCATTATATTATTTTTTGTATATAAGTAAATAAATAAAATCAAAAAAGATTATTCACCAACAAATATTGTATTATTTAATACAAAAAAGCTTCTCTTGGTATGTTTTATTGCCTTTCTTAGTGTAATATATATATATTGTTAAAAATGCATACAGACCATTACATATTGCACATTCTTATGGAAGTAATATAATTTTCTACTTTTCCTATGTATTGATTTCTAAAAAGGTATTAATGGTATGATATGTTATATAGAACATTAAGATTTTTCCCATTATTTTTTAAAATACAAATTTAACTATGTCTGTATAGTGGTCTCTATTCTCAATATTTATGTTACACCAAGGGGGTAATAAAACATTGCCCAAAGAAGCTTTTTTTTAAAAAAAAAATATTGAAATATTTAGTGTTATATAACCCTTTTTTGATTTTATTCATTTATCTATTGGAGATTATAATATATTTTAAATTGATATGGTAAAAAAACACATCTGTGATAACACTATTTCAACATAAATTATTTTGTCTTTTTCTATTTTTATTGTTTTTGATATTCATAGAATTGATGTTTGGAAGTCTTAAAATATCCTGTAAAGTAGAAGTATAATACTTTTTGATATTTCTTCCTTATTCTGTCATCCATCTAATCTTAGGTCTAAAAATACTTGTTCAACTGGCATTTCACATTCCGTATTGGAGCTTCATTATTTTTTGTTTTATTTTAAGCAGAATTTTATTGTTGCTATGTGAAATTAAAATAATTGGAACAGGTTCAAAGTTTTTTTTTCGCATTAGAATATAAAATCAATCTTTTTAAATCTTTATGCAATTTCATTTTTATCCACCAATTTGTTTATACAAATTTAAAATAATTTTTCTAATTTTTTCCTAACACTTTTTTTTTTATCATTTTAGTTATAATGTTCATACTTGGAATTTTTCTTTTTACCAATTCTTATTTGCATTATCTTATTTCAGATTAGAAATTTGGTTGTCTATTTCTTATCCTCTTATACCAAAATGTTCATATCATTTTTTTTTTTCTGGAAATAATTATCAGTTAATTTTTTATTAAACAGTTTTTTTAATATTGAAGCATTTCATACTAATAGCTGTTAATAATGGTGATTCATTATAATGGTACTGCTTTTAAATTAATATGTGCATTTACTATTTTGATGGTCTATATCGAGCTGCTTTTTTTTTTGGAGAGTCCTTTGGTTACAATATTTGTACATATGTCTAGCAGTTTGTCAAACTTTATAAAGTTCATAAATATATTATGTGCATAAAAAAGTGAGATGCTAAAGGAACAAAAATATTAGGATCTTATTTAAGTTATCTAGATTTTGAAAATGCTTCAGTGCTTCAAGAAATATTGTATGAATGATCAATTGATTGTAAGAAATTAGAATTAAAGATCAATGCTGAAAAAACTAGAATAATGTTCAGTAGATTTGCACAGAAGAAAGTTAAGATTGAGAATCAGGAATTAGTAATAAATATCTTAAATACTATAAATATCTTGGTTAGATTATTAATATAAATAGCAATATAATAGATGAAATTAATTATAGAATTAGACTTGGACGAGGAACTTAATATTAAAAAGAAATATGCCCATCTATTTGAAAATGTTTTTATTAAATGTCTGAGACTTAAACAATTAATAAAAAATCAATATAGAGATTTTAGACCACTCAGTGAAGTATTGAGAAAAATATATTGAAAGTAACAAGAAGGGATTGAAAACAAAATAAGTGGCTGAGAGAATAAATAAGTATCATTGATATCATTGAAAGAATTAAGAGATTGAAAGAGAGCTGGGTTGGACATATTGTTAAAAGAGATAATAGGTGATCACTTGCAGTTTTAACTGATTGTAAAAGATCTAGAAAGAGTTCATTTGTTAGGTAGATAGATGAAATAAAGTAGTTTACTGGTGTTATATACCAATAAGAGGTTATGGATTGGAAAAAACTGGATTAAACTTAATTAGCATAGCTGCCTTCCAAGCAGTTGGCCCAGGTTCATTTTCCAGTCAACACATTTGACATATGAGAAGAAAAAAAGATGATATATTTTCCTGTTAATTACATTAATTAGCATCTATATATATATATATAGCTTATGATAAAAAGAAAAGTTATAAATATCTAACTTTATTTTCCTTTTAATTGACATTATTTAATATATGGAAACCATAACAATGTATAATCTTTTTTTTTTTTTTTATCATATCATTTAAAAATAATTAGGCAAGGGCATAACTTTCTTTAAATAAGTTGAATAATAAAATTGTTGATTTCAGGCCATTCATTATTTTAAATATTTTTAAAAATGTAATCTTTCAAATAATATACATTTTATTATTTATAAATATATTTTCAATATAACAATCTAAGTAAATATGATTATTCAAAGAAGACACTAAAATATATCACAGTTAATAAAGTTTATATATATATTTCATATAAATCAGATTGTGCAGAAAGTATTCAAACAGTTTACACTTGTTTACCATAATATTGTTTTTTAGATTTGTTTTATTTTTGTTCATAAATATTTAATTAATTATATTAGTAAAATCATTAATGAAATATAACTGTAGTAATAAAATAACATTATGGCAAAGTAGTTTTTGCCCCATTTTACATAATCTGTTAGTTTGTCATTGCATATATTTGTGAATGGAAAAAAAGGAACCTAATTTACTTAGCCCTAAATTCACAATAGGTATCCATTCTTCATTCTGTTGTTATTGTGATGTACTATTGTATTATTATAATATTTCTTAATGAATGTTGTTAAAACAGTAATATGTCGGGTAGAGTTGTATGGTAGAATCATATATTTTATTAGAAGATATGTTGTTTATCATTTTGCTGTATTTTTCTAATAGACCACATTTCTTATTTAAATGGATATTTTTATTTGTCTTCACTTATTACAGAAAATGTAAATTAAGTTTTTTGACTATTTAAGAATCACTCTTATTTAATATTTGGTAATCTTTTCTCTGTCATTTCTATGGTCTTGATTAATAATCAATAAGTTCTTTTTTTCTCATTTGTTTTTGGTATATGCTTAGTTGCGGATATCATAATTGTTTCAATTAAGTTTTGTGTATATTTATTTAAGCTGAATTTAAATAATTAATTTATTGTTTATTATATTTATTTAAATTGATCACAACATTTTATTTTGCCATTATCAGAAATGTATTTCAGCTGAAATATAATAGGAACTGGATTTTGTCTTCTTTAAGTTAGAAACATATGTCTACTATCAGAAACTGCTGATAAATCCCATAATCTATAGATATCAAGATCTTAAATGTAATAAATTTCTACATTGAGTATACTATTTTTAATTATAATATCTGCTCTTAAATTTTTGGAAATATGTATCAACATATATATATATATTGTACCATTTACAGTACTGTATTAAAGTTCAATGAGGAAAAGGGGGAGATGGCTTAGATAAAGAATAATTTCATAATAGTTGTATTTTAGCGAGTAATCATAATATATATATATATATGAGATCATGCAGAAACTAAGATAAGAAAATGTACCTACCTAATTAAAATAGACATTTCAATGTAATTGTTTTTAATTATAGAAATAATGTCATGACATATCTTTGAAAAAAAAAAGGCATTCGATCTAATTAAAGATGGGATTGAATGTCGATATACAATGTAAATACTTCTTAGGAATGTAACCTTAATAAGAGAAAAAAAAAAGATCTAAGAAAATATGTATAAATTATTCTGAAAACCTAATTTTGGATTTTTTTTGTAAAGTGCACAGTTCGTGCTGTTATAAAGAACTGAAATGTGTACTAAATTTAGAATGGAAATTTAAGAGATAAACTTTGTAATCAATTTTAAGGTCTAATTGAAAATAACCAGGTATGAGAAGTAAATTCCTGGAAAATGTAAAAAAGGAGACAGGACATGCACAGAAAATAGGAGGGGCATATAAAAAGTGCCCATGAGAACTTTAGAGGAGGGTTTTTATTTATTGTTGCTGTGAGTTGTAATAAATTGTAAGAAGTGTGATAGAGTGTTAAATAGTGGAACAATTTGGCAGGATGTGCAATTAAGTGGAAACTTTCACCCTTGCAGTAGAAAATGTCCAAATGCATGGCTAGATTACTGATGCATTCACCAGTGTCACCTGCTATTCCTGCTTCCTTGATATTCATTATCATGCCTATATCCCACCGTAGATCTACACACCTGCCTTAATAAAACACCATACCTTGGATCATGTGAAACAAATATTGAAATGTGCAAATCATGACCATGGTAAATGTCTAACATATTTTAATTCGAGGAAGAAAAGAACTATTGTGGTAAGAAGAATGTGAACTATTATTTTCTTTAATTATTAATCAATTAGAAGAAACTCATTATTGAATATTTCAAATCTGATAAGAACTTTTATCTCAAGAATGTTTATATTAATGTATGTATATTCCTAATTAGTAGAATTATTGTATAATCCAGATAATCTCTGTATGTTTCTTTGTTTATTATATGTTATATTTATTAACCTAATATTAAATTAATCAACCAGTGGATATCATATATATATATAGGTATTAATATAATTTGAAGATAGTTGGAAATAATGATTAGTTTATGCTTTTATCATTTTGATGTTTATCGATTAAAATATTTTTTTTTTTACAAATTTAAAAGCAGCAATCTCCTTAATTTTTATTATCTCATTGAATGAAAAATAATAAACTTAATTTAATTTTGTTCTGATTAAATATAAGAAAGTTATGATTAAATATAAGAAAGTTATCTCCATAAGGTGAATAATAAACTCAAGACGGTATACTCAGCCAATCAGCACTGACACTGGTGCCTATAAAAAGAAAAAAACTCAGTTTATCAATTAAATATTGCTAATACTAGTAAACTTCTTTATTGGCATTGGGGTGGGGAAATTTGGATGGCCAGGGAATGTAATTATATCTTCTTGGTAATGAATTATAGTATTAATTGCTGGAGGATATGATTTGTCCATGCTACAATATTGAATGTTCAATATATTGGAATCCTTTTTAATTATTTGGTTCGTTATAAATAGGTAATTCTATATGTATGGTTAAACTAATACTGTAATATATATATATATTGTAATGGTATGGAGAGTTTTAGGGATGAACCTGGGGTGATGGAACTCATCAATTTCAAGTCACTATAATATTTAAATATATAAATAATATGAATAAATATGTATCAATATAAAAGGGATGATCATGAGAGATCAGTGCAGCTAAATTCACCAGCATTACCCAAAAGTAGTAACTCTTCATCATCATGAATGATCAAAATAAATTGGTCAAACTTTTGATTGGATTTGGAATGGGTCTTCTATAGGCCAGGCTAATTATTTAGCCCTTGCCAGCTTGGACAGATTATTTAAACACTAATTTGGATGCACAACCATAAGTGCTAATCCATCAGAACATATAACAATAAAAACAGTATTGCTGGGATATTAAAGCATGCTGATTATCATCAATGCTCTTGCCACTTAGTACCATTAATGTACTGCCAACTATAAACTTAATTTCTAACAAATACTAAACTAAATAAAATGTAGTGTATGGACTTTAAAGGATATCCCCTTTGTGCCAATCCAGGATCATCATCAACTGGATTTCCAAAAATACTAGTAAAATTCCCTTTTATAACAAACTGTTATGCACAAATATAGCGGAGAACAAAAGCTCTATAACTTTTACTGTGAGCTAGAGATAATATAACATAATATTCTAAAACTATTTAGGATTGATTGAATTCACAGGGATAATTTTAACAATGAAATATCAATTTATTAATAACACTAAAAAATGAAATTAACATCTGCAGAATATGCTATACACATATAACTTAAGCCTTCTGATTTTGATTAATATATAAAAAATAAGCTATCACTTTATGATTTACATATATGTACCAATAGGTTTATATAAAACATATATCAACACACAGACATGCTGTATATTAATTTATGAACATATTTGAATTGTCATAAAATAATAAAAAATAATTAATTTTAACACATAAGCACACAAATGTGGCATAACATGTGGAAATTGTTATATAATAATAATAATAATAATAATAATTATTATTATTATTATTATTATTATTATTATTATTTGTTTAAATCGCCTGTTTTTATTAAATTAGTAATGACTGGAAAGCTGCTATTCTTCCACATGCGCCTTACTATTCATGCTTTCAAGCCAAGATGCTTAAGACTGGCTTATATATATAAAAGTTAAGTAAAAGAGAAGAGTTTGGTATCATTCTTTTCTTGTCAAAAATCTGTCATGTGTCTAGGCCTGATCACTCCTCAGACCGCAGTTTTTAATAGCTATTGGCTGTCTGAAAGTAATAGTAAGGTGCATGTGGAAGAATAGCAACCTTCTAGTCAATAATAATAATAATAATAATAATAATAAAACAATAAGTTATCACATTTTAATGGTACATAAATAATGCTTGTTTTCACATATAATGTGTGAACCCATTGAAATGTGTGCACTCAGTGACATTTTATATCATATTTTAGTTTATCATAATAATAGACTTATTAAAAATATATTTTTCGCATAAATGCACACGTATGATGTGTATATACATAAAATATAGATGATATGAATTAAGGCTGTTAATTGGCCTTTCTTGTTTTATAATAAATAAAAGTTTTTCTTCCAAAAAAACGAAAAAAGACTTATCATTTGCAAAGTTTCATTTAAAATTCAGTTCCTTGCATTCTCATTTTCAATATTTTTTTTTAAAAAAAGATATTCAATTTTCTTTTTTAAGAAAAAAAAAAGCCTATGAATCAATCATTTGTTTTTTGAGACTTTTAATTCAAGCAAAAATTATTTACTTGTTTTACTTTTAAATTATAGATTTTATTGTCATTTTCACTAAAGAAATTATTTAAAGTAACTCATCATCTGTACTTTATATATATAACAGTATATTTATCTATAGTTCTCTGCATATAAATAAACAGTATGTGTATAAACTAATTCTTCAGCAAGCTTATGGACAGTCTTGATAAGCTGGTCCCTTTTAAAACTGTAGACTGGCTCGTCATCTTTGGGAAAGATATAAACCTGTAACTGTTGACATTCAATCAGCTTCATTAGTCTAGAATTGGATAGACTTCAGGTATGCTGTCTAGTAACAATATGGGCAATGGAGACCAGAAATGTTGGGTCTTTTTTTCATGTGAATCCAAACTTCTGTAGTGAACTAGCAGCATCGAGATCCGCTGTCCCTGCTTTTTGTTATTTGTTCATGGTAGTTCTGTCATAATTTGTATAACTCTAAGCAAAACTGCCCTTTAAACTTTTTTCCAACCTTTTTAGTCTGGATCATGGGGGATGGTGGTTAATACACTAATTAAAAATAAGTTTTTTCTATCTCGAATCAAAAAAAGTTAATGACTTTTTTAATTCAACTTAATCCTATGAAAAAGAACTTTGTAGGATTTTTATCAAAATTTGTTATTCAAGGTTAAATTAAATTTTTTTTAAAATCAAAATAGATAGTAGAATTGTTTAATTACCAATATATCTATTATAAAATAAAAACAAGCTTATTTTAATTTCAAAATCAGAATTACTTAAATATAAATTAGACCTTTTAAATATTTAATTTATAATAAAAAATTTCAAATTATTTAATTCTTAACTGTTATTGTCGAGTAATATAGAAAACATCTGCAAAAATTTGTTTATTTTTTTTTCAACTTTATATGTGTGTGTGTACACACATTACTATGTTATTATATGCCATGAGTTACATAATGGTCTCAATATATTGTAATGTTTATTTATATACGTTGCAAATATATTGGCATTTGATAAAAGCTAAAAAATAAAAGTAAATTTAGATTTTTTTTGACTAATTTTTTTTTTTAAAAAAAAAATAATGTACAGTGAAAGTTAAATTATTCTTTCATATTTTTTTAATGTAATTAGAAATAAAAGTAGAATTGGAGAGAATAAAAGAATTCCAAAAGTAAAAAAAAGATAAGCTAAGAGAAAAGTAAAGCTAATTAAAGATGGCCGAAAAACTTGATGAAAAATGAGAACTTAGTAATTGAAAAGTGATAAAGACTGTATAAGATTATAAACACAAAACACCATGATAATAGCATGTGCAGAAGTCTGAAAACTGGATCTCTAGTATAAAAAGGAGGGGTTCGGTTGGAGGAACGTCTTAGTTTGCCTGATATTCTTTTGGTTGGTTTTGGATTAAAGTATCCAGACCACTCTACGATGAAAAAGTTCTTCATATGAGAGTAGACCGGAGCTTTAGCTGACATCATTACCGATGGACACCAGAGAAGCTTACGCGACTAGCCTATGGAACCAGCACCAAGATCAATTTATAATCAATGGCCATGAGCTCATTTTAACCCTGAAAAACTTTGCATAGTTATCTACAACAATTGTGAATTCACTAAAACTTATCGGTAAGTTATGCTTTATTTACTCCTGATTGTGACCAAATTAAACGTTTTCAAACAATTTCTACAAGTATGTTTAAACAATCCCGATAGAGATATTAATTTTCTTGTACAAGAGACATTCATTTTTTTAAGGAACTTTCTAGAAGAAATTTGGAAGTGAACAGTAATTGTAAAATTGTTTTTTATTAATTGATTCATGTCTGAATTAAGTGTGTTCTCTAATTTTTTTGATAAATAATTTATTTCAAATATTTTTTTAGTCTATTAGAATAAAAATATTTCTAATACCAATTTTCATTTGTGCGTTATTAATAATAGTTATTATTTTTTATTATTAAATTTATTATTAGTTTAATAAGATTAAAAACGTAATTTACCTTTGCCAATATGTTTCAATAAGCCCAGGAATAATAATCTTAAAAAATAATTCTCGTTACAGTATGATGTAATACCGATTAGTTTAAAAGTATTTTTCTTTTTTTATTCGCGAGACGTTATTTGACTATTTCAGTGGACACTTTAGAATAAAAGGTACTGGTGCCCATATTAAATAAATTAAAAGCTGATTTTGTCAATAGCATAATTCTCAACAATTAATAGGCCGAGTTTGATCAGGAAATATAGTTATGTTTTTAGAATAATAATGAAATGTTCTTCTTTTTTTGAAATAAAATAAATGAACATTTTTTTTTTTTTTTACATAACTTGATCAACTTACGCATTTATAATGCGTATAGAGGCCTAGCAAAATGGAAAACGTTATAATGGCTTACCCAACTCGGGTTTCGATTTAACAACCACAACCTGAGATAAGTTGTAATGATAAAGAACGTTACAACGATGACCCAAAGAAACTCACAGCCAGAAAATAAATAGTAATTTTTTTAAAAAAAAATTATAAAAAAAAACTAACTAATTAAACCCTGATTATTAAAATATAAAAATAATATTTTTTTAATATGACTTCCAGAAAGAAAAAAAAATATATGTATATAAAAAATATATGTATATTTTTTTTGATATGTCTAAAAAAAAAAAAACACGATCGTGGCTGATGTAGATGTAAGTCACAAGTATTTGACTGGGTAGGCGGTTACTGAAGAGGGGAAAAAACATAGCCCTAAGTTCTAGTATGCAGTATATTAACATAAGACCACCTTTATATACATCAGACTATTTCTAGCAGGGATCCCAATAAAGGGGAAGGCGGATCAAATTGGACCAAGTTGCCGCGAGCCTGTAAGACAAAACAAAGAGCAACGCTCGTTAGTGCTATAACTTGGGCTTCTTATCATTACTATTACACTTAAGCGGAAAAGACACAGATGAATGTGAAATATTTTCCATTCCTGCCGTGTTAAACCTAAAAGTGGGCGTTAAAGCCGAATGTCGCTTGTTGAATGAGTCTACACGACATATCAGCACGTTAATACAAAAAATAAAACAACAACACACGAATATGAATTTAAAAACTTAAGAATAAAATTAGTGTAAATCCCTATTTTATTCTCATCTCCTGATGCTGGTGGTATTGTAACGTTTATTTATATACGTTGCAAATATATTGGCATTTGGTAAAAGCTAAAAAATAAAAGTAAATTTAGATTTTTTTTTGACTAATTTTTTTTTTTTAAAAAAATAACGTACAGTGAAAGTTAAATTATTCTTTCGTATTTTTTTAATGTAATTAGAAATACAAGTAGAATTGGAGAGAACAAAAGAATTCCAAAAGTAAAAAAAAGATAAGCTAAGAGAAAAGTATAGCTAATTAAAGATGGCCGAAAAACTTGATGAAAAATGAGAACTTAGTAATTGAAAAGTGATAAAGACTGTATAAGATTATAAACACAAAACGCCATGATAATAGCATGCGCAGAAGTCTGAAAACTGGACCTCTAGTATAAAAAGGAGGGGTTCGGTTGGAGGAACGTCTTGGTTTGCCTGATATTCTTTTGGTTGGTTTTGGATTAAAGAATCCAGACCACTCTACGATGAAAACATTCTTTATAAGAGAGTAGACCGGAGCTTTAGCTGACATTGTTACCGATGGACTCCAGAGAAGCTTACGCGACTAACCTATGGAACCAGCACCAAGATCAATTTATAATCAATGGCCATGAGCTCATTTTAACCCCGAAAAACTATGCATAGTTATCTACAACCATCGTGAATTCACTAAAACTTACCGGTAAGTTATGCTTCATTACTCCTGATTGTGACCAAATTAAATGTTTTCAAACAATTTCTAAAAATATGTTTAAACAATCCCGATAGAGACATTAATTTTCTTGTACAAGAGACATGCATTTTTTTAAAGAACTTTCTAGAAGAAATTTGGAAGTGAACAGTAATTGTAAAATTGTTTTTTATTAATTGATTCACGTCTGAATTAAGTGTGTTCTCTCTAATTTTTTTGATAAATAATTTATTTCAAATATTTTTTTAGTCTATTAGAATAAAAATATTTCTAATACCAATTTTCATTTGTGCGTTATTAATAATAGTTATTATTTTTTATTATTAAATTTATTATTAGTTTAATAAGATTAAAAACGTAATTTACCTTTGCCAATATGTTTCAATAAGCCCAGGAATAATAATCTTAAAAAATAATCCTCGTTACAGTATGATGTAATACCGATTAGTTTAAAAGTATTTTTTTTTTTTTTATTCGTGAGACGTTATTTGACTATCTTTAGAATAAAAGGTCCTGGCGCCCATATTAAATAAATTAAAAGCTGATTTTGTCAATAGCATAATTCTCAACAAGTAATAGGCCGAGTTTGATCAGGAAATATAGTTATGTTATTAGAATAATAATGAAGCGTTCTTCTTTTTTTGAAATAAAATAAATGAACATTTATTTTTCTTTTACATAGCTTGATCAACTCGCGCATTTATAATGCGTATAGAGGCCTAGCAAAACGGAAAACGTTATATATATTGAAAATATATGTAAAAATAAAATGACCAAATACAATGGCTTCCCTTTATGGGATTTATGCAAACAACACGTGATATGTTATAATATATACAGGAAGTTCCCTAGTTATGAATATTCGAGTTACAAACATTTCGCTATTACTTAATCCCTTTTGTACTTTAGATCTTTATCTATGCACATGATAAAAAGCCCTATTTACATACATTCGTAAGTGCATTTTTTCTAAAGAAAAATAAACTTTGGAATTTAGAAAATAATTAAAAGTATATTTTAGAGAACAATAAAAACTTTTATAAAATACAGTAAATCTTCCCATCTCTCCGACATTGATTACTTTTATTTTTAGCATTGTCACAAAGTATTTTGAATAGTGCTTATTTTTAAAAATAGTTTGTGCATGATTACGCTACATATTCACTGCATATATTTCTATTTTGGTCAATTTTTTTCATTTTTATTAATTAAAAACATGAGTGAGAAATGAAAAAACATCAGTGTTGTTACAACTAAAAAGAAATTAAGGTCTCATAAATCCCAAGCGATCAAGACAAAAATGGATATAATTAGTCATTCTGAAAATGGTGAATCTTTTGCTTTAATCGCATGTTCATGTAATTTAAACCAATCAACAATATATACAATTCTGAAAAACAAGAACAAAATTAAGGAAAATATTAAAAATTATGGAAATATTTTTTCAAAGATTGTGTCAAAAAGACATGGATGAGTAATGGATGAAATAGACAAATCTTTGGCTTTATGGATTGAAGATCAACATCAAAAAGGCATCCCAGTGATTTTATCAATTATTCAAGCTAAGCATCTTAGTTTGCATGAAAATTGGAATAAAGAATTAAAAGAAAAGTCTGCTGTTGAATTTGTAGCAAGCAATTTGCTGGTTAAAATGAGATATTCTTTACATAATATTAAATATACTGGGGAAGATGCCAGTTCAGATAAGAAAGCTGCCACTGAAGTTATTTTCATCATTAAAACTGGAGCTTATTTTCCCTGCCTAGTCGTCAATGTAGATGAGACAGGATTATTTTGGAAAAAGATGCCTATTTAGCAAAGGAAGAATCACATGATCACCATCTCTATACTAGCACATAATTGTTTTAAACAAAGGCAAAACTCTCCATACAGTAATGCCACCCTGTGCCAAGCAGAGTAATCAATGGATGCCAGAAGGCTTATGCATAAAATTCCTATCTAGTGCTTAGCCTTCTGGCATCCATTGATTACTCTGTTTGGCACAGGGTGGCACTACTGTATAGAGTTTTGCCTTTGTTTACAAAGGAAGAATCAGTTGCACCTGGGCATAAACCTTCTAAAAATAGATTAACATTGCTTCTTGGAGGTAATTTAGCTGGTGATTTAAAATTTTAGCCAATGCTAATTTATCAGACAGAAAATCCTAGAGCATTGAAAAGAAAAGATAAAAGAATGCTTCCAGTCATTTGGAAATCAAATCCTAAAGCCTGGGCTACTGCATAGCTGTTTCAAGATTGGTTCACATGTCATTTTGTGCCTTCTGTCAGGCAATATTGTAGAGAGAATAATTTACCATTTAAAACACTATTGCTCTTTGACAATTGTCCTGGACATCCAAAATCCCTGCAAAATTTATATCCAGAAGTTAATGTTGTAATTAACTCTCCCAATACTACAAGTGAAATATAACCTATGAACCGAATTGTGATAGCTACTTTTAAGCAGTATTATATGAGAAAGATTAATGATTCAAGGAATCAAGGCAATTGACAAGGAAGGTGGACCTATACTAAGAGATTTTTGGAAAAGTTATAATATATGGAATGCAATAAATATTATTGGGGATGTATGGGCTGAAATAAGAGTCAACAATGAAAAGTTGTTGGAAAAATATATATCCACAAATGATGAATGCTTCTATGGACATTGAAGAAACTCCTGAAGATATCACAACTGAAATAGTCATTATAATGAATGAATTAAATTTAGATGTCACTGATGAAGATATTGATGAGTTGATACAATGTCACTCAGAACCTCTGTCAAATGAAGGCTTGATTAAACTACAAGAGATTAATCAAATACAAAATGAAGAAGAACCTGCTAATGAACTTATTGTTAAGAGTTTGACAATGAAGAATATGAATGAAGCCTTCATGCATTTTGACAAAATGTGATCCCAATGGCGAGTGTATATCTCATGTACAAAGGGCATTAGAAAAAGACACAGAATGTTACAGAGTTATTTATCAAGAGAAGAAAAAGAATGCAATTCAATTCTTGATAAATTTGTAAAGAAAACTCCAAATACTAATCAATAAAAAATAAATATTGTATTTTGAAAACTCTTTTTGATATTTTTTACAGACCTCTACTTACAAACAATTTCAACTGCCAAACACACATCAGGAGCCAATTAAATTTGTAACTAGGGGACTGCCTGTATATATTATAAATCTAAAAATTATACTTTTACTTATTTTTTAAGAAAACATTTTATCTTTTTTATTTATGAAAACCACTTGTGTAAATTGGAAATAATTACTATGCCAATAAAAGGGTTTTTGCTTTATTGCAATAGTAGTCAGAAATTTTTATTTAGTTAGGCTCAATTGATAAAAAAGTTTACTAATATTCAGTGACAGTTCTCTTCAATAATAAATAGCCTTCTTTGGTTTGATTAACATTTCTGTGGTATGTTAGCATGGAAGATCTTATAGGGAATTGCAGATTGCTTGCTGTCTTTTCATTATTTTACATTATAAGATTTTCGTATTATCTGTTAGATATAATAATTAATTGTAGCTTGCAGATATCTATTGTCATTCTCATAAAGTTTATCTATTAAGTTTTAATACATTATATCTTTTTGACTAAACATAAAGAGTAAAGTAATAATTTTTAAGATGTGAACAAGTACCATAGCATTTTGGGATTTAATTATCATTATTGACTTGGCAACATAGCATTTTAAACAGATAAGATATGTTTGCCAAAAACACAAAATAATGTCAGGTTTTTAAAGTAGTTTCAAGTAGACAATCTTAAGATTCACATTTTTTTAATTACAAAATTTACCTAATATCTAGGTTAAATTTGAGCTTGGCTATGAAGAAAACATAGTGATAGTGCAGCAGTAAAAGTTAAAAAAGGAATTTCAGATTGGATTGAGGAACATATGATATTGTCTTCATGCTAAGTTTTTTTATTGTTATTATCCTATATTTTATCCCCACCATTTGACAGGAGATTTTATTGATTATATTATCAGTATTTAATTAATTAAATTGAACTTTAAGAATAATCTCATTTATGTGTAAAATATAGTAGTGTACTATTGTCACCATTTGTAATCATTATTGCTACAGTACAGGATGAAAACCTCATATTTATTCACTACAATCCATAACTTCTTTCCACTACATCTTTTTTCTGAACCTCTCATCTGCCCATCCTACATGGAATCTTTGTTGATTTCTTAAGATTTTATGGGATCCGTTTTGGACTTCAGTTGATCATTTATTGGCATTTTTTCTACCAATGTCTTACCCATTTTCCTTTTAATGTCTTAATTCTCTTAGTGATTTCAGTAATAACATTTTGTTCTCTTACTTTTGTATTTCACTTTGAATCTATTCTTAATAATTTTAACATACATTAATTTGTATTTCAATGTATTCATTGTAGTTCTTGTATTAAAAGTTTGAAGTCTCAGATCTATAAATAACTATTGATCAAACAAATTTTTATTGAAAAGCCTTTTCTGACACAGAATCATATTTTGTTTTATTATTTTACTGAAAAAAATTCAGGTAAATTTAATTCTAATAATAACATTAAACATTATGATTTCATCCATATAACATTTTTAATCAAAATATTTATAATTGTTAGTTTCTTTACTATTGTTAATTTTTGCCTTTTTTCTTCATTTATAAACCATTCATCAAGATATTTGTAGTTCTTAACTTCTTCCGATTCATTATTATCAATTTTTCTTTTGAGATAATCTTTTTAGCCTTATCTTTAGTCCTACTTTTTTAATTTCATCTATTAAGAACTCTTGCAACCTTTCCACAAACTCTAAAGCATTATTTGCAAAAAGAACTACATCATCTTCAAAATTTAGATGACTTAAATAATCTCCATTTACATTTATTTCCTTAGCTTATCATTTTAATCCACAAAATACTTCTTATAAAACTGCAGTAAAAAGCACATCATTCTCACTGTTAATGTTTTTAGTATGGTTACATAATTTAATCATGGTTGTTGCATTTGACCATATCCTTGGTCTATATCTTGATAAATCCAAAGCTTTAATTACCATAGAAATGCTTATAGAATCAAATGCTTTTTCATAATCCACATTTCCATAACATAATGACAACTTATATTTGTTGGTTCTTACTATAACTTTTCTCAATACTAGAATGTGACTCACTGTGCTAAAACCACCTTTAAATCCTGTTTATTATATTGCTTGGTTAAAATCCAAAATTTGCTATAGACTAGTTGTAATTATCTTGGTAAAATTTTTATATAGAACTAATAAAAAACTGATAGATCTGTAATTTCTATTTTCTTTATCATCTTTTTTAAATATCAAAATTACTACTGCATTATTTCAATCATCTGGCATAACTTTATCATTTAGAAATTTGCTATATAACTTTGCCAGCAATTTTTCTATTTCTTAACCTTTTTTTTTTAAAGTTATCAATTATAAGTCCATCATTACAAGGAGCTTTTTCATAGATTTAATTGCTCATCATTCCAGAATTTTTTCCTTTATATTTGAAACATTATCATATGCTTATGCCTTGACATTGTTAATATTTCATCTTAGATAATCAATTTCTCACTTCAACACAGCATATATTTTCCAGAACTGTTTCTATATTTATAAATTTAATTTTAAGTAAATGTTAATACATTTAAACCAGTTAAGGCATATATCAATATCTTTTATTCCTGCTGAGCATTCTTTCAATACTTTAGGTATCATAATTATAGCTTTTTGTTTTAGTCTTGTGCATTTAGTTATTATATGTTGCTATGTATAAAAGTTAAATTTCTTGTTTTTTTTTATTTTTTATGTAAATATTTTCAGAGAGGCCACTTTTTAGATAGAGGTATGCTGGCTTTTTTTTTATTTATTGCAATTATTTTTAGCTATTATCCTCATTAATATTTATTTTTTATCATCTCTCTCAATGCACAGATTATCTACTTTGGAGAGATCGAATTTTTGGATTGATTACAGTTCATATTCTAAAAATATTGATGAGTACTCATTATTTCTTTTTATCCTGTTATACAAGTAGTTGTTATAAATATAATAAACTGTTCATAAACATCTTCATTTAAAACATTGGACCATTCACAAGATGTTGCAATTTAGGGGGATAATTTGTTTTTTTTTTTAATTACTCTGTAATTCTTTATAGAACTCTGCCATACATTTCATGATAACTTTTTTTTTTGTAATAATTTAATCTTTTCTTCTTTTGCAGAAATAAGTTTTTTACCAATTTCAAGATATTGTTTTAAAATTTTAAGACTTATTCTCTTAATTCTTTTTCCTAACATTTTCAAATCTTTAGATAATTTAATTCTTCTTAATGAATCATTTTTATACATTTTCATATTCCTTCTTTTCTTTATTCATTATCTTGTCTAAATAGAAAATTTTTTGGTAAATTGCTGCTTTCTGGTACCAGCTGTCTTTGTTGGAGTTCGTAATAATGTATTAGTTAACTTTCTATTGATTTTAGAATGTCTGCTCAGATTTCTAGTACATTAATATATTTTTGTTTTGTCTTTCCTAACCATGTGTATTGTGCACTGAAATACTCTAAAAATTAGAAGAAATAGTGCACTGCAAATACACTTGTTTTTACATATATAAATGATAAACTTGAGGAAGACACAATGAAGTGATAGTTGTAACTGTCAAAAAATAGTAAAGAGAGATGGTTTAGTTATCAAATTTTAGCAGCAAGTCATAAATGAGTTAAAATTACTGGACTTTTTTAGGAAGAATTGAACAAACCCTTTGCAGAGCAAACTTAGCACATAATGAGTGTTCACCTTTTTACTGTTATTCGAACTGAGAAACCAATTTATACTTTAACTTGTTTTCTTGGTTATTCATTATTATTTATTAATAAATAAATGTTAATTAAACAAAGCTTTATAATGTGTGACAATTATATTTGCTGTCTGATGGGTTTAAAATTAAACCCTCACACATAGCATAGTGGTGCAGCTAACAGTTTGGATAGGATATAGCAAAAATAGGAATTTGAAAATAGTGGCATTAAATTCTACAATTTGAGAGTTTGATGTAAATAATGCAGACTTGTGATGAAACTATGTGTCATATGCTGAGTATTATATGCTGATTAATAAAATTAGAAGAGGATCATCTTAAAAGTTTTTACAATATTTTATTTGACGGGACAGGATGTGACACAGTTGGCAAACAGACTTATGGATTTCAAGTATCTGGAGGACATCCCATATGAAGAACTTATACAAATTTAAGTGCATATTTTGCTCCAAAACTTTCAAAATGAGTAGCATGGCTTAGACTACGAAGCAGAAAAAAGTTGCCACAGGAGAAATATGTTGATTACAATTTAATCTTGTGAAGATTGGCCATACATTGTATTTTGGCACAGATATTAATGACTTTCTGTTGGAACAAATTTTATATGATATGTCTGATGATAATTTCAGAGAAGTGTTATTTAGTTATCTGGACTTAGCTTATAAATTGCCATAGATAAGTACATAGCTCAGGAGATTGTGTTAAATAATGCTTCAGAATATATGGTGTCTCAGCTTTTGGAAAGGATTTTGTTCACCGGAGGAAAATCTAAAGAAGATATTCAGGTTTCCAAAGTATGTAAAAGAAATATACAAATGTGTTACTGTTGTGGTAAAGCTGGATATTTAAAAATTAACTGTAGGCATAGAGAAAAAAATATGAGAATTTTGAGACACTAGAGGTCATTTAGCTATCATTTTCTGTTTTAAAGATAGAGAATCACTTAATAAAAAATGGATTATAAATCTGGGGGAGGGGGGGAGATGGAGCAGAAGAAATTAGCAATAGAGAATGTAAATGGCATACCATAGACTATATACTTCTACAAGTAAAAGTTTGTCTGATAGTGGATCCATAATGTCACATTAAGATTGGATTCGAATTATTGAAAGCCATAAAAAGAAATTTGTATTAATATAGATGAATGAGATTGTGATACATATAAAAGGTTGATATTTATGGCAATGTAATAGTTCTGGTAATGGTGAACTCTAGACAAAGATCCCTGACTTTGCATATGGTAAATAAAGAGGTAAGTCCATTACGGGGTAGGAATTGGTTTGAACCTTTGGATATGTGTAAATGAAAAATGGTCCATATGGAAACCCATATGAAAAGGAGATATCTGGAACATGTTCAAGCCTGGATTAACTGAATTAAGAACAAGGCCAGTGAATGTGGAATTAATAAAAAAAGTGCTTAACCAGTTATTTGCAAATCTTGAAAAGTGTCATTTGCTTTAAGATATAAAGTGGAAAAAAACATTAGATGAGATAATTGCCAAAAGAGTCTTAGAGCTGATGGAAGATTTGTCACAGGCTACTCCAATAGTTATACTAGATAAGCCAGATGGAACTCTGCATTTTTTATGATGATTATAATGTTACCGTAAATAAATTTTTAAAGAGAGTCATAACTGGTACCAAGTACTAGCAATGCTGCAAAAAATTAATTTCCCAAAATAAATCTGAAAGTGGCTTTTCACCACACATCTATAACAGAAGATACAGTGGAGTTATTAACATTGACTATCACAAGGATTATATAAATGTAATAAATTGTCTTATGAAATTTCTATTTTTTCTAATGTTTTCCAGGCAAAAATGGTCATGTTGTTTAGATCTATGGATGGTAATACTGTATCTGGATGACATTTTGATTATGGATACAATGGAATCTGATTTAGAAAAATGAGTAGATATAGTCTGTTCAATATTAGAAAAGTCAATGGCCCACAAAAGAATTAAAATTCCTCAGACATGTGATAAATGCTCATGGTCAGTTTCCAGATCCAAGTTCAGTTAAGATTATTAAGAATGCTTATAAGCCTAAGAATGTGAAAGAATTACAAGCATTTTTGGGACTCTTAAACTTCTAATGAGAGTTTTATAAAAGAAATATTTCATTATCTATTTCTACTATATCAACTTTTAAGAAAGAAACAACATTGGATCTGGAACAGCAAGCATGAAAAGGCGTTTAGCATTCCAAAAGATATGTTAATTTCAGAACGTTCATTGGTTTATTATTGTAGCACTTGGGATGTTATCGTAATGACCAATGCATCCAAATATGATATAGGAGCTGTTATTTCTCATCTGTGCTTTGGAGGTGAATGCCTGATTGCTTATGCTTCGAGAGTCCTTATATTGGCTGAAACAAATTAGAGCCAAATTGATAAGAAAGCATTAGCTGTCATATTTGCAGTAAAGAAGTTCCATCAATGCATTTATGGGTCGATGTTCAAGATTAATACTGTCTATCACCCCATAATGGGAATTTTTGGTTTCGAGAAAAAAATACCCATTAAGATAAGCCAGTAAATCTTATGCAGGATAAATTTATTGTCGCATTACAATTATTAATTACTTTTTAATTTGGGTAGAGAATTGGCCATGCAGATGCTTTATCATGACTATCTGATCTTAAAGAAAAGCATACATAGTCAAGAAAATAAATTATATAGATTCAATGAAATTGCCCATAATAAATAGTGCTGTATTAAAAAACTGGACTAAATGAGACAAAGATTATGAGCAATTGGCATAATGAGTTAAAAATGGTTGCCAAATACTTGTCCTTCCAAATTAGGTAAAAATAATTTGAATTGAGATAGATTTTCAGTTTGTAAGGGTTCATGTTGAATGTTGATCATGTACTTGTTCCTCCTGCTAGTAAAATTTAAGTACTAAATTTGCTCCACAAAGGTCATCTGGGAATGGTTAGAATAAAAGTTCTCATGCTGCTATGTTTGGTGGCTGAATATTATTAAAGATGTTGAAAGTTTAGTTAAGAATTGTTCAAATTCTCAACAGATGGCTAAACTACTACCCAAACAGTTAGGATTGTAGACAAGACCTACAGTCTCTTGGGTTCCTGTTCATTTTCACCATGCTGGTTCATTGAATGGACATCTAATACTTATATTGCTAGACGCTTATTCTAGAAGCTCAAAATAAAAGTGCCAAAAGTATAATAACTGCGTTGAATGAAATCTTTGCCAACCATGGTTTCCCAGAGTTAATTGTGACCGATAATGGAATCAACTTCATGTCTCAAATATTTAAGTATTTTCTGCAAGATAGAGCAATAAGCACATTCTTACTACTCTTTATCATCTTGATAGTAATGGAAATGCTGAAAAAGTTTGAATAGAATGAAATTTTAAATATATCTAAAGCTTTGGTAGCTACTATGTACACTCAACATTTCACTCATAGTACAGCAACAGGAAAAACTCCACCTGAGTTGCTGATATATCATTCTTTCCATGCCCACTTAACTCAGTTGTTGCCTATGTTTATTAAGAGAAAGAAAAATCAAGATTTAGTAAATTTCATAGTGGGTGAACAAATATGGATACATGATTTGCTTAAATATCAGTGGATACCTATGTAAACAAATAAGACTTGTCAAGTTGCAGAATGGTAAAGATTTTATAAAACATGTAATTCACCCATGTCACCATTATGAAATTCCTTTACCTGAAATTTGTCATAAGGAATGGCATAGAAAATCAGTGCTAAGGTAGAAAATGGTGGTAAGTGATCCAGACTGTAGTTTAGAGTTAAAGGCAAATGAAGAAGAAGCTACACTTAATTAACAACAAGATTCCATTTCTGCAGTGATTGAATTTCCGACAGTAGTTCCCAGAATCCAAAGAATATGCTGCCACTGGCTGGATTCAAAGATTTTATTTGACATTTAGGCCTACTAATTTTAGAGTGGGGGAAAAGTGTGGAATATCTACTTAGATTTTTAGTACGTTAGTATGTTTTATGTTTTCATTGGTGACTGTCTCTTCCAACCATGTGTATGCTGAATTACCCTAAAAATGAGAGGAAACAGTGCGCTGCAAATGGACTCTCATATTTACATATGCAAATGATAAACTTGAGGAAGATATACAAATGAAGAGACTTCATTATGAAGTAATAGTTATAGCAGACAAAGAATAATAAAGGGAGACAGTTTAATTGTTGAATTTTGTTGACAGCAGCAAGGTGTAAATGAGTTCAAATTACTGGACTCTTTGGGAAGAATGGTACAAACCCTGTATGCAGCAAATTTAGCACATAATGAGTGTTCGTCATGTTACATGTTATTCGGACTGAGAAACAAATTTATATTTAATTTGTTTTCTTTGTTAATTAATGTTAATAAGTAAATGTTATTAAACAAAGCCTTATAATGTGTGAATTATATTCACTGTCTGACTGATTTAGAATTAAGCCCCTCAGCCAGAGCAGATTTTATTCAAATCTGAATCATCTTCAAAATCTGTTAACATTTAAAATGATTTGTAAGTTTTAAGTTAAATTCATTGGAATGTTTCTGGAGTTTAGGAATATTAACTGTGAATAATATTTTTGTTAATATTTTTTGTCAAATTTTGCATTAATAGATGTCTTACATCTCACTAATCGATGCTCTCTTGTGTTAAATTTATTAAGAACATTATAATTTTAAATATATATTTTCTATTAATTCAAATATAATCCAGTTTAGCTGTAACTGCATTTGAATATTTCCATATCCATTTTCATGAAACATTTTTTTCAAAGAAAGAATTCATAAAATAGAGTTTCTTTTTATGTCAGTTCTACAAGTCTGTGTACTCTCATTTCTATTACCATAAACAAGTTTAATCATAGTACTTTCATCTTTCAATTGTCTACCAATTCTAACATTAAATCTCCCATGATAATTTTAAAATATTGATTGTTCTGATCAAAAACTTTTTGTACATTCATATAAAATTCTTCTACTTCTTCATCAGAATGAGAACTTATTGGGACATAAGTTGGCATTTAGTATTTCCATTAAATTGAATAATCAATCTTGCCAATATATCTTATTAATTGATTTTGATTTCCTTTGTTGAAATTCTTAAATAATATAAATTTAATGTATATATTTTCTTTTAGTTAAAATATAGTTCAACTCTGTTAAGCATTTATTTTGATGTCTGTATATTCATATTTTTTTTTTTTTTTGGTTAAAAATAAGAGTTCATATTGTACAATATCCAAATGTAACCATTAGTCTTTTATCTTTCAAACATTTTCGATTATGACATTAAATTTGTCCCCAAGATAATTTAAATGTGTTTCGTTCATTTGGGAGTCTACTGTTTATCTTTATAAAAGTGTTCTACTTCTTTATCAAAATGAGTTTGTTGAAGCATCACCTTAAATAAATCATCTGTATTTAATATCTTCCAATAAGTTAAATAATTAATTGATCTCATTTTCCAATTTGAAATACTATCTGAATTATATTATTCGGTTTTAGATTTTATTTATAATGAATCATATTTCACACATATATAATAAAGTACTATTCAATTTTTTTTTTTTTTTAATCTGAAAATGCCCCATTACTATGGAATAGTTTTTCCAATATTTATGTAGTAATCTAGTTTCATTTGAAAATGAACGGTAGTTGTAGTTATTCAGATATAAAATCATCAAGTGGTAGGCTAATTACAAAACCTGGGAATTCTTACTATCCTCTGCTCTTGCTTCTTTTTTGGCTGATAATTTTGCAGCTTCTGAAAATAAGAGTCATAGTTTTGTTTTTATTTGTTATAAGTAATTAAAAATAAATATCCATGTATGTCTAGAGACATCTTTCATTTTGATTTTAGAAAAGCTCTAAAATGCCTCAGCAGACTTCTGAGAGGAAAGAATATGGTGTTTTTATTTTTTTTTACAAGTTCATATTTTTATATTATTTTTATATTACATATTTTTATATTATATGAAAATTTCCATAGTAACAACTCCTGCAACATCTTCATTTTATAAGTATGAACAATACTGGTATACGCCATAAATATAGACAAAAATGTTAAATATAGTCGGTTATTATGTATTTTCATAATATAATAAATGTAATTTTAAAAGAAAAAAAAATATTTAAATTTTTTTTAATATTTTTTATAATACACATAAATGTTTATTATTTGTTTCCAAAAGTTTTATATATACTATGTATATATAAAACTTTAACCTTCAAAAGGACTTTATATAATAACAAAAAGGTTACATTTATACCTATTTTACCACATGCAGATAAATTGAAGTTGATATAAACAAATTGAAAATTGTAATTGGGGGGGAGGGGTGTAGCAAAAACAAAGGATATGCATGTGGTTTACAAATTTGAGTTTACATTTGTCTATATGCACATCCAATCAGTTTTATACACTGACAAGGCTCTTAGTTCTCTCTTTTATTAGTCTTTTTTCATGCTATAATTTTGAGCATTGTTGCAATATGGACCAAGTGGCTGTGTACATCTCTTGGGATACAGTTTTTTCATCCTTTAAGCGGAGTAATTCCATTTTGATCCAGAATGTATTTGGATGTCTTCTTGGATTGTTATAGATGAAGGAGCATCTTGTACACTATAGTGAAAATAATGTAAAAGTACTTCTCGAATATGTGGGTAGTTACCTTTAACAAATGATTGTAAAAGTGTTTGAATGTCACAGTTTTTTTGTTTGTACAATGATGATATGGATGATTGTTATCAAATGCAGGTAATGTTGGTAGTGCTTCAAGATTTAATTTGAGCAAGCAGGAGTTTTTTGTGGTTTATCTATTCATTTTTTGTTTTTTTTTTCAAATCAAGGTATTAATTATTTGCAAACTTTCTATCTTAATATTTTTACTTAAAAATTTCTCCAGTACTTTATGTTAAAGATCTGTATCAACATTTTTTCTTTCATAGTGATTGAATAAACTTTTTAATATCTTATTTTAAGTTAGGTCTTATTTTAAATTTTTACTTCATTCTATGACAATTGTACATCTGAAGTTTATTATTTATTATTGTGCTTGCTCTTCTTTTTTTTTTTTTTTAGAAAGTCTTTTCTAATCTAATTCTACCTGGGATATAGCATTCTTGTGTTAAATTTAACTTGTGTTTATTACTTAATTGCATAATTATGTATAATAAAAATTGAAATATTGTGATGCAAGGCTTAAATGGTAGAGTGTTAAACTCTGGAGCATAAAGTCCTTTGATCAGTTCCATTTCTGGCTTTTCCAAATTCAAATTTCTATGAACTTCCTAGCAATAAAGTCATATTCAATAGTTATAATAAACAAATATGTATTTTATTAGTATACAATCTTGCAGTACTGAGATGGTTGTGATTTTTTTTTTAACATATTAGAACAAATTTCTCCCTCTTCCCTTCAAAAAAAAAAAAAAAAAATCTACCAATATATATATAAAGTAGGATTTAAAATGCTTTGATAATTCATTTTATCAAGAATATAATTTAATACATATCACATCATATAATTAATATTACAGGTTTTTGTTTGTAAGTCTGTTTATTTATTTTTTTGTGTGTGTTTCAACTAGTTATTTTTTAATTGATTGACCTGTCTATTGTTGACATTTTATAATCTTAGAGGAAATAATTTTACTTTCTGACATATAAAGAGTGGCCGTTACTTGTTTTTTTAACCTGTTTATTTAACACTGAAAGTTTGCCTTCAAGTCATTTGTAACACCGGAAACATCTTCACTGAAGATATAATTTAATAGTTTAAATCTTAAAAAAAAACAAAACAAGATTCACTGTATAATTTGGTAATTAAATCAGTTACTGGAAATTTTTTATTATTAACAACATATATATGTATGTTTGTGTGTTCTGCATAAAAATAGATATAATCCAAAAGAAATTCATGTGAAGAATTTTCTCATGAAATAAATTAATTGATATTTTTTATTTTATTGTTTTTTTAAAATTATAGTCAAATTTGCTCTCAAGTAAAATTTAATAGATATAATAGTTAAGAAAACGATAATTAATAGATATGAAGTATTATCACCTACAATACTACCTAGGTAATTTCATATCATTGACTAGAACAACTTGTCTATAATAAATATGTATTTTTTTTAATTATTTAATAAATATGTATTAAGAATGTAAAAGAATAAATCTATAAAATTAGCCAAATTATAATTTGCAGTATAATATTGATATAATCTTACAATAAATTTGCTACTAATTCCATTTTTAATATAAAGTGTGTAGCCAATCTGATATTGAAACATTACCATTAGTCTTTTAACTACCAGATTGTGACCATGGAAGAGATTGTTCAAATTTAATATTAACTTCTTAAAACAATCAAGGATAACAAAATCAATCTTTTTTTAAAAAAACTGATATGATTGAATTTAATTATTTTCTAGTTTTTATTGACAAAACTCTATGGCATGAGTCTACATATACCAAATTTCTCTCTATATATATACAAACTCATTAAAAATATAAACTTTATAGTGATTTACAAGAACTATTAAAAGCTGGAATAAATCAATATGCTTGTGATTTTGAATAATAAAATGGGCATTGTTGAACAATCAAAATAAATTTCTCACAAATAATTATCTTGCATCATATTTGTGAAGATTTTATAATCTCAAATGCAGAATAAAAAAAAAAATTGTAACTTATTTCAGAATAGACTTTACCATTTTGGAGAGCGCTTTGTATCTGATTATCTATCTAATTGAAGTTATTGATTAAAAATACTCAAGAACCTATATCATTCATATTATGCTATATGAAAACTAGTCTTCATAAACTAATGTTTCCAGCTATAGGATTTTTGGCAATTATTTTTCAAAGATTTTTGTCATCAGAACATTAGTAAAGCTTTTATAATTCAGGGAAAATGAAACTTAAAATTTATATGAATATTATTTTGCAGAATATTCATTATTTTGTCATGACTTATATTGAAAATACAACTACTTCTCTGTTTTAAGTGAGAATTTTACTTTATCCTATATTAAGTGTGATATGGCAAAGTACAAGAAATAGTTGCCTGTCTATAAACTTTTTAAGATGTGTTTTAATGACATGTGAATACTTAAAGAACAATGACGAGAACCTGTTAAGTGATAATATTAATACAAGGATTCACAGGATCATGAAAATTAATAAAAATGAAAGATGGACATTCTCTATTAAGTAATCCATAAATTCAAATTATAATCAGATTTTTAAAATATCCATTACAGAATGACATAGTATTTTTGATATTCAAATCATAGGATAAAACATCCAACATTAATATTTAGATAGTATTGCTATATTTGATAGATATTTACAAATAGTTCAGAGAAACTAAGAATAATCCTTAATCCATCAAACATCACATGATCACCATCTCTATACTAGCACATAATTTGTTGTAAACAAAGGCAAAACTCCCCATACAGTAGTGCCACCCTGTGCCAAACAGAGTAATCAATGGATGCCAGAAGGCTTGTGCATAAAATCCCTATCTAGTGCCTACTCATCCAATATACCCAGACTAGTTTCTGGCTTGTGGCCATCATCAGTGAGGAGCCTTGGATCTGAGAGCACTGCACCTAGATCTTAGGATCTAATGCAACCCTCCAGCAGCCACCTTTTAACTCTACTTTACTACAAAACTATGAGAATGAAATTGAAAACATTGTTAATATCTTCAATCTAAGCTCAATAGCTTATATAGTCATATGGGTCTGAACTCAATTCAGCACCCATACATTTTGGTGTCTTTGGCTCTTAAACAACCATAGCCACCACTATCCTATTAGGCAGGATTGGTGTTAAACCATCAAACATCACATGATCACCATCTCTATACTAGCACATAATTTGTTGTAAACAAAGGCAAAACTCCCCATACAGTAGTGCCACCCTGTGCCAAACAGAGTAATCAATGGATGCCAGAAGGCTTGTGCATAAAATCCCTATCTAGTGCCTACTCATCCAATATACCCAGACTAGTTTCTGGCTTGTGGCCATCATCAGTGAGGAGCCTTGGATCTGAGAGCACTGCACCTAGATCTTAGGATCTAATGCAACCCTCCAGCAGCCACCTTTTAGCTCTACTTTACTACAAAACTATGAGAATGAAATTGAAAACATTGTTAATATCTTCAATCTAAGCTCAATAGCTTATATAGTCATATGGGTCTGAACTCAATTCAGCACCCATACATTTTGGTGTCTTTGGCTCTTAAACAACCATAGCCACCACTATCCTATTAGGCAGGATTGGTGTTAAACCATCAAACATCACATGATCACCATCTTTATACTAGCACATAATTTGTTGTAAACAAAGGCTAAACTCACTGATGATGGCCACAAGCCAGAAACTAGTCTGGGGATATTGGATGAGTAGGCACTAGATAGGGATTTTATGCACAAGCCTTCTGGCATCCATTGATTACTCTGTTTGGCACAGGGTGGCACTACTGTATGGGGAGTTTTGCCTTTGTTTACAACAAATTATGTGCTAGTATAGAGATGGTGATCATGTGATGTTTGATGGTTTAACACCAATCCTGCCTAATAGGATAGTGGTGGCTATGGTTGTTTAAGAGCCAAAGACACCAAAATGTATGGGTGCTGAATTGAGTTCAGACCCATATGACTATATAAGCTATTGAGCTTAGATTGAAGATATTAACAATGTTTTCAATTTCATTCTCATAGTTTTGTAGTAAAGTAGAGTTAAAAGGTGGCTGCTGGAGGGTTGCATTAGATCCTAAGATCTAGGTGCAGTTCTCTCAGATCCAAGGCTCCTCACTGATGATGGCCACAAGCCAGAAACTAGTCTAGGGACATTGGATGAGTAGGCACTAGATAGGGATTTTATGCACAAGCCTTCTGGCATCCATTGATTACTCTGTTTGGCACAGGGTGGCACTACTGTATGGCGAGTTTTGCCTTTGTTTACAATAATCCTTAATAATGGTCAAACATAAATTTGTCCTTAATGTTTTTTTTCAATAATTAATAATAGTTCAACACAATTGAAATAAAACAACTGTGTTGAACTATTATAAACTAAGAATAATAACTATTGTGTTACATTACACTTATGTGATATCTTATCAGTTTTTATACATATAACCTCAAGAAAGTAAACTATCTAAAATTGTTAGTTTATTGCATATAGTAGTTAGTTACTTTAAAATCACATAAACTAAGCTTATTAGATAATTAAATCCATTGCATTGAACGGTGTCATCTAAAAACACTTGTATAAATTCATACAATAATTGATCTGTGCTAATGATATTATTTTGCAATTGTGAATATAGTTACTAAATACTAATTTTTTCTCTTTGCTATTACATGCTTATCTTATAAAACTAAAAATTTTGAAGTTTTTTCTTTTTTTAAATGGTTAAGTTCATGGATAATGTGCTATTGAAAAGCTGATCTTATCAGTATTAGTAACACTAGATAAATCATTTCTTTTATAATAAAAATGATAATACTTTAATTATAACTAGTTTTTCAGACCATCATTACCTCATGGTGTCAGTTTTTTTTATTGGATATGTCTCCTACAATGTAAGTTTATCTGCTAATGAAGTCTTCAAAATTTTATAAATAAATTACTATATTATATACTAATAAGTTAAATTTTAGTTTTAGATTTACTCTTTAAAGATATAACATTTTAAATTATCTATATAAATGATACCTCATGTTATTTATAAATGTTATTACATGTATATTACTTATGTTGAATAAGACTACAAATAGTATTATTCATCATTGTAAAGTTAAATATCCCATAGGAAAAATGAAGAAAAAATTAAATTATTCTAACAGTAATCAGTGGATTTTTCTTATGTACCATATTTCCCAGAAAATAAGCCCTAGCATGATTTTTCAGGATGCTGATAATATAAACCCTAGTTAAGATTGTCAGTTCATTGAAACACACAATGGACATATTGAATTATAAAGTAATAAATATGTAAATAGATATAAATATAGATTTTTATACTTGAATAAATATTATTCAAAATTATTTTACAAGTAGATTCATAACTAATCATTTTAATAAACTTGCAGATACAATTTTACTTTTTTTTTTTCAAGTGTCATAGCATCGGCCGGGACACGAACCCGCAACCCGGGCACTGCTTGTAAGGCAGACGCGCTGACTTCTCGACCACCAATGCAAGACATTTTACTTTTTGTTTAACAATGTCCATTCATTCAATCTGATATAAGAATTCCTCTTTCATCTGGCCTATTGTAAATAAGTCAACATTAATAGCTGAAATTTATTAACGGTGATCTTAGTTCACAAATTAATCAAACCAGCTTAACATTTTATATATTGTTTTAAATTAAACATTGAACAGAATATAAATAACTTTTAATATTCTCATATTGAAGGAGATTGTTTTGTGATAAGATTATAATTCTAACCATTCCATATTCAAGCAATAGTAAAAGCTATTTACTTACTGTTGAAATTATTGAATAAATGTAGATTTTGGTATTTGAATAAATATAGATTTTTGTACTTGAATAAGTTTACATTTTTGTACATTAAAAATAAGGCATCCTCTGAAAATAAACCTTAAGCAATATTTTGGAGCAAAAATTAAACATGATATATTGGAAAAGATGCCTAAAATAAGCATCACTTTCCTAGTTGCTTAGGAAATGAAAAAATATAGCATGTCATTTTTTGACTTACGAACTTAATTTATATTTGAAAAAGAAAAACTTTGAGATTGTCATCATGACTATTTATTGTTGAACTGATGATTTATAAATTTATTATAATAAAATTGAAATATTATTTAGCTGATTGATAATTAGTATATACTGACAAAAAATGAGTTCTTTAATTTTAAACTAACATAGATTTCATATGCTGCAATTTTTTGACTTGATTATATCCTATTTTGATTTCATTGTTTATTATTTAGCTTTAGTTTTTACATTTAAACGTAATATCTATTGAATATAAGGAAAAAAAACATTAAAGATTTATTAATGCTTGTTACAATCTTGAAAATATAAATTACATTCACAAATTATTATTTCTACATCATCATCATTTTGCATTATGGTTGCTTTCTTCTTACGAGAAATTGTAATATGCATTTAGTATGAAAAAAAAAAAATTAAAATATTTAATGCCTACTTTTAATTTTTTTTTTAAAAAGTAGCATTTATATTTTCAGTTGTTATTATTAACTCATGGTTGTAACTGAGTACACTAGTATTTTTTGTATTATTATTATTTTCTTTATTAAGTTTAGAAACTTATTTATAAACAAGCCAAACAAAAATTTTACAACTATATGTCAAATATAGTTAATTTATTTTGTCAAAAAAAAAAAAAAATTTGAGGACCATACCTCTAAGTATGATTGTATAATTTATCTTGCTTAACAAATTTATTTTTCTAAAACCATTTTATGATTTTGTATAGTTATAATTTATATGATTTATATTTAGTGTTCAATGAGAGTTAATTTTAATATTCATTATTATTTTTATTCTTTAGGTTTTGGTCGACGTGATGTTGTAGAATATTTGCTTCAAATTGGAGCTAACGTTCATGCACGTGATGATGGAAATCTTATTCCTCTTCATAATGCTTGTTCATTTGGACATGGTGAAGTGGTTCAACTTTTATTAAAACATGGAGCTAATCCTAATGCACGAGACAATTGGAATTATACACCTTTGCATGAAGCTGCAATAAAAGGAAAAATAGATGTGTGTATAGGTAGGTAATTAAATGATAATTCTATGAATTATCAGGCACTATTTTTTAAAAAATTATTTATACTATATATTATAGCATAATGTAAATTTTCTTATATTAAATACAAATTTTATTTTCACTATTTGTTTGTTTTTTTTTTTTTTTTTAAAGCAAGAATGGAATGTCATCATCATTTATTTTATTTTTTGATTTATATTGATATAGTTTATAAATGTTCTAGTTATAATTATATGATTAGCATTATGTATCTTTAAGATAATTTAAAAACAATAAATATTATTTTTATAATTGTATTGAAAAGTTAATTTCTTAGCAGAACTTGATTTATGATTATTAATAATTCTTATCTTTAAACAAATAATTGATGTTATAAAAAAACTTAAAAGACATCTATAATGCCTGAAACTTAATAATATAAACATTCCTAAAAGTAATACAAATAAATTTATTCACTTGCTGATAATAAAATTAATAATAAATTAAAATGAATGAAATCATTTGAGCTTCTTTAAGCAAGATTAATAGGTGCCTGCATGATTACTTGTTCATATGCACAATAGTTTACCCAAGTCCAATTATTAGTGTGTATCTCCATTTGAAGATTCATCATGGACTAGAAACAAAATGATGATGGATTAAGGGCATTGTACAACATATCTACTCATTACGAAGTCTGGTGAGCTGCATACCATAGAAGAGAAACTGATTTTACTGTCTGTCACAAAGATATTGAAAACTGTACTCCACAAATCTGCACAAAATGTTATAAAAAGGATTCCTTTGAGCAATAACACAGTTCAAAGACTTATTGATGAAATAAGTCACAACATGGAAAACTGTTTGTGTAATCATTTGCAAAAAAGTGTTTTTTCCTCAAATTTATCTAATCAACATTACCCATTAATGAAGCTTTGTTGCTGGCATATGTTCACTTTATTCAAGATCAGGAAGTGCATGAAGATCTGCTTTTTGCTAGAACTTTAGAAACTGACACTAAAGGCAAATTGATTTTTAATTTAATGGAGCTATTTTTCAGGGAAAAAGTGATTCTATTGGCAAATATAATATCTGTTGCAACAAATGGAGCACCAGCTATGGTTGGTCGTTATTGTGGTTTCATAAGTTATGTGAAACGTCTATCTGAAATGCTTGCCAAGAACCTTAGTGACAAATTGCATCAATCGCTTCAGTTTGTTATAACAGTTGTGAACAAAACTTGAAGTAATACTTTGAATACTAGGCTGTTTGCCCAATTATGCGAGGAAAGTGACGAAGATTTCTATTGATTGGTTCTCTATACGAAAGTCCACTGGCTTTCAAAAAATTTATATTTGGAGAAATTTTTTTCACTCTGTTTTAGAGTTTTTGGAAAACAAGGATTCCAATTTGAAAGAAAATTTACTTAAGAGTTAAACAGATATTGCTTATTTAACCAATTTATTTGGCAAATTTAATGATATTAATTTACAACTACAAGGAGACAATTTGAATCTCATCAAAGCAAAATTGGTCATATCAGCTTTTGTTGCCAGATTAATGTTTTTTAAACAAAATATTCCAAGATCTCAGCCTTCTCAGTTTTTCAACTTATTTAAAATAGGCACAATCCAAGAAGAAAACATCTTACTGTACATCAACCACTTGGAAGCTCTTCACTGAGATTTCAAAACTAGGTTTGAAGATATTCTATCATTGGAAATACCGGACTGAATAATAAACCCATATACTACTAGTGCAAAACCAAATATAATTTTGCAAGATGAACTGATAACCATCAGCACGAATGAGGATCTCAAGGTACAATTTAAACAGGGTTATTAAAAGTTTTGGCTGCAACAAGATATTCCACTTCTGTACCCAGCACTATGAACTGTTGTTCAAAAGTATTTGCAGGATTTCCATCATCGTAACTGGTAGAGAGAGGTTTCAGTGTAGTTTTAAACTTGCTTCAGAACAGACATTGATTGCATAGATTTGAGAATGCAACTCACTAATTTAAAGCCAGACATAGATAAATTGTTGACAGATCACCAGTTGCATCCATCTCATTAAATTAAGTTTTCCCAGCTAATTATTTTGGTATTTTTATAATTCTGATTAAAATCTTTCATTGTTATAATTTTGTTGATGTTTAAGTCTGTCTGAGTATGTTGATTTTTTCACTTCATTTTTATGTTTAATTAATAAAGTGACTTTAATATTTGTACTTATTTTAAATTTACATATTTATTTCATAAATGTCAAAAATTAAAAAAAAACCTCTGCTCATATTTTTTTGCTTTAATTTTTATTAATGCAGATTTCGATATTAAATGTTACACAAGATAATGCCATATTCTGTAGTTCTCTAATCTTTTTCAATCATTAATTTCAACTGATTAAAATGAAAAGTTTGATATCTAGTGAAATATTTAATATAAAGTACTATACAAATATATTAATTTGAGTATGTAAGGTAAATGATAGGAAGTCGACGGTTTTAAAAGTTTTTGTTAAAGGAGTCTGCAGCTGAAAAAAGTTTGGGAACTCTTGGATTAGAGAAATATTTTTTATTAAACAAAATGGAAGAACATCTTAGAATAGCATTGGTCTGTGCTCACCTTCATGGATCAGCAAACGGTTGGTATACAAGAAAGATACTGAGTAAATATAAGAGAAACAATCAGTTTTTTGATGACAGGTATTTTTGTTGAAAACTTGCATTTTAGTAGATAGCCAAATAAGATTTATTAGGTCTAACTACCATGTAAGGTAGATCAAATGATTACATGCAAAGATAGATAATCTACTGAGCAAGTAGTAGAATTGATTAATACTTTGGATATGAGTAAATAAACACGTTAAGGATTAAATTATGAAGAAGGGATTGTGTTCTCCAAATTTTAAAATACATGATCTCAAAAAATGATGGATAAGACCATATCCTAACAATTGAGAATAAAAAAAAAGAACATTTTTATTTGTTTTGTCTATTATATAACCATATATATTGTGTACATAATTTTTTGAAATATTGTGATGATTATAACATGATGCTCACCATACATGATAATAACAAGCATTTTTCTTGTTTTTTTACTTTTCAAGAGTTGGAATATCCAGACTCAATTGCTACGAGTAATTTAGCAATCAAAAGAAATAATAAATATAGTCTGTTAGAGAAAAAATGGAAGAGAAATGAGTAATAGTTGTTCAGAGAGCAGGGATAATATAGAGGACTAGTAGTGTGGACAACCTGAACTGGATAGCACCATTACATCATCCCAACGCTGCTCCAGTGAAGATGATCAGAAAAGTTTGATCTCTTAGTTAATCACTCCAGAAAAGTATTTGCAAGAGATATTGTGGAAATAAATTCATGTTAGAAGATGAAGTTTATGAAGTGCATTTCTAATGTCTGATTTCTAAAATCTTTTCCAAAAGATAAATGTTATTAAAGACTTATACTTTATCTTAATATATAAATAAAAAGAAAATGAATGAGAATCTAATAAAGATGTGTGTTCTTCTCTTGATCGATTATTTTATTTCCATTGAGGAATGAAATTCTTCTCATATTAGTTATAGAATAATCTACCTGTTAAATGAGAATTTAATAAGATTATATTAACTATGAAAGTTTACATAATAATATATATTAAGGCTGTAACCTTAAGACTATGCGCCTAAAATGCGACAGTAGGGACCTCTACAAATTTAAACACAAGATTAACAATTTTAAAAGACCAGAGTGGCAACTCTTATTTTAGACCTAATTTCTAAATATATAGGTGAATCTAAAACATTTTGATTTGAGAGCGTGAAGCTATTAACTACTTCACTGATTAAGTCCACACTTTCTATACAAGCTAACATAAGTGAAATCTTTCGATTTACGAGTCAGTTTGGAATTCTTATAATTAGAAATCTTTTAAAACAATTTAAAGTTGTAATTAATAATTTGTAAAGCGCATACTCATTACATAAGTAATATATATTAAGGCTATAACTTTAAGGCTATGCGCCTAAAATGCGACAGTAGGGACCTCTACAAATCTAAACACAAGATTAATGACTTTAAAAGACTCGTAAATCGAAAGATTTCTTGAAAGTTCGTTTGTATAGAAAGGTGGACTTAATCAGTGAAGTAGTTAATAGCTTTACACTCTCAAATCAAAATGATTTGGATTCACCTATGTATTTAGAAATTAGGTCTAAGATAAGAGTGGCCGCTTTTTTATTTTAAAGTTGTTAATCTTGTGTTTAGATTTGTAGATGTTCCTACTGTCGCATTTTAAGTGCATAGTCTTGAGGTTATAGCCTTAATATATATTACTTATGTAATGAGTATTCCCTTTACAAAATATTAATTACAACTATAAAGGATTTACATAAATGAAATGATTGTGTCACAAATCATGAGACATAATAATGTAGATATTCAATTTTTATTGGATATAGCTCTAAAAGAAAAAATAATGAAATTTTTTTTGTGTAGTTTATTTTTTTATATATCTAATTTTTGAAAAAACTAAAAGGGATTAAGAACTTTATGTCTGAAGTAAATGAAAAATTATTTTCCAATTGTATAAATAGAATATTTTATTTTTTAAACAATAAAAAGCTATAATACATTAAGAACTTTATCTCTGAAGAAATGAAAAATTATTTTTCTATAGATGTATAAATATAATTTTTTAAAGAAATAAAAAAAAAAATCTCTATTCTAAAAAGAAAAACAGTTAATCAAAACTTAGTCCATTAATTTATAAGATAGTTGTTTGATTGAATGAAAGATTGATATATGTTTTTAAAAAAAAAAACTGCTAAGATATGTATTGGCAGTAGTATTCAGTAATGTTTAGTAGGGGTGAGTTCATCGGGCAGACTCAGTTTGGAAATCTGATGCTAAATTGATCTCACTCCTAGCTTAAAAATGATTTTTGAAAAGCAGTACAATATTAAGGAGTTTATAAAAACTATGTTTAAGCTCTTACACAGACCCAACCGTGTAACCAATTTCATTAAAAGGAAGGTAAAAAGGAAAATATCCCTGAAAGAAACATATAACAAGCCTCTTATATATTGATTCATCCAAAATTATTGTTGTCTTAACTTATGTTAACCTGAAATGAAAATAATTGTTAAATTGGAAACCTTGAGCTATGCTAAAAAAAAAAAAAAAGGCTAAAGTGTTTAAATAACTATTAAGAAAACTCTAACAAAAAAAAAAAAACAATCCTAGAGCAAAGGTTGACTAAACTACTGCCTCCATGTTTTGGATGAAAATAACTTGATAATGCCATATATTAAAAAAAGACATTGACCAAACTATTACCTGCAGGATCAAAAGGAAGAGACACTTATCTACACAACTACAAAAGGATTGAAAACAAAAATCATGATAAAATGAGGTATTGTAGAGGAATACCTGATACATTTATAAATATTACTTTGTAAAGAAAGTAATAATTGAAAATATTGAATTTTTTTTTTTTTAACTTGTTTTTGTTGAAATTATTTTTTTTACTTGGTTAAAATTGTTTGAACATTGTTTCAAAAAAAAAATATGGGGAGTTTGAAGTAAAATTTATTTTTTCTTTATATCTTGTGAAATATTTTTTTTATATATAAGATTTTGATTATTGTAAAGGTATAACTCACTTGAATTAAATGTTAATTAATTAAGGAATTAGAAAGAAATAATATATAATGTATGAAATTATTGCATATTATATAGGTAGAAATAATTATATGTTTTAATTTTGGGTTTGTCATATTATTAGTAACTAATTTTTTTTTATTCTGCAACTTATTTATTAACTTTATTAAAGAGTTGTAAAAAAGTATAATTTCTGTGAATTACCAGCATATGTGTGACTGATTTTATCATTGAGTTGTCATTTAAGGTAATTTTAGATTATCCCAGTGAAAGTATTTAATTTTAGTGTTAATTAATTGTGTGTATATTCTCCTGTTCATTGTCATCAGGGTTTTATGATTCAATAATGTCTATTCTTAATGGTAAGTAGATACAGAATATATATGTGTATCGACATGGAGACAATTCTCTGTAGAACTATTTCGATGATGCTGAGGTCATTATGTTCATTTGTAAATATCAGTCTCTTTTATGATGGTAAGCTTAATGATGGCCAGTACTATCAAAGTATGTGATTTCCCAGAGCATTGATGATGATGAACATTGATATAATAATCTTGGGATTTTTGATATTACATTTAAGTGTGTACATCATGCATTTGATATATTGATTGATTTTGTAATATGCCCTAAGCTTGGCATTAGCTAGATGATAATTAGTCTAGATTTTATATTGTGTTCTTTTAAATCCACCCACAAAAGATGCTTCTTAACCCTAGAATAATGATAATTATTGCTAGTGATGCTGTACTTATCATTGATATGTTGTATATTATTGGCTTCTGATGCTGATTTTTGCTTATTATCTATGCTCTTTAAAATGATGCTTTTTGGTTTTGAAGATGTTGATTGGCATCTCCTTTGCTATACCTCTTCTTCTCTACCATTATGATGATGATATTAGGCATCTCACTTGCTATATTCCTATGTCTGTACTATTACAATATATAGTGTATATAATTAAAAATATGTTACATAATATTTGCTATTGTTTACAAATCTACATCATCCATAACATTGCTTTGGAAACAAATACTGTGAATAGAGTTGGCCTATTCTGATTGTTTGGTAACATTTTCATTGGATTTGTTTTTAAATATTGATATTTTTATAGTTTTTGGGGTATTATTTACTGTATTTATTTATTAGTAAATTAAACATCTGAAAAATTGATTTATCTTTTTGTATTATAATGTTAATTTTTCATCAATTTTATTTTTGTCTTCTGTAAATTGTTTTATTTTCTGGTTTGTTTGTTTTTTTTCTCATGTGTCATAGCATCAGCCGGGAACCTGCTAACCTGGGACAACTGCTTGAAAAGCAGCTGTCGCTGACTTCTTAACCACCAATGCTTGACAAATTGTTTTATTTTCTGTTTTGTTGGAAACCAGTATACAATCTTCATTATATAGTATTTTTTATAAGTTTGTGTCTATGATTTTTAGTATTTTTTTCAAAAAGTCTTTATATAATAGTTATGAATAGCATAGTTCAATTAATTCAATTAATACATGCATTGTATATAATTGTTTTTGGTTTTTCTTCAGTGTAATTTTTGTTATTATATCTATTTCATTCTCTCTATATTTATATATCTGGAAATGAATGTCCATTTTAATAAATTTTAATTATATTTGTTATATCTTTAAGCTTTTTTACAATTTTTTTTTTCATTATTAATTATAAGAGGTAACAAATTCCATTTATAACTTATCTATTTAAAATAATGAGGAAAAAAAATAGAATGAAAAAAATATTATAATTATATTAAAATGAAATATGAAAATACATCATATATAGAAATGCAAGTAAATTATAGAAAGAAAAAAAAGCAAATAAATTATATAACTTTATTAATAAATTTAATGACTTTGTAATATAAAAAAGATAATTAATAAAAAAGGCAAAATATCATGGATATAATAAATAATAATTATTTATATAAAAATGAAAACAATAATCATTAAATATTTTATGTCACAAAATGTTTTACTTAAAGTTGGGAAAAAAATGTCAGCATAAAAAGAAAAAAATATATTCTATAAAAACAAGATTAAAGCAAATAATTTTTTTTTTATTAAAATACATTCAAAAAACATAATGTTACTGCATTTGATGAAAATATATTTTATTAGGAATAAAGTTGAAAGAAAAATCAAAGGAGCTCTATTAATAAAAAAAATCAACTAAAATCAGAAATAAATAATAATGATAGACAAACTGGGTAATAATAATTAAATAAATATTAATTTATGAGTATATAGATATGTGTGAAAATATCTATATATGGCTTTAAATGAAATTGGTATATTATTAATTATTACACATATAGCTTTATTTAAAAATAATATATAGATATTGTATATAGAAATGATAATCATTTTAGGTGATTAAATTTATCAATTGTTTCATAACAGCCAAAGAGAAGAGGGTTTAATACAGAATAGGGTATTCATTGTTCAAAGACAAACTTGGCAAAGCAAATGCAATAGTAAAACCTTGGTTTTAAAAAACCAACAATTCATAACAGTAACAAATTAGCATATATGTTTACTATTTATTCATATCTGTAATATATATATATGAAAAACAAAAACAAGTTATAATCACGTTAACTTGCTGTCGCTTGTATTTATGATCAATAGATGGCGTTTTACCAAAAGCACTGACCAAGCGTATGTTTGTTTACATAAGCGACAAAAGAGTCAGAATAGATGGCGTTTATGTAAACAAACATACGCTTGGTCGGTGTTTTTGGTAAAACACCATCTATTGATCATATATATATATTGTAATGATGCCTTAAAATATATAAGATAATTTTAATTATTAGAAAAGAAGAAGTAGTAGTAGCTAAAAACTTATAAATTATAACAAAATATGGGTTAATTCCTGAACATGTATGTAAATATTGTCTTATAATTAACATTATTTTTAAAAAAAAACAACAATTTAAATATGTATTACAAAGGAATTCAATACATTTGATATATTAAAATCTACATTGCTAAGAGAACATACTTCTTAACAAATGCATAGAATAAAATTAGCTTTCTTTGTAAATTCTAAAACCAATGGTAGGTTAATTCAGAAATTTTTTTCTTAGACAGGGAACCAACTTTGTATAGAACATTTTTAAAATGCTTTAGCATAATGCCAGGAAATGTCTCACCCTCAACAACAACTTTAAAAAGAAAGGATTTTATTTGAGATCATTAACATTTAGGATTAGACATAAAATTCCAGGAAAATAAAAGAACATTATTAACACCTAGAAGCATTTATCAGATCTCTGAAAATAAAGAACTATATTTTGGCAACAACTTTTTTGAATTTATACTAAAGGTGATCATTATGTTAACACCCCATTTATACATAAGCCATTTGTAAATTGTGATAGAAACTGTTTGAAAATACAGATGAACTTTTAGTGTAGAAATTTATTATATATATATATCAGTTATTATTATCTCATATTATTATTTATAATGTTTTATGAATTATATATATATATATAATGGTGCAACAAACTGCTTTATATTTTGTTCCAAACTTCATCACATTCAAATAAAATAGCATATAATGTGACATTTTGTTGATATACCCTGATTAGAATCAAATATATATTATTTATAGAATGCAAGTGTATAATACTTTGAAGCAGTAAATCTTAGCTTAAGATTGTGCTTCGTGTTTCTACCTACTAACCTGTATTCAAACCCCTATATCCCATCCCGCTCCTTTTGTCGTGTATATATATTTCATGTGTATATTTGAGATGCGCGCCTAAATTATAAAATTTAATTTCAATAACATGTTTTAAAATTATTATTAATCCTTTTCATTAATTATTAGTTCTTTTTTATTAAAGTATTATAGATGCAGCTCAAATATATACATAGGAGCAAAACTTACTAACAAAATATTGATGTTTTAAATATTTATTATATGTCATTTTTAACTTTTTCTTTTTAAATTGCTTGTTTTTCTATTAAACTATATATTTTTTATAAAATCCAAAATAGAAGATGTGATTGTTGTTAATAGTCCAAAAATAATTAAGGGTTGGAAGCACTATCGTTTTAATCTGGGGTAGGTATTTTTTTAATTAAAGTTTTACTTTAAAGGGGATTAAGATTAGAGATACTTTTGTTAAAAAACATGTTGTCAGTTCTATTTCTAATCTGGAAATAGATTTGAATTTATTTTTGGATGTTATCTTACAATTGCATCTTCAAAAACAACTGATAAAAGAAAAGGTATAAAATGACTGAATTTTGAATCACAGAGGTGATTAACTACTATTGAAACAGGGGATTAGCTACTTTTAGAGAGAGGTATTATAAACATATTTCATTTTGCTTGAAACTTAAAAATGATGTAGCAGTAAATCCACCACTCTTCAGCGGCCTCTGCCGCTACCGTAATATCCTGCTGCCCTGAAATGAAGAAAGATCTAAAAAGAACTTTAGAATGCTAATAAAAATTTGCTGTCACCAAGAAGAATTCATTTTGGATCCTCAATTTGCTATACATGAGCCGTACTTGGAAAATAGACTTATTAAATGTGCGCAAGGTAACTTTTATGCTACTATTTGAAAATGAATCTAGCCTCACTAATCTCAAATCCTGCTATCACGATTCTAACGTATTGTACAATTTTCTATCTTTTAAATTAATGTTTTTTTTTTATATATAAATAACATGCAATTTGCTCTTCAATAATTTCTATAAATTTAATCCTATCTCATATGCTTTAACTTCTTTTTTATTTTGGTGCGGTCATTTATTTATATATATTTGATTTATATATCTGCTTGCTTATTAATATGTCAATCTAATTTTCTAAAAATCCTTTCTTCTTTTTAAGTAAACCTTCATGAATCAAGTTTATTAACGTTCCCTTAAAATATAACATATTGTTAATTAATACGTTCGCCAGATTATTTTATGAATCAACATTTTAGGTTCGTTTTTAATATAAAAATTGATTTGTTTAACTCTGAAAATCCAGAACTTAAGCTAATTAACGCTTTGAAATCTTATAAAATATTATTTATTTAATTCTAAAATAAGGTGACTTAATTGTTTTACATATATATATAACTGCTAGTTTTTTTTATTTATATACTCTTAAAGTGTATGCTTAAAATATCAAATAAAGTACTTATATATTTCATTTATTATAAAATCGCGAAAGTGGGATTGATTTATTTCAAATATCAGAAAAGGGATGGGGGTAAATCTTAATGTTTCTTTTACTAGGTAAAATCTTAACGTATATTTTATTAAATGAAATATTCTCTCTCTATATATATTATAATTGCATGGTGCATTATAGTATTCAATCAAGGGTAATTTATTTTTAAAGCAGTAAAACTTTTCAAGGTCGTTAGTGACATTTATCATATCGTACTGCGTTCCTGACATATAGCCGATCTTCGTGATTATATATCTGTGCTTCTTAATCTGGGGGTTACGACAAGATCGAACCCATAGATTTCTTCTCGTTCCATAGATAGTTGATCTATCTGGAACCACATTTATTCTGTATAAAATGCCTCTGGCAGTGATCCCGTAAGTTTGGCACATGCTATACATATTCACTTCGTAGATAAAAGGGCCTCTCGCGTTGGTTATACCCGCAAAAGTCTGGGCCACGCCATGCCTATCTACTTTTCTCTAAGCACTACCCAAGAAGGGGGTGTGAGATTTCGTTTTTCATCCAGAAGCATGACCTTTTCCTCTTAATTATTTTAGTTATTTTAGGCTATTATGTCAGCACCGCAAACTTCTTCCTATTATTATTTCTTTTGCTTCATGACCCAGTTTTAATGCTCTAATATTAAAATTGCGCTCTGCTTAATATATATTAACTACTTCTAGTTTTATTAATTAAGTTTATTTCAATCATATACAGTCCCACCATCGTGATTTATATATCTATTTAAGAGTATCTATGTGCCTTGGGAAAAATAAAGCGTTCGTCTTACTATTGTTAAATGATTTTCATTAAATATTTTGTCATAGATTCAAATATAATAAAATGTTTTCAAATGTATTTTATTTATTTTCACGACCTCAATGGCGTGAAAATAATTTATATCATATGTATGATGAATCCCAGAACGCTCCCTGAAATAATGCTAGTCACCATGTTTCAGAACCGTAATCCAAAGCGTTAATAGCAAGATTATGTAATTCCTTTTATTAACTGATTGTCATCTTAATATTGGACCCACCAAAGACGTGTGTTTATTTGTAATATATTATTTAGCTAATAAAGAGCATATGAGAAATAATAGCGTGAATGACACTGTGTAATTATCTATCACTTGCTCATTCACGCACATACTAATGTCTATAATTTATTTATAAATGTATAATAATTTGTCAGTCTATTAAAATATATTTTATTGTCTAACTTATTTGAGTAGTTTGAATTCCTTCTTTTGCTCCACTTCCAAATGTACAGCCTAGTTGATATATATGTTAGTTTAGTCATAGTCAATAGATGTCTCATTGTCTTCTCCACTCTCCTAGTTGGCGGGATTTAAAATTAATTAGGTGTTTGATCTGGAGCTTATGGAGTGGGTTCGAATCCAGCTTGGTCCCTGACCTAAATCTTGGGCTGGACTGGGTTTGAAGTACATTTTGTGAGTTCCAGCTCATGTTAGATGGATAAACATGTTTTGACCGGCACAACTTTTCAAAACATACACATTATATAACATAGATGTTTTTTATATGCATATATAAATCAAAATTATAGTATAAGCAAAATTTTAAAAAATAATATAATTATTAATAATAATTGGAGAAGATATTTATTTTATTTTACAGAGTTTGTGTTATTTCATGCACTTATTGTAGCAATAAGAATAAAGGGGAAAAAAAACTGTATTTTTATCTTTAATGTAAAATAAATAGCAAAATATGCTCTGGGCAATTTTTTTTTTTTTTCAGTAACTTTTTCTCTCTTAAAGAACAATAGACCTGTCTCGTTCAAGAAATTACTATCTTCCCAGTTATATTATTATTTAATGAATATTCTGAAATCTTGTAAAACTTTTACTTTTAGAAAGTACTGTATGTCAAATTTCGAAAGGATAATAAAGGAAGATTAAAATATGTGTGCTTTCAACATAAATTAAAGATATTTTATTAATATATGAAATTTGTAAGTGTTCAACTCAGACAAATAAAAATGGCTGCGAATTTGAAAATTTGTGAATTTTAATGTTTTTTTTTTGTTGATTTATTTATATTTTTGTTTATTTATTTATATTTTACTTTGGATAGCATATAATTGAAATTGCATAGTTAGATACAGTGTAGTTCACAGCTTCACTGTATCTTTATAGTAATAAGTTATTAATTAATATTTTAAGTATTTACAGTTTCAAGTAATTCTTTCATTTATGTTTAGACAATGAAATTCTCACATAAGATTATTTAACACTAATGAAAAAATATTTACTAGTTGGGTTAATGAAATTTATCAGAATTTGAACTAGAAAGTATAAAACATTCTATTTTGAGCATCACAATACCCTTACATAAATTCATGACAGGATAAATGAATGAATTACTGAAGTAAGCAGTTAAAATCATTAGACAGCACTTGAATTTAAATAATTCTTTGAAGATCATTCATATACATGTTAAATGATTAAGTGTTTTTCTATAACTTTATGGAATTTTGTTATAAAATACTGATACAACAAAGTAATTCAAATATGTGGATATACATTGGAACCATGAATTATGCTATATATTTTGCTCCAAGCTCCCCTCATGTACAAATGCATATAGCATATGTAGCTCATTTTGTTGATAAACATTGATTAGAATAGAATCTGTATTGTTTATTGGCTGCAAGTAAGCAGTACTTTTCAATATGCCCATATAAATAACATGGAAGTTTGTTTATATATGCAATATGCTTATATAAATTAAGGTAATAGCATAAATAAAATTTTAAAAAATAATAATATAGTTATTAATAATAAATTAAGGAGAAAGTTATTTATATATATATATTTTATGCATTCGTTGAAGCAAATAAGAATGAAAAAAACAAACTAACTATTGTATTTTATTTTTATTTGTATTTTTACTTTTAAAATAAAGTAAATTGTGAAATGTCTCACTTTCATCACTATTAAATATGCTCTAGGCATTATTCTTTTTTTTTCTTTTCAGTAATTTTTTTTGTTATAGAAACATAACAATAGTCTTATTATCAAGAAATTAGAATCTGTAATTGGTTTAAGTCAGTCTCAGTCTCAACTTTTAGTATATTCTAATATTTTGTAAAACTTTTAACATTTCACTCAGGTAATATTTTATTATGCAAAATACTACACATCAAATTCAAAAAGAATTATAAAGGGAGAATAAAATGTATGTTCTTTCAACATAAACCAAAGAAATTTTTAATATATATAATCATGTACTATGCTTTGACATGGAAAAATGGCTACTGATATATTGTAAAATATTTTTACAAATTTTATTTTATATTTTTTAATTATGATTTTGTATAATGTGAAAGGGAGAAAAAAGGCTTTTTGAATATTGTAAAATTTGCAAATTTTTTTTTAATTCGTTTATTTACATTTTTGTTTGCAATTTTCTTTGGATAGCATATAATTGAAGTCATGTAATTAGATGCAATGTAGTTTGTGATTCCACTATATCTGTTGTTTATTTATGAAAATGTTGAATTGATGTGTGCAAATTTAATATTATTTTATATATTCGATATTAACATCAGGGATGAATATTTTAAATTATTAAGTTTGAAATAAGGATTTTATTAGTAATTGTGTTATATATTAGTCAGTCTTGATTATGTGTATGCAGAAGCACTTATGATGAAAGGAGTGATATGCATGCCTACTATTTATATTATTTTTCATATGTTTCAGAGGAAGTTTGGCATATGATGATTGGCATATATTTTTGTGTCTATTGATATAACTATTTCATGAGGGCATGCAAGCACTTAAATTAAAAATGGGTTTATTAAAAGGTATGTACCATTGTTGTCACCTATTGAGGACAAGAATCCAAGTCATCCATCTGATCATAATTTAAATTTTCTGATTTATGTAAATGTGTTTTCTCACATATCTGATCTTTATCTCTTTATAGAGAACCGAGTGTCTGATATATGATGATGGGTTATAATATTATTGTTGATAATAAAGTTGATATTTTTGCCTATAACATATATAATATTACAAGTTGTTCTGGAAATATGGTGCACAACTCTATGATTGATGAATCAGGTGATATGTGCATTCACATTCATGTGATACACTTATATAATGATTTTATTAAAATTGAGAAATTAATACCCATTATTATCATAATATAGAATAAACTTATCTATGAAAGATAGTCTTTTGTAAAATTTTATTTTTATAAGCAAATAGAAATTTGGGATATATATTTGTTTTTGTAGATTGTTAGAGTGCATAATAAATACTCATCCCATTTCCTAATTAATTTGTTTTAACTTTAGGGCTGCCAATGTGAATAATCAAGCTATTTTTTTGTTGTCGAATTATTGAAATATGTTGTTTGATTTAATTTTTAATAAATAGGTTATTTGATTCACTTCTAAATAAAGATATTTATTTGATTTATTTATAAGAAATGTCAAGTTGGGTAATATATTTTGTTAACTTTGGTGCTACCAATATGAGAGAAAATTAAATATAATTAGATATGGACGAAGTCTCGTGTTTCTTTCTGATTTAACCCACACTAAAGAAATATACTCATAGTACCGGAAGGTGCTATGAGAGACCAGATTAGTAAACTTCCCCAGAAAATTTCATAAGATTTATATATAAAATATGTAATAGCCTTTGAATATAACATATTACCAGTTTTTATCAAGGAGTCAAAGCGTTATCCACAAGTGTTGCGGGTGGGAGTTCCTGTATTCATCATCACTTCATAGGTTAACCATGATAATATTCTTAGCTAAGAAAATATATATATAATTAATTAAATTATGTGGACCAACTGTAGAATGCTGGATCAACATGATATACGTATATTGAAGATTATTTATCATTTTCACGTGTATGTGGTCAGGTGTATCGGTTGTATAAGCTGGAATGGATGATTGAAGGGACATTGAAAGTCTGCTTTCAAATTTCCTCTAATTAAAAATATTTATTGTAAATAAAATGATAAAATCATTGCAGTGAAGAACAATTCCAGTATACAAAATTCAATAGAGGAAATTCAAAAGAAAAAAACTAGTTTTATTTTACAAAGATTGCATTTCTTGTAAATGTTTGATAATAATTATGATCTGATAAATAGACAAATGATTAATAATCTTCTTTTTTTAAGTTCGGAAGTATATCTTCTTTAGCCTCAGATATGGTCTTTAATTTTGATTAAACATAAAAAGTATCATGATTTTTTTTTTATTCAATGTTTCCATTCCGGTCACTCATGCTCATCTTATATAATTTCTAAACCATAAACTTATTATTCTTACATTTCAACATATAATTGTAGACTGCAATAATTTCTTAAGATGAATTTCAACTGAACTAGTCTCATCATTAGCCCAAATTATTGCATTCATCATAATGTTTTTTATGACATTTTGTATTTATTTAATATATACTGCTTCACTTTGCATTATACATATTATATTTCCAGAACACACTCATCTACATTTATGTTTTTTTTTTTTTTTTTTAGTGAATATACAAATGATTACTGATCATTCTTTATCAAGTCAGTAACTTTTTTATTAGGAACATATGTATGATCTTTTTTTTATTCAAAACTTACTAATAGGTTCGAAATTAATTGTTGTGTCTTTGGATTATCTACTTTAGATTAATTGTTTTAGCTTGGAAAATAAAAACTTAGTGCTGCAAATGTTATAAATTATAGATTGCTATGAATATGACTACTTAATTGACATGGCAAACATGTTTACATAGAATTACAAGTGCGTGATTGAATAATGTGGAATAAGTTCTCTGTGAGTGACTTATAGAGATTTCATGTTGAGTCAAAGCTGAACATGAATTTATCAGTAAGATATTGTTTAGTTGGGTTGGTAATTTGAAGTAGGTTGAACAAGAATGCACCAACATTCTGCAATCTTATTGAAGTCTTAACTATAGGTAGTATTGCCTAAAAGTATCTAGAATGGTGTACAATATTTTTTATACTTTTATATGAGTTCCTGTCTAGTGGGCCTATGTTTAATTGATCTGTTAGATAGGCATGCTGAAAGGCACATAGTCAGTTAGGAAGATTCTTCCAGAATACATGATTTTATTTTTTCTTATTCAATATTTCAATACCCTTCACCTATGCAAAAGATTTTGGACAATTTTTAAACCATGATTTATCATTATTCACTCTAGAATTAAGTTTGAAATACTCTTTAGAATATCTCTAACTACATAATTCATTTCTAAGAATGGTAAATTGCTATTTAAAAAAAAATATATCTTATGCTTGAGTGAAGAGGTTGATATATTGAATAAATGAATATAAATAATTATCTTTTGTATATTAATAATAAAAAAAATGTATATTTGATCTTCAATAAAAATTAAAATCTATCTGAGGATGAAAGAGAAATAATAATTTCTGATGATAATGGATGATTAGTTGTCATCTGCATATTTATTAAGACAATAAATGTCAATAAGTACAGATAATAAGTGATTTGCATGTAAAATAAATTGATGTATTATACATTAGGCAAACATTGAATAGTGATAAAGTTTATTTAAGAAAAAGAGCTAACATGGGTTAAGCTTAGTTAAAACTTAAATTTTAACAAATATTTTTACTGGTAACAAAACAATTGAAAGCAAGTAAATAAATTGGAAAATTGCATAATAGTTCTAAATTAAAGGAGAGAATTATGAATTATAAAGAAAATCAAAATAAATGCTAGTAAATTTTACTGAAGGTTTAATATATTAGATGTGATATTGTTGGACTATTTCCATCATCTATCATTAAATGTTAAATCTCTAGAAAATCTACTAACCTGTGTTGTCTATTTGTGTTATTACTAACAGTTGTTTGTATTTGAAAAGTTTAAATAAAAAGTTAAATATTTTCTAGACATTAAACATTTAACATAGATGATGGAAATAGTCCACTATATTATCAAATGCCAGTAATATTAGTAAAAAAAAAATTGAAAAAATCAAAATGTTTATATTATATATATGATGCATTAATTTATATTTTGATGAGAAACTTACTATCTTTTTCATTTATTGATAGCCAAATTCTTTGTTATAACAATTGTTAAATTGTTTGATTTGCTAATTAATTTATAATTATAATGCATCTTAGAGAATATTTACATTTTTTATAATATCTATAACTATGTGTGATATGTAAGAATGATAATTGTGATTTAAAAATAAGTATATGAATTTTAATTTATAATTTTACTAGTTAAAAAAACAGATGAAAATATGTAAAATCAAGTAATAATAAACAAATTTAATGTTAAATGAATAAAAATAAATGACAATATAATAATAAAATTTAAAAAAATAAAGAAATCAGAATAGTTTAAATTTATAATTTAATATTAAAAATATAATTATTATCATTTATTGATATACAAAATACATTCATTAATTAAATGCATGAAACTGTTCCAGAGACTATAATAAATTTATTAATAAAGACTAGGGAGTTAGAGAGATGGAGAAATAGTATGGAGAGTAAAAAGAGTTTAAATATATATAGAAATAAACAGAATATTAGGTGTGAGTTATTATATGATAATAGTAAGGAAAGTAGTTTATTGTTTAAGGCTCGAACAGGATCTTTAGCTACAAAAGAATATACATGTAAATGGAAAAATATGGGTGATTTATTTTGTAAATTATGTAAGGAAGGAATTGAAAATATTAGGCATTTGTTAATTGAATGTAAATGTTTGAAAACAGAAAGGGTACATATAATGAAGTTGTGGAAAAATAAATATGAAAAGAGTGATTATACAGAAAGTGAATTATTGGTTTTTATGCTAGATTTGAGAAAAGATAAGGGGGATTTAGATATAAAGGTTATAGAGTTGACAAAAATTATGTTGTGGAAATGTGATGGGGCAGAATATGGGAAGACTTAGAGTGGGGAATGGAAAATAAAGTGGCTAACAGGTTTATCTGGGCATAGTTGCTGAGATATTCTTGACTTCGTTTAAGGAGAAGCCAAAATATATCACATCACATCACATGGAAAATTTATTTACTGTGATCAAAAGTGGATGAAGATGGTGTTTTGTGCTGACTAGATTCAGAGAGAAACAAGAACTCTTAAATATTGTTCACACAATTGAGAAATAAAAGCACTAAGACAAATGTCAGCCAAATTAAGTTTAAACAATTTTAAAGTTTTATTTGTAAAGTAAATATTGGCATACAATAAATATGATTATATCAGGCATGTACTAGAAAGTATAAAAAGTCAATGCTCTGGCAAATAAATTTAAAGATAAAAGATCAAATAAATCTAGCCAACGAAAGACTAAGGCTTGACCTAGATTTTTATTAGTTAATTTATCAAAGAATGTTCATGAATTGAAAATGCAAAAACATTAAATGCCCTAGCAGAGAGAAATGTTCTTTCACCTAAAATTTAAACGGGAATTAAGAGTATCTTTCTGCTGGCGATTTATAAAAGAACAACAATCCCAGTTTTCCAATTCAGAGATATGACAACAATAGTCTTGTAGGGGATCAACGAAACAATGCCAGCGAGCATTTCTTGCTGTGGAATAATGCATCAAGACAAGAATGTCATATTGCTGGTAGGACAGCTCTTGATACACCACTTTTAAGGAGATTCAAGGTTGATTCATACATACAAGACAAAAAATGATGATTATGATCTTAAATAATCTAGAAAAAAAAAGAAATCTCTAACTACAGAAAACCAGAACAACAAACACGATAAACCGCCAGTCAAAAGATTTACGATTTGTAAGGAACGCAAACTAAACATATTTAAAATAGATTATTTGATAATCAAATAAGAACAAGTGATCAAACTAAAATTACAAAAAAACTGCTTAGGCATATAACTAGAGACATATTAAGCATATAAAAATATAAACTCACCAGTCACTCTCCGATAAATAAAATTGAAAGCAAACTTGGAATCTTAAAACTAAGATTCCAAGACACATTATTAATACAGTGAACAGCAAACACATATAAAAAGTCTGAAATTAAATGATTATTAAGACTACAGATTTAATTTTAGATTGAGCGGAGATTTAAATAAAAGAATTTACCCTGGAAAGAATAAAAAAATGTATTTACTTTATGGTAAAGCAAACTTCACGTAGTTTCAAAGAGTTTTAATAAGTTCATATTTCAGATGTCTTTTCTCCATGATGGAAAGTATAGAGGCATTTCGGGGATCCAGCTTATTTTAGAATGTCATAGCATGACAGAAAAACAGCTGGAAGTTAGGGTCCATCCTTATTTAAGTTAGCAACGCATATTGTTGACTACAATATGCATAGCAGTGTATTTTGACATCTTGAGAAGGCAAATTTTGGAAAGAATTTAAATGTCTGACTGTCAACAGTATTAATCTCAACAAGTTAATATAACTGCAAAGGTTGAATGAATCACTTTGACTAACTGGTTACAGCCAAGAATAATCTCTATTGTCCCTAAATTTGTGGGGGTTATTTATACTCACACTCCATTTCCCACATAAACTTCTCTTGTTTTTCAAATTCTACATCTTAGGGCAGGGAAAATCTCAATCCCCTACTCAAACTAATTAGGAATTCTAACCAGGGATTATTTTAAACCAAAACAACAACACAAAATTAAATCTCCGCTTTTAGAATTAAATTAGAAATGACCATAATTAAAATAAAAGAAACAAGAATGTAATAACAAGTTTGCCTATTTTTAATCAATTTGATTAAAAAAAAGTAAAACAAGTGGTAAAAGAAAACTATTTTAGAAATCAATTTCACAACAAAAATTAAAGTATCCTATTTTAAACATAAATGAGTATGTGTGTTAATACACATACTCTTATAAAGTATTTTTTTTTAAATAGCTTTATTGATTTAAATTTTAACAAACCAAAAGCTAGTTTTATTTTTGGTGAAACAACTTTTGAGATGGATACTATCCAGCTCATTAGATAATTGGATTATTAAAACCCCCAAACCAAGTATCATAACATATAAACATTTGATTGATATTTAGTTTTAGGGTTTTAATAATGCAGTTGTGGGGCTAGAATTTAGTTATTAGGTATCATTAAATACATTCATATATAAATATTATAATTGTTAAAATTGTTTGATTAGCTGATTAATTATAATTTTTACTTAATTTATATATTAAAGAAAAGATTGTTGGTTTTTATAAGACATATAGTTACAGATATTGATGTAGATGTAAGGCTGCATATTGATGTAGATATGAGGCTGCAGAAAGGAATTTGCTGTTAACTGAAGGGAGTCCTTTGATTCCTCTTGGAGACCTTAAAGAAACCAAGCAGGGTAAATCCCTAATGTCCATTACATATATTCTTATTGTTGCAGCTATTATTACTATGTGATTATTTATATGGTATACAAACAGTGGATGGGCTGCTCACCGACATGCATTAAACAGCATGGTGAGTTTATTGGCTTTTTACATCATCTTAAGATCAAGAAACACCATGGCCTTTTTTCTCAGTTGCCTGATAGCTCTTAACTATAATCAGTTCAGTTTTCTTGAATGAAGAATGAATGTGTGTGTGAATAATTTTTTTTTTCTAATAGATATTTGCAATTATGAGAGACAAAAATAAATATTGGCTCTTAATCCCAGGAGACTAAAGTCACTAGTCAAGGCAGCATTTGATGGCCAAAGGTTAAATGTGCTAAGAATTTCTTGGTTTCAAACCCAGGCTGTCATTTGATGATGATATTTTATTTAGATACTTATAACTTCAGATCAGTTTCAAGTCGAGGAAGATTGCAAGAATTGGAAAAACTATCTGATATTAAATGGGACATTATTGGATTTTGAGAAGTTAGAAGAACAGGTGAAGAGATAATTGATTTAAAAATTGGACATGCACTGTATTACAAAGCCATTAACATTGGAAATACAAATGGAGTAAGATTATTATAAATATAAAATCGAAGAACAACATTATGGAGATTGATGGTATGTCGGACAGAGTAGCAAGATTAGTTACTCAACTTACTAATGCTCATAGTTCAGATTTATGCCCCAATAAGTTCTCATTGTGATGATGAACTGAAGGATTTTTTTATATGGATTTATAAAAAGCTTTTGATCAGACATTTTAAAATTGTCATGGCCGAATTTAATGCTAGAATTGGTAAACAATTGAAAGATGAAAGTGCTATAGGTAAATTTGGTTATGGTGATAGAAATGAGAGAGATCATAGACTTGTGGAGTTTGCAGAAAAAGAAAAACTTTACATTATGAATTTTTTTTTTTGAGAAAAATGTTAAGCAGAAATGTACATGGAAACATCCAAATGAAAGTACGGCAGAATTTGATTATATTTTGACTAACAGAATATATATACACCTTTACCCCCCTTAACGATCGCAATTGGTTCTCCAAAACTCATCGTTAAGCAAAAATATTGTATACGAAATACATATTTATAATGGGGGTCTATGTGAAAAAGGTTGATCGGTTTCTAAAGCTAAAAAATTACACTAACTTAGGAATAAAGTGCATATTAAAAAAAATATTCATTAATGTTTATTTTAAATGCAATCTGTTTTTCTTTTTAAATTTTTGTCTAATTCAACCTTCGTTTTAAAATGTTGTTTTTCTTTTGATTTGAAATCACTTGGATATAAACAATAGTTTTAACGAAGTTACAAAATCAGTAACTATTTTTACATAATTACCAGGTGTTCTAAAAATAATATACAGTAATTAATTTTCCTGAAAATAAGGTGCAGGTTAATGCAAAAATAGACAAAAATTATTAAGAAAAACAATGTTCACAGTTGATATTTTTAATCTTCATTCCAATGTATTTAAATTAGAACTTGCAAATTGTTTTCAAATATTAACAAATTTTGAACATGATTCATATTTTGTATAAAATTAATAGGGGGATAACTGATATACTTTTAAAAACTGCAACAAAGGTTGTCAGTACAAAAAAGCAGCAATTCGCCAGTAAAATTTGTTCTGAGATGACAATTTATGAAGTAATATGAAAATTTATAAAAATGATGCATTAAGAAGGATTGAATATTTTGCATTTTGTAAAGTGGTGCAAAGAATATCATCATCAATCATCAGTCCACTGCAGGATGAAGGTCTTTCCAAGTTCAATCCATCTTCTCCACATCACCCCTGCATTTTTTCTTATTTCACCCATCCATTTCACATATGATTTATGGGTCTGTTACAATCTCTTGGAATCAAGTTTACGATTTCAATTATCCATCAGTTATCAGGTCTTCTAAGAATATGTCTATTCCAACTCCAATTCAGTCTTTTAATTCTTTCAACGATGTCAGTAACCCCTGTTTGTTCTCCTACCCATGTTTGTATTTTCGATCTCTTCTTGTTACTCATAACATGCATCTCTCCATACTTCTTTGAGTGGTCTGAAGTCTCTGTTGCTCTTTTATTTACATGTATAAGTCTCAGATCCATAAGTAAGAACTGGTAAAACACATTTATTAAAAACTTTTCTTTTCAGACACGTAGTCATATTTCATTTTAGTATAAGTTATTTCTATCAATAGCATTCCAACCAAGTTTAATTCTATGATTAATTTCATCCATTATGTTTTCTTTTGTATCAATAATCTGACCAGAGTATGTGCAGTTTTTAACTTTTTCTAATTCATCATAATCAATCTTTATTTTCATTTTTTGAGAAATCCATTGAACATTGTTTTAATTTTTTTAACATTTACCTTTAGTCCTACTTTCTTACTTTCATCTGATAACTCTTGCAATATTTCCTGAAGCTCTGAAGCATTATTTGCAAAAATAACTACATCATCTGCAAAATCTAAATGACTTAAATAATCTCCATTTACTTTTATTCCATTAGCTTCACATTTTAATCCACAAAATACTTATTACAGCACTATTGTAAAAAGTTTTGGAGATATGGAGTCATCCTGTCTTACATCCTTCTCAATGTTAACCTTCCTATTATCATTATATAAATACTTTTAAGACAGGCTTTAACCTGTATCAAATGTGCCTTGAAATTTATAATAGTCAAGCAATATCTTTATTTTGCCGATAGAGGGACCTCTCAAACCATGACACAAGATAGCGGCTTTTATAAAGATAAGAGCGGCCGTCTTATCTTTAACCTAACTTTCCACTTATATAGGCCAGTCTGAAGCATCTTGATTTGGGAGCGTGAAGCTGTTGTTCTCTCTACTGTTTAAGTCCACTATTTCCTATACAAATTGACATTCGCAAAATCTTGCGATTTACGAGTTAATATTACAATCTTTATACAGGAAATGAATAAACTATTGTAGAGTTATAATTATTTATTAAGCATCCAGGAAGTATATATAAATACTTTTAAGACAGGCTTTAACCTGTATCAAATTCACCTTGAAATTTATAATAGTCAAGCAATATGTAATCTAATTGTTGCTGTTGCATTTTTATAAATATTCTTCAGAATATGACAATATCCTGGGTCTATACCTTGATGATTCAATGCTTTAGTCACTGAAGAAATGCTTATAAAATCAAATGCCATTTCATAATCTACAAATCCAAAGCATAATGGCAACTCAAATTCATTGGTCCTTTCTATAACTTCTCTCAATACTTGGATATGATCTATTGTACTAAAACCACTTTTAAATCCAGCTTATTTTTTTAGCTGGTTGAAATCCAATGTTTTCTGTAGAAGAGTTGTAATTATTTTGTTAAAAATTTTGTAAAAAACTGATAAAAGATTGATAGGTATGTAATTTCTAATATCTTCTTTATCACTTTTTTTAAATATTAATACTGCATTCTTCCAATCATCTTGTACATCTTTATTATTTAGACGTTAGGTGTATAACTTTGTCAATTTTTTTCTATTTCTTTACCTGCTTCTTTTAATATATTGATTATAATTCCATCATTATCTGGAGATTTTACCTTTTTCATACATTTAATTGTATATCTCACTTCTTCATTTAAAATCCTGAGAGCAATTCAAAAGATATAATAGATGTAGGAGCTACTTGTTCTTTATTACTGTATAATTCTTGATAAAACTCTTCTACCCATTTTATGATGCCATCTCTTTTTTTAGTAATAGTTCCATCTTTTTCTCTTATTGCAGATATAAGTTTCCTCCCAATATCAGAATGTTTTACACTCTTGAGACTTTTATTCTCTTCTACAGCTTTCCATGTTAGTTCATAATTATACTTTCTTATATTATTATCAACTCTTTTTTGCACCATTTTATAAAATTTGAGATATTCAATCCTTCCTAATGCAGTATTTTTATATATCTTTATATTCCATCTTTTCTTCATAAATTCTCTAGTCTTAGTACAAATTTTATCGGTCATTTGTTGCTCTTTTTACTAGCTATCCTTGTTGCAGTTTTTAAAAGTGTATCAGTTATTTTCCTGTTAATTTCATTCAAATCTAAATCATGTTCAAAATCTATTAATACTTGAAAACAATCTGCAAGCTCTAATTTAAATTCATTAGAATGTTTCTGAAGATGAGGAATATCAACTGTAAATATTGTTTTTCTTAATAATTTTTGTCTCTTTATTTTTGCATTAACATGTGTCTTACTTCTTACTAATCAATGATTATTTCCTGTCTTGAATTTATTAAGGATATTATAATCTTGAAATATGTATTTTGTTAGTTAAAATATAATCCTATTCTGCTGCACCTTCATTTGGATGCTTCTCTGTCCATTTCTTTTTAACATTTTCCCCCCAAAAGAATTCATAATATAAAGGTTTTTTTTCTTTCTGCAAACTCCACAAGTCTTTGTCCTTTCTCATTTCTATTACCATAACTCAATTTACCTACAGCACTTTCATCTTTCAATTGTTTATCAATTCTAGCATTAAAGTCTCCCATAACAATTTAAAATGTTGTTTACTCTGATCAAAAACCTTTTGTACATCCATATAAAAATCTTCTACTACTTCATTACTATGAGAACTTGTTGGGGCATATCTGCTATTAACTTGAATAACTAATCTTGCCACTCTGTCGAAACACCATCCGTCTACACATATATAGGAAAGTATAATTGTGAACTAGCAAGGAAAGCTGTAGAAAAAAGTAAAAGTCTTAAAAGTATAAAACAACTTTTTGTATTGGTAGGAAAAAAGATGGAACTATTACTGAAAGGAGAGATGACATCATGAAATATGTACAGTTCTACTAAGAATTATATAGCAATAAAGAACAAGAAGTAACTCCCATAACTACTATATCTTCCGAATTGACCAGAATTTTAAATGAAGAGGTGAGATATGCAATTAAATTTATGAAGAAGGGGAAAACTCCAGGTAATGATGAAATTATAATCAATATCTTAAAAGAAGCAGAAGGAATAAAAAAAATTTCTTAGCAAAGTTGGATACCAAATGTCTATGTGATAAAATGTAGCATATGATTGGAAGAATGCAGTATTAATATTTAAAAAGAGTGATAAAGAAGATTAGAATTTACAAACCATCAGACTTTTATCAGTTCTATACAAAATTTTTATCAAAATAATTAAAACTAGTCTCTAGTGAACTTAGGATCTTAACCAACAAAAAAACAAGCTGGATTTAAAAGTAGATTTAATACATTGGATCATATTCAAGTAATGAGAGAAATTAAAGAAAGGATTAATGAATATGTGTTATCATTGTCCATCAGATTTATTGATTATCAAAAGGCATTTGATTCTGTAAGCATGTTTCCTGTAACCATTGAATCAGCAAGATATAGATAGACTCAGTATATTTTCATATCCTGAAGGACATTTATAAAAATGCAATAGCAACAATTAGATTATATGATGATATTAAAAAAGATTAACATTGAGAAGAGTATAGGACAGAGTGACTTCATATCTCCAAAATTTTAGACAATAGTTTGGCAAGAAGTATTTTGTGGATTAAAATGGTAAGCTAGCAAGAGTTATGAGATTAAAGGTAAAATATTAAAAAGACCAAAGTAATGTTTAATGAATTTTCTCAAAAGAAGAAGATAAAGATTTATAATGATGAGTTAGAAGTAGTTAACAACTACAAATAATTTGGTCAGATTATTACTACAGAGATAATGGGTGAAATTAATCATAGAATTAAACTTGATTGGAGTGCTTTTGATAGAAATAATTTAATATTAAAAGAAAATGTGCCTATGTGTTTGAAAAGGAAAGTTTTATAATATATATGTTACCAGTTTTTACTTAAGGATCAGAGACTTGGACACTTAACAGAAGAACAATACAGAGACTTCCAACAACTCAACAAAGTATAGATGTATGTTAGGAGTAACAAGAAGAGATTAAAAACAATATACATGTGTAACATAACAAATAGGTATTATTGATGTCATTTAAAGAATTAAGAAACTGAAGTGAAGTTTGATTGGACATATTGTTAAAAGAGATGACAATAAATGGACTGGCAAAATATTAAACTAGATTCCAAGATATTGTAAAAGACCTAGAGACTGTATGCAAGATGGATGGGTGAAATAAGGAAGTGTTCTGAAGTGATCTGGAGAAGAGAGGCTAGAGATCGGAGAAGATTGAGTGAACTTGGAAAGACCTTCATCCTACAATGGATCAATAATAGTTGAAAATGATTATGATGCAAGTGTGAAAAACAAAAATTGGCATATGGGATATATGTGCACACGTGCATATATTATATCAAAATTTAAATAATAGGACAAATAAATTTTATAGTTTTTTGTATATATATAGAAAGCTATGCGTATATATAATGAATACTTTGACAATTATAGCTCTGATCAAGACCATTAGATAGTTGAAACTGTAAGAAAAAATAGTCAAAATACATTATTAATTTAAAAATGCAAGCTTAGATATATATTCCTGCCAAACTAGAGATTATTTTGTGATATATTGTTTAAAAATACTGTTTTAAATTAAAGGCCTAATGCTGAACAATCCTGTGAAGAATTTTATAACAGTTGATTTAATTTCAACAACAGTAATTGGCTTTTATTTGATGTGTGCTTTGAATTTACTGAGTTAGAAGACAAACAGGTGCACTTAAAAATATATAGAAAGAAGAAGGAAGATTAGTATTAGTTTCATTCAATTGAAAGTGGTATTTAATAGAGAAAATTGGTATACTTTATTGGAAATTTTGGAAATGTATGGATTAGATCATAACTATTAGGGAACTTGTGTAATATTAAGAAGATATGTGTATGATTTTATATCTTCTTGTAAACAATTTATGTGTACATGTATGCAGCTAAAATATAATTAGCCATTAAATAGCACACTGTAGGACATAAGCCTCTTTAATAACCAGTTATAGATACATGAAGAAGAAGGCATTCCAATGCTTGCCAATTACTGGTTCTAGGAGTTTGATTATGTTATTTGTGTTTTATTATCTAACTAAGAATAGTTAAATACCATTTTATTGATCAATATTGGATGGTCAGTATGGTTTGTTATGAGCAGGCTACCTGAAAAAGTTTTCAGGTTTTTGAATCTGGGCCATTGGGGCTGGTAGATGTATTCTTATTACATCTCCTGTTCTGTTAAACTTATATATGGAGAGATGTAAAATGATATTTATATTTTTGGCATGATAATTATTTGTCTAACTTGCTATATAAATTTAATAAGAATGGAATTAGTATTAGGTTGGGATGGTTTGAGTGTAATAATTGTAGTGATAATAGTGTTTGCATATGCAGATAGTCTCTTACTTTTATAATCCTGACTTATGTAAATATAGACTTATTATATAAACTGTTCCTCGCACACTCTGGGGATATCTCTTGTGATATATTGTAGTGATTCTTTTAATACTTTTTAAAAAAAATAATATCATATTTAATGCTATCATTAATGTGAATTAGAATTTATATACAAATTTAATCTAAACAAGAAGTTAAGCATGTATTCAGATTATTAATTCATTAATGGAAATATTGATCAATATAAGAGAATGAGAATTATTATGGTTAATCAAACTTTCATTATGTGTTTGAGATTATTTGCAGCCCATTTAAGTTCAAATTAATGAGATATATATGGAACAAATAGTTGGATAATTAGGGAAAAGGAAGAAGGAAGATTGTATTTGGTTTAGAGGAGAATGGAAAAGGTAAATAGACAGGATATAGTTAGTAATGCTGAAATATTGAGACGAAACTATTAACAAAATTATGAAGTGGAAATGGAATTGGATTTGACTTATTCTTAGGGATATAAAGAATTATGATGAATATGTTCATTCTGGAGAAAATATAGTCTTGGATGATAGTAATTGATTCTGTTTGAAGAATAGAGCAAAAGAATTGATTTCCATCTATCTTTTATCAGATATATTAGTGACAGTCATTATAATTAATTATTAATAATGCTAATCTTACAAAATAATGGCTAGCTTTTATGAAATGGTTAATATTGGCAAAGTTTTATGTCATTGTTTGAAAAAGTGATCTTTTAAAATCCATGTATAAATCTATTTTTGACATTATTAAAAATCTGTCAGTATTAAATTTTTAGTTGCATTGATAACAGTCATTTATTCTACTTCAGAGCCATTCATTATAAGCTTGACAGTGATAATTCTACATCCAAAACTTTAGTTTCTGGGATTTAGATATAGTACTACTATATGGTGTCCATTTATTGGTCAAACCTTTAATAAATGGGTTTGGAATAGACTAAAAATATGAATTATGACTTCTAATATAGATATTAGAAGTAAATAAATAAAATTATATGAAGTTTTATTTGCTATAAATTATTATTGTAAATAATTTATAATTAATAGTGATAGATCTTTTAGCAATGTTAACAAATGCAACATTTTAATTTTTTTTTTTTATAAAAAAAATTAAAATATATTTAATCTTATACAATATATTATGTTGTGTGACTGATATTTTCAAGTATTAATAATTGCTTAAAATTTAATTTAATTTTTAATACATTTTTTCAAGAAGATATTACTTAAATTTTTTTAAATGAATATAATGTAAAAAAGAAATAGAAAAAGTATATAATTGTTGAAATAGACAAAAACTACAATGCAACCAATGTAATTAAAAAAAAAGAATATTACACAGAAGAATTTTAATATATTTTTTTTAAATTTCTTTTAAACAAACAAATGCATTTAATATTGCTAATAGTGCAGAAAGATTCACCAACTTATATTATATAGAATATAAAATTGCATATTTTTTAAATATATTTTTAAAATATTTAAATAAAATTATTATAAAAAAGCATCTTAATCAATATGTATATATCTTGTGTTCCAATTAAAAAATTAATGCATTTTTTAAACTTTAGTTTTGTTACAGCATGGGGCAGATCCAAGTGTACGAAATACTGATGGGAAGTCTGCTCTTGAATTGGCTGAGCCATCAGCTAAAAGTGTTTTAACAGGTATTGTATGATTAACCTTTTTAACATTAAAATAGGTAAATATTTATATAATATCAAAAATTGATAGACAATATACATGTATTTAAATATTACATATTCAGCATGTATTCTTTCCACCCCTCTTTTGTGTATTTAAATGGACATATTAAGGTCCTATATGTGAAGGGTCAGAGTGACTTAAAGTCAATATGGGTATGACAACAATATTGGCATCGACAATGGCTTTGAGCATTCCGTCATCAGATTTTCAAGATGGCTGAAGAGTTGGAAGGTGGAGAAGATTGTAGCCTGTCCATTAAAGTATGAATATTTGCTATCTTAATATAAACTGAGCACTGATTATATGTATGTATGGGAAATAATGATCTGAACCAACTAATGAACATTGGATTAGCACGAAATACATATATTGGAGATCATTTACTTTTTTTACATGTATGTGGACATGTTTATTGGTTGTATAAGACAATTTGGATAGCTGTAAGGAGCTTGGAAGTCTGAATTCAAATCCCTTCTAAATTTAAATCTTTTGTAACAAAACTATATTACCATGATATTAAAATGTTTTAGAAAATTTAAATAATTAAAAATAAAATTTTGTTGCTAACTATAAACAGTAATTATACATATTACATATTAATAAAAACAATCTGTATTATTAAAGAGTAAATAATAATTTACTTATATATTTGGCTAATAAATTAATTATTCTGTGGATATTAAAATGGAACTTTCTGTTTTATCAATCATAAAAACAGATTAGGAAAAAAAGACAGTTATTTTTGTATTGGAAATGATGAAGCTAAATAAATATTTTAAGAATGTTGATGGTCTGGATTGGATTAAAAATATTTATTTCATCCACGACAGTAAATTGACTGTTGTTTCTAGTGCAGTTTCATAATTGTAATATTCTTTGTACTTTCTTAAATGTAATAGTTTTCTATAGATAATCATATTAATTCTTTGAAGCCTATATCTTCTGTAGAGTTATTTTCCATTCACTTTATCAATTTTATTTTTAAATCTATCTCTTTCAAAAAGTTGATTATATATGAATTTGTATATTGTAACGGTCAGAAAACGTGTGACTCGTAAACATAGTGCAGAATTTGACCACCATACAGAACAGCAGCACCATCGAGTAGCGAAGCCACCCGTGGTACTGAGTTCGAACATAGTTTATCGGTTCCACAATACAATCCACGAAACAACGCATCTGATGCGACATTAGTAAATATTTCCTTAGGCACGGTGGTCAGGGATATGCAAGAGACTCATGATTTTATTCTCGAGTTAGCCAATAATCAAACTAATATTAATTAAACATTCATATTTACATAATCGAGGAAATATTATATAGAATGGGTATCGAATAAATGAAACGTAAATGCAGACATATAGTTTAAAATTATTTATTAACACATTTTAAGAAGACAATCATTTACTAATAATATTTTGTGGATTTAAAGCTTCAGTAGCGGGATTTGCGACATGATTATATTTTAAAGAATACATTTATTTATTTAGACATTATTTTATATTGAGGATTTCAGTAGCGGTATTTCCGATACTGAAATGTTTACAAAAGGAATTCACTTATTTGAAGGCGTAATCTAGCTACCTAAAATTCTCGAGTAAGTATTTCTAATGCATGCCTGGAGGGATTTATACCTTTGCAATGCAAGAGTCTAAAGTATGGGTTATAAGAGTAATGGCAGACATATATTTATTTAATTAAAATATTTATTTATAACTAAGGGCAAACATTTATTTGAGAGTGATTTATGAAGATAATGCAGAGGCGGAGTGATATATAGAATAATAAAATTAAGTAAAGGAACACGTGGTACGCTTTAGAAAGGTGATATGGAATGGCAGTATATTGAAACTGCAATGCCGCGAATGGGTTTATAAGAGTGTCGGGCTGGTCTCTGCCTCGGCCCGACGAAGTAAGGTGTCACATAAGCATAACCAGGGACAAGCGGTCCATGTCGCAGTTTTGCCGGCTGGCTGCATGACGTGGTCAAGTCCTACGGGAGCACCCATTATGCCCGCTTGTGTAGGACGACTGGGGTTAATTTCAACCCTGAAGAATCCGGAAATTTCACGGCGGAATGGGTCATCGCGTCTCTACAACGTAACACATGTATACTGTATAAACGATTATGATGAGGTTTAAATAGATTTCTGACTCGGCCCTACATTACCAACATTTACTCAAGAACTCTGGCGACTCTCAAAGAAATGTGATTTTTTAGAATTATTCATTAGATTTAATAAATACAAAACATATATAAACTGGGAGTTATTACAACTAATATGCCAGCCATTTGCGAAGTAGTAGACCCTGCATTACAATAAATGATGCACTGAATGCGTGTCGATTTATATGAAAGTGAAGTTATTAAGGAAATAAGAATGTCAGGCTGGTCTCTGCCTCGGCCCGACGAAGTACATATTAATGAAAATGTGACACGCATTCACTGTTTCAAACGATCATAGATTTAAACTTTGAAAATTGAGATAATTATGAGCATGCAATAATTAAATAATAAATATAGATAAAATGTAGATTTTAAAAATACGCACCCAAGATAGAATGAGGTAAGCTAGATTAGTAGAGAAATTTACACATTAAGTTAATTATTCAGTTTTAGTTATACATATGGTAGTTTTACATTTTATAATTTAGATAAGTAGTATGAAGAAGAGCTATAGCATATTATTAGAGTACTCTAGAGTTTGAACACAGACAGGTACCTGTTTTATAAGAAGTTTTCTGATTCCATTAGTTTAGCAGCAAAAGTTCACGAGTGGCAAGTCTTTCTTGTATTTAGATATTTCATTTAATTTCATGGCAGCAGCAGCTTTCTCATTCATTTCAGGCAGCAGATCTTCATGGTGAATTTATGATGGGCAATGGAAAGTTCGGCATCCGATAGGCCATCTCCCGATGGAGAATAATCTAGGTGCTTTACTCGGTCATACCTTGGCAGGAACAAATTATTTTTATTATTTTTGGAGACTCTCAGTGATCGAGAGCAAAGCTAAAGTTTAAGTGAATGTCTCCAGCAAGTCTAAGATGGCCTCTTTTTTTATCTTGATCTTTCACATTTTTGTTAAGATATTTTTAGGTTCTACTTAATCTGCCCTGAGGATAATCAATGCATTTTGTTGGTTTTTAATTAAAGAAAGCTGCCGTTCTATTGTTTACATTTTACATTTACTAATTATACTTTGGGGAATTTTTCTTTAATTAATCTATTATCTATCACTGACCGATGCTTTTAAATTTCAAAGACAAAAAGGGAACATAAGATTATTTTAACTTTTAATTAAATATTACATCAGATTTTTTTAGAATTATTATTAAACGAAATTTAAACAAAGCAATAAATACGAACTTTATAATGCAAAATAAATGATTAAAATTATACAAAATTATATAACTAAAAGAAATCTAAATTATATTATTTTATCCCTATTTATTGCGTTTAATTTGAGATCGAAATGTGTGCATGTTTATGCTGAATTCTACATATATTTATACATTTTAATATTGCTACACACACAATTCGATACCAAAAAGTTTAAATTTGGGCGGGATAGACCGGTCAGTGAGAGACGACAGAAAAAGGTGAAACTTAAGATTCGAATACGAATCTTACTGTTTCAATATATATATTGCATACAAAATAAATATCTTTAAGTATAAGGATTTATAAAACAGATATTTAAATTTCTGTGTTTAGAGTTTTTCTGAAATACTTTGTCTACACAGTAATTAATATCATTAATTAATTACATTCAAGAATACAAATCCATTTCAGTTGTTTTCTGATAAATATTTATTAGATATAAATGTTTTTGTTTTTTTAAAAAAAGCATATATTTTATTTTATTTATATAAAATGCATGATATTAAAAATATTCTAGGTGAATATAAAAAAGATGAATTACTTGAAGCAGCTCGAAGTGGTAATGAAGAAAAAATGATGGCATTACTGACACCTCTAAATGTTAATTGTCATGCCAGTGATGGGAGAAAGGTAATTGATATAAAATATTACGTTTAGTAGTTCACAATTTAATCACATGCTTTTTGTTTTATAATAAAATAATTTTATTCTGTTTTTTTATATATATATTTATTTATATTATAATAACTATTTTCTATTTGAACTGAATATAATATTTACTGCTTCGCTTTAAGTTTATACTTTTTAGCCACCAAATATTTACATATTAAGTGTTGTAAACCTTGTAATTCTTATTTAAATCATTTTAGATGCCTCGAATGTTATATCAATTACTATTTTAATTGATGAAATATGCCAAGGCTATTTATTTCAATTTATGTTGGTTTATTGGAATTGAACTTTGAAGATATGAAGACTAATATTTTTTTAAATATATTTCAAATAAATAAATATACACCCTATCAAAATTATATTTATGTTTTTAAACAAAATAGACAATATAGGTTGATAAATGCTAAATTCAATATTTTGTAAAGCATTACAATGAAAGTATACGTACCATATAAGGTACTATGATAAATTAAAATGATTTTTTTTTTTTTTGTTTGTTTTGTTTCCATTAAAAGTTATATACTACAAAAATGATATTAATAAAATTAATATTTTAACTGTGTATATACCACTTTTAATTTTTATATTTGTAAATAGAGGTAATTTATTATAAAACAAGTTTATATATTAAATATTTATTTTTATTATTGTATTATTTTAGTCAACACCATTACATTTAGCTGCAGGTTATAATAGGACCAGGATAGTTCAGTTGTTGCTTCAGAATGGAGCTGATGTTCATGCCAAAGATAAAGGGTAATTCATTTACATATTTGTCAACATATTTTTTTTACTTCCTAGGTTTGTTTTGGAAATGAAATTTTCAATATAGAATGTATATATATATTTTAGACATGAAAAGTTAATGTATTTATTATGAATGCTGTAATAAAAACATATGCATATTAGTTAAGAAATCGTAAATTACTTCTTAATTATAAAAAAAAAATCATATCAGAAAAATTACATAATTTAATTAGAAACTGTTAGCATTTTTTTTTTTTTGCTGTTGTTGTTGTTGTTGTTGTTGTTGCTGCTGCTGCTGCTGCTTTGGGGAGCTTATTTAGTTTTGTCTGCATGTCACTTTGAATGTTAGTTGTATGATAGTTTCTTTGCAGCATTCACAGCATTGATGTTTGTTTTAACAATGACCATGTTGCTGCATATAAGTGGGGTTGGTTATTATTTTATCTCTATTTCGAATGTGTAGCAGTTTGTTGCTAAATGTAGCTGGGTGTTGTCTGGTGTTATTGCCAATTAAGAAAGTACATCGGGTGCACCAGTACGCATATAGAACAAATGTGGCTGCCCTAATGCTAGGTTTTAATCTTCCCTGAAAACAGCTATTATGTGATTAATGATTGTACCTGGTTTTCTGTAGGTGTTACACATCATCTGTCGTGTTTGGTTAAGTGCTACACATTGATAAATAAAGTGGTCCAGTGTCTCTTCTGCTTGATGGCAGAGTCCACAGAAGGGGTCAATAGATATATACATTCTTTTATGATAAAGAAAGTGGGTTGTTGGAAAGGCAATGATATTGATTTTCATGATAAAATCAAAGTATTTGGGCTCTAGAGCCCATTTTTTATATTCCTTGAGTAGTCTCTTGTTGTTAATTCCTAGCATAGGTTGTATAACATTAGTATCTGCTTCTCTGTTTATTAAACCATAAATATCCCAGTATGACTACTTATGCAAATACTGTTCTGGAATCTTGTCTGTGGTTTTGCATTGGCATATAATGTTGATGAAAAAGTAACCTTTTGGAGGTGGTCTATCTGTTGGAGTAACTTCTAGCAAGTGGTTAATTTTGGGGTATTTGGCAAGTATTGTGATTATTGAGTTCCTTAACTTCTGTATATGAAAAACATTGATGTTGTGCAAGCCAAGTCCATTTTTTATTACAGGTTGGCTAAGTTTTTTTTGTGGAAATTGCTACTGTTCTTCTGGCCCAAAGTAGTTTATTATATATGGTTTTAATTTTTGAAATGAACCCCTTTGAGAATGAAATAACCGGTACATAGTAAGTTATTTTGGTTGTGATAAGCTTGTTAATTAACTGTACTTTGGAATATAGTGAAAGATATGCCTTGGACAAGAAGTTTATAATTTTTGTGGCTTCTTCTTTAAGTTTATTTTGGATATGGCATCTCATTCCTGTAATTCCGATATGAAATGGGAACCCAAGAAAAGAGTTTGGTTTTGATTTGTAAATTGATGTACATGGTTTACCAGTGTATAGAGACCAGGCTGTGGTTTTTGCTGGATTAAATGTTAATTCATATTTTTGTGAATATTCTTGTAATATCTTTTGGAGGTGCGGTATTTGTTTTTTTGATGTTAGGAATATGGTAACATCATCCATATAGGCGATGCATGTAGTGCGCTGGGTTGTGTCTGGTATCTCGATCCCAGTAAATGCATTTTGTATGCTTTTAATAAGGGGATTGATGTAAAATATAAACAATAGTGAACTAAGAGGGGATCCTTGGGATATAGATTTGGTGGGTGTGAAAGATGGTGAGTTTCTTCCATTTAAAGTTATATGGATCTCTCTGTTCAGAAGCAGGTTAGCAATTATATATAGATGTGTTCTAGGAATTTCTGTGTCTTTTAGCATTTTTAGAAGTGTGTATATATTGACTGAGTCAAATGCAGCTTCTATGTCAAGCTGCACAACAACGGGTCCGTATTTTTTCCGCTGTTTTACTGTTGCTAGAATTGCTTTGAAGAATAAAGCTGCTTCTGTTGTTGAAGAGTTTTTCTTTGCATATTGTGCTTCGGAGATAAGTGGCATTATATACGGTTCAATTTCATCTTTAATAATTTTCTCCATAATTTTGATTGGCAAAGGTCCCATAGATATTGGTCTGAGGTCTGTAATAGGTGGAATAATTGCTTTCTTTTTATTATAGGGTACTATGGCTATTGGATAGACACCCTCCATGGGTTGAATTTGTTGCGCTAGATGGTTTGCTAACTGACACAAATATTCTGTTGTGAATTTACTTAGATGCTTTAATACAAACAATGGAACTCCAGGACCTCCTGGATGGCAAGCGTTTCGAATAGTATTTAGTTTTGTTGTGAATAGATCTTTTGTGAATGGGGTTTTTGTCTCTGGTGGGCCAAACAGATTATGTGGTATTTTATATGGTTGTCTTTCTTGTAATTTCTCTTTAAAATATTCAAAAATTGGCATAATCATATTGTGTCCTGCATATGTTCCACTATTTGTATATAGTACCATTGGCACTTTTACATCTGGTTGGTTTCCCAGCGCCCATCTTATATAATCTCTTGTCCAAGTGTGTGGCCTGGTTAGGCATACCTTGCTTTTCTTTATTTTCGGATAGCTTTTGAGTTCTTCACATGCTTTATTGTATGCATGTGTACGCTTGAATATATACTGCTGGGTGCAGTGTGATGGGTTAATCATGATTATTCTCTGGTGTAACTGATCTGCCAGAGACAAAAGTCTTGATGGTGGAGGTTGTTTTTTTTGTTATATGGTTGATGTTAAAGGACAACATTCCCATAAATGCTAGATATTTCTGGGCCGGGTTCAAAGTCATATCTTTGATTTTGTTTAGCATTATGTAGGTCTCAGAGAACAGAAATTCAGGGGTTGTTTCTGGAAGTAAAACTCTTATTGTTCTTGTAAGTGGAAAGGGTGATATTTGAATTTGGGCACAGTCAATTGTGACTATTTGCGCTGAGTGATTGGAAAAAGTTGAGGGAGTTAGTTTTATTTCATTAAGGTGGTGAAGCATTGGAGAATAAAAGCACAGATCAATAAGCGATTATTGTGGAAAGAGATGGCATCATCTGGCAAAAAACCTTGGCCACTCATTAGTGGTATGTTTATTCTGTGAAGCCAATGTTGGGTAAATTCCTGATATTTTAAATTAAAATCTCCAATTAAGATGGTTGGGTTTGAAGTTATAGCTAACCTTGAATTAATGTTTGCAATTATGGTATCTATTTTTTTATCCTGTAAAGGCATATATACAAAAACCAGATTTATTGTTATGCTTTTTTGGTTGAAGATTGCAATTAATAAGTTCACGTCAGTGTGAATTATTTGTGAATGGACAATTTCTAGCAATTATGAGTCCAGTTCCAGCTGAGGGAGAGGAAGAGTCTCTGGAGCATGCACAGAAACCTTCCATATTTAAATGTTTGGCTGGGTCAGTTTGTGATCCAGCATAAATTTTTGTCTCAAGTATACCAAGCAAGTGTGGTTGTATATACTTGATCCAATGTTTTAACTTATTAATTTTTGAGGTTGAGTTCAAACCCCTGACATTGATTGCCGCAATTTTTATTTTCATTATATGTTTTCTGGTTGAGATTTAAATATTAGGGTTGATCTGGTGTTTCTTCCCATTCATTCTCATATTCCATTTCCAGATCTTCATCTGTTTCCACTGTAGTTGTATTGTTGTGATCAGAAAGGCTAAGGTTGGATTCTGTTTTGATTTTTTTGGGCTCTCTTTGGTGGGCGGCCTGGTCTTCTTTTTTGTTCTGTGTCAGCTTTGGTGATTTGAGGCATATTTGGGGTGATAGCTTCCATAATTTCCATTGTTGTATTATTTTTAATATTGGGTGTTTGGTGTGTTATATATATATATATATTTTCTTGATCACTATTACTGTGTGAGTTTATTTGTTCTTTTATTATCTTTTTTTCATCAGTATCTTTGGTAGGCTGACTTAGATTGTGCGCTATTTTTTCCATTGGAGCCTCTTGAGGTTGTTGACTTTCTGTTTTTTTATCAGTGGGGGTTTGAATTCTATTGGTTGATTTTGTTGATAAATCCAGAATTTCAGGTGCTGGCAATGTGTGTGCAGTTTTTTTATTATTCAATTGCTGTTGATCTGTGATTTTATTATTAATTTTTTCTTGTTTATTAGTTGTTTTCGTTAACTGTTTTGTACTGTTTGATTTCGGTTGGAGAGCTTCTGTTGGTTGATCTTCAGAGCTCGGTTGGTTTTTCTGGTTGATTTTGGTGTTGCAATCGATTGCTAAGTGTCCGGTTTCACTGCACGCAAAACATCTCGGCCTTAATCCTTTTATGTGAATAGTCAGTATTGCATTCTGGTCAATTATTTGTGTTGGAATATCCTCCGGGTTTACATTGTCATTCAGCTTTATTTTGAAATGAAAGTTGTTGCTGAAAACTGGTATGGGGGTGTTGGATAAGTAGATTTGTTTTATATAAATAGCTTTGCCAAATGACTATTAATTTTTGAAAATCCTGAATGGTATATCCGAAGTAAGTGTTTTTAATTATTCCTTTACAATAGTTTTGCAAGCTTTGATCGACTATTATTAGCACGTAGCTTCCCAAAGTTTTTACTTTAGTTTGAAATCTTGCACGCTGATGTTCATCGAAAAACTGAATTGCAACGTATCGCGAGTTTGGATGCTCTCCAATACTAGAGACTGTATCCCACAATGCTGTTGCTGTCAGCTCCTTGTAAAGAAGCTCTCTGGGGAATTTATAGAGTGTTAAATTCCTATCAGTGACAGCTAACACTAATGATCTCGGTGAAAAAAATTTTTGGAAAGTTGCGAATAATTTTTTTGGGATGGTGCTGTTGAAATTAACATTTATTTCTTGCAGTTCATCTTGATTCCATATCGTTGGGGAGGGCTCTTCATTATTGTTTTCTATGAGGTTTAAATTATTTATGTCGGTTTGATTTACTTTCCTAAATCTTGCTGTCTGTGTTAATGCTGGACTTTTTTCGATGCTGTGAAGCTGCTGGTTTATTTTTGTTACGTTTGCGTATGTTTTTGCGATAGTCACAGTTTTCATTTTATCGCCGTTTGTTTGAGCGCAATTTACGTCGTTTGCTTCTTGACACGACGCCATGCTTGTTTATGACGTTAGAATTTATTTTTTGTTATGAATGACCGTATTACTTACTTTTTGCTAGAAAACAACTGTTCAGTAATTAGCCATCACTGTCTTTATCTATCACAGATATATATCACAGTTTTTAAGTGTGAAAACGATTAGAATATGGGAAAAAAAAGATTATTAATAAGACCTTCGATGTTGTTGTTGTTGTTGTTGTTATTGTTATTGTTGTTGTTGTTATTATTATTAATAATAATAATAATAATAATAATAATAATAATAATAATAATAAACCTGTTATTAAATAATTTGCACTAAATTATAAATATATGAATACTTACATACATAAGAGTTAGTATAAAATAACTTGAATATCTGTCATATTATAGCATTTGATTTTTGACATTGTGAAACTCAGAAGTAGAAATATATACTAACATAAATGAGAGATTCATCATTTGTTGCATTGTATTCTTTGAAACATCTTATATTGTTTTAGTTTATCTGATTATTTGAAAAATTAAATTTCAAAAGTGAGTTATTTCATTTTTCAAAATTTACATTTTCAAGCATGATGATTAAATTCACACAAAAATAAATAAATCGAAACCCAGGAATGATAATGTCATAAATAGTCATTGTTTACTGAGAGAGATAAATAGCTATACTTAAGAAGATTGAAACCAAAAAATGCAAAAATATTGCTGATGTTAATATATATCTGGTCAGTTTCTGTGTCTACCAAAACAAACTGTTGTGAACTTTACAAATTAGAACATTTATGTAAAAATATTTGCATTTCATTGCCATTGGGTATTTTATGTGAATGCCATTATATGGAGTCATATTCTATTGTTATTTCTGTGCTATATAATGTCAAAAATATAATGCTAGTATAAAAAACTTACCTGTTATTTTATTCATCATTTGCATATTGTTTTAATCTTGTTTTTTTTTTTCTTTTTGAAAGTAAATAATTCAGTTGTTGGCTATATAAGAATCATTCTATATTACGTAATTAATTATGAAAACTATTTTACTCTAATTCTTATTTTGTTTTTGGTTCAGTCAATATATATTTATGTAACACTATATTGATGGAAATCTTGATACTTTTATTCTCTAAGATTCATTTTGATTTTTTAATTGCTAACTGGAACAGGGCATGAGAAATGTTATTATTGATATTATTTTATATTTAATTCTATACTTGCCATTTTATTTTTACAATTTATGTCTTATCCATATTGTATGTACTACTTTTATTTATTTAAATAATTTTTTCATTTTTTTTTTACCCAGTGGTTTAGTTCCTCTACATAATGCATGTTCTTATGGCCATTTTGAAGTGACAGAAATGCTTATTAAGGTAAGTATTAAATTTTAGTTATGATTTTAGAGACAAATGTTTTGTTATTGCAAATTATGGATTGCATGTTCCAAAATAATTGAATTATATTTTTTTCTTTAAATTGTAAATATCAAATAGAATAGTTTTTAAAAAATTTAAATTGTTTAAGTGATGTTAATATGTCTTAGCTGCCTTGCACTTGCAGGCAGTTGCCCGGGTTGTGAGTTAGTGTCCCGGCCGATGCTATGACACTTAAAAAAAAAAACTTGTTAATAATTAAGTGATGTGATGCTTTTGTTCATTTTTTGTTTAATTTAAAGCAATAATTATAAAGTAAAATTATTTATGTGAATATAGATGGTTCATTATTTCTTTACATGAGTAGTCTTTACACTACATTTTATTTAACTAGATTTTTAAGTAAATCAAAAAATTATAAATATTTATTGTAGGATAAGGATTTTTATATGGCTGTACAAAAGTAAACAGTTGAAAGATGAAAGTGCTGTGATAAATTTGGTTATAATATTAGAAAAGAGAGAACTTACTGATTTATGGAGTTTTTCAGAAAAAGAAAACTGTATAATATAAATCATTTCTATAAGAAAAATGCTAAATGGATATGGAAGCATCCAAATGAAAATAAAGAAAAATTGGATTATATTTTAACTAACTTAAATTATTTCAAGATTGAAATGTTATTAATAGATTCAATGCAGAAAGTGATTATCAATTAATGAGATGTAAGATACATGTAAAATTAGCCAAACAAAATTATTAAAAAATACAGTATTCATTGTTGATATTCCTAACTTAGAGAAACATTACAACGAATAACGAATTTAATTTAGAATTTACATGTTGTTTAAAATATTAACAGATTTTGAAGATGGTTCATATTTGAATGAAATAAATCTTACAAATTTTAATAAAGATATCTAGTACAGAGAAGCTACTATTTATCAATAAATTTTCTGCTGAGACAAGCCAATGTATGAAGAAAAGAAGGAATATGAAAATGTATAAAAAGTGATCTATTAAGAAGAATTGAATATTTAGAGTTTTAAAAATGGGATGAAAAAGACTTAATAACAATATAAAAAATTATAATTATGGATTAGCAAGGAAAATAGAAAACTTATTTCTGCCATAGAGAAAAAATATTGAACTAGTACTAAAAAGAGAGATAATTATCATTAGGTGTGTGGAAGAGTTCTATAAAGAATTATATAACAATGAAGAGAAAGAAAATAAAGAATCCCATACAATTACTACTTTTGAATGGCTCGAAATTTTAAATGAAAAGGTAAAATGTATAATTAAGCTAATGATGGAATTATAATTGATATCTTAAAAGAAGTCTGTGAAGAAATACAAAAATTGTTGGCAAATTAGGTAATAAATTTCTAAGTAATGAAAAATGTACCAGATGTTTGGAAGAATGCAGTAGTAATTATTAATATTTATAAAAAATAATAAGATATTAGAAATTACAGAACTATCAGTTTTTATCAGTTCTATACAAAATTTTTACAAAGATAATTACAACTTGTCTACAGCAAACTGGATTTTTACCAACCAATTGCATCCATGTATTGAGATGAAGATATAGAAAAGAGAAATGAATATGAATTGCCATTATACTTTGGATGTGTAGATTATGACAAGCTATTTGATTATATAAACATTTCTATAGTGATTAAAGTATTGGATCACCATGATATAGATCCATGATGTTGTCATATTCTGAAGAATATTTATCAAAATGTTACAAACATGATTAGATTACATAGTCTTATTAAAAAGATTAACACTGAGAAGCATATACTATAGGGCCATTTCATATCTCTAAAATGTTTTACAGAAATTTTACAAGAAGTATTTTGTGGATTAAAATAGAAAGCTAAGAGAGTAAAAGTAAATGGAGATTATTCAAGTCATCTAGATTTTGAAGATGATTTGATTATTTTTGCAAATATTGCTTCAGAACTTCAGAAAATGTTTTATGAGGTATCCAATAAAAATAAGAAAGTAGAACTAAAAGTAAATACTAAATAAAAATTAAAATAATGGTGAATGAATTTTCTCAAAGGGAAAAAATAAAAATTAATAATCTTGAATTAAAAGAAGTTATCAAATACAATACCTTGGTCAGATTATTAATACAGATGGAAACATAATGGATGAAATTAATTATAGAATTAAACTTGGATGGAGTACTTTTGGCAGAAATAACTTAATATTAAAAGGTAATATGTCTTGGTGTTAGAAAAACTAAGGTTTCTAATGAATATGTTTTATCAGTTTTTCGTTATGGCTCTGATACTTGGACGATTAACAGTTGGGAAATACAAAGACTTCTGATTACTCAACGATGTATGTAGACATGTATACAGAGAGTGTACCAATAGCTCAAACAAGCTCTTAATTAATAAGTGCGATATGAGAAAATATTTAAAATCTCTATCCAGAACTCTCTCATCTCCAGACCAACTGGTTTCGAGCTTATGGCTCACATCAGTGGAGAGCTAGAATATTCGGACATTAGATCTAAAATATAAGCTCAAAACCCAGTACTTATTTCAAATGTATATTTAAGTTGAAACTCTGAAATTTTTGGACATGAAAATGTCTTTAAATCCAGCTATCTAACTTAAATAGCTATATGGGACTGAACTAAATTCAGATCTATATTTTAATAGCCTCAGCATAGCCAAAGCCTTAAAGGGTAAAATTATAATAATTAATAAAGCAAGTCATATATAACGTGACATTACTTTTATAAGCTTGTAGTTATAAAAATGCAATACAGAGAGTGTACCAATAGCTCAAACAAGTTCTCAATTAATAAGTGCAGTATGAGAAAATATTTAAAATCTCTATCCAGAAACTCATCTCAGCACCAATTGGTTTCGAGCTTATGGCTCATGTCAGTGGAGAGCTAGAATATTTGGACACTAGATCTAAAATATAAACTCAAAACCCAGCACTTATTTCAAACGTATATTTAAGTTGAAACTCTGAAATTTTCGGACATGAAAATGACTTTAAATCCAGCTATCTAACTTAAATAGCTATATGGGACTGAACTAAATTTCAGATCTACCATATTTTAATAACCTCAGCATATCCAAAGCCTTAACGGTAAAATTTTAATAATTAATGAAGCAAGTCATATATAACGTGACATTACTTTTATAAGCTTGTAGTTACAAAAATGCTATTTAAGTTAGATAGCTGGATTTAAAGACATTTTCATGTCCAAAAAGTTCAGAGTTTCAACTTAAATATACGTTTGAAATAAGTGCTGGGTTTTGAGTTTATATTTTAGATCTAGGGTCCGAATATTCTAGCTCTCCACTGATGTGAGCCATAAGCTCGAAACCAGTTGATCTGGAGATGAGAGTGTTCTTGATAGAGATTTTAAATATTTTCTCATACCGCACTTATTAATTAAGAGCTTGTTTGAGCTATTGGTACACTCTGTATTGCATTTTTGTAACTACAAGCTTGCTTATAAAAGTAATGTCACATTATATATGACTGCTTTATTAATTATTGTAGATATATATGTTAGGAATAACAAAAAGAGATCAAAAATAAAATACATAGGTGAGAGAACAAACAGATATTATTGATATCATCGAAATAGTTAAGAGATTGAAATATAGTTGAAATGAACATATTGCTAGAGGAGATGATAATAGGGACAATTGAAATCTTAACCTTTTAACCGCTAATTATATTATTGGTTGTATGAGGTAAAAATCAAATCTTTTAATTGGCCAACTCACAAACTGAAGACAAAGCCTATTGTTAAAACATATTCGCCTATAATATTAAATTCAACTCAGATACGTTTATAAAAAGTATATTACTAATTTTTCAGGTTATGAAGAGAACGAAAGTTCTTTCAAAAATAAATTGCTATTTATTTATTCTAAAATATTCAATTTCGGCAACATAAAAGCTATAATATAAACAAAAAGATCGACTTTTACGTTATAGAAAAGTAAATATTTCTTTTAAATATTTCTTTAATATTTTTACTAAAATCTTCAATATTTTTCGAAAATAATTTTGTTTTTTTATTATTCTCTCTGAAAATAATTTGTAATTTCCATAAATATAATTTTATAATAATTTATATCATGTTCGAAATGAAAATCTCAGCGTTTTTCTTTATTTTCTTTGATCAGGCAGTTTCTTTGTTCTTTCCAGCCAATCAGAATGTCTTTTTCGGCTGAGAGCATGCTAAGAACCAATAACAACTCATGTTCTTTTTTTGTTTAGGTTTAAATGCGTTTTTTTTTATTTTTTACTTGTAAAATAAATCGGAAGAGGGCACCATGTTACAAAACTTTTAAAAACCTATTCAAAACCTATCAAACGAATTTTTTAGCATAAGAACTGGCAGAGTTAGAGTGACGTCAGATGTCTACGAGGAGCCTCGTAAGAGACGGATGAAGAATTAAACTGGATCCCAAGAGATTGTAAAAGACAGAGAAAGTGATTGTGGTTAAGATGGATAGATGAAATAAGGATGTTTTTTGGTATGATGTTGAGAAGAGAGGCTAGAGATCAGAACATCTGGATCAAACATGGAGAGACCTTTATCTGCATTAGATTGATAATATTTGAAAATAATGATGATGATGAATATTAAAAGTGTCTCTTTTTTTTATGATGTTTTTATTTATAGATTGTTTTTATATTGAAGACACTTTTGTAAAGTATATGTTAATTGAATATCACATTTTTATTAATGTTTAAAATAGTGGATGCTCTATAATTTACAATTTTATAGTTAATAAAATTTATTCTGGTATAAATAAATGAAAGAAAAAATTTTTTTTTAATTTGTCAGTTTTGATCTATATAATAAAGATGTAAAATTTATTCTGTTGCTAATAAATGAAAGATATTTTCCCATTCATTCTTTTTCATATCTTTTAGGTGAATTATTTTTATTATTCAAATTGGATTAGTGTAATAATGTGATTAATTTTCTGCTAATGAGTGAAAGAATATTTTCTCCCTTTTTTTCATATTTACAACATATATTTCTAACATTAGATCAGAAATTATATAGGCAAATACAATATTCAGTAAGAAAACTCATAATTATTGAAACTTGGAATCATTACAATGTAATTGACATTTAAGCTAAAAGGTTTATGAACTTTGTTATGAAATTTTTGAAAGGTTGATGTAACAGTAAATGCTTAATTCCAAGTGAAAGTTAACAACAATCCACATGTTATAGTTTTTCTATAATTTAAATTGGTTGAAGTCTTTGATATCCGTAATACATCCAATTTTATTGTAAGTGCTTTCCAGCAATCATAATGTTAGTGAAATAATTTCAAAATCTGTTCTGAGATGCAATTTTTAACACCACACTGATATGGGACCCCATGTTTAAGACTGTGCAATAATTATTAGTCATTGATTTATATTCTTTTAAAGATATTTGTTTTAAATTTAACATTGTGTGGCATTGAAATAGATTGATAGTACAAATTATTTATAATATAAAAGTAATAAATTAATACAATGTACGAATCTGTTATATGTTCATGAATTTATGATTTATAATTTTATTTTATACATAAATCAATAATATTAGCAAAACTATTTTTAGTTAGTTATGATGTTTTTTATATATAAAATATAATGGGTGTAAAATAGAATTACAGCTTTACTCTGTGATAGCATAAAGAACATTTTAATTGATATGTTGCTATAGTTTTCATATAAGGTTAAATGCAATTATTTGGTAGGTAGCCTTAATGTGTAGTTTATTTAAATATATGTGCATATACAGTACTATTTTTATTATTGTCAAGAATTTTTGTAAACTATGTAAATATATATTTGCCTTATCATAAGTATAATTTATGTTGTCTTAGTAAAAATAATTTTTAAACAAAATATAGTAATAAGTAAAATTTAAAATGTCTTTATACATGTACACACAGACATACACACACATATATATTTATACTATTTTATTAGCATGGTGCAAATGTGAATGCTACGGATTTATGGCAATTTAGCCCTTTACATGAAGCTGCATCTAAATCTCGCATAGAGGTTTGTTCCTTACTTCTAAGTCAGGGTGCTGATCCAACTCTTCACAACTGTCATACTAAAAGTGCAATAGATGTTGCACCAACCAGAGAATTACAAGAAAGGCTTTCATGTAAGTTTTTTTTTTTTTTGGGGGGGGGGGGGGATAGATGCTTATTAAACACTACTCAAATATGTAATAATGTTGTTTTTACTTGTCAACTTAAGAATTGTATGGTTATTATTATTAGTAATTATAAAAATTTAAATTTAGGTGAAATGAAATAAATATTCAAGAATATATAGGTATTTTGAAAATGTGGTCAGATTGCTACTATTTAACTTAAAAATTGTCATCTTCTTACATATTACTTTACTGTTTGTAATGATATGAATTCTTAAAATACTTTGTAGAAATAATTATCTTAAGCAAGGATGATAATTTTGTGGTATTTGCTATTCATATGAAAATATTGTAAATATTAGAAATAAAGGATTTTGTTATTATGTACTTTATGTATAATAATTATGAATACTTTCATTGTGATTTAATTTTAAATAATATATATAAAGTTAAGTTTATTTAACTAAACTATAATAAAAATATTGTTGTTTTAGTGCTGTTAAAGCACACTGAATTTTCAGAGAAAGTTGCTTTATTTTTGTGAAGTATTTCAAAATTTTGGATGCTACAAGAAATATAATAGGAATATTGTACCAATTGATAACATAGTTATCTACTTTTAGAAAAAAACTTAACATGCATTCATTTGGTAATGTAATTAAACAGTGTCAATTAATAATACTGTAAATCATAATTTTCTTTTTTTTTTCTTTTGCATTTTCCTGACAACAAAATCCATATTTATAGTGCTTTTTGATTCTGTAAAAAATATACTGGTTAGTAGTCGCTCATTCATTATACGATTAGAAACGTATTTAATTTTGAAAATATTTTGTTGTAGTCAATAATGATGATATTTTATGACAATTATTACTGTACAGTTTTTTCAGCTGTTTTATTTATATAATGTTGAACAGTGAAAGCATTCATGAAATCATGTATCCATATTTTTTTGAAAAACACTACTATAATTTTAAAACTTCACTTTATATTCCATCAGCATCTGCAGTCTTTCAATTCTTTAAATTACATAAGCTGTCTTAACTTCATTAACTGAATAGCTTTATTCAATTTTAAATAAGTGGATCATGTTTACTATACACCTTCTGAAAGTTAATCTTAATATCACCATATATTTCAGTTATTGCTGTTGCATTTTGATAAATATTCTTCAGAATATGACAATACTCTAGATCTATATCTTAATGATCCAATGCTTTAATCACTATGGAAATACTTATATGATCAAATGCCTTTTCATAATCTACAAATCCAAAGCATAATGGCAATTCATATTCAGTGGTTCTGTATAATTTCTCTCAATATGTCATCCACTGTCTAAAATCATTTTTAAATACAGCCTGTTCTTTTGGTTGATTAAAGTCTAAAGTTTGTTGCAGGTGAGATGTAATTATCTTAGTAAATATTTTGAATAGAACTGACAGAAGACTAGTAGTTCTATAACTTCTAATATCTTTTGTCATCTTTCTTAAATTTCTACATTACTACTGCATTCTTCCAATCATCTGGTATATCTTTATCATTTAGACATTTAATATATAACTTTACCAACAATTTTTCTATTTCTTCACTTACTTTTTTTAAGATATTGATAAGAATTTCATTTGTTGGAGCTTTTATCTTCTTTATAGATTCAGTTATGTGTTTCATTTCTTTCTTTAAAATGGTAGATAATTCAAAAGATTTTGTAATTGTGAAAGATATTTTGTGTTCTTATTCTTTATTACTACATAAATTTTTATAGAACTCATCTCTGTTTTTAGCATTAGTGCCAATCTTTTCTTCTTATTACCGAAATAAGTTTCCTACTTGTATCAAGATATTGTTTTATACTGTTAAGAATTATTCTTTTCTATATATAACCTTTCTTGCTAATTCTCAATTATCTTATATTGTTATTAATTTTTTTTTGGATCATTTTACAAAATTCTAAATATTCAGTTCTCAGTAGATCATTTTTTTATATTTATTTTTTTCTTCATACATTTGTCTTGCCTCCATAAAAAATTTACAGGTAAACTCCTGCTTTTTTTTTTTTTTTACTAGTTATCTTTGTTGCAGTTCTTAATAGTGTGCATTAGTTAACTTTTTTTTTTTGATTGCATTGAAATCTAAACCATCATCAAAATTGGTTAATATTTTTAAATAATTTGCAAATTGTAATTTAAATTTATTGGAATGCTTATGAAGGATAGGAATATCTCCAAAATGTTTTGCAGCAGTTTTAGAAGAAATATTTTGTAGATTAAAATGGGAAGCTAAAAGTAAATGGATATTATTTAAGTCGTATAGATTGTTCAGGTTTTGCAAATAATGTGCTAACTTCTTATTGATTTTATTCAAATCTGAACCATCTTCAAAATCTGTTAATATTTTGAAATAATTTGCAAATTGTAATTTAAATTTACTGAATTGCTTTTAAAGAATAGGAATATCTGCTTTTAAAAAATAGGAATATTTCCATAATGGTTTACAGCAATTTAATCTTATTGTAATGTTTCTCAAAGGTAGGAATATCTTCAAAATGTTTTACAGCAGTTTTACAAGAAATATTTTGTGGATTAAAATGTGAAGCTAAATGCATAAAAGTAAATTAGTAGATTTTTGAGGTTTTGCAAATAATGCTTCAGAGCTTCAGGAAATGTTGCAAGAATTATTAGATGAAAATAAGAAAGTACGACTAAAGATAATTAAAAAGACTAAAGTAATATTTAGTGGAGTTTTTCAGAAGAAGAAAATAAATATTGATCATGATGAATTAAAAGTTAACAAGTACAATTACCGTGGTCAGATTATTAATACAGATGTAAACATAATGAATAATCACAGAATTAATCTTGGATGGAATGCTTTTGGTAGAAATAACTTGGTATTAAAAGGAAATATATGTTTGAAGGTTTTTAATAAATGTGTTTTACCACCTCAGCTTATAGAACTGAGACTTGGACATTTAATAGAAGAGCATACACAAACTTCAGACTTTTCAATGAAGTATGGATAGGTGTATGATAGGAGTAACAAGAAAAGATGGAAAATTAATGGATGAGAGAACAAATAGGTTTCATTGAAAGAATTAAGAAACTGAAATGGTGCTGGGCTATACATATTATTTGAAATGATACTAGATAGACAATTGAAGTCTTAAACTGAAACCCAAGATAATGTAATGGATAAAGAAAGAAATCACATGTGAAATGAATGAAATAAGGAAGTTTGCTGATGTAATGTGGATGTGACAAGCTAGAGGTCAGAGAAACCAGATTAAACTTGGAGACATCTTCATATTTCATTGGATTGATAATGGTTGAAAATGATAACGATTATAAAAAAAAATCATCTGAATTTTTTTGTCATTTAAAAGTGATTAAAATATTCATGCTATCTGTTCAAAACATTATTGTTATCATAAGAAATAGTGTTATCTACTGATTTAGTAGGATTATGATACTGTTTTCAGGCCTATATTTTGTTTTCAGTGTGTCAAAAAATATCTAAATAATCATGATCAGCAAATGATCATATCTTTTTGACAGAGTTAATCCATCAATTGTTCTAAGCCTTTTCATCACTTATTGAAGTTCCTATCTTTAAATTCATATATTGCTTATGAGGTTGCACTTTCATTTTATTATTCTGTCATCAAAGAATTTCTCAGGATTTTTTAAAATTAATTTCCGAATAGTGTAATCATTGTCAGAGAAAAAATCAGCATATTTGTATCACTGTTCTTAATTTCTATAATTCAATAACATGAGAAGCTTAAAAATCCAATTCACAATTTTACTGTTTAATAGTTGTTTACATTTAAAATGAATAGCAATTTTTTCTAAAGAATAAATATTAAATTTTCTTGCAATATGTTTGGAATCATATTTACTTCTTAATGCCACTGTAAATTTTTTTTTTAAGTGTCATAGCATCAGCCGGGATGTGAACCCGCAACCCGGGCAACTGCCTGCAAGTGCAAGGCAGTCGCGCTGATCTCTCGACCACCAATGCAAGATATGCCACTGTAAATTTAACCTTGAAGTACACTAATCTGTGATCTGATTAACCTTATGTGCCTATAAGCACTTATGCATTATTTTTAATTCTAATTTCTAACTATGAAGTGTGATTGTTTTCAATATGTATCCATTTAATTTTTTTAAAGGGATTTTTCAGCTTAACAAAGTATTTGTCATAGTCAATTCATGTTTTAGTAAAAATTCAATAATAGCAAAGCATTCAAGTTAACAGTTCATACACTTACTTTCAATAAATTTGAGCTGAAATTTACTAGCCTTATTAATATATGCATAATATTGATACAATAATAATAAAAGCTTTTTCTTTGAACTTTCTGAATCTAATGATGGAACATAAGCACTGATAAAGTTAGCACGAATACTTATTCCAAATAATTTTTGATATCATCAGCCTTTTTGATTTTTCTGGGAACTTCAAGAATATCAAATTAAATTTCATAACAGTCTGACATCATACAATCTTCTTTCATTTATTTACATTTCCAAAAAAACTTGTACCTACATACCTGATCAATTATATTTCTTTTCTCTTATAGTTTTTTTAGCTATAAGTACTATTCTACTTAAGTTCTTGAATAGTTTATACCAAGCAAAATTTGCTAATTTTTTGTGTAGATATTTAAAACAGAAATTGAAATACATATCTTTATTTTTTATCATTATCTTCTGATATATAAATATTCATTTAAAAAAAAATCAACTCATATGGCACATGACCTAATTTAATAAGCTTGTATTACAAATGTTATATATAGAGCTCGCAAATAAGCTCTTAACAAGCTTTGCAGAATATTCCTAACCCCTGCTTGAATATTCTAGCACCTTACTGAGGAAGCCAGTAGGAGAAACCGGTCTGGGGTTGCGGATGTTCTGCAAAACTTGTTAAGAGCTTATTTGTGAGCTCTATATATAACATAAATATTCATATATATATTGCTTACATTAACTCCCTTCATATACACTTTAATGCAAAATTTTAATATAATTTTTTTATTTTCCTGACAGTTTCGACTGTCCTGCAGTCTTCATCAGAACTACAATATTGAATGATATAAACATATAACTATTATTTCATATACATATAAAAATATACATACATACATACATATGTATATCAAAAATACATACATATATATCCTCAAAACATACTTATATAGAGATACATATACATACGCATATATAAATTCCATATATATACATCCAAACACACATATATTACCTACATATAAAAATACATATATATAAAAAGGCATATCAAATACACAATTTTTAATTTTTATATTATTATATTTTTTTAAAAAAACTATTTTATTTTTAATTTCTTTTAATTTTTTAAAAACTACCCTTTATTACTTTTTTATTAATTTGACTTTATTTTCTACTTCTTATCCTTCTTCTTTTTTTCTATCATTTTACATTATTATGTAATATATTTTATCATCTTTTATTTTAATATTTTAATACCTATAAATTTAACTTTTGCCATTTTATTATTTCTAATTTCATATTTTTATTAATATTTTTCTTTTTTCAACTTAGAGGGTTTTTTATTCTTTTTAATAATTCCCCTATTCATTTTAACTTATCGTTCTTAACTTCTCTACCTTTTAAAATAACTGACTTTTTCAAATTTTTTATCTTCTTTTTATGATGTGATGTGATGCACAGTGACTTCTCCTTAAATGGAATCAAAAATCTCTCAGCAACTATGCCCAGAGAAACCTGTTAGCCCTTTTCCTTCCATTCCCACTCTAAGTTTTCTCATATTCTCCTCCATCCCATTTCCACAACATAATCTTTGTCAACTTTATGGCCTTTACATTTAAATCCCCCTTATCTTTTCCCAAACCCAGCATAAAAACTAATAACCCACTTTAATACAACTCCCTCTATTATCAATTTCTTTAACTTTTAATTCTATTTAAAAATTTAATCTTATAAAGCTTTATATATATATATAATATATTTACAAATTTTTATCTATACCCACATAGTAAACCTTTTATATACTTATTTTATTTATAATAATAATATTTTATTATTAATAATAATTTTATAAACTAATACTATTTTAACTTTTATTTTTTATTCTTTATTCAAACCTCTACTCATACACTTATATATTCCTATTCATACACACACACATATACATATACTTACCTTTTAGTACTAATAATAATCCTATAAAAATAATGTTTCCCCCCCCCCCCCATCTCTTCAAATTTGGTTTTATTTTCTTAATTAATATTGCTACTTTTATTTTTCTATACCTTCTTTTATTAGGATATTCAATCATCTTTTTTTTTTCAAATATATGCCCTGTTTCCATAGTAGGCATATAAATTCGTGACTTTTTGTCATATCTATGTTGAATTAACCTAAAATGAATTTTTCATCTCACTTACATCTTCAGTCCTTACCTTATTATTCCTACATGATCTACACTCTATCTGATGTACCCCATTTATACATTTTCCTATTCCTTTAATATATTTATTGTCTTAATATATTCATTACATTTTTTCTTTTTTATTTACTACCATATATTTAATTACATTGTTATCTTTTTTATTAATTTTTCTAATAATTTTATTAACACTCTTAACTATATTATTATTATATGTTTTAACACCTATATACTCCTCCTTTTTATGCTATCTTTCCTATATTTACCCTTTCTTCTTCTCTATTAACTTTTTTATATTTTCTTCTGACAATTTTACATTCTTTTTTATTACTTTCTTTGGATATTCATTTTTTTAAAATTCTTTAACTATTAATTCTACCTCTTTTCCATACTCCTCTTTATTTGAACAATAATTAATAGCCCTACATACTCTTGAACTAATACTATTTATCTTATATTTACTATCTATATTAGAATTCCAATTCATTATATTACTATTCCCATTCATTTTTTTATACACTGATGTTTCTATTCTACATCTTTGCTTGCCATATGTTTTTGTTAATAATATGTCTAAATATGATAACTTATTATCTTTTTGTCTTTCCACCATAAATTTAATATTTTTATCTAATTTATTATCTATTTGTCTTTCACGCTTATTAAAAATTAATAGATAATCATCCACATATCTTTTTAACATCTCCTCATCCATCATCTTTTTTTCCATTTCCTCCATATATTACTTAATATGCCACTCAATGCCCCTCCTATCAATAACTCTTTTTTCTGTTTAAAATATTCTCCATTAAATTCAAATGTTATCTTTTTACAACATAACTCCAGAATCTGTTTCAACTTAATTATTGGTATTTTTATTACTTTTTCTTCATCTTCCATAAATTTATTAATTGCTAATTCTATTACTTTCTCTACATCCAAATTTGTGTACATTGACACTACATCTATTTTAACTATTGTCAATGTATATTTATCATAATTATTAACTTTTTCTTTAATTTCTTTAATTAACTCTTTATTATTCTTTATATATGCACTGTTTTTTATCAATGTATTTTTTAAAAATATTATGTGCTAACCATTTAGATGTCTTGTCAAAATAAAAAGCCCTTCCATTTATAACTGGTCTTAACAGCACTTCTTCTTTGTATATTTTTGGTTCACCATATATTCTTGCTACTTCACATTCTCTTTATTTCCCAATTCTCCTAATGTTCTCCTATCTATTATTTTATTATTAAATAACCCTTTAATTAACTTATACATTTTCTTATTTTTCATTCCAGTATCATCTTTTTTTATTTTTACAAAAAATTTTCTTTATATATTCTTCTTTCTTTATTTATACCAGTTTATTACCCTTATATGGTTTTATAAATATTATATTATCTTCATACTTTTTTTTATCTCATTAACCTCTTTAACTGTTATCCTACTAATTTCTCTATTCTTATCCTTTTTATTATCTCTACTTTTTAATTTCTTCATTTTATATATCATTATTTATTTCCTCTTTTAATATTTTCATTCTTTATCTTTAATACTTATAATATTATTAATGTCCTTGTTTTCATAATAATATATTGTAACAGTATACAATATGCCGTTACATTAATTTAAAATTAAAATAAAAACTTAAGTTGGTAAATAAAAACTAAAAGCTAAAAAATTAAAGAGTTGTTAAACATAAATATATTCGCACAGATGCAAAACTTTAAAAGTATTTTTTTTTTAAATAAAAAAAAAAGTATTTGAACGTACTTTTTTATAAAAAAAAAGATAAAGATCTAAATATAAAATATTTTTAGTAAAAAATAACATAAATGAAAAAGATTCCTATGTAATCTTAGTAAATGGAAATGATTGTGTTATTAATTATCGAAAAGCAAACTAGCCCTTGGGGCTCTTATATAAAAAAGTCAGATGTAAGATATAGATAAGAGAACAAAAAAAATTATATGTCCAATAGAAGCAGCAACCAACGCTCAGACCTTAACGAAAATTTGGAACAGGAAACCATGTTCAGTGAATTCGGACGATTGGTGTAAAAAGAAAAAATATTCAAATTAAAACAGTTCCAGCTTGATTTTTTTGAGAAGGGTGATAAGACACTTTTCGTCCTCTCTCTTTTTTCAAATGAAATGACTGTTGAATTATGAATGGTAGTATTGCGGACCCCGAATCATATGGGTTCTGCAATAAAATAGGACCAGAATTGAATCAGATAAAGCCACCACCAGAACAGCAGACCAATCTTCCAATAAAGACTTCGTGGGAATTGGCACCAGGAACCGGGACTCTTCTACTGTAAGATATGAACTGTAAAATTTAAAAGTAATTAAGAACTTTTGTCAAGATTTGACAAGCTTTTAATAATCAACTAAACCTAATTTTTAAAATGAACTTTTATCTGACTTTTAAGATTTCAAAATCAATTAATAATGTTTAATTTTATATATTTGAGTTTGCTAATTTAATCATTTACATTTTTTTTTTTTATTAATATTTATTGACTAAATTATATAAATGTTAAATTTAAGTTGGGCATGAATGGCTGCATAGGGAGGGTTCATCTTAGGTTATTTGTTTCATAGTTAAATTGGGTTAATCGATTGGATATATTGGTGTAATTAGTAAAGGTAGCATGAGATCCGTTACGTGCAGGATCATATTATATGCCGCACTTGGGCAAAATAAGTCCCATTTCTCACCGACCATCGGAAGCAGACGATCATCCCTTTAGCCTATGGAATGGGATAGTAAGACTGAAAACACAGTCCCTTCCTATGGAATTTTTTTTTTTTTGTTGTTCTTCTCGCCAGACTCTATAATCATGCTGTTCAGATGTGCATTCCTGACAGAATGGTATTGTGCTGTCGTATTCATGCTGCATTGAATACATCGATATATCAGATAGATTGTTGTTGGTTTGAATGCAAACTTTTGGCCTAAGGTTAAATAAGGGATAGAATTTTTTTTTTCAAATGCAATCTATGTAATTTATTCATACTCGACACTCTAATAAAATATTATTAAATTCATCTGTGCGGATCGTTTAAAATAAAAATTTAAATTTAAAAATGAATAACCAATCTAAGATAATAAATTTTATTCCTCAATTTTATTTATATGTGCATTAATAAATGTTTATGTGTTAATTACTGGCAGTGGCTTATTTCATTTTTTTTTAAAATATTAATATATTTCTTTTAAGTAAGTTTTATATTAAATCTCTGCATTTCCATAAACTAGTGGCATGGGCTGACGGTCGGAATAAAATATATATGTAAAAGTAAGATCTTAACAGCGTGTATCTGCTTACTCTATAATTTTTCCAGGTTTAAATAGCCTGGTGGTGCCCTGTTCGGCAGATAAGGTGAGACTTATGATCACCCTAACCGTTATAATATATTATAATTATTTTCCATATATTTCTGTGCCAACTTTTCTATTAACACTTGTAAGCAATATATATGAGTATATGAAGAAATGCAAAGAAAGTAAAGGAGAAGAATGAATATATATAAATATTACTGTTACTGATATTACAACTATTTGTACTACTTTGATAAGCAGTTATATAAAACCAGATTTTGTTTGACAGGATTTTTTTATATCATTTTTTTAACTTTTTTAATTTTTGTAATAAACTAAAGATTCTCTAAGTAGAATTGCTTCAAACATGCAATCATTTACTAAAAACTTTTACCCCAAATGCAGTCCCAAAATGATTATTATTAGTTGATTCATTATTAACCACTAAACATCACATGATCACCATTTTATTTGCTGCCAACTCTTTCTCAATGAGAACGCTTGCATAAAGAAAGAGAGCTAGTTTTAGTTCAGAATTATCTTAGATATAATTAAAAGATAGAAATGTAGTTTTATAGACATACAATCCTATTGTCACAATTAATTCCAAGATAACTGATCACATAAGATGCTTACAATGATCGGAACCTTTAATAATCTAAATGAATGAAGATACTAAAATCAAAAAAAAAAGAAAATGGAAAGAGAAATGTCAAGAAACAGAAGAGATTGTCTGAGTCAGAAATAATGTAATTCTTGATGGCCTAACATTTATTCTACAAAGTAATTGGAGATATTTTTAGTCAAGCACTACTTAACTGATTATTCACAGTTTACTCTCATATATGGAGTGCATTATACATTCTTCCATTTGTGGACTTTTTTTAAAGAAATGGAGTAAATTTTGAAATTCCATTTATATAAAAAAGAAAAAAATTATATGCTTGAATAAAAGATTTTTCTTAATATAATAACTTTTATTATTAAATTAATCATCATTATTTCATCAATGAATAATGTTAATATTGATTTTTGTTATATTTAAGGTTATTACATTTTTAAATTTATTTCATTAATAAATATCATTTTTTTTAAAATTAAGTTTTGAGTAAAGTCTTTTATGTTTAAAATCATTTCAATCTAACCATTTTCTTTGTTTGATTAATCCATCTTCTCATCAGTTGTGGTTTGATAAGAATATGAAATAAGAAAATTAGAAATTCATAAATTTGAATTTATAAATTTTATGCTTACTGCTGTTTATATGGTAGCTATTATTAATCATCTCTCATTTATTCATTTATTATTTTCTCATCTTAAACATTTTCAACTCTCTGCTCATCCAGTCAGTTATATAGTATATTGTTTATGGTCCTTGGCACCATATTGAATTTTTAAAAAAACTGATTTAAAAGAGAATTTTCACAATAACTTCAGTTTTAATAATGTCAAAGCAAAAAGCTTTACATTGACAGACACTAGAAAAACTAAAGAAAACAATAAGGCTAAGACAAATAGTGATTACCATTTAATGTCTTATTGTACTATTGTTTTCATAACTGCATTCTTCTATCATATTTTTTATTAATTATTTTTTGATATACTAATATGTATGATTTTATACTTAAAGTATGTTCTAAAAATGTATATTATGTAGAATTTAATATCCACAGTTTTAGACACTCACACCAAAGTTTGGAAAGAGCTGGTTGTAAATATTTTCTAGACATCTATATCTTAAATATCAGTTGGCTAGAGAGTACATTTCTCTTGCTTTCTTTTTTTGCATGTTTTTTGTTTCCTCAATATGTGTTGTATCAATATTAATATTATTTTTATTCCATTATCTTTCATATTATTCAGAGTTCTGTTGTTGTTTTTTAAATAATGTAGAAGATTGGTGTGATTTTTTTTTTGTGCATTTACAAGGAATAATATGGAAGTAATCATAGGAGCTACTTTATGACAGATACTGCTATAACTTGAATTGAAAATTTACATTTTATTATTATAAAATTATTTTCATTTTCTTAAAATAATAGCTACAATAATATTCATAATTTTCTAGATCCATATTTATATTAATTTTTTTTACAAATCAAAGTAAAGCTTATATATACAGTTTGAAGAAGTCCCAATACATTATATTATCTTTTTTTGATTTGAACTTACTAATTTTTTTTTTTTTAAGTTTTGGAGAGATAATTTATATAACTTATTTTTTTCTAAACAGATGAATATAAAGGTCATTGTCTTCTTCTTGGTGCTAAACAAGCTGAATTACCTAGGGTTAAAAAATATTTGTCTCTTGACACAGTTAATTTTAAGCATCCTTATAATGGAGACTCTGCTTTAGTAAGTATGACAAATTATTTTTTTGTTGATGATCTTTTATTTATCTTTTAATATATAATATTTACATTCACTTTTCTTATATTTATTTATTATGTATATATTATATATCTATTTTGCAACGACTGGTTGAAAACTAAAGAATAATAATTGATCATTATCATTAATGCTGTTGCTTGCCAACCTCATAGTGTATTTTATTGTAGTATCTAAATATTTTTTTATAAACCCATTATAAATTTTGATGAATTTATTACACTGTTAAGATGTATAATAAATATATTTATTTGGCTACAAAAATGAATTTTCTATTAACTAAAAGGACACTGATTTCTCTCTGATGCCTTAAAAGATATTCTCTGAAAATTGTTATACTTATTGCTTTATGATTATTTGCATGGTAAATGAATAAGGGTTATTCACCAACATGTATTAATGAACATGTTGAGTTTATTAGCTTTTTTTTTTGTGAGTTTAAAATAAAAAAAAACACTATGGATTTTCTTCTCAGATACATGGTAGATTTTTAACAGAGACATCAGTTCAATTCAGTTTTTTAAAACAAGATGTCTGTGTGTTAGTAAATGCCACTTTTTGTTTTTGGTTATATTTATTCTTACAATAGACAATCAATTATTGTTTTTATTTTTGATAACAATAATGTCATCATCCAAGGCAGATGTTTCCAATTAAAGTCAGAAAATGCTAAGAATCATTAAGTTATAGTTTCTATCTGGAGGAAAATTTATGAAGGCAAATATAGGTTTGAGAATGTAATAACACTACTATCTGCTAATCATTGATAACTCGAGCTTATAGTAAATTTCATTAAGATGAAAAAAGCTGTTATTGGAAATATATAATAAGAATAAGATGAAAAAACATTTACTGCTTAGTTGATATTAGTCTTATTAGACAAAGAATAAGATATCTACAATTAGCATAAAAGTGAGGTCACTAAAATATATAAAGACTGGATATTAGATTTATATAACTATGCATGTGAGTTGATTTTTGGCTTTAAAATCGTGAGGTTTTTGTTTTTTTTAAATTTCAGTTATTATTAGTTTGACTAGTATAAAGAAATTAAAGTGGCTTCTAGATATATAAGTAAATTAGTATCAGCTTTGAAATCTAAAATCTTCACTGAAAAAAACAAAGATCATAAATCAGCATTGGAATGTACATAAAAAGGCACTTACTATCTTGTGTTCATTTATTATTTGAGCTTGTAATAATTGATTTTGCAAAAAAGTGACAAGAACTGCTTTTGGAATTTTTTGCTAAAAATAAGCTGAGAAAGTCATATAATTTGTTATTTTGCAAGAACTGTTTGATATTAAATAGGACATTATTGGGTTTTATGAATATTAAAAAGTTAGGGGAAGAGGCAATTGATTTGAAAAGTAGACATGTATTTTACTATAAAGGCACAAATATTAAAAATATCTATGGAATCCAATTTTAGTAAATAAAGCATAGAAATATAACATAATGCATATCAGTGCTATATTACTCTTAATTGCATGAAAGATCTATTTTTTAACTTTTTACAATTATTTTATAGAGAGCATTTTATAAAATGAAATGATAATTATTTGCAATTAGTCAACTTTGTTACATGTTTTTGTGGCTTGACATGTTTTGGATATATTATATATTTCAGACTGTATGCTTAATATAATACTAATTAGTTTATCATATGAGAAATATATTTAAAATAAAATAGTAAAAGTTGATTATTCAGTAATATAATTGATTGCAAAAAGTTACATTTTTTGTGATATTGCTATTGATAACTCATATTATTTTTCATTTAAATAATATGCAAATACAGAAGTCATGAAAATATTCTACATATTGCATGACATTATTTTATTTTACTAATGTAAAGCCATAGGTACCTAGTATATTATAAAACATTAATTTGGGGAAGAAATTTATTGTTTTCAAAATTCATAATTTTATTATAAGTTTTATAAATGTCTTCATTGTCTTTTGCATTAAAATTATTTGTAATTCATTATTAAAATTAATTTCAGTAGCTATTTTTAAAAATTATCTTTTTAAAGAATAAGAACTGAGATAGTAATTGCAATGAACTCATTAATCAATTGAAAGAAAATATTAGAGAAAAATTTACATAATTTTGGATAAAAAAAATAATCCTAATTAGCAGTAGGCTGATTGTTAAATTTCAAATAAAAGCTGGAATTTCTTTAAGGAATATTTAAAAAATATTGCAGTAAAGAGGTTATCCTTTATGAAATGAATAAGAGAGCACAAAAAATCATGGGTTAGTATAAAGATGATTAAATAAAATAAAAAGTGAAGATAGTGGGAAAATATGAATTATTTTGAAAGTTAGAAATGGGTTTAGAAGAAGTATCAGTGATTTCTGATATGGAATATAAAACTATAAAATGAGTGTTATACTAGAAACTGAAACTAGGATTGTGGAAGAATGTAAGAAAACATAAGGTTGAATTTGCATATAACAGAATAATCCAATTTGGTTTGAAAAGCAGATTAAGTGAACTAATAAATAAAGTTAGTAAAGTCAATGGATAGGAAAAATATATATATGATTTATATAAAGATGTAATAAAGCGTTGTCTGTTAAATGAAAAAGAAAGTTATGTAGATAAGTCTGAAATAGATTGTATAATTAAAGATTAGGTTGTAAAAGCTATAATTATAATAATAATTAGAAAAGTTAAAAGTTTTGATGAGATTCTGCTTGAATTATTAAAAACTATGTGGAAAAGACTTGTCCAAATACAAACAACTGTTAGTAATAACACACAAAGACTACACAGGTTAGTAGATTACACAAGGTTTTGAGTAGTATTCTCCACATATTTTCAGGTGTTGCTGGTCTGTCCAATGACAATGCTAACATAGGTATCAAACTTACACCTTTAGATCTTGAATATCGAATTTTAAGGTAACACTCTAACCAACTGAATTATTCTTTTGGAAAAGAATTTGATATAATTAATTGATATTTGTAATGTATTCTATGATTCAGGTTAGTGACTTTTAGACTGAAGAAAACGCCTAATGCAACAAACTGTTAAGATTTTAAAATAATTATTTTAATATTACTTGCAATTAAGATGTTGTTGAAAGTGATGAATAGATAGATTTGCAATAGATTAGACTTATTTATATTTGATGAACAGTTTGGATTTAGAAAAAGGAGAGAGACACAAAATGTGATTAGAGTATTGAAAATTATTGTTCAAAGCTATATTGAGAGAGAAAAGTGAATATTTAGTTTTTTAATTTTGAAAAACATTTGATAGAGTAAATAGTAGTATTCATTGATATATATATATAGATTGGAAAGATATATATTTTTTAGGAAATATGTATTAGAAAATTTTATTAAGTCTTAATCTTCTTACTAAAGAATTTAATATAAGGGCACTATAAATTAGGGATGTTACTGTTTTAACTAGAATATATTAGATGAGCTGTTAAATGAGTATTATTTTGATAAGAATAGAATTAGCATTGGAAAGAGAAAGATCAATGTATTGATAAATTTATGAATCAAACAGATAAGCTTAACAAGATATATAAAGCATTTATGAATAAAAGTAAATGTAAACAAAATTATAGCAATAAAAGTAGATGGTCAGCTAAAAGTAGAAAGAGGCTCTATTGGGTAGAAAATTATAAAGAAAATTAATACTTTTAAATGTTTAGGTAGTTAGTTAATTGTTGAGGAAAGTAATGATCTAAGATTCTAATGAGAATTGTAATTGCTAAACAGGCTTTTATGTATGGGATTATTTTATGATTTGATGAAATTAGATTTAAATAAGAAGCTTGTTTACATGTTTTATATGGGATGTTGCTTTATGTAAAATGCATGCTTAGGGGGAAAAAAGAAATAGTTGGAGACTTAAGAGAGATAAATTTGTAAGAAATTGAAATAGATAATATTATCAATGTAGAAATATTTAGAAGAATATTTGAAAAAGATTATTGTGTGAAATATGAAGAGAAAGAGAAATTGGATTGTTTATGTACTTCAAAGCAGAGAATGAAGATATATTGAAAGAGATTATAAAAAATAAAAAAAATAGAGAGACAAAATTTGATAGATGATCTTTTTTTGGACAGAATAGTTAGGTGTATTTAAGAGATAGAATAAAGAGTAAAAGGCTCAGCAAAGATAGTCTGAATTGATATGCAGATCCTTCTTTTTGGAAGTTAATTGTTATTTGTAATGAGAATTTAATGCAATTACTTATTTATTATTATTCTTAAAAATGACAGGTTTATAATATTTATTTTAAGTTATATAAGCATGATTGCACAAGAGATAAGCTGGCTTTAAAAAAAGCTTGAAATTGTTTTGTTTTTTGCCTTAATTAGGAAAAAATAAAAGGTAAACTAAATTGACTAAATTGACTAAAAAATCAATCAGGATATTTTATTTCTATAAATTATCAAGCTATAAAACTCTTATTGGAAGAAATTAGAAGAATTTTCTTCAAATTATTATAATTTTTTCCAAAATACCATTTCAGAAAGGTTTTCTGATCAAAATGTTAGACTTCATTCATATTTAAAAATGCTTAAATTACTGATTTTTAAATCTGGGCAAAAAAAACAAAACAACAAACTACTAATAAAAAAAATCATAAAAATAGTTATAGGAATCAGGAATATTAGCATTTTATAATGATAATTTATTTTTTAATTTTTTTATTTCTGTAATTGAATAATATCCATAACAAAAAATAGTAGAATAACTTTGAAATAAAATTAGAAATCTTATTATTAAAAATCATCTAAGAATAGTTCTAAAAAGAATATTTCTCAGTAATGAAATCAAAAATTTCATTTTTTTAAAAGTAAAATTATTGATATATCATGTTAAACCCATTCTAACTAAAATACTTAAAAATTGAATGACTTGTAATGCTATTATGTTATTAGTATCATTTTTTTCATCAAAGAATTTATATAGAAATCAAACTGATATATATATTAAAAATAATTGCTGCAAAGAGTCTAATGTAATACATAAAGTAGTCCTTGTCTTAAACTTGAGGAAATATGTCTTATATTTGATTGAAATCTCATCCCCTTTTTGCAAAATATAATATAAATTTTAAATATAAGCATGAATGTTATCTATCTAAAGTTTCTTTTTTTAGAATTATAGAATTTGAAATAAGTTTTTATCATTTGGCGCATGCATATCTATAGCTCCAAAAAAAGTTTAATTCACAAATGATGTTATAGATTTAATGAAACTGAAAAATATACAACAAAAAATATAGAAAGTCTCAAGCTAAATAAGAAAATATTTTTTTTACTGTAAGTGATTTAATAGTTTGTTTTTATATATTTAGTATGAAAATATTCTTATGATTGTAAAAAGATATTGAAATTACATTTTGATATATACAAACATTTTATTATTTTATCAGAAAATCAAATAAAAGAAAATTTATTTGTTGTTATAGTTAGGACAATGAAATTGTCTTTCAGATGATAGATAGAAAACAAAAATAAATTAAAAGAATGATGATGTTGTAAGAGTGTTGAGAAGCACTGCTCATTTAAATTGTTTAAAATCAACAAAAAGAGATTATACCAAAAATTTATTTTTATTAATTAATACTGAACATTAAAACAACAGCATAAATGTCAGAGCTTACTATTTTATATGTGTAATATATTTTACACACATTCAACCCTTTATATATATATAAATACTGAACTTCGAAATAAGTTATTTATTAATCTTGTAAATAGAATACTTATATGATTTTTAATTTTTTCTATGTGATTTCTTTTACATTAATTGATGCTTTTCATTAATAATATTATAATAAATTATATAAAGTTATATATTTAAAAAAATAAACAATTTAAATTTTCAGGTTTTATTATTTATTATTTAAAAATTTTTTTATTATATATACTGTGAGAAATCATACAACATACAATTCATGTCAGGCACAAATTGTACATTGTTCTTCTTTTCTCAATGAATTAAAATTTTAAACATAAGTGCTTATAACAAATGCCATTGACTGATGTAGCATTTATGTGAACAAAATATTTTGGAGCCTTTCTAATTTGGCTAGAACATCACACTTATTTGTCATGTTTTGTAAAACTTATTACAATTTAATTTGATAATTTCAAATTATTGGCTTTACTTCTCAATATCCTCTGATTTCTAGATATGAACATTATTGCAATTGTTTTATCAAATATCAGACAATTACTCTCAGTATTTGAGATTCAGTAATATATCAAATTTATTTTCTCGATAATATAATGTACACTTTATAATTAAACTTAAAGATGAAATATTACCAATGTAATTAAATTAATTTCAATTACTACTTCACTTTTCAAAGCCTTCTCTTATTTGATAACATCATCAGACAATTACTCTTTCTATTTGAGATAGTGTACTTTATTAAATTTATTTTTATAATAATATACTGTTCATAAATAGTTAGTGTAAGACTTAATATACATAAACTCTTGTATTTTAAGTTAATAATATTAAATACCATTTTATTTTCTAATATTGAGAAAGTACAATTCACTTGGCTGTTTATTTATTCAATTCTTTTTAAAATAAAAAATAATCTAGGCATTAAGAAATAAATAAATTTCAAGACCACAGAAAATTGTTGAGAGAAATTTTATATGGAATGGCTTATTTAAAAAGTGCAAATGGTAGAATGAACACCATTGGTTGATATAATACATAACAGAGATTATTTTTTGAACATAGAGCTTTTGAGAATGTCAGACATTTCTGTTACATTATAGTTTAATAACATAATTTCTTATGTCTTGTCGCATTTAGTAGCTGATTGCAAATTTTAAAAAAAAATTATTGAATAATAATGCTTGAACTTTTTATTTTTTCAAGTAGTTTTTGTTGAAATTGAATGTAATTTAATTTTCTTGTGCATTTATTACATTTATGAGGGTGATTGCAAATTTTAAAAAAATTACTAAACTGTAATTTTTGTTACAGTAAAATTTAAACTTGTGATTTAATTTTTATTAAAATTGAACTTTCATATTTATGTGTATAGTAAAATAATCAATTTTCTCTTTATTTCTACTCTTATTTTTTGGATTTATATTACACTTTTTTGATTTAAAAAATGTTTGTCTTAGATGGCAATTTTGCTTTAGGCTGTTGATCTGGAATAGATTACTTGTAAATGCATGCATTTTAATATATACTTGAATGAATAGATTGTTTAGGAAACTATCTCTGAAACCAGTTATGTTTATTGCACAGCATTCCACTCCATCTTGATTAGAGTGGGGTAGTAGATCAATACAAAACAAAATATAGCATAACATTTTTTACTCTCTTTAATGGAAATAGAAATTGTGGAAAGCAAAATTGTAAGACTTACTTTTATATATAAAAATATAAAATTATTATATTATTTATTATAAATTCAATCTAACTAATGCAATTTACGTATTGCTCCATACCGGTCCCTTAGGCAGAGAAGCATGATACCCAGAGGGTACCTATGATCAAACCGGAGCTATATATAAGATACATAACTACAACTATGTTTCAAGGCCACAGATCTTCTCGACTGCAAAATTCAACACCTATGATTCAAAGCACTTTTTTGTTTCGGAGTAAACTCCAGGTGACAGTTAATTACAAAAACAACTAACGTTTCCTGAATAACGGCAAACTAATTCAATGCCTAAGAAATCCCAACTAGCTCAATCAAAAGAATAATATAATAAATTATTGCTCTAACTTCTCTGCTAAATTGTTTTTTTAGTAATATAATTAAAAGAAATTGACGGACAGATACTAATTTGTAGAATAATTTATTTTAAATATTTAAAATTAACTGAGACCTAGTTTATGACTTCAACATTTCTTTTTCTGAATAAAATAATAATACATAACAGCAAATATCCTCACACATATTATAATAAACATACAATAGTAATGTAATGTAACATACAGCATTAAAGATAAGTACAAAATATATAACGCATACACATTCTCTCGAGCTGTTGGTTTGTATAATTTGTCAAAGTTCTACTGTTATCGGTTTATTATATCAACCGGCACATAAATAGTTCATTTTATGCTGGCTATAGAGTTCACTTATTAGACTGATTCTGGGAGGTTTCAAAGATTGCAATGGCTACGTTAATTAATATCAAGAATTGGAACAAGAAAATATTATTACCTATAGGATTTTTGAATCTGTTAGCTTCAAATTATTTACTGCTGCGTGTGTGTTTTAGAAACCAGTTGGATTTTTAGGCTTCTGGTGTGGTCCTGACAAATGCGGTTCCGGGTTTTACTTCTTCCTCCAGGCAGTTAGGCACTTCTAGCGGCTTTAAATTATTAAATGGGCATTGCTTCTATCAGACAGACTGCTGTTGTTCTTGTGGATGAAGGTTAGAGCCCATCACATGCTCCGAAAGCTGCTTAACATTGCATTGTATTCATTAACTTTAGATACGTGAATGACTCGCTATGTGAAAAGGCTACATATGCAAATAATCCCTGACAAATTTTCAGCCCTATTTATATGATGACCTTGTTGCTATCCTTTTTAATTAGTTTTTATATTCGTCCACCGCTTTGATTAAATTCTTTTGATAAGATGCCTTATTAATTAATCCTGTTTATGGATTTTAATTAGTAGCCATTGCTAATCCTGTTTTTATATAGCTTATGAGTATTTGCAATCTTTGAGGGAAATTTTTACTTACAGTTTTATTTATTTTTAATATTTAACTTTCATATTTTAATTTTTTCAACACGCACACATTTTATTATTTTCTTTATATTTACAATCAACTTGTTATGTGCACACACATATATTTTATTTTAACTAAATAATTGAAAAAAGAGATTTTTTTTTTTTTAGTTTTTAAGATTTTTTTTCACCTTTAATAATTAAAATTATCTCATATTGAGCACTATTTATTAGCGGTACAATATACTTATGTAGTATATTACGTTGTTTTTTTTGTTATATATATTTATTATAAAATTAATAAGTACTGATTAATATTTATTATTCATTTTTTAATATGTTATACTTTTATACACATTCATACCATGCATATACATCCATATATCTATACATACATGTAAGATATATATGCTGCTCATTAATATTTATCTTATAACTTCATTTTTGTATAGCACTGTGCAGTTGCTTCATCTTTTACAAAAAGGAAACAAGCGACAGAAATTCTGATACGTAAAGGAGCTAATATAAATGACAAAAATAAAGAGTAAGTTTTTCAAATAAAACATTAGTCCTTTTTTATTTTTTTTTTAATTAATCTTTTTTAGTCTATTATTAAAATATGTAAACAGCTCTGAAAAAATTGCACTTTAAAAAACCTTCTGTGATTCCTTGTGCAAAACATGAGGACTCTTATTTATTTATATAGAATTGGTTAATATTTGAATAGATCTTTTTTTTTTTTTGGTATTTATTTTTTTTGACCATACAAGCCGCTTGATGGTGTTCTCACTAGCCAATACCACATTAATATGCCATTTCTGAGGCCATTTAAGTTAACCTGTAAAACCGCTTTTACAAGGGCTTTTAAGTTTGCCCTGTAAAACTGCTCTACGAGTAGCCTTTAAGTGGCCTAGTAAAATGGCTAATTTAATGCGGTTTACGAATTATATCGTAATCCTCATTTGGCTAGCATTATATGCCTAGTGTAATAGTCTTACGATATCTTGTTTCATTATTTCTGCGAACAGTTGAATTACTACATTTTTTACAGTATCATTTATGAGTATCTGTTTTTAAATGGCAGTGTTAATTTTAAATCTGTATTTTAAATTGATAGTCTTGCACATAAAGTGACAGAGAATTAGTTTATAATAATTGTAATGAGTTTAGTTTTTTTGAAGAGTTAGTAATGTTGAAAATTTTTTAGGAAAGGGTCTGGTGAATCACGATTTGTATTATATCTCACAATTATTCATGCTCTTTTCGAGGACACAGTATTGTTTGAGAAAATGGCGTACTCTGCCCATGACAGTGTTAAGTTTTGCCAATGACAGAAAAGGAGTCTGTTATTTTTTCATTATAAAAAAATTATACCCAATGCTCAAAAATGCATTTTTGGATGAGCCATGTGGTTAAGAAAATTGCAAACCTACACCTTCGAATGTGAATCTACATCCTGCCATTGAAGATGTTCCTTGCAGCAACCAGACATGTTTCAACGACTGTTAATTAATGTCTGTTAATTAATGATTTTGAGAGTTGTTATAAACGTTTTTTGGAAATAATTTTTTTTGGTATTAAATGTTATGTCCACTAGCTATAATACCCGCTGATGAACAATCTACGCAGGGAATTAACTTTGCCCTGCCTATATAGGCATACAATAATTATACTCAATAAAGACTAACGTTGGTAGAATTAGTAAAAGCAAATGTAATTATAATACATGTGCGGAAAGAATATATTAGTTATACATTAATATATTTATATAATTTTACACGAATACATTGACATAATTATATGTTTACATCAAATAAACCCGAAGGCATACCAAAACAATAATAACAATCGAATACGACCTACTTTACAGTCCCTAGGCTGACTCTTGAACGTTTGGAGGCCAGCGGTCTGCTCTGGAGCTACTGTACTAAATAATCGACATTAGTCATCTTTCAAAGTTCATCTGCATCAGTAGATAGAGCTTCCAGTTGCAAGTTTCCAATTCTATACACTCATTTTTCCATTCCTGATTTCCTGGATTTGGTTGGTCACATCTTGTCCATCCTGGTTGGATCATTCCTTCCCAGTTCACTAGCAGTAGCAGATTTAGACTTAAGTCTTAGTTTGATTGATTATCTTTGCAGCCCGATTACTTTTTAATTGACATCTTATTTATCAGCAAAGTTTTTTCATCAACTAAACTTCTCATCTAAAGGGATTTGTTTTCTTGCTGTTTTAAAAAATAACACAACTCTTAAAGTTTAATATAAATTAACAAAGTATTTTTTTATCTTCATGTATATATTACTTACATATGTATATGCGATAAATTATACACATACATATGTTTAAATATTAAATCCACATTTACTATTACTTATATAAGGCTACTTTGCGTGTATATGTATTTTAATTATACACATACATAACAATATTTCCCCCAAGTTAGAAAATTATTTGTTAGTCTTCGAACTTAGAATGTGTTATTCAAATGTTTGTAAATATTGAAATTAATGTTTATTTAAAGAAAATAGAAGTTTTACTTTTTTGTTAAAATGTTCATTTCCATTATAAAAGACATGTGGTTATCAAAAATTGACGGACTATTTTTATAATGACATCTGATATTTAAATGAAAAAAATAAATTACGCAAAAAGAAATTGTAAAAAAAGGTCAAACCAAAAAAAAAAGACAATCAGCCAAATAAATCCTAAAAAGAAGTCAATAAAAGATGTAAATTGTGCAGCAACAAGAAGCAATTTATGCCCTTTTAAAAAAAAAGAAAAATTGTAATTACGACAAAACAAATATAGAAAAAAGTAAAAAAATCACATCTGATATTTTAAAAAAAAGGAAATTACGAAAAAAGAAATTGTAAAAAGAAGTCAATCAAATATTTATTTGTAAATATTGAAATGTAATAATGTGGAAAAGGCCAGGTAATGTAATATTTATGTGTATTAAAGAGTATAAAGTGCCATCAAGCGATTTGTATGGTCAAAAAAATAAAAAATATGTTTACAGAATATGAATTTTTAATTGTAATGCAATTAGAATACTATTAGTTAGATTTTTATATTTCAGCAACACTTAACACTTGGATAGAATTGTGCTGTTTCAATTTTCATGCCACCTTATTTTAGTATGACTAATGATTTACTTACATAATGCTTTTAATTTAGTCATTATAATATACAATCATTAAAAATAATAATAAACACAGAGCAATCTGACTCTTGGTGTTTATTTAATTTATAATTGATCATTACTCTGCTGGTGTCATTTAAGATACCCCTGAGGACACAGTAGCTATAAAAAATTTATATATATGCATTGAAAATAAAATTCAAGATAAAAACCCACTTCAATAAATATTTATAAATTATTAGTCTAATTGCTGTAAGTGCTATACTTAATGTTTTTTTTATCTTAATCTAGTAGCTATAATTAAATTTACATTTAACCTTTTTATAAAAACAATGTACCTGATCTTTAAGAAAGATTAAATATAATTGATACAGATTACAGAAACAGAATAGAGATCAGGCGAGGATAATTAGTAAATGCTTATTGGTTTGATTACTATAACATAAAAATATTTAGTAAGATATTAAGATTATTAGCTACAGTACTGTTACTACTTATTATTTATGTTTAAGGAAGCAGTAGAAAAACTAATTGGCAAATGTTTGTTTATTTTTTTAATTGGTTATAGTAATCTCCTCTTTGTAATTTCATACTTGTAGTTTCAGTTATCCAAAAAAAAAAAAAAAAGAAATTAAATAAAAAAAATTAAAATTTTGTCATAATTTAAAATTTTTTAGTTCAGAACGTTCTGATAGATAAAACAATCACAAAATGTCAACAGCAAATTGTAACAATAGACCTTTTATCCCTCATTAAAAACCTGATTTTTTAAAACATCTAAAACACAGAAAATTTAAATAAACATTAATTTCATTGTCTATGTTTTATATACAAATAAATACATTCAATTGTATTTTTATAGTGGACTATTTCCATCATCTAATATGAATATTGAATGTCTTTAGAAAAATTTAACTTTATTTAAATATTCCAAATACATTTAACTGTTAGTAATAGCACATCAAACAGGTTTGGTATATGACCAATGTTTGGAAAGGTATTATTCTCTCCTCTTCATCAGGTATTGTTGGCCTAACCAGTGACAGTATTAGCATGAGATTCAAACCTGGATCTTTAGATTCTGGAGTATTGAATTTTAAGGTAACACTCGAACCAACTGAGTCATCCTGCCAAAGGCAACAGTCAGTAGAAATTTCACATATTTATCTATGAGGTTCCAACTGATTTCTCCATTTTTTTCGTAAGAGCAAAATTGATTAGTGATTTCCATACATTATGTATAGTCACACTAGGTTGGCTTATGGGAGTGTTTGCCATTGTCAAGTGAGCAGCTTTTTTAAATTTTCTTCTTTGTATCTTCTCTATCCAATATTTTTGCATTTTCCCAATTGAACATTTGTTGATTGGCACACCCATCATCGGCTACCTTAGACACATCTGTTTTCTTTCTTCTACTCATCAGTTTCCATTCTTGCAAGCACTTTCAATGGGATGACTGGTTTTACCCATATATGTTCTTCCACATTTGCATGGTATTTCATAGATGCAGTTTTTTTCTTTTCAGCATTTCAAGTTTAGGCTTTGTAGATGTTATATGGTTCTGGAAAGCTGTTCTGATATTATAATAATTGCACATTTTCTTTAATTTGTCTGCTATTTTTGGAATTTATGGGTACATTACTGTACCAATAATGGTTTTTTTTTTTGATAGTTATTTTTATTGATTATTTAAGATTTTCTTAATAACAGCTGGTGGATAGCCATTTTTCATAAGAGTTCTATATAGATTTTTTCTTTTTCCAAATCGCTGGTTTTTAAAGGAACTTTTTTTATTTTGTTCCATAGTGATAATATAACTCCATGTTTTGTGTTTCTAGGGTGATTGGATGTAGAGGCTAGTTATTTTCCTATATGTGTGGGTTTTCATTAAACTGTGATTTTGATTTTGTCATGAGGGAGTCTTTGCATAAGAACATCTATTAATGCCAATTTTTATTCTTGTTTTGATTTTATTGTGAAATTAATTAAAGAGGTTATGTTGTTGATGTGTTTCCAGAAAGTTTGTAGCAGTGCTTCATCATGTGGCCATAAAACAAATATATCATCTATATAGTGAAGCCAAACTTTAGGTGGATATGAAGTAGATTTTATGGTAAAACAAAACAAAAAAATATAAAAAATTAAAAAAAATTTAAAAAATATTTTTTTTTTAAAAAAAAAAAAAAGAAAAAATTTGTTTTTTTTTTTAAAACATATATAATATATGTTTTTTTTTACCCCCCACTGATGATAAAGAAAGAGTATTTGTTGTGGATTCAAGTACTTCCATGTAAATATTGTTGATCAGGGGTGACAATGGTGAGGCTATAGCCATTTCTTAATTTTATTGGAAGAATTATGTGTTATATTGAAAGTGGGTTGTTTTTATGCAGAATGTTAATAGTTCCATTATACTATCAGTAGGAAGAGCTGTTCTAGTTAACAAACTCTTATGAAAAGTGGTTATCCATCAGCTGTTATTAAGAAAACCTTAAATAGGCAACAAAAAGAATCATCAAAAGAAAAAAAACAATTATTCGTACTGTAGTGTACCCATACATTCCAAAAATAGCAGACAAATTAAGGAAAATCTGCAATTAGTATAATATCAGAACAGATTTCCAGAGCCATATCACACCTATAAAGCCTAAACTTGAAATATTAAAATTGAAAAACTGCATCTATGAAATACCATGAGAATGTAGAAGTACATATTGGTGACACCAGTCATTTCATTGAAAAGTACTTGCAAGAACACAAACTGATGATTAGAAGAGAGCAAAGAAATGTGTCTAAGGTAGCAGACCTTGTATGTGGCAATAAACATATGTTCAATTGGGAAAATACAAAAGTATTGGAGAGAAAAGAAAAAGGAAAAAAAAGAAAATTTAAAGGAGCTGCCCACATGACAATGGCATACAATCCCATAAGCCAACCTAGTATACCTATACATAATTTATGAAAATCACTAATCAACTTTGTTCTTAGAAAAAAGTGGAGAAATCAGTTGGAACCTCATAGATAAATATATGAAATTTTCTACAGACTGTTGGCTTTGGCAGGATGGCTCAGTTGGATAGAGAGTTACCTTGAATTTTAATACTCAAGAATCTAAAGGTCAAGGTTCGAATCCCATACTAGTTTTGTCACTGGTCAAACCAGAAATATCCGAAGATGAGGGGAAAATAATACCTCTCGAAACATTATGCATTTACTAACCTGTTTGATGTGCTATTATTAACAGTTGATTGTATTTGGAATATTTAAATAAAAGTTAATTTTTTCTAAAAATATTCAACTCATATTAAATGATGGAAATAGTCCAATATAAAAATACAACTAAAACATCATCATCACAAACCTTCAAGAAAACACTAAGTATTCAGTATGAACCCAATACTGTCTCAAACTTTAGACATTATATCTAAAGCTGCCTAGAATAGAAAATCATTTAACTTTCTTATGTAATTGTAAATCTGAAGAAATAATTCCTAAAGGTTTGCAACTAAAACCTCTAATTCACTCTCAGAGAGCTGAGAAAATTATTCAGAGCACGTAAAGCTCTGTTAAGAGAAAAAATAATGGTTCAAAGGTTTTCTAAGTAACAAACAGTGCATTCCATTAATAATGTAGAATGTTTTCTAAAAAATAAACTTACTGATGAAGACTTCATGAGAGTTTCTCAAGCAGTAAAAAAATCATATTCTACATTACATAGAAAAATAAAAGATTGCCAAAAGAAGAAACTTACATGGGCTTATCAAAAATAATAATGTATTAAGCAGTGTACCAACTTCATCTGTTAAAAATATCTGTTCTAAACATCTAACAGATACTGAAGTTTTTGTTCTTGAAAGAGGATTAAACTTTGCCATAACATTGTCTAATATCCCTTTATTAGATATAATGGCAGCCACTGAGGAAGTCATTCAAAAATTGCCTTTAGAAGAAACAGCAGAATTATGCTGGAAAATAAAAAGAACACTTGACAAGCAACAAAAATTGAAGTCAAACATATCCCGTTGTGAGAGGAAAACAATTAAATTTCTCAAAGTAGATAAATCTATAATTATTTTTCCTTCTAATAAAGGCAATGCAACAGTTGTAATGGATACAACTGATTATGACAACAAAATACAAGAACACAGCAGGCCAATATAGAAAATTGGCAAAAAATCATACTGAATACAGAAACAAAATTACAAGCATTACTCAGAAAACATCGCATGTACTTCACTGATTCAGAAAAAAATAAAATAACATCATATTTCAGCAAAATTTTTCATCTTTATGGTCTACCTAAAGTTCATAAGGATCATGTTCCATTAAGACCTATTGTTAGTTCTAGAAATTCACCTTGCCAAAATTTGTCAAAATTTCTTCTCAAAGTTCTAAGTCCTTTGGCATACAAAACTCAGTTCTTTGAGGAATTCTAGATACTTTATAGAATTAATCAAGAATATGAAAATTGAAAGAAATGACTTACTGGTAAGTTTTGATGTGTAAAGTTTATTCACGAATGTGCCACGTGAAGAAGCATTGTCTATTGTTAGGAAAAGATTAAATGGTGATGATAGTTTACAAACTAGAACAGCTCTTCCTATTGCTAGTATAATAGAATTATTAACATTCTGCATAAAAATAACCTACTTTCAATATAACACAGAATTCTTTCAAGAAAATCAAGGAGTGGCTGTAGGCTCACCATTGTCACCCCTGATCAACAATATTTATATGAAAGAACTTTAAACCACAGCCATAAAAACTAATCCATATCAACTTAAAGTTTGGCTTTGCTATGTAGATCATACATTTGTTGTATGGTGGTATGATGAAGCACTGCTACAAATTTTCTGGAAACACATCAACAACATATTTCCTTTAATTAAATTCACAGTAGAATCAGAATAAGAACAAAAATTGGCATTCTTAGATGTTCTTGTGACAAGATACACCAGAAACACAAAACATGACATTATACTTTCATTATGGAGCAATGCAAAGGAAGTTTGTTCAGAAACCAGCAATTTGGGGGGGAAGATCCATATTGACCAAACTCTTATGAAAAATGGTTATCCATCAGATGTCATTAAGAAAACCTTAAATAGGCAACAAAAAAAACCATCAAAAGAAAAAATTATTAGTATTGTAATGTAGCCATACATTCCAAAAATAGCAGACAAATTAAGGAAAATCTACAATCAGTATAACATCAGATCATCTTTTCAGAGTCATACCATATCTACAAAGTCTAAACTTGAAATACTGAAAAGAAAAAAACTGCATCTATGAAATACCATGTAAATATAGAAGTACATATATTGGTGAGACCAGTCATCTCATTGAAAAATGCTTACAAGAACACAAACTGATGATTAGAAGAAAAAAAACATGTTTCTAAGATAGCAGGCCATGTATGTTCAATTTGGAAAATACAAAAATATTGGATAGAGAAGAAAAGGTACAAAGAAGAAAATTTAAAGAAGCTGTCCACATGACAATGGCACACAATCCCATAAGCCAACCTAGTGTGACTATATATAATGTATGGAAACCACTAATTAACTTTGTTCTTAGGAAAAAATGGAGAAATTAGTTGGAACCTCATAGATAAGTATGTGAAATTTTTACTGACTATTGCCTTTGGAAGGAAGGCTTAGTTGGTTAGAGCATTCCCTTAAAATTCAATATTCTGGAATCTAAGGATCCAGGTTCGAATCCCATGTTAGTACTATCCCTGGTCAGGCCAACAACACATGAAGAAGAGGGGGAAATAATACCTCGTGAAACATTGTGCATATACTAACTTGTTTAATGTGCTATTATTAACAGTTGAATGCATTTGGAATATTTAAATAAAGTTAGATTTTCTAAAGACATTCAATACTCATATTAGATGATGGAAATAGTGCAATATAAAAATACAACTAAAACACCATCATCACAAACATTCACAAAAACACTAAATTCATTCAATATATTGTATAAATGTATTTTATTAATAACATAAACTTTTAAAATACTGTATATGTCTATTTTTAAAAAAGTACAAAATTTTTAAGCAGCAACAATTAAAACTATAAATCAAAAAAATTATTTTATTGATTAATTTTCTCTCTTTTTCTTACTTCCTTATTTATAGTCTACGTCATCTTTCTCAGTGAATTTTTTTTTTTAAAATTTAAGACTTTAAAAAATATTCTTTCTTCTTCAATGATTTTTTTTACTCTTTCCACTTTTAATAGATAAATTAATTACAACTTTGAACATGAACTAAATAGTGGATTAAAATAAAATAGGAAGATCACTGCAATTAGATTTATTAATTTATAAGTATTTACTAAACTTTTTTAAAAAAATTATTTTTAAATGTTTATAGTAATAATAAAGTATATCATAGGCATCAATATTTTGTGTATAGAAGTTAAAAACATATATATTAGTGATAAAAGTGATATATAATTTTTTACCATCCATGACTTTTGGTAATCATGTCATACATAGTTTGAAACTAAATCTTGCAGATATGAATGGAGGGTATTACTATACTGGTGTGTAAAATTTTTGTGCCAGTATAAAATTAAGCATGCATTTATTTTTATAAATATAATATTCACATTTTTTTTTACAAAAATTAATATTTAGTTAATTTTTCAGCATTTAAGAAGTGTATTGTTGAATTAATATTATAAGTTTACTTGAACCATTTTTGCATTGCCTCAGAATTATGTTTTGAAATCAGTATTAAGTGACATTTTTATTACTTCATGTTTCTGGTATTGAAATACAATCAACAATCATTAGTAAAGAATTTATGACATGTCTCATTATTATAAAATGATAACTCAATAATTAAATGCAAAAAAAGACATTAATTCAATGATGTACATAGATAGATGTAAATCATATGCAGCAGTCAGAAAATGTTAAACTGCTTTCAAGATTGTATGTTTTTTTTTTGTCTGTTACCCATATATTTGTAATTTTCCTCATCTTTAGTATGGGATAAAAATACAAAATATATAATGTAAACCACATCTTTTTCTTTGCTTAAAACCTCACAGTCTTTTCTTACTCTATCCTATATGTGTGGTATTAAGTACCATTTTATAAACTTATAGTTCATTAAAGCCTTTTGAAAATAAAGAAGATTTGAAAACAATATCTGAATTAATTTTAATTGTATCTCTTATTACATTTAAATGTTTTAATTATTAAAAAATCTCAAAAGAAGTTTGGGATATGTTCAGAAAAAAATTGAAAACAAAAGTTATATGGAAAGCTACATTCTTGAAACAGTCTGATGGAAAATTTTTGTAAATTTATGGATATAATAGACAAATAACATCTGTAAAGTGCACATAATAATAAACTTAAATCTTTTTAGTATTCTCCAGTATGAAAACTATTTTAGATTTTGTTGATATCAAGATGAATTACCATCTTCTTGGAGTTTTAAAATTAATATTTTAGATGGAAATGAAGCTAGATGAAAAGTGCTAATAATTCAGTCAAAGAAAGTGCAGCCATAATTAAATTTTAATTTAATTGCTATAAATATCAAAAAGTATATCATAAAGATCGATAGAAGTAAGAATAATTATTTCTTATTCATAATGGAGCAGAAATTGATTTTCAAATACATTGTTCATAAAATTTGATGTTTCAGTATGATATCTTAATTCTGGATAAACATTAATTGTTTTTAAAAAATCACTATTTTCAAATTCAAATAAAAATTTAGGATTAAAGTTATTGAAACATGTCTATGAAACATTTAAAGTGACATTATTTCTTGTCCTGGAAATTGTTAATTTATCAATTACATTATAAGTTTTTAATTTATTGCAAACATGATATCTTTAAAGGATGTAATAATATTTTCAAATAAACATGGTCCTGTTGTTGAAAATTATGTCATACTAAAAGCAAAGAATTCATATAGTGTTTATTATATTGAAACTTGAAGATCAAATTAGCATCTAAAATTGCAGATATATGTATAGAAAATAAAATAAAGAATTGGCATTGGAAATTCGGATGCATAAATAAAACTTACAAATTTAACATTTAAAGAGTGGAAGCTAAAAATTATATTTTAAACAAAATACTGATTTAGATAATTATGAGTTATGTAAGGAAATTTAATATGACCATCATTTTCATCTAAATATAAACTAAGAACTAAAAGATCACTGAAATAGTGCAGCCATAAGTTTTTTAACTAGTGAGAATTAATGTCATGGTATATTGTTCATAACTTTATAGATGGGCACACTACATTTAGTCATATGTTTTGTGGGTTGTCATCTGATCCTTCGTGTCAGTCACTAGAGGCGCGATTTCTAATCCAAAACACATTAATATAACGTTTCCGGGCCAGCGATTCTCTATTAATATTGATTTTTTTTTTTGTTTGTTTGTTTGTTTACAAAGTTTACTTTCTTTTGTTTCTGAATTATTTTTCCCAAATAATATTTTTGACGATGGTATAATAATAGTTGTTTTTTTTTTTGGATTGCCGAAATTTAAGAGAGAACGGGTCTTTTTTGGTGTGTGTTCAAATAGTAATTTGTGTGTTTTTTTATTAAATAGTATTACTGTTTTTGTAAAATTGGATTGCCGAAATTTAAGAGAGAACGGGTTTTTTTTTGGATGGATCTTTAAATAATAATTGACGTTACTTTGATAGGTTTCCATTTGATTGCCGAGAACAATTAGTGGGAGGGGTGTTTTTGTGTACGATTAAATAATAATTTACGTTACTTTGATAGGTTTACGTTTGATTTCCGACAACAATTATCGGGAGAAGTGTTTTTTTTTTTTCCACGCGTGTGTGTGTATGTTTAAATAAAAATTAAAACCGTTACTTTTATCGGTTTACATTTGATTAACGACCGATATGACTTCCTTTCGAAATCAAAATTGAAGTTACTTTTATTTATTACATTTGATTGACAACCGATTGACTTTTTTTTCGTTTATAAATTATTGTTTTGGTTTCCCAAAAACCTAATATTTTTGACAATGGGACAATAATAGTTCTTAATTTGATTATTATTGACAAGAAAGGATCTTTTTTGGTGTACGTTTAAATAGTAATTTGGGTTGTGTTTAAATAGTAATACTGTTTTTAAAAATTTAAGTGACAAAATTAAAGAAACAACGGGGGTTTTTTTTTTTTTATGGATCTTTAAATAATAATTTCCGTTACTTTAATTTGTTTACATTTGATTGACAACAATTAGTGGGAGAGGTATTTTTGTGTATTTTTAAATAATAATTTACATTTTTTGGTTAACAACAATTATTGTGTGTGTATGTTATGTTACTTTATTTATCAATTTGGTTAATAATATTGGACTGGTAGACATTTCAATAACATTAATGGCATGCTGTACGGTCAACTCGTCACGGCTCCGGTAATGCAGCAAACATAGCAACTTGACGAACGGCATTTGAAATCCCTCAAACCAGCTGCCTTTTCGAAGTGCACATTTCTTTCGGCAAGAATGAGACTTACAAATGAAAGTCCAAAGATCTTTATGGACTTCAAGTCTCATACATTCGCCACACAAACATCTTTTTTTCTTTCAGCAGGATGTTTTTCTGCTGTAGAAATGTTACAGCACTGACGGCTTCCATGTCTGGCAATTCCCATCTTTTCATATTTTCTGTTTTCGAATTTGCCATACTTTTTGTCTCGGAAAATTTCTCGCTGAAACGTGACTCAAAGCATGATCTTTAAAATATTACCCTAACCCACCGTAATTGAAAATTTAGGAGGAATATAAATTTATGAGGAACAATCACGATAATGTTAAAATGTAACAGTACATCAATTTGTCTTAAAAAAAAAAAGGTACCAATGAAAATTTAAATAATTTTGACACGATCAAATTAATACACCCTCGTACGATATTGTTACATCAGATACATAACACAGCATTACGATATAGTGCGTGACACAAACAACTACGGTATTTTCCTCTGCTTTTAGCATAGGAAAAAGCCACACCGTTAGCCGCTAAGCCGAGTCAACATTTTTTCTAGATTTTATCGTAGAAAGAAGACTTAATTCTGAGTTAACAGTCTACCTTTTAGCATAGAAAGAAGACTTAACTCTGAGTTAACAATCTTTCTAGAATTTATTTTAGAAAGAATGCTTAAAGGCTTGGGTGCGGTCGCGGAAATGGTATATTTCTAGAAATTTACTAGAAATCCCGCCTCTAGCGGCTGACACGAAGGATCAGATGACAACTGTTTTGTGAAACATAATAAAATTCTTCAGAGTTTTAAAAGTATTAAAATAAATTTAAGATTTTTATTGGAAAGAAAATAAAAAGACATTGTCAAATCTGAACATTGTATAAATCAATGTATTCAAATTTTTTTTGTTGTGATGTATTATGACAACTTTCAAGATTTTACTTACCTCAACACAATCGTACAAATAAAATAAAAAAAAATACTTTTATAGAAAAACGCCACATATTTTCTCTTCAAATCCAGGCTTTCATTGATATGTTGGCTGAAGTTGAATACATTGCAAATTATCTTTTCAACCAAATGTCATCAAGAATTATAATTTGTTTTTGTTTTTTTTTTTTAAAAAAGAAAAAACAAATCTGATATTTGTTTTTCTACGAAATATTTGTATCTTTTTATATCAACCCTGCATTTTAAATATGCATTTTGGATTTTAAAAAATAATATTCAGAAATTATTAAAATTTATAAAATTTGGATATAATATCTAAGGACTTAAAAATCAAGAGATATCAAAGTATTTAACCAGCATATGTTGAAAAAAAAAAATGCTTTCGCTTGTAAATTTTGGCATGTTTCATGATTAATTTGAATTTGAGAAAATAAAATCACAAAGACACTGATGTCAATATACTAAATGAAGATATTTTCAAAACTGATGAATCAGTATTAAGGGAATCTTTTAATTGAAAAATCAAGATGTTGAGGATATAAACTCTTAAAAAGATTTCATTAATAAAGTTTGAAATTATTGCATATTAATAACTATAATATGGTGGATAAATGTGAAACAGGGTAATCCCTTCAATAAATCTCTATATAGTAGAAGTGATAAAACCATAAATTGAATGGTAAATTGAATAAGAATTGAAATAAAATTATACTTTTGTTAAAATTGGAAATCAAAAATGAATTGGAAAAATAATATAAATGAAGATTATTGTTTAAATAATTGCAAGATAAAAGTCAGTCTCTTAATTAAAAACAATCAAAAAATAATAATATAAAATCAGATATGTAGAATTAAATGTAAATACTGTCAATCAAAAATCATTACATTATGTAATTATAATCATTTATCCTTTTCACATGTCTTTGATCATATGTTTCAGTTATCTTAAAAGAATTGTAATTAATAAAAAAAATTAAGGTTAGGGTTTCTCTAGAAATAATGTGTATATGAAGTTGAAATATCACATGCTATATGAATTGCTTAACAAAATGTATTTTTCTAATATATCTATGATCTCATTGGTTGGTCTGACTTCTTGGTTAATGGATGGTTGGGATTGGGTTGCTAGCATGATATAACTCATTGGAAGCTTCAGTTACTTTCTGTTCAGTTACATATAGTCTATAGTCTGAGTTATTTACTTATTTATAAAACAATGTTCAAATAATATATTATAATAAATAACAAAAATATGTATAACAGCTCATAAACCTTTTTCAGCACATGGTTTTATGTCATTTCAAATGTTGTAGATATTTACTATTTGAAAAAACCATAAAACCATATGCTGAAAAAAGCTTATGTATAATTATGAATATTCATATATTTATATAGCTGTTATATATGTTTTTGTTATTTATTATAATTTATATTAAAAAAAAAAAAACAGCATAATGAACTGAATTTTTATTTTTGATGAAAGATAATTGTTTCATTGGGAAGAGATTTCATAGGTTTAGAGATAAAAATTGAGAAATATGAGAAAAAAAACAATATCAGAATAAGAAAAATTGAATACACTGGAAGGCAGTCAAAAAAAAGAAAACAGATTAGTGTAAATTCACATTTAAAGTCTATTTGAATTACAGAATATAGGTTTGGAAATACTACAATTGAATTTGGAAAATAAAACAGATTAAGTCTTGATTTATAAGATGTAATATAATTCTTTAAAAAATACTGAAATTACAAGATTGAACAAAGATAAAAAAGTTGAAAATATGTGAAATCATTTAAAAAATTAATCACACAAATTATTGAAAAATTATATTCTCATATTTAAAGATTGTGAGTTGATTGCAAGAAAAATAAAAGAATTACTAATATATATTTTTATTAGTTATGATTCTCAGGTGAGGGATATATTATAAGAAAGTAAATAAAAGCATGAATAATTGTCAAGAATTTTTTTTATCAGCAATTCTTTTAAAAACAGTGGCAAATTTTTTACCCATAATAATGCCACCTAGTACAAGTTATAATAATTAATAGTTGCGAGAAGGTTGTGTTTCATATTTGCTATCCAACACATTCCCATCCAACATCCCCAGACTAGTTTTTAGCCCATGGTTTTTTGGGAGAAGAGCATCTGAATCTTTGGATTTAATGTACCTCCCTAACATCCACTTTATACCTTTTGGTTAACTATAAATTTATCAGCCCAAATTGAAAACACAGATTTGAATCTAAGGCTTGTCACTGATGAAAGCCATGGGTTAGAAACTAGTCTAGGGATGTTGGATGGGAAATTACTTAATAGGGATTATGATGCACAGTCTTCTTGCATTTATTGATTACTAGAGTTTGCATTAGATGGCACTTTTGTAGGGAAAAAATTTTCTACTGTTTTTATAGCTTGTGTAAATACAAAGGAAAGGTGATCATGTGATGTTTTAATGGTTCAAATCTTTTAAATTTGTTAATGACTGTTAGTGGATGAAAAACATAAAGTAAATATGTTTTCATATGCTGAAGCAGACTGTCTGAGTAATAGAGTATAGGTTATGTAGTGTAAATTTTCTTTGTTCAATAAAATAAGTAATATTTGTATTTAAATAATTTTCTTGTAACTTACAAGTAAAGTTTCAGCATTTTTTAAAAAATTGATTATATAATTAAAGACATTGCTATTTAGCAGTGTGTTTTTTTTTTTTTATTGATAAGTTATTTTTATATATAGTGGAAAGGAGTTTTAAATATGTTAATAAATATTGTTAAAGGAGTTTACAGGTTGAGATTTTTGTTAGCTTAAGGGTTGATTGTTATCATCTACATTTATAAGCCTATTAAAACCTTGAGTAATTGGCTTTATTTTTTAATTAATATATATGATTAAATTAGTATTTAAACTTAAACTGTCATTATATAATCCATCTTTACTATGATAAATACAGGCCAGGTATCTGGTTGTATATTAAAGTTGGGTATTAGGAAGAATATATTAATGAAATTGATTATAGAAACAAAGGAAAGTGGCAGATATAACCTTAGTTATAGCTTATTTTAAACAAATGTGGCATATGTGATAATTCTTAATTGGGTCAGCATTTAAAAATAAAATGCATGTTAAAAAAATAACTAAAACTGCAGTGATTAATTTAAAAAATAAATTGATAGATTTCAACAATAAGTTAATATATATATAAGTGCACCATTATTTATGATGGTGTTACACTTTATGAGCCTAATCATAAGTCCAGTCTCGTGGGATGAAAGGAGATTAGTAACTAATTATCATATAATGAATTATTTTCACTAAAGATTGTAAACAATAATAAGTAGCAATAATGAATCAATAATTATAATATATATTATCTGCAACAATTTTTTTATTACTGCTATAATATAATAAACTAAATACAACAGTTCATAATTAAATTACTAGTCAATATCAATTTAAGAATGTACTTCTAATGGTTTCACTGGCACAGCAAATTTTTTAAGTGCACATCAGAAATCTGCTTTAATATTGAAATTATTGATAGTAAATTTTTATTTAAATATTGACTAATAATTTAATTTTGAATTGATATATTTGGTTTACTATATTGAACTACTCTAACTTTTAAAAATTGATATTTAGTTATTCTGCCAGCAGCATAATCACTTTGTTTTAATAAGAGTTTTAAAAGTCTTATGGGATCGTCATCATAACTTTTAATAGTTATATGAGATATGGTCATGTATTAGGATATATATATGTATGATTGTTTAAATTTATTTGTATATTTATTTATTGGCCATGAATTTTATTTTGAAAGATAAATCATTTTAATTGTTAATAAGTTTGTGTTGTTTTGCAGTACTATGTTTACAGTGAAAAAAAAATGTAATTTGGAAAAATGATTTTAATTTAAAATATTTATAATACCATAGTTATTTATAATAATATTGACATATTTTTGTTTTGATTTGGGTTGCTTTTATATTGTTTGTCAGCATGTCACCTTAATCTTTTTTTTAGATTTTTAACTCCACTTCATGTAGCTGCAGATAAGTCACATTTTGATGTCATGGATGTTTTATTAAAGCATGGCGCTAAGGTCTGTTTTTTTTTTTTATGTAATTTTTGGAACATATGTTTTATTTTTATTAGTGCCTTTCTGAAAACATATTTGTTGAATTAATAGCCATTTAATAAAAATTTCTAAAAGTTATTGTTGTTTTTAATGAAAGTGATTCATTAGAAACTATCAGACGAAATGTATTATTCTAAAAAAATAACAGAAGGTAGTTTTATTTTTCATTATCACCAGCAGTTATCTGTCAAGAAAAGTGTCAAAAATTATCTCATTATTTTAAGATTTTTGATTTTTTTTTTTTGGTTTGGTTTCAAATTTATATAATTGAATTCTTCTTTTATATCAAGTTCTTTCTAAAATTTCGTTCTTAAATTTTTGTACCATTCTTTTTTTTTTTTAAAATCTGACTTTACATTAATTGATCATTTATAATCTCTCTCTTTTTTTTTTTTAATATCCGATTTTCATGTTTTATATTTACATTATTAGTTTTCTCTTTGGACCATTCTCATTTTTAACCCATATAATGCTATTTTTCTAAAAATATTTTATATAAATTTTTATTATTTTCTATGTCATCTGCAAATTAATATATTCATCATCAGATAACAATCTATGGCTGTTGTTTTCTGAATAAAAACCTGATTCAGTTTTTGCAAGTATATATTTAGCAGTTGAAAAGAGGGAGAAATTGACAGTAAATGATAAGGACAAAAGCATTATATTTTGTATGTTTAAATTTATCAATAAATTTTTACGTACATTTTTATATTTGTCAAATCATGTTGTATATGATATAATGACAAGATTTAAGTTATTTAAAATTAATAAAAGAAACTATTCAAAATGTTGATTTTATTAAACTATATTTATTAACAATAACAACAAAATAAAATAAAATATATATAAAATTAGTACCAAGCCCTAAGATAGCAAAGCAAACTTAATCTTCAAATATTATTTACACACAGTGCTATGATTTACTTGGAATTTAATTTAGCACAAAACCAATTATTATTCTCTAATATAATAAAGTGCGAAACGTAGATAAAGTACTAATAATAATTACTATTAGAAAACTTTGTTAAGTAGATAATATCTAACATTCCTATTACTTTCTTTGTTCATATTTCATGTAAATATATTTATTTAAATTCAACACTCTAATTTTTTTTTTTTAAATAAAATAAAAGTAATGCCTTCATGATGTTATCCACAATAAGAATTTCTCAACAAATTTTAATAAATCGTTCTTTTATTATGTAACACAGATAATTAAATTTCACTCTTTTTTTCTATTACATAATTATATTTAATATCAAGTATTCATTCAATCATTTATTTTCCTCACGTATGTTGGTTCTTATCCTGGAATATCTGTATAGCTATGTAAAACTATTAAGTTTTAAATAATAATGGTATTAATATTTTTTTTAATAAAAAAAACTGAAAATTTACAACTGAACGATAGATAGATGAAGTTTTCTGTAATAAATATAATACATCATAAGAATTGCAAAAGCTTTTATAATTCTTTCACTAAAATAAAACACATATGACATTGTATAATTAAATATTTATTTAAATACTTAAATAATTGATGCCTTTTTTAAATTGATAATAATAAATATTACCTTTTAAGACAATCTTTTAAACAACAAGTTTACATTTTAATAGTAATATTTTTTTTATTCATGCTGAAACTTATGAATATGTTTATATTGATTAGGTGAAATACTCAAAATTAAAACTTAAGATAAATAAAATAATATTATTATAATCCCATATTGTTTGACAAATGTATGTCTTTTCTTAATTAAGAGATAAACCAAAGGCAATAGTTACTAAAACTTTTACCATCCAGCTTCTTTACTCTTCTTGTATGGGAAGTTATTGTAGATACTTTTGTCTTATAGTGGGCTTTTAAAAAGCTGTTTTATATGTAAATACATTAAATGCAATTTAAGTTCTATCATATTACTACATAATTAATATTTGTGTGCTAATTATTATTTTTTATTAATACTCATATTCATTACGTTTAATTTATAATTTAAAAAAAGAGGCTGCTAATTGAATTTGCTAACAAATAGTACTTTTTTTTTTTTTGAAGAATTGTGCCTAATAAAATTGTCTATTTAGTTATATATATATATATTTAATAATATGAAAGAGGGCATTTAAGCTTGCTATATTAGCTCACACATACACCATATGACTATATTTTTCATAAACATTATTTAAGAAATAAAGTGTAACTCACTAAATTTATAATGAATAAACCTCTTTTTTTAAATATATATTGAAATGAGTAATGTCTTATTTATTTCATTGTCAGCCATGTTGTCTTCCACATGGGTAGTAAGTTGATTTTCAGTGTTATGTGGATAACTAATAAATATAGCATTCAAAAGTTTTAAAGAAAACTATGTAAAATAGAACAAATAGTTTAAAATAAAGTATTGAATTAATAATAATATGTAGTGTTCAAATTAGAATAAATTATTAAATGTCATATTTTAAAATAATAAATAATATTATAGGTTGGTTAAAAGTATTTAAATTTAAGAGAAATTAATAAACTATATAAACTGTTAAAATTGTTGCTCTTGTCAAAGATTAAAAAATGTATAAAATGTTATTGCAAAACAACTCAATTAAATATACTAGTCTTAAAAGAAATGGATTTTAAATAATTAAAAAAAAAGTGAATAAAAAGATTAAGTCTGTTTGATTATACAACAAGGGAACAATTCAAACAATTTAATCATTACATTGTTTTGAAAATTCACTCAATTAAATACCAGTAATATGGTATTTTGAAAATTCATATAATTAAAATAAAATGAGATCATAAAGATGTTGAAAATAAGAAATTATCAAAGATATTAAAAACAAGAAATCAAAAGTATATATAGGCAGCTTTTCTTGAAATTAGTCAGTCTGGACTCTTACTTTATTCAAGCTGCATTGAACCATTATTACGATAACTGAATACAAAAGAAAAAATACCAACTGCCTGAAATTTAACCTCAATCCCTTGTGAATCTGACTTAGCTATTTAGAAGAAATCTCTACTCAAACTGAAAAAAAGTTTAACTTTAAGTGTAAGGACAGGAGATTGTAAAGGATATTATAGCAAAAGGACCATGATCATCAATTAATGCATATCATCGATAGAGAAATATTAGCTCAAAAAAAAATCCTCAATGAACTGTGGAGAATTTCAGCTACAAAACTTTTGGTATGTAGGTTAAAAAAAAAAACTTTATCGATTAGATTGTTATCCTAATATATTAACCATATTAAGTTTTATTTTATGACTTCTTAGCCATATGTTTAATTGTAACAAATTGTATATTTATTATGTATAGAATGTTTATAAAACAATTGTTTAAAGGAAGAAGTGAATGTTTTATTTTTTAAAAAATCAGCATTTATTGTTAAGCAGTGATAAATGCTTAAGCTTTGATTTAAAACATTTAAATATATAGTAATTAGATATGTTTAGTTACAATTTTATCTCCTTTAAAAAAAATGTTGTATTGTCAATCAATGTGTAAAATTCCATGCGTGTAAAATATTTAAAGTGGAGTATCCAAGTGATAAAAATAATGTGTGGTAGTATAATTATTAGTATTTTATGTTAAAGATTTATTTTGAAATTCAATCAAATTTATTTGTACATAAATTAATTCCCCTTTTAATTACTGTTAGATTTATGTATGTAGAACTTGTAATATAAATGCAGTTGTTAGATCATTGTTGAATGGTAAAAATACATTATATTTAGATGGTGAATTTATTTACAGTCTTGTTCTGAAGATTTGGGATTGGATTCAAAAGAATCATCTCACATTATTAGGTTGAATTATTAAATTAGAGATCAAATTCAAAAGAACCATCTAATTAAATTAAGTTATTAAATCGGGATTTGAATCTAAAATTGTTCTTATAAGAAATGTGTACTGATTAAAATAATCTCATATTAGATATATGATGTGACTATGCTGTGAAGTTAGTGATATGAATAAATATCTTTGTGAGGGTCAGTCTTATGTAGGTTTATATCCTGGGTATACTGAAGACTTTATGGCAAGTGTGCTCGATCATAGAACTGTTTGTATTATAAAAAGTAATTGAAAAATTAATGTTTTAAAATTAATCAAAATAAAGTTTGGACACTTGTATTTGTGTTCCATTGTGCATGTAAACTAAAAGTTAAAAGATAATGAAAAAATGACATATTAATGCAAAGGCAATCAGATTATAAACTAAGTGTCACATGTATCTATGATATAGTTTATAAAGTAAACATATTTAAGAAAAAAGAACTTTATATCTTGTCTGACAATTCTGATACTTTATAAATAAACTATTGTCTTGTTATTTGTTTAAATAGTGTGTAACTTCTTTATAGGTAATATTGTCTTGTCTGCATACTAATTCCATTCAATTCCATTGCGAATAACTTTTATTTGTAAATTTTTGAACACCCAGGATGAGGCCATGAATGCAGCTATTATAAACACCCAGTTGTCTGAAATAGATGTATAGCATGATTGACCAGACAATGATTTTTTTTTTTTTAATTGTATCTTAAATAAAAAAATAAATAAACAAAGCTGAAGATGTGGACAGACAGGTTTCAAGTGGATTCAGGGATGATATAGTACAGTTAGTGGTGAATCCAGTTATAAATATCTTTATAATAATGAGTTTATATAAAAAAAATACAAATCAAGAAAATGCAAAAAAAAATGAGATGAATGCAGAGGAATCTTTAGAAACAAGTTATGAAAAGGATAGCATAATGATAGAAGGCAAGATAGTAAGTTTTGATGTGGACACTATTGATTTATACAATGGAGGGAAAATATGATAATAAAAAGATAAAAAATTTCTGAAGAGATGGACTTAAGATGGAAAATGAATGAAAGCAGGAAGAAGATAGAAAATGGACAAAGCAAATGAATCAAATCATAGAAATTGGACAAAATCAAATGAACTTACAATTTGAGCAAATGAATCAGAAAATAGTTTTAAAAAGAACATTTGCAGTTTTAATTAATTAATCAAAAATTAAAGGGAAAACAGAAAAAGATTAAGCAAATAAATCTAAAGATTGATGGACAGCTTGATCAAATGATGAATAAATGAAAACTATGTAAGAGTCAAAGAAGAAATAAAGGATGTGCTAAAAAACGAAGAAGATGCAGACAAAATTCTCGAAGAAATGCATGAGGCTATGATAACCAAATTCCAGGAGTTTGAGAATGAAAACTTAAGAAAACAGAAGTAAACTAACAGAACAAATGAATAATATGGTTATAAAGAAATTGCAAAAGCTGTCTCAGAATATAAAAATGAATCAGTTTAAACTCTGAGAAGAAAACAGACTAATGGAGCAATGGATGGACCATCAAATAGATCAGCACAAATCAGAAGTTATATTAAAAAAATATAATAAAGTGATACAAATTGTAAAATTCACCTGACATAGTAGATGCCATAAAAAGAACAGTAGAAATGCACATGCATGCATATTATCATCAAATCATGGAATAAAGGGACCTAAGATGAATGTCAGTATGGAGTATGGCCTTTATTTAAGGATATTAGAGAACAATATTAATGAGAATGGATATAGAGAAGAAAGTCAACCCTATATAGATAACCAGCCAATAAATTTGAACAAGAGAGTAGAGAATCAAATAATAAATAATCTACCAACCATCATGAACAATAGGTTCTTATCTAAGTTAGTGAGAGTGAAGACCTTCAAAGCAATGCCATATGAAAATCTACAGTTGAATGGATTTTCTGAACTATTCAAATTTTATAGTTTATCAGATACTGATGAAGTTATCTGAGCCACAAATTATTTGGGTGGTGTAGTCATGGATTTGTTAAACTTAAGATACTACTATTCTCCAATCTTTAATGTGTATGAAGAAGCAATGAAGAGTGACAAGATAATATGTTGCAGAAAATGACTCAAGAAAGATACAAGGTGAACACTGTAGAAAGCTTATCACAATTTTGAGGGAGGAAGACAGCAAAATTAAAAGTGCTTTCTGTTTTTCCCTCATAGAAAACCATATTATTTCTCTTATAAGGCACAACTGATCTGCAAATATTCAACATATGTTGTTTAACAGTTGATTAAATATTGAAAGGATGGCAGATTTATTACATGCCATAGACCTGTAAATGCCTTACGCAGGTGAAAAGAATCACAATGAGTTTCATTATATAAGTATTTGTAGTGTAAATTTCATCAGACCTGACTAGCATGATCTGTTCACATTTCTGGACATAGATATAATGCAGTACCTAGAAGAATAGCAAGAAAAAAACACACCCTTTGGAGAAAAGAACTTCTGGATTGCCAACAATCTTAGATGGAGATGTGTAGATGGCAAAGGAGACAATTCAAGAAGAAATGTGATGGTCAAATTTTTATATGAGAGATGCAAAAAGTAAAATGAAAATATTTGGTAGATTGCAGTTTAAGGGTAATAAGAGAATAGCCAAAATAGTATTTAATTGGGTTATGAGTAAAGGCCAGGCAACAAGATTGATGAGAAAGATGGTATGCAGAAGATTTGGATAAAGAATTTATGTCAATGTACTTATAAAAAAGGTGGAATGATTGTATTAGGAGAATTGTTGAGTGTAATAACTACAAGGAATGGGATAGAAAAATAGATGCATCAATAAAGAATTGGGAATTGGAGAGATGGAGAAATAGTATGGAGAGTAAAAACAGTTTAAATATATATAGAAATGAACACAATATTGGGTGTGAGTTAATTTATGATAATAGCAAAAAAAGTAGTTTGCTGTTTAAGGCTCGAACAGGATCTTTAGCAACAAGTGAACATTCACATAAATGGAAGTGTGTGGGTGATTTAGTTTGCAAGTTGTGTAGGGAAGGCATAAAAAATAATAGGCATCTGTTAATTGAATGTAAATGTTTGCAAGCACAAATAATGTTGTGGGAAAATAAATATAAACAAAGTGATTATTTAGAAGATGAGTTCTTGTTTTTTATGCTGGATTTGGGAAAAAGATAAGGGGAATTTAGATATAAAGGCTATGGAGTTGACAAAGATTACATTGTGGAAATGGAATGAAGCAGGATAGAGATGAATATGGGAAAAATTTAGGGTGGGGAATGGAAAGGATGGTAAAGTGGCTAACGGGTTTCCATGGGCATAGTAGCTGAGAAATTCCTGACTCCGAAAAAAAAATGATTGTGTAAAAAGAAACATCTTGAAAAGGTTCCATTAAGGAATGAAAGCCGGGCTGATATATCAATTTTTTTTTTATTTACAGTGAGTTGTTTCTTTCAATTTTGTTTTAAATTGATTATTCTTAATTATATATATATATGTATAAATATGTACATGTTTTAAAAAGAATTTCCATTTTGATTTATAATTTGGCATTTAGAATTGCCATTTTATGGTGTTTTTCCACATCTTGAATTGTGTTATATTTTATTTTTAAATCTGAAATTAGTAATATTTTTGTAGTTGTCTTTATTATTCATTATTACTAAAACCAATAATGAATTTTCCAAGGATAATATATATATTTTTATAATTAATATTATTTCTATTATTGTTGCCTTAAATAATTTTATTTTTCCTATTATTAATGTTTGATAATTATTATTTTTAGGCTAATGCTTTAGATGGTCTTGGTCAAACAGCACTTCATCGTTGTGCAAGAGAAGGCAATATTCAAGCTTGTCGGTTGCTTTTGTCATACGGGGTTGATTCTACAATTGTATCTTTACAGGGCTGTACTGCTGCTCAGGTGGCAACAGATAATATTCAAAAGCTTTTACATGGTAAAGGTTTAGTCATCTTTTATTTTATTTTATTCACATAGTCACCTTGTATTTAAAAACTTGTATTTTATTCATTGTTATATATATAAGTATTTTGATAATGTTTTAGCAATATGTAATTTTTTTTAATAGAAGTATGTGTATATCTGTGCATATATATATATATATTAAATCTACTAATTTTACAGGTTCTAATAAATAATAGAATTATTAATTCTAAAATTAAAAATATTATTTGTCTAGTGTCCAGTACTTATAATGCTAGCAAGTGTAATTAATTTATTATAGTTTTTAGTTTAGCTTTGTGGATTTAATTTATATATATATTGATAATTTATAAATATCAATTTAATTTGGTCTTTCATTGTTACAAGTATGAAATCATTTAAAATGATATTAAGTAAATATAAACTTTTATTCTCATGTTCAAAATGTAAAAAATATATAAAATTTTAATTAATATTTTAATATATCTAATTTGTGATTGAGTTCAAGCAAAGTGAAATATTTAATTATTTGATGAGAAAGATTTTTATGAAACCATGTTGTTAAAGCAGTAGCCACTCTCCATAAAGTAATGTCATCCATTGCAAACTATAGTAATCAATGGAAGCTAAAAGATTCTAGCATCCATTGATTATTATGACTTGCACTGGATGACATTATTGTATAGAGAGAGTGGCTTCTGTTTCAACAGCTTATGTAAGCGTAAGAAATAGTGATCATGTGCCAACTAATGGTTGAAACTATGTTGTATGACTTTGATTCTTATAATAGAATTAAAAAATATAATACAAAACTAAAAGCCATAGAGTCTTCACATTAATATAGGATTAGTAAGTTGTTATTCTGTATATGATTGGGAAATAAGACAAATAAAAAGATAAAAAACATTTTAGACAATGTGTTCCAATTTTTATTATGAACTCACAGTAATTAGTGAAGGATTCTTAAATGAGTTTTTTTCAAAGATACTTGTGATATCATTTTGTTCAGATATAATAACTTAAAATATGTTATGTAATAAAAACTTATGGAACAAGTGCTTTTTTTCAAGTAATAATCTGAAAAGAATAATTAATAGAAAGAATGTATAAAGAAATCTCAATTAAGCTATGAAGATTATGTAAATTGTCATATGATGATTATTATTTGGTTTTATTCCCCCTCAAGATTCTTTATTGATAGAAATATATTTCAAATTATATGCAAAGTATTTTTTTTTCTGTAAATAAATTACTAGATTTATTAAATTGTTTGTAATTAATTAATTATTCCTATTCTATACTGCTTCTAAGAGTATATGTTTTATTTTCAATTTAGTTTTTTATATCTATTTAATGTGGATAATGAATAATTATCAAATAATAATTTATGCAAATGCATGGTCTATAGACTAAGAAAAAAGTAAATAATGTGAACATTTTTCAACTGTTGGGAATCAAAAATATAGATAGTAAAAAGTGAAAATATAGTCTAAATTCTAATAAAAAATGGAAAATTATTTAAAAGGAATTTAAATAAAGTAACTATATTAAAGGGAAAAGATTTAACATTAAGCTGAGAGAAGAAGCAGATTAAAAATGAGAGTATAATATAGAATAATTGCAAAAACATAAAAGACAGTTTCCATGAAATATATAATATAATTAAAGGACTAATTTTGAGAGAAAAAAAAAACTTGTTTTAAAAATCAGTTTAAAATAAGATGAAAAGTATTAATAAAGCTCAAATATATATTAGGAAGAAACAATATGAAAATAATTTGTATAAGAAAACATTGTAAATTAACATAGAATAGATGTACTTGAAATGGCTTATTCAGTATTGAAAGAAAAAGTAAATATTTTTGATAAAATAATGAGTGGAAGAACTGATGAAATTTCAATTGAATTATTAATGAATAATGTTTATAGAATTATTTAATGTTTCAATGTAATTTTTTTGAGCAAAAGAACAACAGGTTTTATTTCATGCAAAAGAGAGTAGTGATAGGTTAACGTTTTGGAATAATTTATTTTATTATGCAAAATATTAGTAGTTTTAGATTAAACCTTATTTAAAAAATTAAACATGTTTTATTCTGAGGAACAATTTGGATTTAGAAAGATAGAAACTGACAGATGTAATTGAAGTCATAACAATTATTTTTAAGATTTATTAAAAAATATCACTATTAATAAAATTTGATGAATTTTAATTGCAATTTGAAGAAAGGCGGGCTTGAGAATTTAGTAGAAGATTTGGGAATTTGTTTATTAAGTTATCTTCCTGAAAAAAAAAATGATGATTTTAAACAATAAAGGTATAGAATGGAAGTAAAGAAGGCATTACAGAATTTACATGGAGTAAAATCACATTTGTAATAATAAATGGTTTCTTTATAAAAAGAAAGACTTTATGCAGGAAATATAATAATTTATTTGCAGTTTATATATATATATATTTGACATGAATTTTAAAAACCTGATAAATGTTTTGTTTAAAAATGATTGAAGTTGTTATTTAAAAAAAAAATTGAATTATGTTCATTAGATTTTAAATGATTTGATATCTAACATAACACAATAACCAGTAGGAATGGGGAAATCTATGTGAAAAAAAAAAAGTGATATGAAAGAAAAGATAAATAAAATTAAAGTTGTCAGAGTAATTAATATAGATTTGAAAAAATATTATACATGTATGTAATTCAATTGATGAGATTTATAGAAAATTGAATCTATCTTCTTTTATCCCATTCCTTACCACTATAACTCCCAACAATTCTCTTGATACAATTATCTCACCTTTTGTATAAGTATACTGATATAAATTCATTATCCAAATCTTCTGCATACCGTGTTATCTTTCTCACCCATCTTGTTGCCTGCCCTTTATTCATAACCCAATTAAATACTATTTTGCTATTCTCTTATCCATAAACTGCAATGTATTGAAATTTTTCATTTTGCTTTTTGCATCTCTCGTATAAAAAAGGTTGACCATTCTATTTCTCCTTGAAATACCTCCTTTGCCATCCACATATCTGCATATAATGCATGTCTTCCTACTTCTATTTGTATATGTGCTTATTAATGGGTAAAAATGAAATACAATACATTATTAATTGTGATTTTTTTTAAAAAGAAAAACAATCTTTTTACAGATGTACACATGTAATAATTATTAATTGTATGTATTTTGTCATTCACTTTAAAATAATTCAAGAATAATCTTCTTAATATAAATAAATGTATTGGTATGACTAAGCACAGCTGATGAAGGTATCTGTTCTGTGACCTTTGTATTGTCATAATTTGCAATTCAGAATTTGGTTATTATGTATTTCTAACATCTGAAGTTTTAATTAAACTGTGAGCTAATAGAGGGCGCTCAAATGCTCCCATCTTAAGAATGCATTTAAATAATTATCAAAAAAAAAAAAAAACAATATTTAAAAGAAATGCCAAAAATGATAATACAAAACTTGGTTTCATAAATATGCAAGTAAATAGAGAGATGAATAAGTAAAGAGAATTGGAAAAAGTTTATTTGGAGGAAAATTAGATTTCTTAGCGGTGATAGGTACACTTTTGAGAGATGGAGAAGAACCACCTATTCAGAAATGTAAATGGAAGGGGCTTAATGTATATGATGAGGATAAGAATTGAGGCTAAGATGAATATCTTGAAATAAATTACAAAAAGTATATATAGATTCAATTGAAATTAGGTAAAGAGAAATGAATGTATAGCATAATATATTTCATATTAATGAAATTGATGGAATAGAAGAAAAAGAATAAAGCATTATTAAAGAGAATGTATGAGAAAAATGGATTGAAAATTGGAAACTTGATCTGAAGTTTTTATTTATTAGATATTAATAGATAAAAAAAAATTTTTAAAGATAAAAATGGTGTATTTTATATTGTTAGAGATATGTGAAATACTTAGTAACAAAATTTATAGAAAGATTATCAGGGAGAGTGTAAAATAAACAATAAACTTAAATAGGAGTTTAATAGAATCTTGAAATGAAGTATGAAAGATGGTGATTTTACAAATTTTGAAAAGTAGATGGATTTAGAACAAGATTGCAAATAACTTTAGAACTAACCTAATTAATTAAAGAATAGAAAGATTAAAGAAAGAAAGATGGCATATAGAGATTATAAAGAAGCTGTTAAGAAGCTAATGGAAGAAGAAGAAAGTAAAGCTTTGATGGAGTAGCTATTTAAAAAAAATGAAATCTCTAGAATAGAATTGAGATAGAAATGGGGTAAACTTAATTAGAGATTAAAAAAGAAAATTAATAGTGTCGAAAGAGAGGGTTGTGAAACATTTTTGTGATTTATAAAGAAGAGAAATACGAAAAGAAGATTGTTATGAAATGCAGAAAAAATCCAAATATGAAGATAGGGAAAAATTTGAAAAAATATTTAATAAAATTTTTATTAAAAATTTTGAGTAAAGGAGAATTAATAAGTGAATAGGATTCATTAATAAAATTATGAAATGATGGGTAGCATAATTGAATAAAGTAATAGATAGATTGAAAAAAATGCAAAAATGAGAGGATTAGATAGTAAAGAAGATGAAGTAGTAGTAGGTATGAAAAATTGTATAGGCTTAACTTAAGAGAAAGTTTTAATAAAATTACAGTTAATGATATGATTCCAGAAGAATGAAAGAATATGAAAATTAGATTATTATATATAGCAAGGAAAAAAAGATTTTACATTGTTAATTAGCTTTAAACTATAATAATAATTTTATATTTTATAAATTATTTACATATATCTTAAAAGGAAAATAAATTGCATGCAATTGTATGTTGTAATATTTCCATCATCTAGTATTAATTGTTAAATGTCTTGAAGAAAAATTCACTTTATTTAAACTATGAAGTACATTCAACTGTTAATAATAGAGCACAGATTAATATATAATCCAGTTTCCAGTGGTATTATTCTTCTCTCTTTTTCAGATTGTGTTGACATGACCAGAGACATTATTAATTAGTTAGAACATCGCCTTAAATTTAATATTCACAAATTTAATGATCATTGATTCGATGCTAGTACTGTCACTGATCAGACCAGTAATATCTGAAGAGGAGAAGAGAATAATACTAATTGATACTTTGTGCTATATATTAATCTATGTACTTTTGTTAACAGTTGAATATATTTGAAAAATTTAATTGTTTGTATTTTTCTAAACAATATGTAATAATAAATACTAGATGATGAAAATAATCTAAGATATAATTGCAATTTATAATGCCATCGTCACATACTTTCAGACAAACATAAACTATAAAAAAAGCTTATGACAGGATGGATAGAAGCAGATTGTGGAGAAGTCTTGAAAATATGGGAATGGTTCTAGGATTGTTAAGATTGATTAAAAGTTCTGTACAAAGATAATTTTTGTAAGTGCCAATTGAAAAATATAGATTCATGGGAAATGTGAAATTTGATTGAAATAGGAATGTACACTGTCATTTTTATTTGGAATGTACACTGTCATTTCTATTTCTGGTAGTTGGATAATTATATAACTTGTCTAAAGAAACAAACACAAAAAAGTTTAACAATAAATTCAAGAGCTTGTTTTCTGTGAATAACAATAATATTAGTAGATAGGATTAGTAAATCAACTGGCTAATTGCTAGTTCAGCACAGAATCAATCTACATCACATAACAATTCATATTTCTGAAGATACTTAATATATAAAAGTCTCTTTACAACTGTGCTTTTGGAACACCTTACTGCTCACACACATCTCTTGAGATAGTCTAATTAGATTCTGACTAGAGTTCTTTTTTTTTTTGCTAATCTGATTTACTCTACACTTAAGAGTTTTCCATGTCTGCTTTCAGCTCTTGATTTTTTCCTTCTCTCTTCACATTATGACTAAGCTGAACTTTCAGAACATAATTTTAAGTTCTGTAGGCATTTTTACCCATTTTGCTAATTTGCATAAGATTAGTTTTTATTGATATGCAAATTTGTCTGATACTTCTTGCAGTAAACTAAATATCATTTTTATTTTTGGAGTGCATTAACATTGTCTGCCTGTATACACACATATAACCTTATTTATAAATCAATATATACACAACCAATTGGTATACAACCTCCATCCTCACTCCAGAAATAAACATAATTTTATTTACACAGAAATTTTTTTTGTAAATTTTGCTTCATCTATTCTCTTCATTCTCTTGCTCTGAAATCTTCTGTTTATGCTCACAATTTACTTCTATAACTTCTTGAACTGAAATCTGTTGCATCTAACTCTGTGTCAATAAAAACAGTCTTATTATCTTTAATTATACTTTAATTAATAACCATATCTTCTAATATTTCAGTTTGCCATTCTTTAATATGGTTAATATGACATATTAAAACTTTCTCATCTTCCAGTTTTATTTCACGTATTTGTGCAGACACAATTCTACTAATTATTTTTAATAGCCATTTTTTCTTAATTACATCTCTAATCCATAAGGATTAGTTAACTTTAAATCTAATGTTATCCAAATTTTTGTCTTTCTTTTTTTTTCTATCTGGAATTAAAATAGATAAGTGTGTTTTTACACATCATTTCATTAATAATTCTGCGAGTTTTCTTTGTAACAAAGCTAGGTGTAAAATGATGATAAAACATCACAGTTGTAAGTGCTTCATGTACATCAGTGTAGTCCTTTTTATTTAATATGGTATTCAGCCGCTGTACTACTTTGTCTGCTATTCCATTTGATTGAGGGTGATAAGCTCCTTTGGAATAAAGTTTTAAATTTTTCTGAGCTGAAGCCCATGCCGTTATATGTTACAATGGTTTCTGGATATCCATGGTGTTTCAAAAAGTATGTTTAAAACTTTTATCATACTTTCTGTACTTGTCTTCAGTTTAATAGATCATTTTCTATCCATTTTGAATATGCATTTGTGGTTACTAAAAAAAATATATTCTTTAAATGGTCCAGCATAGTCTAAATGGATTCACAGACATTCTTTCATAGCTTCAATCCAGATTTTAAATTTTTTAGCCTTAAATTTGCTGTTTGTTTGGCAGCCAGTGAATTTCTCATGGTCTGCTTTATGTCACTAATCAAATCTGGCCACCAAACGTGAATGAACCAATTACTTTATCACTATACTGAGGTGTTTTTTGTATAATAGTTATAGAATGCTCTTTCTCCCCTTAGGCAGAATCATTACACAGTCCGTTGTAAGAATACATTCATGGCAGGTTTCCTAGTCATTCCAAATTGCTGCAGGTAAATTATCTGGTCTTTTAAACGGCCATCCATGTTTTATTTAATTCTTTATGACATTGTACTCAACTTCAACTTATATTATGATGGAAATTTATTTCTGTCATTTATTTTTACTGTAGCAGTCTTAACCTGTGTGATACTTATTTCCTGAACATTGTCATTCTTTCCCGCTCCTCCCCTTGATTTACTATTCAGTGATAACTAATTTTAAGCATTTGACATTTGTTATTGCAAACCTCTATTTTTAATATTTTAGCTATATTCTCGCTTTCTCTTAATTTCTCTACAGTTGTAAACTTCTTAAATATTCCTCTACTCAATTTACTTTTTATAGTAAATCCTTTTTTTTTCATTTGCCATTTTTTATTGCAGAACTTAGACAAATGACCTGCCATTTCACAGCTAAAACCTTTATAACATTCAAAGTAACTCATTTTTTTTAATATGACCCTTTTTTTCACAATAATAAAAGTAGGAGGAGTCTGCTTTAATTTTCTTTGTATTATTCATGACTTTACCAATTTTACACATATTTTCGAGGCATCTAAATCTGTCATCTTTTAGAAGGCTTACATGTGTTCTAAAATGGCTTTATGAACTATAGCACACTCAATAACAATCTTATACATTGGTGTACTTGCTTAGTAGTATCTGTCTAAACTTTATGCCTCTGACACCCATAGCAACTGGTTCAATAACATTTCATCAATATAATCCTTGAATTTGCAATTATTCACAAAAGTGTGTAGTATTAATCATATTTACATATAGTTTCATTATGTTATTATATACTACCACAGAAATAAAGATTGATTGTGAATTTCAATGTTATTGATTTAAAATTTTAATTTTATTAATAACTCTACATATCGGATTTCTTTAGGCAATTTTGGAGTTTGCTCAATTTATGACATCTTATCCTGACATCCATAATAAGCTGGTGATTGTCAGTTTATCATTTATTATTTCATTCATAAGGATGTATTTCTCCACATGGTTCATGTATATCTGCCACTGCTCCCGATTTTTTACATCAAAGGTTGTTATTACATTGTTCTGCATATTTCTTGAATTATTCTACTTATTAATATATACTTTCAGATTGTAAGGCAGCAGCGTAAAAACTTTAGAGCTACCTCTTTTTTACTGTGTCACTTATTTCACAAGTTCTCTATTTAACTGCATTGCACAGTATTTCACAGTTTACTCCATTGACTGCACCACATAATATTTCACAGGTTTCACTTTTGATTGCCCACATAATATATTCCACCTTAAGACTGTTAACTATGCCACATAATATATACAGGGCCACCTATTTCTGACATCTATATAATTATATTATTATCTCTTCTAGCAATATTTGCAGCATAGCTCTATTTCAGTTATTTAATTTTTTCAATGATATTAATGATACTTATTTTTCCCTCAACAATATATTTTGTTTTGTTTCTTTTTTATCTTTTTTTGTTACTCCTAACATACATCTCTACATACTTCATTGTGTGATCTGAAGTCTCTGAATTGCTCTTCTGTTAAATGTTTAAGCGTCAGATCCACAAGTAATAGCTGATAAAATACTTCTCTTGAAAACTCTTTCAAAGACAGACACATTTCTTTTTAATATTAAATTATTTCTATCAAAAACATTCCATCCAAGTTTAATTCTATGATTAATTTTAATTATTATATTTCCATATGTATTAATAATCTGACCAAGGCATTTGTAATTGTTAATTTATTCTAATTTATCAATAGCAATTTTTATTTTTTTTTCTGAGAAAATCTATTAAAGATTACTGTCACTTTTTGGCTATTATCTTTAATCCTATATTCTTGAAATTATTTAATAAGTTCTTGGAATGTTTTCGTAAACTTTAAAGTATTGGTTCAAAAACAACTACTTCATCTGCAAAATCTAGATTAGTTAAATTATCTCCATTTATTTTTACTTCCTTAAATTTCCATTCTAATCCACAAAATATTTCTTGTGAAACTGCTGTAAAAAGTTTTGGGGATATGAAATCATCCTGTTAAATACATTTTTAATCAATCATTATTGTTGCATTTTGATTAATATTTTTCAGAATATGAAAATACCGTAGGTCTATAGCTTGATGAGCCAATGCTTTAATTACCATAGAAATGTATATAGAATCAAATGCTTTTTTTATAATCTACAAATCTTAAGTGTAATGCAACTTTTATTTGTTTTTGTTTTTATAAATAACCTCTCTCAATACTTGGATATGATTTACTATGCTAAAATCATTTTTATATCTAGCTTGTTCTTTTGTGTGGTTAAAATCCAAAATTCATTGAAGATGAATTCTAATTAATTTAGTGAAAATTTTATATAGAACGTGTAAAAAATTAATAGGTCTGATATTTATAATATCTTCTATATCATCTTTCTTAAATATTATTATTACTACCACATTCTTCCAATCATCTGGTACATCTTTATCATTTAGATATTTTATATATAATTTTGACAACAATATTTCTATTCCTTTACCCACTTCTTTTAAGATATCGATTATAATTTTATCATTTTTTGGAATTTTTTCCTTCTTCATAGATTTAATAGTGTCTCACTTCTTCATTTAAAGTGCTGAGCAATTCAAAGGTAGTAGTAATTATAGGAGATTCTCTGTTATCTTCTTCATTACTATATTATTCTTTATAAAACTATTTCATACATTTTATGATGCCATATTTATATTTAGTAATAATTCCATCTACCAACACCAAAATGTTTTACACTTTTGATATTTTTATTCTCTTCTATAACTTTTATTGTTAATTCACAATTATATTTTTTATATCATTAATTTTTTTTATATCATTTTGTAAATTTCTAGATATTCAGTTCTTGAAGCATTATTTTTAAAAAAAAATTATATTCCTTCTTTGCTTCATACATTATCTTCTCCAATAGAAAATTTTCTGATAAATTTCTGCTTTCTTAATAGTGAAATCAGTTATTTTCTATTGATTTTATCAAAATCTGAATTCTTCAAAATCTGTTAATATTTTAAAACGATTTGCAAGTTCTAATTTAAATTTATTGTAATTGTTTTGAAAGTTATGAATGTCAATGATAAATACTGTTTGTCTTAAAATAATTTTTGTTTCTATATCTCACTAACCACTGATCATTTCATATGTTGAATCTATTAAGAATATTAGAGTCTTGAAATACATATTTTCTGTCTGTCAAAATATAATCTAATTCTATTATATCTTCATTTGGATGCTTCCATGTCCATTCTGTTTGCATTTTTTTTCTTAAAAAAAAAAAAAAGAATTCATGATATACAGTTGTTGTTTTTCCTGCAAACTCCGCAAGTCTGTAGTCTCTCTTATCTCTATCTCCATAACCAAATTTATTCACAGAATTTTCAACTTTCAATCATTTTGCTAATTCTAGCGTTAATGTCTTCCAACTCAAAAACATTTTCTATATCCATATAAAAATCCTCTATTTCTTCATTGCAATAAGAACTTGTTTGGGCATAAACTTGAATTATATGCATTTGTTATTTTTTCTTAATTTGAATAAGTAATCTTGCTATTCTGTCTGATATACTTTCAATCTTCACAATGTTATTTTTTCATTTTTTATTTATAATGAATCACATTCTACTTGTGCATTCAATATTTGTTCCTTTGCAGTAAAATACATGTTTATTTTTACTTCTACTAATTTGACAAAATCCAACATCCCATTTAATATTAGAGAGTTCTTTCAATTCATTTGATTCTTTTTTTATTTGAAAATACCTAAATAAAAAGTCAGAATTGAACGGCATCCTGGATTTATTATCAAAGATTCTTAATATCTTCCACTATTGGCCATCAACCACTGCCTTGGTGACTTTACAACCTCCTGGGAATAAGGATTATAATTTAGTTTTGTCTGTCATGATTGTAAATATCTTTTTTTTTAAATGTTCATTCACAAGTACATTCATCGTGCCTTCAAGAAAACTCAACTGATATTTCAGTTAAGAACTATCAGGTAACTGAGGAGAAATACCATAGTATTTTTTGATTTTAAACTTAGAGATTGATGCATGTTGGTTCATAGGCAATTCATATACATTTATTATATGAATAATCACATAGTAATATCAGCTGCAATGACAAGAATGTATGTTATGAACATTAGGAATTTACTTTGCTCAGGTTCTTTATGATCTCTAAGAGGAATCAAAGAATCTTCTTTCAAATGATATCAAACTCCTTTCTGCATGTTAAAACATATTTAAAAAATATATATTGATTTGTATGGAAGTATAAAATCATATCAATAGAAAGGTAATTGATGCATTTTTAAAAACTCCAACAAAGATAGCTGGTACAAAAAAAGCAGCAATTGACCAATAAAATTTCTTCTGAAACAAGAGTAATTATGAAGAAAAGAAAGGATATGAAAATATATAAAAATGATGCTTTAAGAAGGACTGAATATCTCAAATTTGGTAAAATGGTGCAAAAGAGTTGATAATGATATAAGAAAGTAAAATTATGAACTAGCAGGGAAAGCTATAGAAGAGAATAAAAGTCTGAAGAGTGTAAAACAACATTTTGGTATTGATAGTAAACTTATTTCTGCAATAAGAAAAAATTATGGAACTAGTAGTTAAAAGAAGAAATGACATCATGAAATGTGTAAAAGAGTTCTATCAAGAATCATATAGCAATAAAGAACAAGGAAAAGTACCTTCTACAATTACTATATCTTCTGAATTGCCCAGAATTTTAAATGAAGTGAGAAATGGAATTATAATCAATATCTTAAAAGAAGCAGGTGAAGAAATAGAAAAATTTTGGTAAAATTATATACAAAATAGCTAAATGATAAAGATGTACTAGATTATTGGAAGAAAGCAGTATTAATATTAGTATTTAAAAGGCTGATAAAGAAGATGCTAGAAATTTTAGACCTATTAGTCTTTTATCAATTCTATATAAAATATGTAGCAAAATAATTACAACTCATCTACAATGAACTTTGGATTTTAACCAATCAAAAGAACAAGGAGAATTTAAAAATGGTTTTAGTATAGTGGATCACATCCAAGTTTTGAGAGAAGTTATAGAAAGGACCAATGAATATGAGTTGTTATTATGCTTTGGATTTGTTGATTATGAAAGGCATTTGGTTCTATAAGCATTTCTTTAGCGATTAAAACATTAGATCATTAAGGTATTGACCCAGGATATTGTCATATTCTGAAGAATATTTATAAAAATGTGACTAACAATTAGATTACTTAGTGATACTAAAAAAATTAACATTGAGAAGGGTGTAGGACAGGTGACAGCATATCTCCAAAACTTTTTTAGCAATTTTATAAGAAGTATTTTGTGGATTAAAATGGAAAGTTAAAGGAGTAAAAGTAAATGGAGATTATTTAAGTCATCTAGATTTTTCAGATGATGTAGTTGTTTTTGCAAATAATGTTTCAGAACTTCAGGAATTGTTGCAAAAGCTATCAGATGAAATTAAGAAAGTAGGTTAAAAGTAAATGTTAAAAAAACTAAAGTATATGTTCAATGGATAAAGGTTGATAATGATGAGTTAGAAGAAGTTAACAACTACAAATACTTTTATCAGATTACTGCTCCAGATGGAAACATAATAAATTAAATTGATACATAGAATTAAATTTAGTTGGAGTGCTTTTGATAGAAATAACTTAATATTAAAAGGAAATATGCACATGTGTGTTACCAGTTCTTACTTTTGAACCTGAGACTTGGACACTTAACAGAAGAGCAACTTAGAGACTAGATCATTCAACAAAGTATGGAGAGATGCATGTTAAGAATAGCAAGAAGTGATCGAAAACAAAATACATGGGTGGGAAAAGAAACATGTGTTATTGACATCATTGAAAGAATTAAGAAACAAGTGGAGTTGAGCTAGACATAGTGCTAGATAAGACGATAATAGATGAACAATTAAAATCTTAAACCAGATTCCAAGAGATTGTAAAAGATCTAAAAAAAGACTACATATGTATTGGGTGGATGAAATAAGGAAGTGTGCTGGTGTAATATGGAGAAGAGAGGCTAGAGATCAGAGAAGATGGTTTAAACTTGGAGAGATCTTCATCTGGCAATGGATTGATAATGATTAATGATGATGATGATAATCAATACAAATACATCATCATTATCATTTCCATTCACTATCAATCCATTATGAGATATAGATCTTTGTTTTACTATCCATAGCTTTTGTTTTCCACATTACTTCAGAAATATCATCTAAGTTCTGTTTTTCAAGATCTCTCTTAATCTTTTCTTATCCAGTTTAACACCAGTTATTTGTCATTTGTCATCTGCTTTTAACACAATAGTTGAACTTAACTTCATTTTAGTCTCTGTATTTTTTAAATGATGTTTGTGATATTTATTTGCTTTCTTACCCAATATATTTTGCTTTTAGTTCCTCTTTGTTAGCCTTAACATATTGTACCGGTCAGAATTGTATGTTCGTCTAACAAGAATTAGGACCTAAGCAAAAGTACACAGGTCAGGGATACTCATGAACTCCCCCCTATTGACCACTTCCCAAGTCTATCACATTACAAACAACATTTCTGATGATAGCAGCATACTCTTCAATTTACTCCGGCCCAGAAAGGTTCAGCAAAGATACAAGAGACCTACGGCTTAACTAATTGATAACGTAAAGTAATGATAGATGTGCACACACAAACCAACAAAAAATATCCAAAAGATAGCTTATGAAATGTAAATTTATTAAACGTAATATTAATAATAATTGATTAATCATGTGAATCACTAGATATGGAGATTTACAATGAATTAGAAATTATATATGTTGAACACTCGATTTAGGTTTCACTTATGGTCACTTGGGCATTCCATGTCAAACCGGATCACATAACAAGGTTTGATGGATATGCACCAATAAATATACATAATGATAACTTAATTATTTGAACTCTGCGGCTTAGTATGCTAATGTGATTTAACGGGTTGATATTACTCACGCTATGATATTTCTAAGTTAAGGAAAATAACCCATGACAATAGCTTTTAGAATGAATGCTTATAAGATTTTAAATTACATAGAATATGATCAAACTTAATAACAGTACGAAGGTTTGTTTTATTCAATATATGATTACATTTGGATTTCAGGGAAGGTACATTAATTATAAATCAATTATTTTGGAACCTTATGAGATGATTCATTTATTTCTTATCTGCGAAGAGAAATAGGAAAAATATGATCATTTTGATATTATCGTGCGAGTCTACATTTAAAGATTTCCTCAGTAGTTAATTAATGATGTATTAATAGCGATTGAACGAAGGATGGGTAGCGCTAATAAGCGATAATGTATATATACTAAAGTTAATTAAATTTAAACTATAACGAGAATTTTGGGATGACTTAGGGAACTTATATCATTACAGCGTATAGACATCTGAATCATATGGAAGGATAAGAACGATAACGTGTGAACCGCATGATAAGGCCTGAGTGGACGATGAGCTTCATTTATTTGGGAGCGAAGAAAATTAATCTTATCCGCATTTGTGACGGATAGCATTGGGAGTTGGTTGGCAAGATACTATGGTTCCACCTCATAGGATGTTAACCTATAGCAGCGCTTACCTAACCTAAGACAATCTGTAAGAGCTGGGGCCTCCACGCTCTGTCGAGAATTGTGCTTTATATAAGTATTCCATTATCGAGAAAACGCATGACAACGTCATTTCTGAATTAGGAATGTTATCACCGGGACACGTTACGAAAGCTGTCAGGTTTGATTTACCCTGATTTATACAGCCTTAAAATACTAATTAAGTCTAACGTAATGAAATAATGATCTAAAAGCAGTCCCAAACGGGGCATACAACTTACTTAAAGAATTTATTCAATATCTTAAGGATAAAATATTAAAAACATTAAAATTCCTTCGCTAAACGCATATTAACCCACCCGAGAACTAAGTGACTTAAATTATCGTTAGATGGCGGGGCGATTTATAAAATGAATCATCTAGACATAAGGATCTGAATTAAAGTTAGGTAATACTCAATTTTCATCATGTTAATCAATAGCGTGGAGCAATAGTAAATCATTTAATTCAAATAGTAGTGAAGAGCATAATATTCATTATTAAAACATAGTTTAGGAAAATCTCTCGATCGGGCGAATTTTATAATGTGAATACACTTACGTTTACGATTAAATATTCCGCAATGGCAGAATAGCAAAAATAAATAGGATTGATTCGCCAGATCGAGTTATTAGCATACTAAAAATTGATATGATTTGCATAATATTAAATAAACATTGCCGCATTAAAATAAAATTACAAGGAGAGTGAGAACCTAGCAATCGAGTTTAGAAAGTGAGAATTACAGTTTAAATATACAACAAACAGAAATAATAAAACAAGGAAAAGAGGTCATTATTTAGGCAGTTAATCGGCTTAGCATTACCGATCACGAAATAAGTAATTACATTTTTACATTAGGAGAAATTTCAGAACTAGAAATGTTTACATTTATATTTTACAATAGAAAAGGTTATTAAGATGAAAGTTCGTTTATACGGCAAGGAATTACCTTTCTTCCCGATGAATTTCCAGCCGGGTGCGCACGTGTTGGTTCCATGTTTGATAAAGGAATTAATTTATGACAAATTGACGAAATTAAGGTTTCGGTCCATTCTTTATTCAATATAAAGTTCATTTTGGCAGTAATTTATGAACGATGGTTTCCGAGTATTTAGGCATCGGTTAGATTTTTGGAGAGATCCGGGGAAGCAAATCTATGTTTATTAGCCCGTCATGTTGCCGTTCAGAGGGGCGTGGCTTCCCCTTAGCAATGCGTTAGAAAAATGACATGTCTCCTTTTTTAGTTAGAAAATGTGGTTGTATTTATACTCGTTATCACCGCCGCTGGGTAATTCCCGGATGTTTTAATAACTACAATGATATAGCATATTTTGGACTACAAACGAGATTAAGTTCGAGAGTTGGTTTTGGTCTACTTTAAGCTGAAAATAGACCTGCGGAATCAACGTTAACTAATCATGACGTTAAATCAATCTATATTACAATAAAACAAATTTCTTTTATAATTTGGAAGACGGTAAGTCTTTTATTTACTAATTTTACGTTCCCCTCTCGAACTCTCTCTCTCTATGAAAATATATGTATAAATAAAATATACATTATGCAACGCTTTAAATTATTAAAATTGATCTGTTACACACACATACGCACGATTGTTTACCGTAATGAAAATATATAATTGTTTTTATGCATATTAATGTTAAATGAATTTAAAGTTTACACATACATAAACAACCACGCGCATTGGTATACCTTCACTCCCCGGTGGTCTATAATTAAATGGTTAGGTTTGAATCCATGTTTGGTGGTTTCAAACATTATTAGAGAGTGAAGCTGAATGTGTGCAACAGATTCCGCTTCATATGCCCCTAGATAAAAAAAAAATCAATGAAAAAAAAAAGATTTTACTTGGAGTTGACGCATCCTTTCAGGTAACAAGAAAACGCACAACACGGTTTCCCTACTTTAATATTTACATGGTTTGAAATTTATTTTTAAATTGGCTTTAGTAAACTTTACCCTACCTAAATTCAGTCGGCCTCTTTGACAATTAGTTAGTAACTATATTCTATATATAAAGCAATGAAACAAGAAAGAAAAACAACTAGAATATACATTTGACTATCTTATAAGGTCCAGCAGTCTATTTTTTTTTTTTTCTATTCTTCTCTTTCCTTACCCTAATATTTACATGGTTTGCGATAGCTAGATCACTCCCCCTTCTTTTCCTCAACCATCACCTATGCCCAAAACTCAACACCTTAACTATTTTCTCACTACCATCTAATTTTATACTATCTCCTCTTACTGCCAAAATATTTACGTTCATACTTTTATCAAAACTAATACATATTAAATGAAATAACATATTAAAGACTAAAGAAACAAATTTTTACTGTGACGTTGCTGTGTCATATGAGCCGTTCGCTCTCTTGCACCTGAAATGCACCTATATATATAAAAAAAAATTTTAATTTCCCCTTTGTACAAGACATATGAAACAAATATGGTATAATGACCCCTTCTTTGTTCATTCACATACTTTATTGTTTTCGTGAGTGTTTACCGGTTGACAAAATTTATAGTGTGTATAATACACGGGCGCCATGTCAACACAGTCGGCTTATCACTCATAACTATCTTTGGTTTGTGTGCACATCTATAAGTTTGACTGTTCAATTAAATTTGAAAAGAATGACATTAATAAAAAAAAATTTAAAGCAAAATGATTTAGCAAAATTTAGTAATAATATCGCAATCGTTTATCTGGTTGATATTATAGATTCAAAATGAATTTTGAAATCACATCTATGGTGTGTCCTTTAGGTTCAACAAAAAAAATTCACGACTCTTAAAACGAGAGGGTGTTACACAACTGACCTCTACAAGACTATATGACATTATGTTTCTTGGACTCTTTGGACTTTTTTTTTTTTTTTTTACATGAGGACATGTAGGCCATTGAAGCATTTTGCCAACTACATCTGGCTGCTTGGCACTACATAACAGTTTCTAAGGGTCTTCACCTATTTACGGTTACTCTAAATACATGAGTCATTAAAGCGTTTTGCCAACTACATCTGGCCGCTTGACAACATAGAATTCAGTTTATATGGGTCTTCACCTATTTACGGTTACTCTAAATACATGAGTCATTAAAGCGTTTTGCCAACTACATCTGGCCGCTTGACAACATAGAATTCAGTTTATATGGGTCTTCACCTATTTACGGTTACTCTAAATACATACGAGTCATTTTACTTCATCAGATCATGACTACCGGACTACTTTATAAAAACACATGTAGGATAAATAACATGACTAAACACACTAAAGTTCATATAGCTACTTGGGAAGACAAATATTTCTGTTACAAAAGACACTTCATTTGTTTGATGACACCACCAAAAAAAATTTTGCCATACATCTACAATTCAAATAATCTCTAGGGTATTACTTGGTGTGTACAATTTTATTAGGGCAGTACCATTTATGGGTTGAAACCCGAAAAAAAAAATTTACATACATTTATTAATATTTGGGACAGGAACGAAAAGAAAAAAAACATATGTATAATATCAGATGCTCTGTAGGGTATTGCAGGGTGTGGTAATTTCAAAAAGGCCCTCAAACCCGTATAACAAAATATCAAGCTGGGTGTCCGAAAAAAAAATTTAAAAAAAAAATTTTTCCAAAAAAAAAATTTTACTTTTAAAACCTATGTTGTCTATCGCCATTTATCATCATCTCAGGTATATGGGTGTTTGTTTCGAAGCTCCATGATGGGCAGCCAAACCCGGATAAAAAAAAAATACACTGTACCGGTCAGAATTGTATGTTCGTCTAACAAGAATTAGGACCTAAGCAAAAGTACCTAGAGTTCAATCATATACAAGATACACAGGTCAGGGATACTCATGAACTCCGCCCTATTGACCACTTCCCAAGTCTATCACATTACAAACAACATTTCTGATGATAGCAGCATACTCTTCAATTTACTCCGGCCCAGAAAGGTTCAGCAAAGATACAAGAGACCTACGGCTTAACTAATTGATAACGTAAAGTAATGATAGATGTGCACACACAAACCAACAAAAAATATCCAAAAGATAGCTTATGAAATGTAAATTTATTAAACGTAATATTAATAATAATTGATTAATCATGTGAATCACTAGATATGGAGATTTACAATGAATTAGAAATTATATATGTTGAACACTCGATTTAGGTTTCACTTATGGTCACTTGGGCATTCCATGTAAAACCGGATCACATAACAAGGTTTGATGGATATGCACCAATAAATATACATAATGATAACTTAATTATTTGAACTCTGCGGCTTAGTATGCTAATTTGATTTAACGGGTTGATATTACTCACGCTATGATATTTCTAAGTTAAGGAAAATAACCCATGACAATAGCTTTTAGAATGAATGCTTATAAGATTTTAAATTACATAGAATATGATCAAACTTAATAACAGTACGAAGGTTTGTTTTATTCAATATATGATTACATTTGGATTTCAGGGAAGGTACATTAATTATAAATCAATTATTTTGGAACCTTATGAGATGATTCATTTATTTCTTATCTGCGAAGAGAAATAGGAAAAATATGATCATTTTGATATTATCGTGCGAGTCTACATTTATAGATTTCCTCAATAGTTAATTAATGATGTATTAATAGCGATTGAACGAAGGATGGGTAGCGCTAATAAGCGATAATGTATATATACTAAAGTTAATTAAATTTAAACTATAACGAGAATTTTGGGATGACTTAGGGAACTTATATCATTACAGCGTATAGACATCTGAACCATATGAAAGGATAAGAACGATAACGTGTGAACCGCATGATAAGGCCTGAGTGGACCATGAGCTTCATTTATTTGGGAGCGAAGAAAATTAATCTTATCCGCATTTGTGACGGATAGCATTGGGAATTGGTTTGGCAAGATACTATGGTTCCACCTCGTAGGATGTTAACCTATAGCAGTGCTTACCTAACCTAAGACAACCTGTAAGAGCTGGGGCCTCCACGCTCTGTCGAGAATTGTGCTTGATATAAGTATTCCATTATCGAGAAAACGCATGACAACGTCATTTCTGAATTAGGAATGTTATCACCGGGACACGTTACGAAAGCTGTCAGGTTTGATTTCCCCTGATTTATACAGCCTTAAAGTACTAATTAAGTCTAACATAATGAAATAATGATCTAAAAGCAGTCCCAAACGGGGCATACAACTTACTTAAAGAATTTATTCAATATCTTAAGGATACAATATTAAAAACATTAAAATTCCTTCGCTAAACGCATATTAACCCACCCGAGAACTAAGTGACTTAAATTATCGTTAGATGGCGGGGCGATTTATAAAATGAATCATCTAGACATAAGGATCTGAATTAAAGTTAGGTAATACTCAATTTTCATCATGTTAATCAATAGCGTGGAGCAATAGTAAATCATTTAATTCAAATAGTAGTGAAGAGCATAATATTCATTATTAAAACATAGTTTAGGAAAATCTCTCGATCGGGCGAATTTTATAATGTGAATACACTTACGTTTACGATTAAATATTCCGCAATGGCAGAATAGCAAAAATAAATAGGATTGATTCGCCAGATCGAGTTATTAGCATACTAAAAATTGATATGATTTGCATAATATTAAATAAACATTGCCGCATTAAAATAAAAATACAAGGAGAGTGAGAACCTAGCAATCGAGTTTAGAAAGTGAGAATTACAGTTTAAATATACAACAAACAGAAATAATAAAACAAGGAAAAGAGGTCATTATTTAGGCAGTTAATCGGCTTAGCATTACCGATCACGAAATAAGTAATTACATTTTTACATTAGGAGAAATTTCAGAACTAGAAATGTTTACATTTATATTTTACAATAGAAAAGGTTATTAAGATGAAAGTTCGTTTATACGGCAAGGAATTACCTTTCTTCCCGATGAATTTCCAGCCGGGTGCGCACGTGTTGGTTCCATGTTTGATAAAGGAATTAATTTATGACAAATTGACGAAATTAAGGTTTCGGTCCATTCTTTACTCAATATTAAGTTCATTTTGGCAGTAATTGATGAACGATGGTTTCCGAGTATTTAGGCATCGGTTAGATTTTTGGAGAGATCCGGGGAAGTAAATCTATGTTTTATTAGCCCGTCATGTTGCCGTTCAGAGGGGCGTGACTTCCCCTTAGCAATGCGTTAGAAAAATGACATGTCTCCTTTTTTAGTTAGAAAATGTGGTTGTATTTATACTCGTTATCACCGCCGCTGGGTAATTCCCGGATGTTTTAACAACTACAATGATACAGCATATTTTGGACTACAAACGAGATTAAGTTCGAGAGTTGGTTTTGGTCTATTTTAAGCTGAAAATAGACCTGCGGAATCAACGTTAACTAATCATGACGCTAAATAAATCTATATTACAATAAAACAAATTTCTTTTATAATTTGGAAGACGGTAAGTCTTTTATTTACTAATTTTACGTTCCCCTCTCGAACCTTCTCTCTATGAAAATATATGTATAAATAAAATATACATTATGCAATGCTTTAAATTATTAAAATTGATCTGTTACACACACATACGCACGATTGTTTACCGTAATGAAAATATATAATTGTTTTTATGCATATTAATGTTAAATGAATTTAAAGTTTACACATACATAAACAACCACGCGCATTGGTATACCTTCACTCCCTGGTGGTCTATAATTAAATGGTTAGGTTTGAATCCATGTTTGGTGGTTTCAAACATTATTAGAGAGTGAAGCTGAATGTGTGCAACAGATTCCGCTTCAATATATCTCTTCATAATTTGCGGTATGGTATCCAATTGTATTGCTTTTTTATTGTTTCAAATTTCAAACATATAAATAAACGTACAACCATATGTCTTTAATATTAAATTGTTTCTAGTAAGAGTATTTTGAACAAAGTTTAATTTTATAATAAGTGCCATCCATTATATTTGTACTTGTAATAATAATCAGTCTTAGATATTCATAGTTAACTTTTTGTGACCCTTTCTAAGCTATCATTATTTTCTTCTTTTAGAAAAAGAAAAAATAAAGTTGGGAACCATTGAGCATTGCTTTAGTTTTTTTAAATATATATCTATAGTGCTATTTTTTTATTTTTGTCTAGTAGCTCTTACAAAATTTTCTGTAGTTTTTACATATTACTTGCAAAACTATCAAATCTTCTGCAAAATCTAGGTGAATTAAATAATTTTTACCCCAGTTACTCTTGAAATATATAGCTTATAATAAGTTCAAGTTTTGATTTAAAATGGTAAGTAAGAATTGGTTTATATAAAAATAAGCTCTAAGCTTAAGTGTTAACAGGTGAGTCCATGTAAATTTAATCTAATAGAGTATGTGTGAGCATTAATTTTCTTCCACAATATTACAATTATATACATCACTAAATTATTTATATACATATATTCAAATTTATATAATTCAAAATCGCAGATTCTTAAAAATGAGAAACTTTCTCTTGTGATATATATAAACTAAATTTATACAAATAATTAGTCAATTGAAATATCAGCCTTAGAATAAGTTCAAGCTGATTTAAGCATGGTCAGTAACTGTTGGTTAATATAAATAATAAGCTGTAAATATAACTGTCAGTCTTATGCTTTTAAAACACTTATTGATGTGGGAGCGCACATAAATGTAATCTAATAGCACATATTATGAAGATTAATTTCCTTCCACAGGATTATTTTTAATCCATAAAATATTTTCCATAAAACTGCTGTAACATGTTTTGCAGAAATAGAATCATCTTTATCAGGAATCCTTAACAAGGATTTATTTTAAATATTCTTCAGAATGTAGCAATATTCTGGGTTTGTGTTATAATGATTCCAAGCTTAAAAATCATTATAAATGACTATAGAATCAAAGCTTTTTTCAAAATTGACAATCTAGTATGCAATAGAAATTTATAGGTTATTGTTCTTTTCTAAAACTTTAGTTGAAATTTGAATATGATTTATTATGTTGCAACTATTTTTCAATTCAGTTTGTTTTGATCATAATAATGATCTTTTATAGAAATGAAAAAAGATTATTATGTTAATAATTTTTATTGTCTTTTTTTCAATGTTATTAAATATTAGTATCACTAAAGCATTTTTCCAACAATCTGAAATTTGATATATCTTTGTCAACAATTTCTCTATTTCTTAATTTGTTTTTAATATCTATAATGATACCATCATTTCCTAGAGCGTTTTTATTGTTTATAGATTTATGCATTCTTCATATTGTCTTTTAACATGTGACATTTTGGAAGATGTTACCATAATTGTATGGGATATTATAATTTATTATTATTATTATTATTGCTTCTAGTATCAAATTCTTTCATATATTTTATTGTTATTTTCATTAATAATGTCATCTTTTTATTGTTGTAATAATTTTTCTTCCAGCATGAAGACATTATTTTATATCTTTGAAACTTTTATTATTTTTTTCTAACCCTTTTGTACTTATATATTTCTATAAAATTGTTAACTCTTTTCTATAACATATTTTAGAATTCCACATATTTTTTTTTTTTTAATGAGATATTTTAAAATGTTTTCACGTGTCTTTTTTTTTTTTATATACATTGTCATTTCAGTTGAAAATTTATTAATAAATTTTTATGTTTTTGTTCTTTCTAGTTATATAGCTATTATTAATAAAGTATTGGGTTTTTTTCTGTTTGACATTCTAGTTTGAGACATTTTTCAAATGCATTAATATTTTTAAATTATTTATAATTTTTAGCTTAAATTCATTGCATTATTTTAAAAAGTTAGCTTTTTTTCTCTAGTTTTATAATACAAATTCTTATATTTTGATAGTCAATAATTATTTTATAAATTGGATCTATTAAGCATTTTTATAGTCATAAAATACATATTTTCTCTTAATCCAAATATAATTCTACTTTGCTAATTTTTATGTACCTTTTTGCCACTTTGGATTTTTCTTAAAGAAAGAATTGACAATGTACAGTTTTTCTTTTCTACAAATTTTATAAGTTTTTGACTTCTCTCATTTTTTATCTCCCTATATAAGTTTACCCATAGTAGTTTCCCATAACAATTTTATATCTTCTTCACTTGCATCTATGTAAAAGTCCTTTACTTCTTTATCAAAATGAGAATTTGTTCAGAATATAAACTTGAATTATCTACATTTATTTTCTTTCAATAAATTGAATCACTAATTTTATCATTTTTTCTAATATATCATCACTCTCTACAATGCTTTTTTCCCATCATTTATTTATAATGTTTCACTTCTCTTATGCTTCCAATTTTTGTGCTTTTATAATAAATACATGTTCATTTTTCAAATTAATCTTTTCTTTTGCTTCCTAATTGATATTAAACAATTACTCTACTTTTAGTGATTTTTTTTGCTTCTTGTGCTTCAGTTGCCAGCCACTATCTAGGCTGTTTTTTTTGCAATCTCTAATCTGTCATAAAAGTAAATATATATATACACACACATACATGCTCACACTTATCTTTTCATCTCGAGAAAATTTTATATCTCAGTTATGAACTATCAACCATCTGGGAAGATCATGACATTTTTTGAATTAAATGCAGAAGTGAAAGTCATTAAAATCGCCATGTTATTTAGGCATGCTGATTAGGAGTTTATTCATGTTCATTTAATGTTTAAACAATTGCATGGCAAGTAGCAGCTGCAATTTAGATTGCCCTTCTTGGTACTTTTAAAGCCTTATCCCAGCATTATGAGTTTTTTCAGTTAATGCCAAAGGATTTGATACTAAACTATTTTTTTTTAATTATATGTATATACATAATAGTTATAATTCAAATGAGCATGCTGCTAAACTAGGCTAAATACATAAACTTTAATAAAGTTTAACAAATTAGCCAATAAAGTCTCCAGTAATCATTACATTAACATGTCTTACCATTTAACCAGTTTACTTTAATATAATGTATATTTTAAAGTCTGAAATAATCATAATAATGAATAATACAGTTTGCATCCAATTAAGTTACATTTGAAATTAACTATAAATTAATGTCTTAAATATTAGTTGTAATATTTAAATGTTTTAAGTTTGTTAGACTGTATCATATTTATTTTATACATTATGTTAAATTATACTGCAGTTTGCTCATTGTCAAATGATGTGTGATGTTGTTATCATGAAACAATTGTCTCGGGAGAATGAATTCACTAGTTAGTTCAAAGAGATATCAAAAGTTATAAGTAAAAGTTATCAACAATTTGATTGGATATTTTGTTTAAATTTCTAATTTTTTTTTTTAAATTAAAAATTAATGAATTTTTATGGATATTAATGTTAAAGCTTCAAAATAATTACCTTTTTGAAGTATTATTATTTTTTTTGTTAGATTGACTACAATGTCTGTTTTCCAAATAAGTTCCTGACTTTCCTTGCACCTTCTTCATAGACTATATAAGTGCATTCTCTTACATTGATTATTCAGATTATTCTGTGATCCTCTACTTCATCATACTGTGTAGAGAACTAGATATTTTCTAATAAATGACCAGAAATTTGACTTTTTTTTATTATTAGCAGTTTCAGTACTTAGATCATTTATAGTATTAAAGCTTGTATTTTACATTTGGTGTAACTACTGGTATTCCAAACCTGTTTCTTATTAGATCAAATATGTAAATATCATATGCTGATGTACAACTCAATCTCTCCCTCATGATCACAAACAGTCAGCAAGCAGTATTAAAAAGGCAAATATTTAAAAAAAAAAAAAAGTAATGAGATTAATTAGACAGATTATTAAAAATTTATTAGTAATTTTTTTTAATATAAAAATTTTAAATATATATATATAATTGGTTATGAAACAAATTAAATATAGAAAAGTTTTTATTGATCATTCGTTTTTTATTGATAAAATTTAGAATTATTTGAGGATTTTTCTTTTTTAAGAAGAAAAGTTTAACATGTACAGGATTTTATATTTAAACATTACATTTAATTTTTTGATTTTCATAAATCATTAAATTGATTTATAGTTAAAGATTTTAAATACTTTAATAAAAATTTAAAATTTTATACTTTAATAAAAATTATTATTATTTTTTTCTTAGAAGATCCACCTACAGGAGGTACTGATATAGATTATCAGTTATTAGAAGCTGCTAAAGCTGGTGATTTAGAAGTAGTAAAGGTAATTTTTTGCTCTCTTTCACTTATTTTATTTTTTCCACTTTTTAAATGTTCGATTTTAAAAATATATAGTTTTATTCAGATATAAAGGCTTATATTTTATCCATCCTGAATAATTTTTTTATATTTTTCCAAGTTTTGTTCTCTAATATTGTGAGCTGATATTTTAAGTCAGCTCATATATATATAAGCTCACATATTTATAATTTCGTCATAGATATTTTCCGAAGTTAAATAGTTTGTAAAATAAAAATTAACAAATGATTTTAATTTAATGGGAAGGGTAAAATCTTAAACTTTTATTTTTGCTATAAATTTGAGCAATTTTTTTAAAAAAAAAGAAAAAAGATAAAATATAATTTATTGTCAAAAATGTTAAAAGTGTTTAATTAAAAGGAAGAAAACTCGAGAGATAAAAGGGTGGGGAAAAGAAAACAAAATTAGATTGTTGGTAGTAATTAGACTCTATTGTTGAAACTTTCACAAACTAAAAGTATTTGGTTAATAATTGCTATTACGCTAATTAAAAAAAAAAAAGAAAATAAAAAAGATAAGAGAAAGAGAGATAAAATCGCTTTTAGTAAGTCAGTTGACTTGAGAGACCAGCAAGGACAATAAAGAAAAAAAAAAGAGAAAAGCTGTGCTCCGAATCAGAAATTATTATAGAAACTTATTTTGCGGACTCTTTTCAAATGCATAGCGGCTAAAGTTATCAAAACCTTTCCCTTTGGGGAATTGGCCGCCACTCCATCTGAATGAAGCTACCGAAAGAGTCAAGGAATGGAAAGGAATGTATATAGCTAGCCGGACAACCAAAGGAACATCCATGGACACACCAGAATTCTCATATACAAGGACAAAGGCACGACAAATGGAATGTGAATCTATGAAAGTCAGGCCACTTCGCTCTGATCGATCAGGGTAATTATAAACTTTTCAATTAATGGGAACTTTAGTTAAAGCGTAATAGAACTTTATTTTTGATTTATTTTTCGTTTATTATATTTGTTACGAATGTTTCAACAATAGAGGTGGGGAAATAAATTTATTTAATATTGTAAACTATTTATGTTAATTCTCGTTAAATATTTTTATGAAATATTGGTATGACTGTATGTTAAATTATTTAATATCTGTTCGATCTAGAGGGTAACAACAGGGTGGGGGTATAAAAGTGCGCTGCCAAGCAACAGAGAACCTTAGGGCGTTACTTGCTTGTTAGCAGAAAATAAGGGAAGTGTTGAAAGTATAAGAAAACGAAAGACACTTATACGTTCATTTTAAGTTTTTGCAAGTTATTTATTTACCAAATAAAGCGGGGTTTAAAAATAAACTTCAGGAAAGATTATATACTATAAGTCGCCTTTGTATACACGCCTGCTAGAATCTGCAGTGTTAGTGTCTGCGCAAGTAAATCCATGGTAGATATTTGGGAAGAATACTTAGAAAGTTAACAGTTTGAAAATCAGAAATTGTAAGTCAGTTCTCTCTGGATCGGGCAGAAATATAATGTTATTAATAATAATAATAATAAAGGAAAGTTTTTTTTTTGTACCCAACGTATATTTGAATTCTTTAATTATTTATAATAATTAGTTAGTGTCCTTAAGTGAAGACCCCTGTCAGATTATAAACAAAATTTTTAATCGGTGAATCGCCGTTCGAAAATAAATAAGACCAGGTTTACGTAAAGCTTCGTGGCCAGGTTCCAAGAGAGAAATCCTTGGTGGCGCCCTCGGCGGCGATTCTAATAATTAAGATTCAGTTATTAGGGGAAGGAAAAGAAGTGTAGTGTCACAATTGTTTTCTTTCAGATAATTTAACCTTTTTTTTAAATGTATTTTAGTCCTGTTTTAATACTTTTTTGTAATTCTAATTTTGAATTCCATATCTGATTTTTATTTCTTATTTATATTTTTTAGTAGTAGTTCACTTTAACATTTCTATTCTTTCTTTGTTTTTTTACCTTTCTTCATATATGCCTTTTAAAAATGATCAACTATTTTACTCATATGTATTTTAAATTATAAATGTTATTAAAATTTAAGTCCAAAAACACACTTTCCTATTAAAATATATTAGTTTCTATAGTTAAAAAATAAATTTATAACTACTATTTTCTTTCAAAATTTTTATATATTGCTTATTGAATAAATAAATCAGCACAATGAAAATTTTAACATATCCAAATTCTTCTTCCCATTCATTTATTGTGGCTTCTTTTTTCCCCAAACATATGATAATAATTTTCTATTAATGTTTTGTATTTGTTTTAACTTTTAAAGAAAGCCGATAATAAACAGTTGGAAAGAAAAATTTTCATGTCTTCATTTTTATAATATTAATTTTTTGATGCAGTAAGCAATATATGTGGTTTTTAAAGAAAATAATGGTTGAAACATTATTTTTAATTGTACCCTGTTCTTACTATTTATTATATTATTTTCAGTTATTGTTGCATTTTAACTTTACTTTCTATGAAGTCAATTCACTCTAGTTCATTTTAGTTTTTATTCAAAGTGATCATATGCTTAATTAGTAATTCTTTTTTTTTTAAAAAAAAACAACAACTTAATATTATTATTCATAAACATTTCATTAATTGATTTAATGCTTTTATTTTTTATAAATTTATTTATATAGTAATGAGATATATAAGAGTATGTGCAGATATATTTTATCAAGACTCTACATTTGGGAGTTCCAATTTATGTAACAGTGAATAAATACAAATAAAAAAAATATTATTCACTTTGATTTACTTGGAATGCATAAAGGATAAAATACCTAATCTATAATCAGAAATTATTTATTTATCCTAATTTGCAACCATTTCTAATTTATGAGCGTCATGAAAATCCGGATATTTATCCAATGCATATTTATGCTATATTTCCTTACCCTTGTTACATTAAACCTTACACCAGAACTATAGATTATGAGATAAATTTTGTTTATTATGCTGGTAATAATAAGAACTCTTAATAAAATTATGTTATCAGCCAATCAGGATGTCTGGCACACACAGATATTTATCAAACCAAAATAAAATGAATTGATGAATCAAAATGAGAATAAGAATCCCCTTGTAAATAAATTATAACTTTAATTATAAAACATTCATGAATAAAATATAATACAAAATTAATCAATGATTAACCAAATACATAATTAAATAATTTCAATATTGGCAAATAAAAACCTGATGTGATATTATTCTAAACTCTCATTATGATCTCTTAAAATTTTTATTCAAATATTTTCTTCTATAATTTTACTTCTATATCCTTTTGCAAAAAATATATATTAAAAGTTATTTATATGAGTGATGAATAAATCTGTGTACCACTACTCAAATTCTTTGACACCTGTAAGATGATAATTTATAATATTTGTAAAACAATAATACACATCATTTTCATCACACACTCTATTACTCATATTGTGTTTTTGCTTGTCATCTATAATCTATGTTGGTTTGTTAAATATTTAACTTATGAACTTGAACAGAAATTTTATATGGTTATTTAAAATTAATATCAATAATTATAATACTTTTTTAAATGATACAGATAATGCCAATTACTAGAATACATAAATTTTACAAATGAAGGAAAAATAACTTTACTGCCAAAATACTGAGTTATATAGTCTGCAGTTTTTTTCCCTTATCTGATTCTTCTCATTGTTTAAATTCTTTTGTCAAGAATTCAAATAATGATGCTTTCCAGATCTTCTATTTTAAGTTGTTTAATGTTTTCTCTAATCAATTCTCAAACTTGCTCTTGGATACTTTTTAATCACTCTGTAAAAAAAACTTTCTAATTACACACCTATTCTACTTTTTTAATATTACCAATTCCACATGTTTTACATTATCTCTGTTGTCAATCAAATTCCTAAATACTTCTCTTCCCACTTACTTTACTTTATAATCTTTTTTTTATCTTTTTGTTATTTGTACTTCTGAACTATTCTTATTAACATTTAAATTTAAATATTTAGTGTATAAATAATACAAAATTATTAAAATAATTGTTTCTATGAAAGCAGAAAATAAATAAGTCCTTCTTCAAATTAGATCTGACTTTTTACTTGTACAAATGATCAGATTAAAGATATCTCATTTTACATATATATAAAACTATCCTACCCACATGTCAATAAAACCATCCAATTAAATTACAAAGCAATTATAAATAAATTGCCATGTAATTGAATTGAGTTGTTTTATTGTTTTGTGGATTGATATATACACAATTGAAGTGATCTAAGATCATAATATGTATAAATATATAAATTATTAATTATCCATACACTCTTGTGAGTACAATTTTATATTTCATTTTGGTTTAAAAGTTGTTTGTTGTGTATATATGTAAATTAATAAATGCTCCTTAATTTATACAATACATACAATTATTTAAGTTTATAATAATAGTATAAATAAATAATAATTTATAATTGACATAGTTAATCCAAAGTACTTCTATATAAGAATATTACATGTTATTTATTTATATTCTTATCATAATTTTAAATATATACATATATGTAATTATATAATTAAATATTTATAAATACAGTAATCACATATATTTTAAAAATTTTATCCACTTATTAGCACTTTCGGCTATCCTTGTAATCTTTGTCAACTAACACTTTGAAAGACTAATCTTCCCACAATTCCATGATCTTAATGTTTGCTGCATGCCTTTATATGTGTGTGGTTATCTGTAACATGACAACTTTAATTAATCATTCTAATAATTAGTAAAACATTGAGAAATCTAAAGATGTAAATATTGTGGGAAAATGATATTTGATGTCTGTAATTCACTTGATAGCAACTTATATGTTTAATTAATTACAGGTTATTTATTTATTTTCAGTTACATAGTGAACATTACTTAATTTTTAATCTACAATAACAAAAGACTTAAAATAATAAATAATCATATAAATCTGTTTTAAAAAAACAATTTGGAAAAAATAATTATTTGATGAATATTAATCCATTCACCAAATTATATATACTGTACTCTTATTTCTGCATTTCATAATAAATTTCAAATTATAATCTTATAAATTCTTTTTATTAGAAACTTGTTGGTGCTCATCCTCATATAGTCAATTGCCGAGACTTAGACGGTAGACATTCCACTCCTCTCCATTTTGCTGCTGGCTATAATAGAGTAGCTGTTGTTGAATATCTTCTTTTATGTGGAGCAGATGTTCATGCTAAGGATAAAGGGTATAATTTTAATATTTTATGAATATTATTTATATTATTTTAGTTTACAATTTCAAAACAAGTTAAAGCTATTAGTGATTATATTCTAAAATGAAAAAGAATTTATTGAAAATAAATGTATTATGGAGCCTATAATTGAAAAAAAAAAAATTAGAATAAATTTATTAATTGCAGAAGATAAAGAATTTTATGCAGATGTGAAACTAGTCTGTAATTACTCATATTTTTATTATAATATACACATAGATATAGTATTATGTATTCTTTTGCCTAGCCAAGAAAATTAGTTGTGTGTTTTCTGCATCAGTAGTGCTAATAACCTATTGTTGAATAATAATGTAATATGTTAAAAGAGAACAATATATTATTTAAGATGTTGTAGTAACTGAAAATGATTAAATGCAAAGATAAAATAATATTTTAAATTTTTTTCTAATCCAATTAAGATTAGGACCACTTTCATGAACGAAATTATACATCCTTATCATATATATTGATTAAGAAACATTTTGCATTTTTAATCACTGAGTGTGGATTTAGCATGTTCATTATTCATTTTTGAGTATATATTTTTTATATTCAATGTATACTGAGTTTCATTTTAACTTTTTTAACATCTTTTTGTAAGGAGGAGAATTTGTACTGTCTTTTTTAATCTTTGGTATCTTGTTTCTCTTTTTCTTTGAGTTTTTTTGTTGTTGTTGTTGTTTATGTTTCTTAATGTGACCTAATACTAATATCTATTTGGGATAGCCGCAATAAATGATGATGTTAGTGAAATTTAATCATAGTCAATTACAAAACATTATTTCAAGCTTTATGGGAGAAAGCTCTTATAAAAGCTCACAAAAATCATGAATAATACATCAAAATCTAATGAGGTTTTACTGCTCAAATATATTTTTTCCAATCTAAAATAGTCAGTATACTAATAAAGAAAGCAAATAATATTTTCAGATAATTCAGGTCAAAGCTATTTTAATGTTGCTATTTATTGATGTCAATATGAGGGGGTAAAATTGAAGATATTAGAATATCTCTATTAAAATATGAAATGTGCAAAGTTTGATTCAAGAAAAGATTAATATGACAATGATAGAAATGAATCTTTCACACACTGATATTATTAATTAATGAAGTAAAAGGAATCAGAACATAGTTATCTATTATTGGCTATAAACATTAAAGAAGTGCTGTTGTTTTCATTGATATGAAGGATATTACAAGTGTGTTATTGAATATCATCCTGTAAATGATTGATTATTATCAGTTCATGTTTTGTGGATACCTATTCATTGCTAATATAATGTTCTTTGCAGTTTAAGATAATAATAAAAACAGATTATTCAAGAAGTAATGGTTCCTGAATTTATTTGTAACAGAATTAAAAAAGAAAAATCTTAATTTGTCAAATTCAATGGAATTTTTGATAAACAGAGCAAAACTCTCCATACAGTATTGCCACCTGTGCTAAACAGAGTAATCAATGGATGCCAGAAGGCTTGTGCATAAAATCCCTATATAATGCCTACTCAGCCAATATCCCCAGACTAGTTTCTGGCTTGTGGCCTTCGTCAGTGAGGAGCTTTGGATTTGAGAGCACTGCATCTAGATCTTAGGATCTAATGCAACCCTCTAGCAACCACCTTTTATCTCTACTTAACTACAAAACTATGAGAATGAAATTGAAAACACAAAAAATATTTTCAACCTAAGCTCAATAGCTTATATAGTCATATGGGTCTAAACTCAGTTCAGCACCCATACATTTTGGTGTCTTTGGCTCTCTTACAACCATAGCCACCACTATCCTATTAGGCAGGATTGGTGTTAAACTATTAAGCATCATATGATCACATTTCCTATACTAGCACATTAATTGTTGATAAACAGAGCAAAACTATCCATACAGCACAGGTGGCAATACTGTATGGAGAGTTTTGCTCTGTTTATCAACAATTAATGTGCTAGTATAGGAAGTGTGATCATAAGATGCTTAATGGTTTAACACCAATCCTGCCTAATAGGCTAGTGGTGGCTATGGTTGTAAAAGAGCCAAAGACACCAAAATGTATGGGTGCTGAACTGAGTTCAGACCCATATGACTATATAAGCTATTGAGCTTAGGTTGAAAATATTTTTTGTGTTTTCAATTTCATTCTCATGGTTTTGTAGTTAAGTAGAGATAAAAGGTGGTTGCTAGAGGGTTGCATTAGATCCTAAGATCTAGATGCAGTGCTCTCAGATCCAAAGCTCCTCACTGACGAAGGCCACAAGCCAGAAACTAGTCTGGGGATATTGGATGAGTAGGCATTATATAGGGATTTTATGCACAAGCCTTCTGGCATCCATTGATTACTCTGTTTATCTACAATTAATGTGCTAGTATAGAAAATGTGATCATGTGATGCTCAGTGGAATTTTGTGATTCTTTGATACCAATAATCTTATAAAGCATCTGACCATTCAATAAAATTCAGGTAAAAATTTGTAAAATTTGCAGTTAAAAATAGTTTTAGTGATCATCGGTGCTAAAGAAGGACATGCTGTTAAACAGTGTAAACTGTAAAGTAAAAATGAAGCAGGATGATGGGATAACTAATAATTTTTTGTGATATAATTTTTTTTTTTTGTAACACATTTTTAAACAGTTAAAATGCATTTGTATAACACATTTTTAAATAGCCAAAATTTTAAGGTATATACTTGAACATCATCTTATGGAATTCACTGAAATCAGATTAATTTATATCCTTTGTACCTATCAATGAAAGACTAATTTTTTAATAATGAAATCCAGATGAAATAAAGAGTGAAATACTATTTAATGAACACCTAAATTAAACTGAAAAAAAAAAAAAAAATTACAAACTTGTCCTTTATTGCAGTTATAAGTTACTTATTGCTTTTAGAAATAACATCATAAATTAATATATTTGAATGATGGATAGAAGAAATAATTAAAAACGAGTTTGATAAAAGTTTGATATAATTAAATATTAATCAAAAAAATCATGATAGATGACAGAAAATATTATGAAAAATGGAGGAAACCAAATTAGAAAAGGTAAAAATCTTTTAAGGAACTATTAAGTATTTTCAAAAAGCATTTAAAAAAAATTAATAAGCAATGTTGTAAAAGTCATATTTGCAGAGGCATTGGAAATGAAACAAGTTTAAAAAAAATTGCTGTAAAATGCCAATAGACAGATTATAACAATGTAATAAAGTAGAGATAAAAGAAATATATTCAATTAATATTTTGCACAGGAAAATCATTAGTAATGGAAAATGAAGTCAGATTAACCATGACATCATTCCATAAAAGGCAAAGATACTAGAAAAAAGATTGCATTACATCATGAATTTTTCAGAAAATTAAAAGAAAAATCCATAAAAAGTTTATTAAATTATCCCATTTAATCTGATATTTTTATTCAATGACCTACAAATTTAAGAAATCATTTGACATTTTTGGACTAAATGAAAACATTTTAATACAGTATGCACATTATTGTACTTATCTCATATATTTCAAAGTTGATATACTTATGTACTTACTCTAAATAATCAAAAATCCAGCAAATATCCATTTGTGTTGTACTATTATAGTGTCTTAGATTCATTTAATTTTCTTAAATTGTGGAATGTTCTTAGATATATGGGCTTACTTGAATGTTTCATTGTTCTAATGCAGAATCTATTTCTGGTACTAGAAGCTACAGCATTATGATGGAACAGTAATTAGAATTATATTGTGACCATATTATTTCACTTTAGAGTCAGGTTGGAAGAAAGAAATGTAGACTCAGGATTGGTGGAAAACACATCAATAACTTTAGTTATACTGATAATACCATTTTTATCATAATATCAAGATTCTTATTAGGAATATATTGGAGCAAAAAGGTGGGATTGCAGCAAAGTTAGCTTCTAACTTCATTACCAATTCTAAAAACAATTGAAAGTTTTTATTTCTTTGAATTGTTCACTAACAACCAAAGATTCAGCAGTCAAATGATTTGTCATAGATTAACAATAGAAAGAGTTGCAATGGAAAAATTGGAAGAGATTTTTAAATACAGGTACATATCTTTAAAACAAAGATCAGAATATTAAAGCTATGATATTTTAATGTGAAATTTAAATACTGAAATAAAACCATAGGAAAGATATTAATGCTTTAGAACTATACTTCTGATAAAAGATATCAAGAAAAACAAACAAATAACTATTTGATCAGATTCGAATTTTCACATGAAATGCAAATGATCAGATTGAAATTGTTCTCTTTTCATCATATCAGTTATATATAATGCTAAGAAAAATTGATTATATATATAATGCTAAGAAAAATTGAGCTGAATGAATTCCATCACCACAATAATGATCATATCTTTGGGAAGGGTAACAAATGAAATAGATTGTAATTCTTTCTAGAGAAATAATCTTCATATGATTGCCAGGACGCAATGCCAGTATGATAACATCTAATATTTATAATGAATTAGTATAGAAAGATAATGAATCAATTTACAAAACTTATAGAACATAATTTCTATTGTTAGAAATGTCAAGATAAGTGATTAGTGTGTAAGTCAATGTCTGAGAATATGATTCACTTCAAATTTTCAAAACATAAGACTTAAAAGTTTTAATGTATAATAGGTTCAGGAGAACAAATTTCAAAATAATTCAAAGCCAAAAAATTAGCTATATTATAAATTTCAGTTAATATAATTTAAAAAATTCCATATAAAAATCACCCTCCTATGGCAACATAATTTTTGATGATTATTCACAATTTACTTTTTAATACATTGTCCAGTGTTAACTGTGAGATATTAACAAAATTTGATTTTTTTTTTTTAGTGTTCATATTTGTAGATAGTCTATAATGAATGAATTAAACTCCTAATCTAAATCATAGGCACAATATTAATGATTATTGATCTACAACTCTTCATTAATAATATTACAGTAAATTATTAGAAATTTTAAGTTTTAAAAAAAGAGTTGTATATCAGATAATCCTAGTTTTCCAAAATTATTTCACAACTTAAGAAATTTTTAATTTTTTAGAATGATAAAAAAGTTCATTCTCAAGATAAACTGATTATTTAAATTATCTTAAATTTGAGAGTAATATTGCCAATTATTGTTACAAAGAAATTTTCAATCATGAATTTGTTAATTAATTCAGCTTAAAGATAGTCTTGTAGAAAAATTGTAATAAAACTAATTTTCAACAAGCCTGTAATGTTTAAGAACCCTGTAGTGAATAGGAATAAAATGAAAGAATTAATTTTATTTATTTAAATCATTTAGTAGCAACTGAAGCAAATAAAATGATAGAAATAAATAATAATGTTAAAGTAGTATTAATTGAATTTGATAGATTTAATTTTGTATTTTAAAGGATTATGTTCTTATGATGGAAAAAAACAAAAAAACATTGCCTTGATTAAGCATTGACTATGGAATATGGACTCCAACTATATGATGAAATAAACATTGCAATGTAAAGGATAGTGATAAGAATCTCTTCAATGTATTTCTAGACAATAATGCTATTATATCTATGTTTCCAGATTAGTTTTTTAGTTTATGGTTTTTGTTATTGAGGAGTTTGAATCTAAAGAATATATAGAGAAGAATATAATAATCCATTATGTAATTTCATTTGTATCTGACAAATGATAGTCACAAGATTTCAAATAAATTTATGTTGCAATAATTTATTAATTTCATTAATATTGAAAGGGCTCTATAAAAACATAAGAAATCTCCTTAAAAATACACTTATAATCTCTTGAAATTTATAATAAATAGTTAACTAATAACAAAATCTTTGAAAAGAGTATGATTAAAAAATAATAATAATTATAATTTCTTATAATCAAGAGATTATAAGAAATTTGATTTCCAGAATTGGCAGAATTGGACATGATCTATGAGTCTTAAGTTCCAAAACCTAATTCTCTATCACTGCACCAAACTTCACAGGACAGCTTGCCATAATTAAGAATTTCATTTAATTTTAATAATAGAAAAATGACTATTTTTCATAATGATAGTGTTTTATTAATAATTGTGCTTTTTTATACTTTTACTGAAAGTTGTACTAATATTATTATTTTTTGAAAATTCCTTACATTCCTTCATTTTTTTGTTCCCTGATAAAAATTAAAAATATCCACTGATTCAGAATAGAAATGATATTTCTTTTTTTTTTTTTGATAGAATTGACAACTTATATATTTATCACTGAATTTTATCAAATATTTTGATTGCAAAATTTGATTTTGATTTAATGGAATTCATTCTGTAAAACATTTTAACCAAAGTCAAAAATATTCATTGATCCACTATAATTACAATGCAGTACAGAAAGATTTAGATTATCAGCACTATCTCATATTGCTCCTCAGATATAAACATCACTTCAAAAATTCGTTTTTTTTTATTATTATTATTATTAGTAGTAGTATTTATAATACTGCTGTGTCCACAAGTATGGCTGGGTGACCAGAAAATGAATATATACAATAAAAGACTCACAATATTTTAAGTAATCAGAATAGCGAATAGTTTGTAACAACACTATCTCTACAGTTCGCTAATGTTCAATTCCCTCGATGTACATTCAGGCTGGCTGCTACAAAGCGGTTCACAATGGGCTAGGTTTACGCACACCTTGGCCCTGTCCAGTTTAACTGTACACGAACACATCATAGTGTAGCACTGCAACCGATTATAAGCTCTTTACAGCTTCCGTCTCTGCAACAGTCCACCAGTAACTCTACTTGAAAACCACTGGAAACTCAACTCTTCATTTAGTTGCTATCCAGACGATTTCCTCAGGCTACGGTCTCCCAATCTCTGTGGACCTATTCAGCTATGCCCGTGAACTACATTTCCACTGAGTGCTGGACATTAAACGAAGCACTGATGCTAGATCTCTCCTACGGGAATTGAACAGGAAAGTCAACTGGAGATGCACTCGAATAATGGCCCTTACGTACTTGTTATATACTCTTTTCATAGCTTTCTGATAACTGCAACAATTAATTACATTCTCCAATAAGGTAAGGTCTCTTATCTAGAAATATTTGCAATCAGCAAATATTTCTTGGAATTGTCGATCGCCATTACGTTAATGCTTTAATTAAATTCTTCAGTTATCAGTAAGCGATCTAAAAACAATCTCTCGAATAAATTCTAGTTTTTCTGGAGTGCACAAACTTGTATGCAATTTTTACAAAATACAACAAATACATATTAAAATGTTTACATTAAAAGCATAAAGCTAAACTAGTCAATAAATAATCAAAATTACCCCAAATTTACAATTCAACTAGACTAGCCAAGAAAATAAACTCTAAAACACTATCAATGGTTTCACACTATTAATTTTGATGAAGCCAAGGTTGGCTTCTTTGAGAGAAATGAAATAAAGAGAAGAATTAAAGAATCTTTATTATTATAAATTTATGATTCTGAAGCAATTAACTTATTTAAAAGTTAGTAAACAGGCAAAAACTCTTCTTATAATAGTGCCACCTTGTGCTAACCAGAGTAATCAATGGATGCCAGAAGGCTTGAGCATAAAATCCCTATCTAGTGCCTACTCATCCAATATCCCCAGACTAGTTTCTGGCATCCATTGATTACTCTGGTTAGCACAAGGTGGCACTACTATAAGGAGAGTTTTTGCCTGTTTACTAACAGTTATGGGCTAGCATGAGATGGTGATCATGTGATTATTTAAAAGTTGTTTTAATATTAAGGTATATGGGAAGTAAGTGGAATTGTGAGCAATGTTTAGTTTAAATATGTTGTTATTTTATAGTTCTTTGTACTTGAGAAATCTGCTTGTAGCAATGAAGACATTGGTAGTGTTTTAGAGTTTATTTTCTTGGCTAGTTTGGTGGAATTGTGCATTTAGGGTAGTTTTGATTATTAAAATGTTGGTATAAAACAATATTTATATATAAAATTGCATAAATGAAGAAATAAAATGACTTTCGTTTAACTGGATTCAGTTAATTGTTTTCTTCAAATCAGTTAATAATGAAATAAATTTCCTTTTTATTATTGTTACCATATGTTTTATAATATTTGTTTTAAAAAATAAGAAAAAAACAGTGATCATTAAAAAAAATATGAAAATAATTCATACCCTATTAGACAATTAGTATGAAATACCACTACTTAAAAAGAGGGGCATAAAATTATTTTATATGAGCTAAATTCAAACTAATTTGATATTTGAAAAATACAGACATCTCTATTAGGAGAATAATGAGATAAATACCTGTTCAGTTTAAAACATAATATGAAATTAAAGCATTTGAAAATTGATAATGGCATCATAGACTGCTTCTAGCCATTGTGGGTTAAATTTGAGTGTATGAATTTCATTGTGCTATAAAAAATAATATAATGATTAATGCTTTCAAATAGCTAATAATGAATCTTTTGTGGCTTTAAGATCATGCTGATTCTCTATAATTGTAGAAGATAATTTTTTTTTTTTTGCATTTAATATTAAATATGATTGATTCATTTTTGTTAAATCTTTTGCAATAGGGCAGTTATTGAATTTGTTTATGATATATATATATATATGGTGGAAATTTGTTATAAAAATTTGGCTAAAAAAAATAAATCTTTTGTAATAATACAGTTAAATTTGTCTATGGTATGTTTTTTTTGGAAATTAATATGGAAATTGATTAAAAAATTCTGTTTATCTTTTGGTAACTATACTCACTTCCACATCCACTTATTGGTGGTTTATTATTATAAATTCTATGGAAGATCCAAAAGTATTATAGTGACAGTAGTATACCTCTGATTCTGATAAAGAGCTCTAATAATCATGAGTTGAATGAGAGGTCTGGCAATTATTGGAAATATAAAATCTAATTAGGACTTGTTAATATTAACAGATGAATAAGAGGATTATTAGGAGTTAGTGAGCTATATGAAGATAAAGTTTAATTTCAGTAGTCTTTTCATCATAGGCCCTTTTGTCAGTTTATAGTGTAGGTAGATACTTACATTTCATACAACTTTCCAGCTGATTTATTTGCTGATAAACATTTAAAGAAAGGAAGTTCTGTGGATATATAGATTTACAGAAGCATAGCTCATTATTAAAATTTCTAGTTATCAATGAATCTTACAAACTATGATTTTATTTAAATGCTATGACAATTGTAATCATTGTGGTACAGCAGGTAGACAAACATCAATTTAGAATCATTTTTGTTGAAGATAAAATATTAGTATACAAAGCACATAAAATTGTGACTATAAAAGAATATAGTCTGAACGTTAGAGTATATTTTTGAACATTATAATAGTTCATATAATAAATCAAGATTTATAAACAAGAAGTTTGTGTGAGGTTTGTTGTATATTTATTGAAATTAAAGGGCTATTTTTAAAATAGAAGACTTTGTTATTTTTTAATTTTTAAAAATATCTTTATAAGTCAATTATTTTATATAGCACAATGTTTTTTATAAACTATAGCAATAATATATATAATAATAATCATATACAAAAAAACTCTTTTCGGCAAATATTAATTTTTGCTCTTTTCAGTATGCTACATTCTAATTTACAATTACGATCTCCATTGCATACATGGTAACATCTATCTTTTTTATAAAATTAATTATAACCTATTTAAAACCATACAATATTTTTAAGGCATAAAAAAATAGCCTGTATAAATGTATATTATATAACCTTCCATTCATTTATCATTAGTCAATTATTAATCATATTAATTGATGTTTTATATATGTTCATACAATTATTTTTGTTATAATTAATATAATTGGTTTCATATATCTTTCTTCTATTAGGTTTTTTAATATAATTTAAAGGTCTTATATTTTTGTCACAATCTATTTTATGTCTGTATTTTAAATAATGAATATATAAGGCAGATCTATCACCTCTTCTATGCTATTAATAAAAGGGATGATAGATTTGCCTTATATATTCATTATTTAAATAAATTATATTAAAGAAATTATTAGAAGTAAGATATATGAAAGCAATTACATTAATTATAACAAAGATAATTGTATGAGCATATGTAAACCATTAATTAATTTGACTAATAATTGGCTAATGATAAATGAATGGAAGATTGTACAATATACGTTTATACAGGTTTTTTTTTTTCCACTTTTATGTTTTAAAACTATTATATGGTTTTAATAGATTATAGTTAATTTTATAAAAAAAAAGATAGATGTCGCTATGTTTGCAATGCAGATCGTAATTGTAAATTAGTTGAAGCACATTGAAAAAGGCTAAAATTAATATTTGCTGAAAAGAGCTTTTTTGTGTATGATTATTATTATCTATATTATTGCTATTATATAAAGATATTTTATATTATATTATTGATTTATTTAAATACATGTAAAAACAGCATAATGGATTAAATTTTTTTCAATTTTTGATGATTTAACAGCTTTGTAGTAGCATGTCTTGGCAATATAGATTTAGATAAGCTATCTATAATAATCCATTGTATTGCATTTATTTAGTCAATCCATGCTATGTTTTTTAAAAATACTTCTGATAACCTTTTACATGATAGAGAATTGCTATAGTGTATAGATTATGCTCTCTTCCAATAAAATATCTGCCTCATTTATTTACTTTTCTATTTCTTCTCATATGACTTTTTTTTTTTCAGTAGTAGTTTTTTCATTCTATTTTAGAACCATTTTTTATAAGCTTGAATATATCAATGAACATTAAAGTAGTAATGTTACTAAATTCATATTCTAGACTAGTTTCTTTCTTAAGATTTTTATCAGATCATAAACTAAAAACTAATACTCTGTAATGTCCCTATTTGTGGTACTATAAAGATGGGCAATAACTTCAAAAATGGATAAGAAAAATAAATTCCCTGATTGAGATGATAGAGGAATCAATATTTCTGGCATATGGAAGGAGCATTTATTATTATCATCACAAAGCATTTGCTAGAATAGTTTTATGATTGACATTTGAATATTTATTAGCTTATTCCATTTTTGATTTTATTAGTAGAAAAATTGTGATATAAAATATAATTGAAAACCATCTCTTTATTTTTTCTAAAATTTCTTTTGATGTATGTATGTTAATTTATCAGTGATTGTGAACATGAAGACCCTTCTTAGATTGGAAAGTTGAACTGGGCCCCATAGGAGAAGTATTGGATCTCTCAGTCATCATCAATGTTAAAATAGCAATGTGGATGGGAAAACAATATTGAGGATAAATTGTTATGCAATGTTTATCTAATGTTGCATTTAAAAGATTGGATATGAAAACATGATGGTGATTCAGGTTAAAGGATAGTGATGACACAATTGAGATAGTTAATGATTATCTGGAAATGATTCTAAATAGATGTAAATGTAAATAAAATATAATTACAATGAGTAAATGGAAGGCTAGTGTTGGGAACAGGTTAAGAGAAAGTTGTAGGAACTTATGATTTGAAAATAGAAACACTTGTAGTCAAGATCTTACTTAATAAATAAGAAAAAAATAGTTATTATTAAAACTTAATTTAAGATCCTTTTAACACACAAGTACTCTTGGAAGAATCCCAGCATCTTCATTTGATATCAAATTGATTATTATCTAGTTAAACAAAGATAGAAAAAAAAATCACTTTTCTAGAGAGCTGATATTTATTTTGATAATAATATGGTTATGATGAAATGGAAAATTAATCTTAATTTTAAGATTGTGGTTCTAAGGAGTGTCTTAAAATGAAGGTTAGGAAGTTTTACATTGTAAATGATAAATTTAATTGGATTTTAAACAATAAGGTCTACAAGGGAGACATTGAAAATAATATTAATAAAGGCCAATGATGATTGTTTGAGAAAAACAATGAGAAGTATTAGAAAACTATGGATTATGAAAAAAATTTTGAAAAAAAAAAATAGGTGAATGTAGAATGCTGATTAATGTGAACACTGAAACAGATAATAGTCAAATATAAACTTTCTAAAAATCAGAGAACTAGTAACTATAAGATAACTAAAATATCATGGTCAGAGGATAGATGTTTGGATTTAGAGAAATTATACTTAAGTAATAGAATGAATTTAACATCAAAAAATATATCTTTTATAATGAAGAAGAGAATACATTTCACTGCTTTTAAAAATGAGCATGATGATGAATTATATGCTTTAAGTTTAAGATGGAAGTATTTCATGGAAAATTATATGAAGAATCTGTCCCTTAAAATGGAAAATACTAGGATGATTCAAGTGGTGATAGTGGCTTTTACCCTATTATGAAGGAGGAATTTAACAAAATATTATTAGTCCTACCATCTCCCGTGTTCTTGATATGCCTTTGGAATTATATTTACTTAGTAGTGTTTCAATCCAAAATTGGCTATTATATATTTGTATGAAAATGGAGAATGGGATTAAGACAATTATGTGTCTTTATAGTTATAATGATTAAAAAAACATAATGCAACAAAATGTAAAGGCTATATTTTAAATAAGTCTTATATCTCTCATATTTTTAAAATTAAGAAGAGATTAGATCATTGTGTGGAGTACTTTCTAGATAGGACTTAATTTGATTTCAGGAGGGAATGTCACCTAAACTTGTCCTCTGGACATGAAAAACTTTAGAGAAAAAAAAGATAAAACTTGAATAGATCTTTATATGTTTGTTTTGTGGATTATGATAAGGCATTTGATTATATGTTTTGGTATAGGTTACTCCCAGTTCGAAAATAAATTGCCCAATGTATGTCAATTGAATTATTTTTTATAGATATATGAAGTTGAGTTCTAGAATTGTAGTAAAAAATGATTTATCTCAAGCAATATATTTCAAAAGTGGAAACAGGATTATCTTTCTACTTGTTTAATATTTTTATTCAGGCTATAATGTAAAGCAATCAAACAAAAAAACTGGGTTTGAAAATGCATTGTTTTATCATGCAATGAATTAAATATGCAGATGATCCCAGGAGAAATTTTGATTGTCCTAGCATATTGGTGTTGGGAAAAATAAATAAAAGTTGCTACTCAATATTGAGTTTGTAAACAAGGAGAAGATTTAAATAATTGTAATCTCACAAAATTGTTCACTATCAAGAGTTCATAAATGAGGTGATGGAACAATAAATCCTTCAAATATTTTGTTCATTTTATTACAGATATATGCATTGTAAATATGAGATATAAAAGAATTTGGAATGGCAAAACACATCTTTTTAAAAACTGACATTTATTAATATCAAAGTTCTAAATCTGGAGTTATGTATAATGAAGTCATACAACTAGTCATTGGCTTTATATAATATTGAGATGAAGACCATTTTATTTGCTGAAATCAGATAATTGGAAGTGCTTGAGAAGAATAGTAGGAATTAGATTAATTGAGTGGAAAGTCAAATGCTGAGGCTCTGAATAGCCTGATGGGGTCAAGATTCCCAATACATCCAATGGGAACAAGAAGAATACATTAAGTGAAGCATATTTTGAGTGATAATATCATAATGAAGGATGTTCTTGAAAAAAGAAATCATGATAAATGCTAGAGAGGGAGTCACATTTTACTTTCACATGATGCAAATGTTGTGGATTATGCTCAGTTGAAAAGATAATTGTTTTTGAAAGAATATATTAAATATAAGAAGAGAAAGTAATCTTAACATTTTGTTAGTATATATCATTCTAATCAAACTATTGATATGTTATTATATAAATATATATAATTGAAATTGAACTCAGTCTTATTTTTTTTTATAAATTCAGATAATTATTTGATAATGTAAAGGAATTGAAGATGGTTGATAAATATATGTACACTTTAATTAAACCATGCCTTAGATTAAAACTTCTAAGTAATGTAGACCATAAATTAGAAACTAGTCTAGGGATGTGGATGTAATAGTGTCCATTGATTACTTAGGTTTATAATAGAAAATAAAATAGTTACTTTTGAAAACAACAGAACATTCAAGATAACAGAGTCAATATTATTGTTTTTAATAATTTTGGATTATAGCTTTAAAATTTTCAAGAACTAAAGTTCAGGATTGTATTAATAGTAATGCAATAAAACTATCCAAAGAAATAAAAACTGACTTTCTTAGAAAATTTAGAGATAGAAAACTAATATATGAGGATGAATACTGATAATATCTGAACAATTGTATTTACATAAACCAGTTTTAGTATGCAAACATTGTCCTATACTCAGATATATTTTGTCTTCATTATTGTTCTTAGTATTACAACTATTTTTATTATTATTATTAGGAATTTTCTATGCAAAATGATCTAACCAGGTTTGACAGCATGAGCCATTTCCCCTTTCCTGAAGTTGGTAAATTTCTAATTATGGCTGCCTAAACATTTAATCATTTGTTGAGTAAAACTTCTGTTCAAAATCCATCTAAAAGAGATTCATTATCAGTTGTTCTGTATATTGCAAAATTATTGCTAAGGATTTCACTTCCGCTAAATCTGTCTTCATTGTTTTTTGTTGTTTTTTTTTTCTTAAAAAAAAAAACTCATTACTCTGGTTGCACACATACATACACAAAAGTTAGAACCAATATTATTTTATCTGCAATCGATAAAAATGTGGTTATACAAACGTGCAATCCTATTGTCACAATTTAGTGTAGGATATGATTGATGAGAAGCCCCATGACAGAGGATGCTCTATCAACTTAGGTGATTAGATAATGTTTAAACAATAAGATTTAAAAAAAAGATGGGGAGAGAGAGAATACTTAGAAAGGTATTGTTTAGGAAACAGTATCTCAACTTTAATAAAGTTATATTATATCCTACAATCAGACATTTGCCTATTGCTTAATTATTGCCAACACTCAGCATTTAAAATCATTGCACTCTCTGTTAATGTAATCCATGTCATAAGCCTTTATACAATTTTATATATAGTTTATTATATTAAAATTTTTTATCTTGATAGTATATGAAATAGAATATTAATAGATCTCTACTGAGTTGATTGTAAAATAGTAGATGAATTATATAATGGCCAATTTCTGAATTGTTAACTATATCAAGAGAAAACTAACATGTTTATTTTTAAAATAATTTTCTTCAGCAGCTTTGCCAATTTTTTATAAATCATTAACTATTAGTTGATGTAGATTAGAATTTTATTTCATATAAGGCAAATTTTATTCACACTTTTTTGCATAAAGGAATTAATTTTGGTTTAAGTAAAATATTTTAACTGTTTTTGATTTAACATTAATAATATATATAAGCACTTAGGATTCATTTGAAATTGATCTCATGAATCTTGTATTGCAATATAGTTTACAATTCCGACATTAGTTACTGTGTATTTATATAATCTAATATCTTATTGCACAATGAGGTTATTAGAGGATTCTTTAATGGTCTACTTCATAATGCTAATAAAGTTTCTGTGGATATGCACAAATAAAATTCATTTGAGATGTCATTTTATAAAATGCTGATAGTAGAATTTCTAAACTTATAACTTTTGCACAAAAATTTTTGACTTCATGTAAGAAGAGACCATTTTATATCATATACACACATATATCTAGGATAAAAAAATATCTTTCCAGATTTATAGTTAATAAATGATTTAATAATATTTTTTCTCAGTACATAACAATTTTGTTTTGAATTTCCAATTACCAAATGATAAATTTGAATTAAATATTTATATATTGTAACCTTATATTTTAGTATAAAATATAAAGATCGATATAACTGGTATAAAAAATTTCTCTGTCTTCTTTTTAGTGATTTGATTGCCTTGGTTTGCGTTTTTGAACAGATTATTTTCTTGTATTCAAGATAATTTATTAGAGAGAATAAGTAATATTTTGCTTTACTTATTGTCTGTGTTATTTTAATGTATTTAAATTGCTTCTTTCCATCCACTGATACAACACATTAAATTTAGTAAAATGTGATTGAAAATAATAATAATTTTTATTTGTTTAAAATAGTCTTAGAAATTATTTTCATTGAATTAAAAAACCATTTGTTTAACTAATTTTAATTATTAAAAAAAATATAGTAATTACGTATGCATTTCAATGTAAAAAAAAAGAGTGCGATTAAAGAGATCGTCTGCGATAAGGTTGCTGTTACAGAAAAAGAAAATGGTGTAAGAATAAAATGTATGTAAAATATGATAAGCTTATTTTTTAAAAATAGTTAATAAGTAAACGGATTTACCAAAAAGTTTTCTACAAATGTAAACATAAAGTGGTGATATTTAATAATAGAATGAAGTGCTAAATTTAAAAATCTGTTCGGGTCAGCTAGCCAAGTGGATCAAATCGCTAATAATTTTCCAATATTTACATTTAAAAATATGTCGGAGCTTTCAAACTTAAAAGTAGAATTACTTGCAGAATCTCGATATGTTTGGAATATTTTATTATTCTACAATTTGGCAAAACTTAATAGATGTTTTAATTACAGAAGTTTTTTTAATTATGAAAACTTTCTTTTTAAAAAAGAAGAGGTTTAAAATCAAAGTTAAATGTTAAAGTTATTAACATGGTTTAATATTTCTGTTTATAATTTAAAATAAAATAGCATTGATTAATTTATTTAACTATATACTGCTAGTAATGTATTTGCTATTTAATTTCTTTACTATTTGAATAATAGAAACCTTCTTCAGATAATTAACTAAAACTACTTTCTAATTTTATCGTTAATTTGGAATTATTAAATTATTTGCTCTAATTAGTATCCCTAAATTTAAACGTGGATAAGTAAATATTAGCCTGGATGTTATAAACTTGGAACAGTTTTATATAGAAATGTAGAATTTAATAACTTGTGAAGAACATTTTCATTTAAACTCTGTGTGTCATGTTTTTGGAATTGTTTTATATTTATGGAGCCATGTAAAATCATTAAATTAAAAGTGCTTATAATATCGAAGACAAATAGATAGAATTACATTTATGGAATTCAACTATAATTATAATTATTACTTTGTGTATTTATTGTTTAAGACATTTTTACATGGATTTCGCAGATCATATTTATTATTATAAAATGCTGTACAATTTAATTTATGTCACACGTACACCTGCTAGAATTTATGTATTTAAGTAAGAATGAATTAATTTAATTTTATTGTTATATGAACTTGTATGTGAAGTTCATGAGTTATATTTTATTAGGTTTAAATTAAATTAATGGGATTGAATAAAATACTTATTCAAGGGAATAGTGCTCACGAAAAAGCTTGAAAATTACTAATGTATTTATGATATGTGTCAACCTCTCATGAAGTGTCTTATGAGTCTTTCCAGAGTTCTATTCCTATACTAATGTCACTTATATTACATTGTAGCTATGTTTTTATTTTAATCAAGATAATTTAATATATTAGTTGTCCTGATTAGTGAAGCACTTTTATTATGCATGAACTCACATCTGCTAAAATGCTAGTGTTTTCTGAATAGTCAGAATAACTGAGGAGGTTGATTGTTGCACTTTAAATGTGAGGTAAATAGTAATATTGCTTTATAATGTGAAAGGCATTAATCTGTGCTGGTGGTTAATCCACCGATTAATTAATTGCCACTTTCTGTATTTTACACTCATTCCTGCGCTGGTGGGTAATCCGCGGAATTGTGTAATTATAATTATTGCTTTATGATGGTGTATAAATCCACAAGGCACTCAGTGTTATATAATTCCTATGTGTAGATGAATGCATCCACAGGAATATGATTTTACTTCATAAATATAAGTTTGGGCAAATTATTTTGGTTATTCTGCTAAAATCATCTTCTTCCATTTATAAGCATAATTTATAAGTTAAGTCATAAAGTGTAGCAGGACATTCTATCTAAGTTACCTCATAATAATTAACTGTTTGTTAATTAATATTTATCTGAATTGAAGTTTAAATTTTCATTTTATTTAGCGTTAGCATTATAGCTAAATCCTACAAATATAATATTATTTATTACATTATTATAGGTCTACAGTATAGGTTTATTGGTTCTGGAACTGACAAATTGGATATTTCATGAGTTGATGTTGAATTTTTGTATAATTTCCTCAAGACATCAATGATATCAAATTGTAATATAATGTATGATTAGGCTTTATAAAACTGTGCCTATGATATGTTATTGAAGGAAGCCAATGGAATTATAATTTATTTATTTATTTTATTTGTTTATTTATGTATTTAGTTATTACATTAAACATCAATTACTTATTAGTCATAAAAATTGTAAATAAATATTGATTTATAATTAAACTTACTGTGCCGTTGCTATTTGTCATTCATAAAATTAGAAATCATATATCTTGAATAGAGCATACATTGAAGTACATACTATTGTCAGCATGATATAAGAGTTTAGTAATATTTTGAGAAAAACATTTGAATGCTTTTTGTCCTTGGTAGTTTATGATGTGTAAGGTACAATAAAATCCCATTTATCTTTTCCATCATTTAAGCTTTGCGTAGTTGATTCGAGTACATGATACAAAATTGATTGATCTTATAAACAGATTGACCAGATAATGACATGATTAAATGTATTTACTTAATGTTTTAATTGTCATTCATCAGTATAACAAGAGTCTCATTGATATTTATTAAATTATAGAAAAGAACCCAAGTATTCCATGTTTATTTATTATTGCAAATCTCTTACCTAGATTAGCATTTGTATTAAAAATCATATATGTAATTTTAAAATTCATAATCTTTAGTAGTTCCATAAATTATACCATCTTGTCCATGGTCGGCCATAAGGTCTCATGCAATGAAAAATCGCAAATTAAGGTTTGAATGATAATAAAGTTGCATACTTATAAATTTGTCTAATGTATTTTCACATACTACTATGATAGGTCTTCTCGGTACACCCTGGCTGCGACCAGATTAGATCATAACAATTTTATGTTATATCATTAGTTTTGTTTGTGGTAATTTGCTCCAGATTTCAGTTATAGTCTTTGGTGCATAATATAAATGGCATGATATGCTTTTGGTTATAGTTCTTGGCACCACAATGATGGGAGCATTCAGTTAGACCGATGGGTACAGTTCTTGGCTGCCCAATGATTAAAGCCATTGGTTATAAAGAATTCTATTACAGTTCTTGGCACCAATGTGGTAGGCATTGGTATGTCCCTTCAGTCTATTAGGTTATAGTATGGGTCTGATTATAGTAGTTCTCTGACGTCAAGGTATTAAGCTTGATTAATGTTGATGGTTACAGGTGAGCTCTTGGCGCCTGTCAATGTCTGGCCGATTGTCCAATTGATGATGGTTACAATATATATATACAGATAAATAGTGAAAATAATTAATGCATTAATTACTCTGTTATTTCTGTTTATTGTTAAATAATAAATAATTGTGATTATTTTAATATAATAAATAAAAAGAAATTAATTGTTTATTCGTGAAATTTTATATTAATACATAGCATAATCTTAACAAGAGAATAATTATCTTCACTATCTACAGCTATTCTCATCTATCTGTGTTTTATATCTTTATCATTGGCAGATTTGAACTGTTTATATCTGAATAGTAATTTAAAATCTTTTTATGTAAAGTGTATTGAAATATCAATTATGGTAATAATTTATTTTTATTGCTTATAGTGGTCTTGTTCCATTGCATAATGCCTGCTCTTATGGACATTACGAAGTTACAGAGTTGTTAGTTAAGGTATTTTTTTTTTTTTTTTGCAATATTTTTCTTAAAATTATATTAATTTGTTTTTCATATTATAATAAATCAGTTTTATGAACTTTTTTGTTCATTTGTATTAAGTTTCTATCTGAATATATATATATAAATATCTACAAAAAAAAATTCTCAGTAACTGAAATACTATGTATATATGTTAACATTTATTTGTGTTGGAATGGTTTATATTAAATTAAAACCCCATTGGTTACCAGTAATTATATACACAATAAGATATATTTTTTAAAATTCGTCTTCATTTTTTTTGTCATTTTTAACTAATCATATAAATTAATTTTGACATATTAATTGTTGTTTTTATTCTTATTTCTAAATTTGATTCTATTTCAATTTGAAATTATAGATTATGAACTATCTGTTACATAATCATTTCCTTTTTTTATTTTAAATTTTTCATAAATAAAAAGTTTCGAAAAAATTGTATTCAGATTGAAAGCTTATATCAAAAGCAGATTTTCTAATTTTATTTTGAAAATATATTAAAGTATTTATTAGCAGCTGCAGACAATCACATGATATAGTCAATCATTTTTTAAACCTTAGGATTTTAAAATAATAACATATAAGGTATTAAAATATTTTTAATCAATTGAAATTTTATAAATATATTACAATGGATACAGATGGTCAGCCATTATAAAGAATTAATGGTGAAAAATTTACTCTCAGTGAATGATAGTGTATTTCTTTTACTGATTTTTGATGAACCTTCTAGATCAGGGAAGGACAGGTTTTTTGCAGGACAAGACATGCTTGTAATTTTCTCCAAATGTGCAGGTTACTACCTATATTTTATAATATAATAATAATAATTACAATAATAATATTTTCAAAAATTCAACATATAATAAAAATTCTGTATCAAATATATATTCCATGTAGAGGCATGAAAATGTATAAAGTTATTGAAGATTTGCACTGCATACTGTTCACTAATCTTGAATATTTGTTTATACAATTACTAATTATTATTTTGCACAGGATTCTAAGAGATCTTCTGTAAGGTAGGTATAGGTATGATAGTTCTAAGGGAAAGTTGTATATCTTTAATTGTGGAAATAATTTCATTTTTGTTCTTGAATAAATCAAATAATGAATCGCTGGCTTCTGGAAATGTTTCTTTTATCATTTCTCTGTTTGTAAAAAACTTTGTTAATGTTTTGTTAATATATAAGAAATGATGCAACTATTACAGTTTTAGATTTAATATTAGCTTTAATAAAATATGATTGTTGGCTAGTTAATTGTAACTTAAAATAATTTAACCATCATTTGCATAATTCACTTTTTAACAGAAAATCTTTATCAAAACTTACATGCATGGTTTTAAATTTTTTTTGAATGTTTAATTTTTTGGAAATGACCCAACAAACATATTTTGCATTCCCCATTGCGAAGAAAAACTGTTGTTGTGATTTTGTATTCAAATTATATATCTTACTTTTCTTTGCACTTGTTTCAGTCATTAGACTCCTCTTTTAAAATATGCTAAAATATTATTTTTTAATGATCATAATAAAAAAAACAGCTATCAGCTTTGTGACTGATTAAACATTATTCAGTGGTTGCCCCGTGAACATATTCCAGCTAATAATTTCTCACTGATATACATATCATTGTATATTTCAAATGAAGGCACGTATGCCATCTGACACATGCACTGGCTAACTCTCCTGTGCTGCTCAATTGGGAAGAGTCAATTCTTTTCTGTAGTAGTCTTACGTGTATGTAAAATATATAGAGCTATCTAATCTAACATAATGTAGTGTTAGTTACCTTTCTTTTTTGTTAATTCTAGTGATCATTCCAAAATTCTTGGTGATCCTCTGGTGGACTGCTATCAATATCTTTATCCCTTTCTAAAATATGAATATCTATATGCAGTTGCTTTACATATATTCAGGCTTGCTGCATTCAGTTACCTTTTTAAATTCACTGAATGCATGAATTAAATAGTTTATATTTTGATCAATTGTACTATTTTTAGTAAGTATTTTAAATGACTATTCTTAAAGTAAAAATTATTCAGTGTAGCCTGTTTTATGATAAATTCAAAATAAGATCATGAACATTTCCTATTCCATTTTACATCACTGAATAAGGACAAATCCATAAAGTTAATACGTAGTAACATGAAAAGTATCAAATATCTTTTTTATCATTTAATTTTAAATTTACTAAATCCATTTAGTAATGTTAACCATTTGTTTGATGAATTTTCTTATTGGCCAGATTGAGTAAAAATTTGAGTGATTTGATTCATTAAATACAGATCTAACCAGTTTCCTTTCTGAAATATATTAATGTACAATAATCAGAATTGTTTTAATTTAGTTTCTAAAAATTGAATTTTTTACATTCAGATTGGATAAATGTAATGAAGAATTTAAAATAATGTTGAAGAAAAACATATGAAAAATATCCAGCAGTAAAACAAAGGAATTATATTTCAACCAGTCATTACATGAAAATTATGATAACTGATTATTCACTTTTGTCATCTTTTCTTTGTCTAAAATTAAATATTTTAAATAAAAATCTAAATCTAGTGACATTATTAGTCAATATAGTGTAAAAAGTAATCATAAAATCCATAAATATTTATGAAAAATAGCTGTGTTTTCCTAGCTATCACTGAATGTCATTGATAGCTATCAACATTATTCACTTGTCTTGAATAGCAGTCAAGCGCTATTCACTTTCCCTCGATTATTTTTCTTGTAAAATTTAAAAAATTTCAAATCAAACTTTATATTTAGGTAAATTAATATAAAAACTTAATTATGAATGCAAAAAATTATGAGAAATATATTTATTTACGTATAAAATCTATTATGAAAACATAAAATATTTTGGTTTGATATTTGATTTTCACAGAAATACCTGGAGAACAATAGCCAAAGTTGACAGTCAGTGCTTTGGGGCACTTTATAAAGAAAAGAGATGGGACTGTATACAGCAGACCACAGTCAGAAGTTGATTTATTGCTTAAAATACTGTCAGTAGTGGATTTTTTTGGAATTAAAATTTAAATACCAATAAAGCTATGAATTTACGATAAAATAAGCATAAAATAGTGAAAATGCAACCAAAAATGGCCAATAGATGGTGCAAAATTTTTCTGATTTTGGTTCGAAGTACTGAAAAAAACTTAGCCCTCAGATACACTTTCACCAAAATAGTTGTTTGGCCACCTCTGGTTTAGAGGAATATGAGCCCAAGGAGTCAGACTTTTCCCATAGTTCAAATTGTTTAGCTGGCAATTTAGCTGTTTGTTGACAATTAGAGCATAAAGTTTGGCCACCATATATACGATCGAGCTAATACCTTCATCCTGATAATTTGAGGATTGCTTTGATGTAGTAGATTAAGTACAGGTGTTCTGCCCTTGGGAAGATTTAGCATGCAATTGGTAGCCAGCATACATTTATTATAAATGGAAAGTCTATCTCTCAAGTTCCAAATTTATTTATTAACTTCCATAGGGCATATCTTCAGTCAGCCAAATTTCATCCATTTCATAAGTCGGGCTTATCTTTTATCATGACTGGTTCACTCTCCTATAATGATTTTGATACTTTCGGAGTTCAACGAGTCTATATAATTTATTTCTTTAATTACATATTCTTTCTTTATTGTATAATAACGAGGGTAGAGCACATTTACATTGCCAATTTCTTTTACCAGTTTATAAACTAAATTATAATCATATTCACTAGCTCATGCAAATTTGAAATCTTCACTCGTAAATGTATTGGTGGAATTTTTGGACTGCGAAAATGATGACTAGGGTCTCTTTATCTATTCGATTATAATTTTTTTCTGTTGAAGTCAGCACTCTGAAGACATAGGCAATCGGATTTTCACCTCCGTAACATGGATGAGACATATAACAGTTGTTATTATAACTTCTAGATTATTACAGTAATGTACCAATAAATTTTCAGAGATTAACAAGTCCTTAGCATTCTTAAAAGCCCATGTTCACAAGTCCAATGTTGTTTCTTTTTGAGAAGTTGGTACAATGGCGATTAAACTGTGATTTTTCCTTTTATAAAACTTTCATAAAAGTTTGAAAGTCCTATGAAAACTTGCAGTTTTTTTACATTTCTAGACTTCTCGGCATTTTTTATTGCTTTTACTTTGTCAGGTTCTGGGTATCGGCCATTGACATTTTATTTCTTTTGTAGACCATATACATTTATTAGCAGTTTTGAATAAACTTTGTCCACTTGCTTTTTTAATTCTGTTTCTGTTGTTGCTATAATCAAGATATCATCTAGGTAGGGAACTTCACCAACAACAGTTTTAGGCAGCATATTCATTTTGACCTGAAAAATGTTTGGTGCAAAGAAAATTCCATAAGGTACAATCCCTTATGAGTGGTTAAGGTTAACAGTTCTGCTGTTTTCTCTGTTACTGGTATCTAATGGAATGCAGGTTTTAGATCTATTTTTGCAAAGTGGTTAGCTTTCTGTAATAGTGCCAATATTTCTTGTATGTTTAGAACTGGATATGAACCTTTGTTTATGAATTTATTCAAAGTAACTATAATCTCAACCCAATTGCAAACTTCCATCTGGTTTTACTATTGTAACTACTGGTGTGGCCCATGTGGAATCTTCAGTGGGTGTTAAAACTCCCTTAGAGACTAAGTCACTCAGTATTTTTTCAACTTTATCTCTCAAGGCAAACACTACTTTGAAAGGCTTACATATATTGGTTGTTCATCTTTCATCAATTCAACATTCACTGGTCTTGTTCTTAGTTCAGTTGATCTGGATTTAAATAATCTTCAGTATTACTTTTTTGTAAGTTTCCATTTGGACTGTTTTTAAAATGTTTATGTGTATACCTAGAGATCCAAACCAGTTTCCTCCTAGTAATAGACTAAACTCTTTATTTACCATGTCCACGTAAGAAACTGCCTTAAATTCAGCCTTACAGAGACTACAACTTTTCTGTGAATATTGACATTGTTTCCATTAATGTCTCTCATCATCTCTTCAGTCTTTTATAGCATGATTTTTGTTTTATGGTGTTCATTAATTTTTATCCATTTTTTATATGACATTAGCAACAATCCAAGTCCCATCATTACTGGTTTATGACAGATCTTCACACCTAATAATATGTGGTCCATTTTGCTATCATTTAATGTTTTATATTTGTTTTCTTATGCTATATCTCTTCCAAGATTTGTAGTCTGTTTTTTTTTCTTATTAGTAGCCCATTATCTTTAAAATGAGATAGCTGTTCAATGTCTTTTAGACTTACAATTTCTACTAATTTTATGTTTATGCTTGCAATAAGTTTTTAAATGTCTAAACTTCCCACATCAATAACATGTTTGCTCTTTTTTCTCTGTATTGGGAATTGGGAAATTTCTTTTTTTCTTTAGTGATGGAAATTTTTTCTAACTGTTGAGGTCATTCATACTTGGAGGCGTTACTTAAAATAGTCTTTTGGTTGACACATTTATCCACCATGAGTGTATAATTTAAATCAGAATTACTCAGTAGTACTTTTCTAAAGCTTTCATCTGCCATGTCATGTAATGGTCATTTATTTCTGGTCCATACTTGCAATTTTTAGATAACTTTCTCAAAACAAGATCATAATCTACATATTTTTTTTGTGGTAATCGTTTCCAGTTTCTCAATCACAGATGCACTACCCATTTAGATATTTTCAGGGTAAAATAGCCATTTAATATTTCTATAACTTCTTTATGTGGAAATTCCTCCAGATGTTTAAGGTCAATTAATTTACTCACAAAGTATATGTATAATGTCCAGGCTTGCCAAGTAAAGGAATGTAAACACAAATGTTGGTCTTCTATTTTATTTTTGAACATGTAGTACTCTACATGTTCTACTTCCACGAGTCAACATTATTTATATCAAATTTGTGAATCATGGAATTTAATACAGCCATTATTTACAATAGAAATTATCTTGTGTCGTCAACTAATTTTATTTGTTTCGTTTCAATAGCCATGTTTATTGTCGATTTGCATCACTCTGCTATGTACTGAGGGTCTCTAAAAACCAGTCAGATAGTAATAATAATTTACATAGAATATAAAAAACAGGTATATAATATTGGTTTTTTAATATTTATTTAAGACACACCAAAACATTTAGACATTTAAGTTTACTTTATAACATGACAAATAATAATAAGTAGAATCACTATTATTTTGTTCAGACAGTCTAACAAAGATCTAAAGTTTTATGATTTGTTCAGAACCATTTTGTCTGATCTTAGATTGCTGCTTTTTCTGCCTTAGCACTATTAAATGATTTCAACACTTTCAATCTCATTTCTGCACAGGAGGAACTCTCTCACATCCTTATATCAATTTTTTCTAACACTTTCATTTACATACACATGTCTTGTAATATATTTTAGTTGCAGCGCTCTCTTTATTAGTTTTCTAGAATGATTTTAGGGGAGTAATTATGAAAGAAAATAATTCATGTGTGACTACCAATTAAATACCTTTTATTTATACTAAATTCTGTTATATTTAAATACAAGTATATTGAAATATATTAATTTTTAGATGATAATTAAATATGATTTGAACACAGATTTTCATGCTCCTTCAGCTATCCACTACATCGTAAATAAATGATATACATGAACACATACATGTGAAAATATAAATGATCTCCAATATAAATATTTTGTGTTGATCATTCACACACATATATACAGTGCTCAGTTTATATTAAGATAGAAAATTTTCAAACTTTAACAGATAGGCTTCCCTCTTCTCCGCTCTCCAATTTTTCAGTCATTCCTATTGTATATTTTATATTTAATTTTTATAATTCTGAGAATTTGGATGGTTGCTTTCTTTTTGGTAAATCGAATAAATGATCTCTTGTCAAATTACAATATATATTGTAACAAGGTGCGGACTGAGGAGAGCCAATGGTACGCCAAAAGTTACAAGATAAATGGATATAGATATTACTAACACTATTAACTAATAAAGTTATTAATAATTGTAAATACTAATATTAAATGGTGGTGGGAATATTTCAATATTAACAGTATGTTATTCGTATATTTATTTGTAGCTAGTTGTTATTTGTTTAATTTTAAAAGGGGGGAAAAACATCGTAAAACTCGTGCTTTATTGGAGTGTTTGTGGCATGCAAGTATATATATGTGCATGATTGATATATTTCAAGTAGATGGCCAGTTAAAGCAAAATGAGATCTTTCTAAAATACGAACGCAGGTTTTAGTACAATGGCGACCGCGATGACGTAGTCATAGTCCGGTTGGATGACGCAACCAGGGAATTTCGAGGGATGGAATCACGGAAACGGACGTGAAAGGACGAGAAGAGAGGGGATATAAAAGGAAACAGCCAGGGGATATCCTTCTTCTTCCACGGGTCCAGAGAGCTAATCAGAACAAAAAAACGTATCATGCATCGAGTGGGGTAAAAACCTCAACTTGACAGGCGATGAAGGCCTGCCCCACGATCCAGAAGGTGCTGCAAAGAAGATAGTTAAAGAACGCCGAATTCCGGTCATCGACGGCAAGGAACAGTGATAGCTACGGGGAAAACTAACTATGAGATCGTCCAGTTCTAAAGCCATTGACATCGTAAAACATATGCCTTTGAAATGCCTAAATTCCCGGGAATGTTAAGGTAACGTGAACTATATTATTTGCTTATTGATTTGCTATTAAAACACAATCCGAGTCTTAAACGGATTGCGTCATCCATCGGAACTTTGAAATAAATTAAATTCTCTATATTCAAAACATGTTTCAATAAAACTTTCAAACTACAAAGTCCATGGAAGCAATTTAAGAAAAGAACATTAATAATGTGTTGTGTTGCCTATAAAGATCCAAAGAATAATATGCTTAATCTGTACATATGTGTGTGTATGCTTGACATTCTATGAAGCACGAGTTATGAATAATGGCGGATCAATTAAATAAATCCTAACCTTCTTATTTTATAATAAATTGTTTTAATGTTATGAATATCTGTGAATATTTTCTTTTTACTTTTTATTTATGTTATTTTAATAAGATTCATAGTTATAGAGCTAAAGATTTCGTAATTAATGTAAAACGTATACTCAACAACCGGCATGGAGGAATTTAGTATAGGGTAGCGAGCGCACTCCTCTGAAATTAAACGGGAATTCCCCTTTTGCGCAGAGAAAATCTAATCGATAACATTGGATTTCTATAATCGTTTTTTTTCTCAGATAGACAGAAATTTGGTTATGGATATTAATCCACCTTCAGTTAAAAGAAAGTAGTGTCGGAATCCACAGTTCCCATCCACGGTCTAATGACCACCACCACCTGAGATGAGCTAGGCTAATTAACACCCCCTCCCTTTAAATTACAGGGAAAGGTAAAGCGATAGTAAATATCTATCGAGTCGCTATCGGGGTATATTCTGCATCTATAGAGTCCCGCGGTATAATTCTTATTTGTTCATCGCAAATAGGTTTGGCGCTTGGAAGCAAATACGCTATCCATAAATATGCCCGGGGATCATGCAGATAGGGGAAATTTTATATATAAGGTTAAATCTCAAGTTAACCATAGTCCTTTTTATGAATTTATTAATACGACCCTTCAGCGGGCTAAGCGGATCGTTATAACTGGACGCCGCAACTGTGGGGCTTCTGGAGAGCGATGGGGAATAGGAATACAGTAGAAGGTTCAAATAAAAGAGGGCGCAACGACCAGTGGATTTGACACGAAGTCGGTATAGTAAACAAAAATCCGATACTTTCACGCATTTTATGAGGTTAAAGAAAAGAAAAACGGCGAATGATTTAAATTTTTTTTTTTGTGTAAATTTTTTTTTTATTATTAAAAAAAAAAAAAAAAGACGACTGGAATATATATGTTAGAGCAATAACACTGAGCCATATTAATACGCTGGAAATGGATATATATATATTTTTATACGTTATCTGAGTTATTAATAAAAACTACTGCTAACCCTAATGGTTTTCAGAGGTCTAAATAGAGTGTTTTAGTTGAATTTAGAAGAAAGTCAGCATAGATCGATAATAAAAGAGAGGGAAATTAGGCAACGTGTAATGATAATAGAGACGTATAAACTATATGCGAACCCATGCGCAATTATAAATTGTTTTTTTTTCTTCTTCTCTTGGTTGGAGGTGCGAGGATAAAGCCATAAATTGGAGATTTCAAAGCTTATAAATGGGAAATACGAATATGTAACAGCACATGGCAGCGTAGCATTATAGAGTAAAAAGAATGAAAGCAACAGCACTGGATGGGGGCAGGGTAATCAAAGCCAGTCAAGTGAAGGGAGATTGATAAACAGTAATGGAGAATAATATAAGTAATGAGGCAATTAGGGTTCAGAGATTTTCGGGGAAGATGTGGGAATCCCCTGGGGAACATATCCGCAGTCTAAAAAGATATTTCTGCAGGTACCCCGCGGAGGAAGAGGACAAAGTGATAATTGCAGCAAGCCACCTACAGGAACATGCCCAAAGATGGTGGGAGGCATTGAGTGAGCAACCGGGAGCCTTTGAGGGGTACGAAAGAGCTCTCAAACAAGCTTTTTGGAATATAGAAATCCAAGAATATATATTCAATGAAATAAGTAGACAGAGATTTGGGGAGCCACACGATGAGTATATATACTTCTTCAGGCGACAAGTGGCTCGACTGCGAGAATTGGAGATGCTAAAACTGTCAGAAGGACAGATCGTGGGTATAGTGTGTAGGAATGTGCCACCTGACGTAGCCGCCATAGCCAGGACCGCCAAAAGGGGGCTAGCTCGAGATGTGGACTGGGCACTTGAACAAATAGTGTGCAGCCAGTAGCGAAGAGAGATGGAAGAGAAGGAACATAAGAGCGTGGAAGATAGATGGGTGGGAAATCTGGTTTGTGATGATGAAGACAGAGCCCCCAACTACACCAACCAAACATGCCCTAAAGTGGAAGCACGCATTGCAGAAACCCAAGTAGAGGTGGTCATTGACTCAGGAAGTCAAATTTCAGTATTATCAGAAAGGATATACCGGCAGATGATGGAGAAACAACCAGACATCAAGACACTACCCATAAAAGCTATACAAGTTAGGATGGCCAACAACAAAAGAGCGAAAATAGAACCCAGACAAGTCTGGGTGGATCTACAGATTGGTGAGGAAGTGATTCCACATGTGTTTCTAGTCATGAAGGGGTTAATACATGAGGTATTAGTGGGGGTGGACTTCCTTCATAAAAACCAATGTACGTTGGATTTTCGCAGAGGGGAATTCAGATGTAAAGGGACACCCATCAAGTTCCTCACAACCAACTGGTGTGGATCTATAGGGATCAAGGAGGTAGAAGAAGTAGAGGAGATAATGGAAGAAAAAATTAAAGAGATTAGGATGGTCGGCGAAGACAAAGCGAGGGTTTTTGGGCAAATACTAAAAAAATATAGGGAAGTGTTTTCAGAGGTGCCCGGAACGATACAGGGATTTGAGCAGACAATCAAACTTAGGGAGAACCAGCCATTTCAGTCACGATCATACCCGATCCCTCACCAATACCGAGAGGAGGTCCGAAGACAAATAGAGCAAATGGTGGATTGGGGCGTCATTTCTAAATGCTCATGCCCGTTTTGCAACCCATTGGTGGTGGTAAAAAAAAAAAACGGTGCGATTAGAATATGTCTTGATGCGCGGCAGCTGAATCTGGCAACAATTCCCGATTGTACCATTCCCCCACCCATGCATGAATTATTAGGAAAATTCAAGGGAAAGAAGGTATTCTCAACATTTGACCTTACCGCCAGCTATTGGCAGATTCAACTTCACCCGGAAGACAGGCAGTACACCGCCTTTCGGTACGATGGGTATTCATGCCAATTCAACAGGATGCCATTTGGCCTCATAAACAGCGGGGCGGGTTTGCTACGGTGTCTTGACCAAACATTGTCGGAGGATATGAAGAAAATCGCCACGATGTATATCGATGACGTCGTGATAGCGTCAGGTAGTGTGGAAGAACACGAGAAGGAGGTTGAAATGTTCCTCAAGGAGTGTAAAGACAAGGGCATCAGGGTCAATTTGGGAAAGAGTAATCTAGTCAAAGAAGAAGTGACATTTTTGGGGCACTTGGTGGGCCATCAAGGACTAAAACCCCATCCAGACAAAATATCTGCCATCAGGGACTTTCCTATACCTAGGTCCAGAAAACAGATTCGTTCTTTCCTGGGCCTATGTAATTTCTACCATCGGTTCCATGAACGGATGGCCGAACATACTGAGCCTCTAGTGCATTTGCTAAGAAAAGATATCCCGTGGAAATGGGCTGAGGAGCAAGAGAAAATATTTGAGGACATAAAAACAGAATTTGCCAAACAGGTCATGCTGGCATTCCCGGACTTTGCCAAGCCGTTCATACTCCAGACTGACAGTAGTGGGTACGGACTGGGCGCGATTCTGTCACAAACACAAGAGGAAGAGAAAATGGGAGTGTTATATTTTATAAGCCGGTTGTTAAAAGGGCCGGAGCTAAACTATTCTGCTACAGAGAAGGAGGCATTAGCCATTGTCTGGGCCTTCCAGAAATTCCGCCCACTCCTGCTGGGGTCAGAGATAGTAGTGGTGACAGATCACAAAAGTTTAGAATTTATCAACCATAGCTATCTTACCAACAGTCGACTAATCCGGTGGAGTTTACTTCTCCAAGAGTACAACTATACCATCCATCATTGTAAGGGGGTGGATAATATCATAGCCGACATTCTCAGTCGGAACCCGGTGGGGCACCAAGCAGAACATATGAGGGCAGAAAACGCATGCATCGCCAGTATGGACCTACAAATGTGCAAGGAGATAGAAAAAAAATTGGCACAGTTAGGTGAATGGCAACGTCAAGATAAGGACTTGGGACCACTGATCCGAAGATTAGAGGGGGGTATGGACCCTCAGCTCACGAGTAAACACCGCATATGCCAGGGAATCCTTCAATCCCTAACGTGTGGAGAAACAAAGAACTGGAAGCCCAGTGTACCAGGTCAGTTGAGAAATGAATTAGTAGCCTATGTTCACCAGATATATGGGCATTACGGGGCCTTAAAGACGGAACACCTAATTCGGAAATGGTTTTATTGGCCTGGAATCCACACCTCGGTGAAGACCATAGTAGGGGAATGTAAAAGTTGCCAGAGAACCAAGTCTACAAACCGTGCATATGCAGCAAACCTAGTGCCTATCATCCCAATAGGTCCTCGTGAAATAACAGCCATTGATTTTTACGGACCATTACCCGCGTTCAAAAGGAAAAAGTATCTTATTGTGGCGTACGACTTGTTCTCGAAACACGTGGCAGCATACTCCATCGCCCAGGCAAACACCAAATTCGCGATTAAGATGCTTGAAACCAATTACTTCAACGAAGTAGGAAAACCTCGTGTCCTCCTATCGGATCACGGAACTCCATTCACATCTAATGAATGGCGCAAATGGATACAGAATCAAGGGATCAAACATTGCCTAACCTCGATTCGTAACCCTCAATCTAACCCTTGTGAAAGGGTGATGAGGGAACTGGGGCGTCTGTTCCGCACGTATACTGGGGATAACCATCGTGGATAGGTCAAGCTCACCCCTCAAATAATTAACTTCATAAACTGGTCCGTAAATGAGTCAACAGGTCTAGCACCCTTCCGGCTTTATTTCGGATGCCATATACCTTGCCTTATTAAGACAGCCCTTCCCGGAATGGAAGAGGGTCCGGTAGATGTGGAAAATGACCAAAGCAGGGCACGGCAGACCATGCAAAAGATGGGGCAACGGAGAAAGAACAGGCAAGGGAATCGCCCCCATTTATTCAAAGTGGGAGATTGGGTCATGGTGCGTGCCCAACCTGTAAGCGAACAAGCAGAAACATATGCAAGAAATTCTGCGATTTGTACGAGGGACCTTTTCCGATTGTTAAATGTCAAGGAAGCAATGCTTTCTGGGTAGATACAGGGTCGGGAATTAAAGGCTCATATAATGCACGAGCGCTGAAACCCGCACGAAGCCAAAGATCTCCCGCCGATGAGGAATCCCTAAGGAATCCGGCAGAGAGAGTACAAGAGAAGTAAAAGCCTGCCAAACCCGTAGAGCGTGTTTGAAGGCTTCCGAATGGGGGGGCATTGTAGCAAGGTGCGGAGAGCCAATGGTACGCCAAAAGTTACAAGATAAATGGATATAGATATTACTAACACTATTAACTAATAAAGTTATTAATAATTGTAAATACTAATATTAAATGGTGGTGGGAATATTTCAATATTAACAGTATGTTATTCGTATATTTATTTGTAGCTAGTTGTTATTTGTTTAATTTTAAAAGGGGGGAAAAACATCGTAAAACTCGTGCTTTATTGGAGTGTTTGTGGCATGCGAGTATATATATGTGCATGATTGATATATTTCAAGTAGATGGCCAGTTAAAGCAAAATGAGATCTTTCTAAAATACAAACGCAGGTTTTAGTACAATGGTGACCGCGATGATGTAGTCATAGTCCGGTTGGATGACGCAACCAGGGAATTTCGAGGGATGGAATCACGGAAACGGATGTGAAAGGACGAGAAGAGAGGGGATATAAAAGGAAACAGCCAGGGGATATCCTTCTTCCTCCACGGGTCCAGAGAGCTAATCAGAACAAAAAAAACGTATCACGCATCGAGTGGGGTAAAAACCTCAACTTGACAGGCGATGAAGGCCTGCCCCACGATCCAGAAGGTGCTGCAAAGAAGATAGTTAAAGAACGCCGAATTCCGGTCATCGACGGCAAGGAACAGTGATAGCTACGGGGAAAACTAACTATGAGATCGTCCAGTTCTAAAGCCATTGACATCGTAAAACATATGCCTTTGAAATGCCTAAATTCCCGGGAATGTTAAGGTAACGTGAACTATATTATTTGCTTATTGATTTGCTATTAAAACACAATCCGAGTCTTAAACGGATTGCGTCATCCATCGGAACTTTGAAATAAATTAAATTCTCTATATTCAAAACATGTTTCAATAAAACTTTCAAACTACAAAGTCCATAAAAGCAATTTAAGAAAAGAACATTAACCTTTTAACCGCTAATTAAATCATTGGTTGTATGAGGTAAAAATCAAAGCTTGTAATTGGCCAACTCACAAACTGAAGACAAAGCCTATTGTTAAAACATATTCGCCTATAATATTAAATTCAACTCAGATACGTTTATAAAAAGTATATTATTAATTTTTTCAAGTTGTGAAGAGAACGAAAGTTCTTTCAAAAATAAATTGCTATTTATTTATTCTAAAATATTCAATATCGGCAACATAAAAGCTATAATATAAACAAAAAGATCGACTTTTACGTTATAGAAAAGTAAATATTTCTTTTTACTACATCTTCAATATTTGTACTAAAATCTTGAATATTTTTCGAAAATAATTTTGTTTTTTTATTATTCTGTCTGAGAATCATTTTTAGTTTCCATAAATATAATTTTATAATGCTTAAAATTGGATTCGAAATGAAAATCTCAGCGTTTTTCTTTATTTTCTTTGATCAGGCAGTTTCTTTGTTCTTTCCAGCCAATCAGAATGTCTTTTTCGGCTGAGAGCTTGCTAAGAACCAATCACAAATAATGTTCTTTCTTTGTTTAGGTTTAAATGCGTTTTTTTTGATTTTTTACTTGTAAAATAAGTCGGAAGAGGTCACCATCGTACAGAACTTTTAAAAATCTCTTTAAAACATATCGAACGAATTTTTTAGCATAAGAATCGGCTGAGTTAGAGTGACGTCAACTGCTTATGAGAGGTCGCGTCAAAGACAGGCTAAGCGTTAATAATGTGTTGTGTTGCCTATAAAGATCCAAAGAATAATATGCTTAATCTGTACATATGTGTGTGTATGCTTGACATTCTATGAAGCACGAGTTATGAATAATGGCGGGTCAATTAAATAAATCCTAACCTTCTTATTTTATAATAAATTGTTTTAATGTTATGAATATCTGTGAATATTTTCTTTTTACTTTTTATTTATGTTATTTTAATAAGATTCATAGTTATAGAGCTAAAGATTTCGTAAGTAATGTAAAACGTATACTCAACAACCGGCATGGAGGAATTTAGTATAGGGTAGCGAGCGCACTCCTCTGAAATTAAACGGGAATTCCCCTTTTGCGCAGAGAAAATCTAATCGATAACATTGGATTTCTATAATCGTTTTTTTTCTCAGATAGACAGAAATTTGGTTATGGATATTAATCCACCTTCAGTTAAAAGAAAGTAGTGTCGGAATCCACAGTTCCCGTCCACGGTCTAATGACCACCACCCTCTGAGATGAGCTAGGCTAATTAACACCCCCCCTTAAATTACAGGGAAAGGTAAAGCGATAGTAAATATCTATCGAGTCGCTATCGGGGTATATTCTGCATCTATAGAGTCCCGCGGTGTAATTCTTATTTGTTCATCGCAAAGGTTTGGCGATTGGAAGCAAATACGCTATCCATAAATATGCCCGGGGATCATGCAGATAGGGGAAATTTTATATATAAGGTTAAATCTCAAGTTAACCATAGCCCTTTTTATGAATTTATTAATACGACCCTTCAGCGGGCTAAGCGGTTCGTTATAATATATATATATTAAAGTACAAATAATCGAGAGTTGATTTTCTTTTTTGTCTACTTTTTATCATTAAATTTTCCATTTTGATATTGGAATAGTTACAAATCACTAATTAAATGTGTGTCTCTAAACGACTGGCTAAAAATAATTTAAGAACAAAAATAATTACTAAAACAGTAAAGGAATAAAACTAAAGAAAATCTGATTATGCAGGAATTCGATTTCCCATAATTAATCTGATTGTCAATAATTAATCAACAATCGAATTCCAAAAAGAAGTAATTAAATAAAATGCAGGAGATAAGATCAAGAAAACATACCCACCAGGGATAGAAAATAAATAAGAAATTACTCCAGAAAACAAAGGGGAAAAAAGAACACTTTTTTTTTATCTAGGGGTGTTGGCAGTTTTTGTTGTCTCACATAGAAAATCACTCATACTGCAAGTAGCAGAGGGACTCTTATTTTTGCAGACCCAGGATCTTAAAAATAATTCTTGTATGCCAAGGCGAGAAGACTGCAGGAGAATTAGCCGGAGTGAGAAAATTAACTTTTGGAGATACTCATGAACATTGCAAATAAGCAAGAGACTAACTGACTGTACTATATATAAGCAAAATATTAATAATATGTTTGCAGTTATATGTATATGTATTATAGATAAGCAAAGTATTAATAGTCTCTTTGCAGTTATATGTATATGTATTGCTGGAATAATTGTTTATGTCCATTAAACTTCCTCGTAAATTGAAACCATTGGATTATTGTTATTAAAAATGAATTAGAGTAATGCTTGAGAAAATTTGCCTTTCATATCTGTCTAGATAAAGGTAAAATCAAGACACAACAACCTGGTACAATCGCACAGCTGATCCGAACCTGACGAGGATTTTTTCAACACCTAAAAATATAGTAAAAGCAGAAATGTCGTCTTTTGGACAAACAGCCATAAGCGAATTTGATGTGGAAAATGCTGGAGAATGGCCACTATATATATATAAAACAGATAGAAAACTTTTTTACCTTGAACGATATACAAGAAAACAAAAGGAAAGTGGCAGCACTTTTGTGTTTTTCGGGAAAAGAAGTTATAGAAATTGTCAATAAGCTTTTTGACTCCACTGATAAAATAGAATACAAAGAGTTAGTCAAGAAACTGACAGAATTTTAGTCCCGAGCCATCCTGTCACATAGCCCGGTTAAAACTAAGGAATAGGAAACAGTCTAAAGGGGAATTAATAAAAGACTATAATTTAGTCCTCAGAGAATTGGCTAGAGATTGCAGATACGGAGACTATATCAAAGAAATTCTCCTGGATCAATTACTATGGGGTATATACAGTGACAGATTGAGAATGACCTATTGCATACGTGTCTAGAACCCTCTCCAAGGCTGAGAAAAACTACAGTCAAATAGGCAAAGAAGCACTGGCAATAATATTCGATTAAAGAAATTCCACCAATATATATATGGCAGATCCTTTCAAATCATAACGGATCTTAAGCTGTTACTGGGTATACTAGCAAGTGAGAAGCTAGCTCCTGATCATCTGAGCCCGAGAATGCTATGATGGAGGAATATACTAGCAGCATATGACTACCAACTGGTATATGAGAAGGGAAGAGAAATTCAGCATGCAGATGCATTGTCCAGATACCCTGAGAGGCGGGAATCCCGAATGCATGAAATAGACATCAACTGTTTAGATTCTATACAGTCTGAAATCCTCAATAGTGAAACAGTGGGGAAATGGATGATGGAAGATAAAAGATACGGGCTGCTAAAGAACTGGATTAGGAATGGCTGGCCAGTAAACAAACCACAAAATGTGGCACTGGCTTTTTGGACCAATAGAAATGATCTATCTTTTAGTAAAGGTTGCATATCAATGGAAGACCGAGTAGTCATACCATTGGAAGGAAGAAATAAAGTCATAAACTTTCTACCTGAGGGACACCCGGGGATAGTATGAGCAAAAGCTTTAGCTCGCAGATACATCTGGTGGCCAGGAACAACCCTCGATATAGAACATTATATTAAGAAATGCTCAGCGTGTCATGCACACAGCAACACTAAACCAAAGGAATATATATCCTGACCCATGGCAGAGACTCCTCATGGACTATGCCAGCCTTATTAACAACAAGATATTGTTAGTGCTGGTTCATGCATATTCAAAATGGGCTGAATACCACATTATCAAAAATACGAGTGCACAACAAACAATAAAACTATTAAATAAGTGATATTTTCATGTCACAGATTACCAGAAGTAATAGCCACCGACAATGCCACGGGATTTACAGCACAAAAGATGGAGGAATACCTGAACAACAATGGAATCAGACACATGTGTGCACCCCCATATCACCCAGAGTCAAATGGCATCGCGAAGGCCATACAAACAATTAAAGAGGCAATTAAAAAATCTATGAACAACTGCATTCAAGAAATATTACACAAAGCAATGCTGTATCAACACACAATGCCATCTACAACAACAAATAAATTGCCAGCAGAGTTGTTGATATCCAGAAAACTGTGCATCAATTAGATATGTTATGACCAAAACACGAGCAACTCCATCATACGAGTGAACAGAGAACATTTCAAATTGGTGAAAAAATACGATTACATTGCAAAAGAAGTGCATCGAAGGTACAATTACAGAAAAGAAATCCAGACAAATATTAACATCGAAGATGGGAAGGGTAAACGATACAAATAGACACATAAACCATGTTCATCGTCGAATAGTAGAAGAGACGCTATTCCCAACTACAATAATACCACCCATGGAAGAACTGGAAAGCCAAACCCGAGGCAGAGAGAGTGAACAAACAGGTCCAGATGCCGAAAAACAGGAAAAAGTACAATCACAACATCATAGCGAAACGGAAACAAAAATAGAACAACCCAGGGAGGGGCAAAAATCGCCCAGACCCCAGCAGAGCAAAAGTAAACCAAAAAGATTACAAGACTACATGTAAAACAAATAATTTCTGGAGTAAGGAGAGGATTGGAATAGTTACTAATCACTAATTAAATGTGTGTCTCTAAACGACTGGCTAAAAATAATTTAAGAACAAAAATAATTACTAAAACAGTAAAGGAATAAAACTAAAGAAAATCTGATTACGCAGGAATTCGATTTCCCATAATTAATCTGATTGTCAATAATTAATCAACAATCGAATTTCAAAAAGAAATAATTAAATAAAATGCAGGAGATAAGATCAAGAAAACATCCCCACCGGGGATAAAAAATAAATTAGAAATTATTCCAGAAAACAAAGGAAAAAAAAAGAACGCTTTTTTTTTTTATCTAGAGGGTTTGACAGTTTTTGTTGTTTCGCATAGAAAATCAGTCATACTACAAGTAACAGAGGGAGAGGGAGTTTCTTATTTTTGCAGAGCCAGGATCTTCAAGATAATTCTCGCCAAGGCAAGAAGACTGCAGGAAAATTAACCGGAGGGAGAAAATTAACTTTTGTAGATATTCATGAACACTTCGAGTAAGCAAGAGACTAACTGACTGGATTATATATAAGCAAAATGTTAATAGTCTATTTGCAGTTATATGTGTATGTATTACCGGAATAATTCTTTATGTCCATTAAATTTCCTCGTAAATTGAAACCATTGGATTATTATTATTATTAAAAATGAAGTAGAGTAATTCTTGAGAAAATTGCTGTTCATATCTGTCGAGATAAAGCTAAAATCAAGACACAACAGATATTATTCAGGTGGTTAAATCTTGACTATTAGAAATTCTTTGTTTTATCTTTTTATTATTGAGAATAAAGAGTATAGCATTTTGTAATGAAAATCTAACAAATGTTGACACCAGAAATGATATAAAAGTAGGACTAATTTTGACTTCTTAATAAGGATCAGCAATCTTTTTAGCAGGGAGAGCTTGCTTAAATATTCTGACCAAAAAAATTAAAAGAACTAGGAAAGAAGTGAAAAATAGGTTGATGAGAAATGTGGATATCTGAGTGTTTGGGATTGTATTTGAACATGTATATTGTTAATAGAATATAATAGGATCAGTGTGCATATAATTAAAGCTGAAATTCTTTTTTTTTTTTTTTTTAAAGCAATTGTTTTGACAATTTGATTTATTCACAACTTTCTATTATTTAAACATACATCAATTACAGTAAGTATTCTATAATAAAACTGAATTCAAGGAACAGCATTGAGTAATACATTTTTTCCCTCCTAGATTCATGAGAATATTTGTTTGCAAATTTCAAATATATTTTTAAAATGTGTTTATGTTTATCTTAATGAAAAGAACTGCAAGCTTGGAATAAAACAGCTGCATGTAGCTCCAAAGCCGCAGGCTGCTGACCCATGTCTTAGATCCTTAGACTCAATTGTGAGTTCTTTTTCTTTTTTAAAAGATAATATTTGTTGTCTGATATCTTTTTCTTAAGCTGAGCTGTATATATTATTTCATTTTTGTTATTTTGCAATGTTTTAATGTTTTTAACTTACTATTTTTTGAATATGTTGGTTTTTTAAAACATTTTTTTTTTTTTTCAGTTTTACTTTAATTTATAGTAAACTACTGTGTTATCTATTAAGAATTATTAGGTTTACATGACTTTTTGTCTAAAACAGAAATTAAGCTTAATGTTCTCTTTCTTTTTTTAATTTTTTTAAGGCATTTTCATTTTAATTGAGTTACATTTAATTTATCCAAATCACTTTGAACACTTTTTAGCAAAATCCTTTTATTGTACATATATACACATATACCTATGTTTCGACTGTCCTGCAGTCTTCTTCAGAGCCACTTTAACCTAGTAAATTGCCTGTAAAGAAGACTGCAGGACAGTCAAAATGTATGTGTATGTGTATATGTACAATAAAAGGTTTTTGCTTAAAAGTGTTTGAAGTTATTTGGATAAATTGGATTTACATAAGATATTATAGCAAAAATAAAGGGAAAGGTGATTTTGGTAATATTTCTTTACTTATATTGTATACTTGATATCAAAGATGTGCCAATAGTAAGATATTATAGCAAAAATAAAGGAAAAGATGATTTTGGTAATATTTCTTTACTTATATTTTATATTTGATATGAAAGATGTGCCAATATCTTCTTTGTTTTCAAACATGATCATTTTTACTATTTTCTTTGGATTTTTATTTATATACCTTAATTTATCCAACTTTTTTTTTAAAAAAAACATTATATGATACTGATTATAATTCACAACTTAATCTTCTAATTTTCATCTTATTTCTGAAAATTCTATAAAACATTCTCACTATTATAAACTATAATACATATATATTAAAAAAATATTTATTCATGCATAATATTGTAGTTTTTTAATAGCTCTAAAACTGTAATATTTATATAAATTGCTTTAAGTTTCATATAGGAAATTTTTTTTTTATAAATGATATTATTATTTTTAAAATATAATCCACTAATGAATCCTCTTTATTATATTGAAAGTTTGTGAAAATGATGTCACAACTTAATCTTCTAATTTTCATCTTATTTCTGAAAATTCTATAAAACATTCTCACTATTATAAACTATAATACATATATATTAAAAAAAATATTTATTCATGCATAATATTGTAGTTTTTTAATAGCTCTAAAACTGTAATATTTATATAAATTGCTTTAAGTTTCATATAGGAAATTTTTTTTTTATAAATGATATTATTATTTTTAAAATATATTCCACTAATGAATCCTCTTTATTATATTGAAAGTTTGTGAAAATGATGTCTGTTATAATACTAAGCTTGCGTTTTATACAAATTAATGAAGCTATTCATAACAATTGATAAGCTAAGTGCTTTCGGGAATTCTATATTTCCATATTCATAGCTCTTTTTATTTGTAGTTAGTGAATGCCACAGTAATGTATGCAAATTTATTCAATAATGTTTAAATGACCCACTTTTTAGAGATAGTAAAGCAGGCGTCTCTTCAGTTGATCTATTATAATTATTTTCTAAAATGTTAACCATTCTTTTTTTGATCCTATCTGAAGATATTTTCACTAACTATTCTGATAACATTACTTTACTTAGAATGCAAACAGAAATTAAAGTCATTGTTTTGCTAAAATTTGTATAGTATATTAAGTTTCCGATACTGCTTCAAAGTGGTAACATAGCAAATACTCACTATTTAAATCATTACTGATATACATTGCAGTAATTTAATCATTTTTCGTATATTTTATGAAATCAGTCATATTCCTGTTAAAGCTTTAAAAGCATTTATTTGTCCAAATTGAATAAACATTGATCTTTTATGGATTGATAAAATGATGATAACTCTTGTTATATTAGCACTGTAGTTTTATATCATCCAATATAGAATATAAAATTATATATCAGCATAATATATATATAAAGAATCATCAAGTAGCTATAAGGAATGTCTGACTTATGACGAGCTGGTACATAGGCTTGTGACCATTTTTGTGGGTACTCAGTATAGGAAACTATCATCAGCTGAGAATAGTAGTATCTTGTGCTAATAATTTGCATTGGTTTTCAAAAATAATTTGCAGTCTTCATGAATGGGTGTCCTGAATGGGATTTATGTGGTCTAAAAATCACATTTTGGCAATATGACAATAGCTTAATGGTTTAATAGTGTGATGTCTGCTTGACATTAGTATTTTTGCATATGGAATACATCCTACATTATACTCTGTGAACTTTAAAATATGTATTTATTTGTATTAAACAGAAGAATTTTCTATTTCAGATATTACAAAAAATAAAATTACAAAAAAAAATCATGTCAGATATCACACGACCTAGTTTAAGTAAGCTTGTATTACAAATGTTATATAAAGAGCTTGCAATAAGCTCTTAACAAGCTTTGCAGAATATCCCCAACCCCTGCTTGAATATCCTAGTACCCCACTGAGGAAGCCAGTAGCAGAAAACAGTCTGGGATTGGGGATATTCTGCAAAGCTTGTTAAGAGCTTATTTGCGAGTTCATTATATAATATTTCAGATATTATCTTGCCATTTTGTTAATTTTAATTAATATGATTTTTGAATTAATAAAGAGCAAAAAGCCATTATTGCAATCTTGATAGGAATATCTTTTTGTGATAATCAATAAAATTTTGTCAGAAAACATATTGCATTTGCAATTAAATTATAATAGAAGTCACCAAAAATATATAATTACTCACAATATATATAATACACCATAATATTATCATTATACAATGACAAATTAAACAACCACTTTTTTTTTTTTTTAAATGTATATGTTCTCCAACATTATAAATAAATGCATAAACTTCTTATTTCTTTCCAAAAACTTTATTTCCATATATTAACTAAATGAACATATATATAAATTCACATATAATACATTTCCAATGTTTCAACTGTGTTTTACACCATTACAGTCATTTTCAAAATAGTTGAAATGTTGGAAATGTATTATATGTGAATTTATATATATGTTCATTTAGTTAATATATGGAAATAAAGTTTTTGGAAAGAAATAAGAAGTTTATGCATTTATTTATAATTACTAACCTAAAGCAGGTCCTTATAATTACATGGGAAGTATGCCTAATTTCAAAATCTTAGGTTGTTTAAGTAATTTTAACTATTTGTCTTGAATAGCATAAAAAAAGTGAAAAGACGACCTATGAATAAGTAAATATAAAATAGTGTATTCCTATTTGTGCTTATATAGAAGGTTCAGGGATAGTGTAAGTGAATTGCCGCTGGCAAATCCAATTGAAGATGAGCCAAATGACTCATATTTTATTATTTTGGGTAAAATGTGGCTTTTGATAATAGAATTATAATATTAATGTCATTGCACAAAGAAAAGATGAAAATGGAAAATATTTTTGTAGAACATTTCTAAATGGAACTTCTTGAACTACATGCTTTTAGCAATAATTATCAAGTTTTTTGGAATTTATTTATGAAATCATTATTTTCTGCCTACATGCCACACAAGAAAAACAAGCGATATAGTTGTTAAACGATAGAATACAGTTCATATAAGAAAAACAAAGCTTATATATTTAAATCATGGAGGACATAAATGGAATATTCAATTTCATATTAAAGAAAACTTTAAATTCATGTCTAGAATAAGATCAGCAAATCTTATTAATTTTATGTCAGAGATTCTTATTTGATATTCAAAACATTATGTTTAATATCCTTGAATTATTAGTGAACTTTCATTTAATAAGGAAATTGATTTTTGATTGCTTAGACTTACACAAATGACAAATAAAGAATTAGTGAATTAGGCTATGTTATGCAAAAAAAAATAAAAGACAAATCTGCAATTGTAGCTTATTTACTAAAAACAAATACATCAAAAAGAAAATATGCATATTTTGCACCATAAAGAAAAATTATGGGAAAAAAATAGTGATAAAATTTGCATTATTATGCAAAAAGATTCATTATGGAACCACATTGACTATCAAAAACAGTCATAAATGAAGAAATTAAATCTAACTGGAATGTTGTTTCATCTAATATATTCATTTAGTGTTTTAAAGATTTTACAGAATTTTGTAAGTACAAAATATATATCATAAGACAAAAGTTTGAATTATTCAATGCAACTATTGTATATAGTTTACTTGTCTATTAAGATTAATAACTGTAAATTTTTTTTATTTTCAATCCTCATTGCCTGTTATGTATATTTGATTCAAAATATTTTATATTGATTTACAATAAAAATATTTATTAGAAGTGTTGATTAAAATTAGATGTTGGAGATAGATTGGTTCATGCATTGAGAATGTCAGGAAATCAAGCACTAAAATTAGATTTAACTAAGCTACTTGATGTCAGGCAGTTAAAAAAATTATAGAAATTAACAATGTTAGAAAACATTGTGCTGAGTTGAGCATAAGGACTATATATTTTGGCCATCATCTATTATGTTGATATACAGGGTTTAGTAAAATTTATGATATATCTTTAATTAGTGAACATTATAATAAATTATGTTATGGAGATATCAAATTATAATAAATTTCCTTCATAGTTATTTATTATAGAATGATTTTACTCATTAATGGGTATTAGAAATCCATCATTATTTATTTATTGTGATTGTTTATGATTCTGCAAAACATGTTTGAATTAAAAAAATAGGTTAATTTTGTTAATTACATATAATATTAAATTTTTTTATTTAAATGTGTTTTTATTGTAATTGATAATGATGTTGATATTGGAAAATTTATCCAAATTGATATATGTAAAACTTATATGTTAATTTTTTTGTCACTTTTTTTATTATATAAATAGTTTAATACATTTTGATGCATATTTTGATTTTTCTTAGCAATAAAACATTTATATATATGTACAGGTTTTTTTTTCAATCTATATATAAGGTTTTTAATTCAATTAATTTTGATTTTTATATGTTGAATATGTTTTTTTATTTTTTATTTTTTTATTTAATAGCATGGAGCAGTAGTTAATGTAGCTGACTTATGGAAATTTACTCCTTTGCATGAAGCTGCTGCTAAGGGAAAATTTGAAATCTGTAAATTATTATTAAAAGTAAGAGTAATATACAATATTTTAAAAGTAAATACAATTTTATCTATTTTTAATTTTTCTATTAATGAATATACATATTAAAAAAATGTTTTTGCTTTTTTTATTGAAAATAAACCCATTGATTTCTGTCAGAAACATTAAAGAAACTAAGAAGGGTAATTTTCTAAAATCTGTTCCATAAGTTTTTGTTTTTGGTCTGTTATTATCATACAATTGTTCATGTGCAAATGGATGCTCTAGATTCCTTATCAACATCTGTTAGTAATCATGGTGAGTTAGTTGACTTTTACCTCTGAATTTAAGATCAAGAGACATTACTAAAGTCTTCTCTGCCAGATGTTTAGTAGTTTTTAACTAAGATATCAGCTGGTTTTTATTAATTGCAGGATAAATATACTTATTTTTTTTTTTATATTTAGGTAAACGACAAAAATTGACTCACATATTGTGGAAGCTTAAAATCTTTAATCAACATAATGGGTGACACCAATAACAGAATATAATAAGAATCGCTAGATTAGAGATGTAAATTGCTATTTGACTATCTGTTTTCTTCCTTTAACAATAAATGCTTTCAAGTAAAGAAGGATAACATGAATGGAAAGAAGAACTATCAGTATTAAATGAGACTTTGTTGTTTGTTTGTTTTTTTTTTTTTTAATTAGACGATTAAGAGTCAATGGATTTAAAAAATGAATATGTTTTTTACTATCAAGTCATAAATATTGGAAATACAAGTGGAATGACATTTATTATAAATAAAAAATTGAAAAACAAACATTGTGAACAAGACAGGGTGATAAGATTGGTATTGTACCTAATGGAAAATACCAAATTATATAATTTAAATTTATGACCCAGGAAGCTCTCATTTGATGAAGAAGTAAAGGATTTTTATATATATTTATAAAATAGTTTTGATGAAATCAAACTACGTTTCATATGTATTTGAATGCTAGAATTGGAAAACTATTGGAAAGTGAAAGTACTTTGCATAAATTTAGATAAGGAGATAAAGATGGGAGAGAACATAAACTTGTGTCTCTGAGAGAGGAAGGGGTTATATATAGTGAATTCTTTTTTAAACAAAAAGTGTATAAAAGAGGAAATGAATATGAAAGTATTTAAATTAAGACCAATAGAATCTGATTATATTTAGTAAAGAAAATATCTGATTATAAGAATGTAATATGCTAAAATATGCTTTATAGATCCAATACCAGAAATTATTAAAGTGTAAGATATGTGTTAATGCAAGACTAGAAAGACAAAAGCTATTAAGAAAGACAGTGATATCAAATGATTGAGCAAGAACTTGAAAATCTTTGTAAAATATTAAGAAATTTGAAGATCTTTCACACCTAAATAAAATCATCTAAAAGATATTCTACTACTAGGTACAACTGCTGATAAAAAAAACAAACAGAAATTCAATAATTTTTACTTAGACAAAATAATATATGAAGGAAAGTATTTAAAGATGAACTATTTAGAACTAAAGTTCTATAAAATTTTCTGCAAAAGAATTAATAATGACATAAGAAAATATTAATTTTGAAATGGCAAAGAAAGCTAGTAAAGAGAATAAATATCTCAAAATTATTAAATAACATCTTTTATTTGATTATAAGCAAAGATAATATGTTTATGAAAAAAATAATTGAATATCTATAAGAGTTCTAAAAAGAACTGCTTAGTAATAAAGAACAAGAAGATAAAATAACCTCCAAATTTACAAACCTTTTTTAAAATACTAAGTATTATGAATAGAAAGAATGCAATTAAATCCATAAAGAATAGGAAAGTCTTAAAAGAAACAGATGAAGGAATAGAAAAATTGTTACCAGAGCTATATATAAAATATTTAAATAATAAACATATTAGTGAATTAATATTTATGATGGTAAAAAAATAAGATATTCAATATTACATATTATTTTCCATCACTTTTGTATAAGATCTTTCCTAATGTGAAATTGTAGATGCATTTTTACAGTGGTTACAATTTTGGAATATCAAGAGATAGTTTCAGGATATTGTTTAATTCTAAAGAATGTTTATAAAAATGCAACAACAGAAATTAGCTTAATACTAGTACCATTAGCTTCTATGGTGATACCAATAAGATTAACGTTGATAATGGTATAAAACTGGGTGATTCTATTTCTTTAAAACATTTTATAGCAGTTTTTCAAGAAATACTTTGTGGATTAAAATAAGAAAGCCAAGGAAATAAAAATATACTTATGTCATCTAAATTTTGTAAATAATGTGATAGTTTTCGCAAATAATTTTCCAGACCTTCAGTAAATTTTATAAGAACTATCCAATGGAAATACGATAGAAAATAAATGCTAAACACTAATTTTCTTTTATGGCCTTTCAAAAAAGGAGCAATCAGAATTATTAGTAATGAATTATCTTTGTTGGTATTGTAACAGTCAGAAAACGTGTGATTAGTTAACATAGTGCAAAATTCGACCACCACACAGAACGGCAGCACCATTGAGGTAGCGAAGCCACCCGTAGTACTGAGTTCGAACATAGTTTATCGATTCCACAATACAATCTACGAAACAACACATCTGATGCGACATTAGTAAATATTTCTTTAAGCAGTGTGGTCAGGGTATGCAAGAGATTCATGATTTTATTTTCGAGTTAGCCAATAATCACACTAATATTAATTAAACATTCATATTTACCTAATCGAGGAAATATTATATAGAATGGGTATCGAATAAATAAAACATAACAGCAGACGTAGTTTGAAATTATTTATTTAAAACATTTTAATGATAAATCATTTACTAGCAATATTTGCGAAGATTTAAAGTTTCAGTAGTGGGATTTTCCGATAATATTATATATTAAAGAAATACATTTATTTATTTAGACATATTTTATATTTAAGACCTCAGTAGCAGTATTTCCGATACTGTAATGTTTACAAAAGAAATACATTTATTTAATCTAGCTACTAAAATTCTTGAGCAAATATTTCTAAGGCATGCCTTGAGGGATTTATACCTTTGCAATGCAAGAGTCTAAAGTAAAATTTATAAGAGTAGCGGCGGACATGTATTTATTTAATTAAAATATTTACTAACAACTAGGAGCAAACATTTATTTGAGAGTGAATTATGAAGATAATGCAGGGATGGAGTGATACATAGAATAATAAAGTTAGTTAAAGAAACACGTGGTACGTTTTAGAAAGGCGATATGGAATGGCAGTATATTGAAACTGCAAAGCCGTGAATGAGTTTATAAGAATGATGGGCTGGCGTTTGCCATCGGCCCAAAGAAGTAAGGTGTCACATAAGCATAACCAGGGACAAGCGGTTCGTGCCGCGATTTGCCTGCTGGCTGCATGACGGTCATCAAGTCCTACGGGACATTCATTTGTCAGCTTGTGTAGGACGACTGGGGTTAATTTCAACCCTATAGAATCCGGAATATTCACGGGTTGGAATGGGTCATCGTGTCTCTAAAACGTAACACATGTATAATGTATAGACGATTATGGTAAGATTTAAATATATTTCTTACTCGGCCTTACATTATCAACATTTAATAAAGAACGTTGGCGACTCTCAAAGAAATGTAATTTTATGGAATTATTCATTAAGATTTAATAAATATAAAACATATATAAACTGGGTGATTACTACAACTAATACGCCAGCCATTTTCTAAGTAGTAGACCCCTGCATTACAATAAATGAAGCATTGAATGCGTGTCGATTTATATGGAAATTAAGTTATTTATGAAAGTAAATATTAATGAAAATTTGACACGCATTCACTGTTTCAAGCGATCATAGATTTAAACTTAGAAAATTATGAGCATGCGATAATTATATGATAAAATGTAGATTTTAGAAATATGTACACAAGAAAGATAGAGTGAGGTAAGCTAGATTATTAGAGAAATTTACACAATAAATTAATTATTAAATTTTAGTTTTACAAATGATAATTTTACATTTTATAAGTTTTATAAGTAGTATGAAGACTGAGCTATAGCATATTAGTAGAATACTCTAGAGAATTTGGACACAGGTACCTGTTTATGAGAAGTTTTCCAATTCCATTGGTTAGTAGCAAATTGTTCATGATTAGCAGTTCCTTCTTGTATTTAGGTGGTTCATTTAATTTAACAGCAGCAGCAGCTTTCTCATTATTTTAGGCAGCAGATCTTCATGGTTGAATTTATGAAGGGCAATGGAAGGTTTGGCATCCGATATTCCATCTCCCGGGCGGAGAATAGTCTGGGCGCTTTTACTCAGTCATACCGTGGCAGGAACAATTTATTTAATATTTTGGAGACTCTCAACTGATCGAGAGCAGAGCTAAAGTTAAAGTGCCTGTTTCTAACAAGTCTAAGATGGCCTCTCTTTCTTAGATCTTATCTTTTACATTTTTGGTTAGTGTATTTTTAGATTCCAAATCTGCCCTGAGGATAATCAATGCATTTTTGTTAATTCTAATTTAGAGACAGCTGCCTTTCTATTACTTAACATTTACATTTTACATTTTATTTTTACAATTAGATTTAGGGAATTTTTCTTTTTAATTAATCCATTATCTCTCACCATCCGATGCTTTTAAAATTTCAAAGACAAAAGGGAACATACGATTACTTTTACTTTTAATTAAATATTACATCAGATTTCTAAAATTATTATTAAATGAAATTTAAACAAAGCAATAAATAACGGATTTTACAATTTAAAATAAATGGTTAAAAATATATATTTTTTTATATAACTAAAAGAAATCTAAATTATATTATTTATCTTTATTTATTGCCTTAAATTTGAGATCGAAACGTGTGTGCGTTTATGGTGAATTCTACATATATCTATACATTTTTAATATGGCCACACATACAATTCGATACCAAAAAGTTTAAATTTGGGTGGGATAGACCGGTGAGTGAGAGACGATAGAAAAAGGTGAAACTTAAGATTCGAATACGAATCTTACTGTTTCATTTCCCTGTACTTCCCGTGAACAATTAAGGAAGAACAAAGGAGGCAAGGAAAGAGAAGAAAAAAATTTGCTACATCACATAATTTAAATACGAAAAAAAAATTTTTTTTTTTTTTACAGATATATAGAAATATAGAAAGCAGAGATTACATGAAGCAACGAATAATTTATATACCCGGATCTAGAATTTATAGTTTAATTAAAATGGCCTAATTTGGCCGTGTCTGGTTCAAATTATAGTAAGATTAGTTAAACTGATTATATATATAAAAAAATTCTTAGAGTAATATTAGTTAATATAATATATATAAAAAAAATTCTTAAGAGTAATAGTAATTAAGACAATAATATATATAACAAAAAAATTTCTATCTAAAGCTCTATTTGATTAATGTAAATTCCATTCAACCAAATTCATTTTACCAAATTCGTTTTAATATTCTCATATACGTTTAATAACCGTCCTAAGAGTCTAAAATATTTTTACAAACCCGGGTCAGGTGGATAATATCGATCTCTCGTCATCGATGACTGTGGCCGTGGGTTTTCTAATTTTGGCCTTCTATCAGGTGGTTCTTTGGCCCAATAGTTAAAATCCAGTGTAGTGAGTAATTCAATCATTTCTTCTATGTCCTTTATTCGACTGCCTGCCATTAATTGTTGGATGGTTAGTGGCATACTACACTCGATGGTCCCTATGTTGTGTGAATCCGAAAAGGCGAACGTTGTAAGGGATTTAAACTGGTTCGCTTGGCGGAGGAAAAACTGTGTGTGCGTCTCTTGGGGTATCGTCCGATATTTTCCTGGCAGAGCGTATTGTAGATACCGCTTTGACGCTCGTTGCTCCAGTAATGCTTCATTAACGCATCTTTGTATTTTTCTATGGTTTTAGGCTTCCATCTCACCTTATTCCACCAGTCCTTGGCAGATCCCTGTAGCTGATAACTGGCTATCGCTATGTGCTCATCTGGTCCTGTCTTATGAACTTTTGTAAGCTCTCTAAGTGGGCTTGAGGATTTTCTCCTATCTCCCCTCTAAAGATTTTGATGTGGATCATCTTTGCTAAGTAGCTTTGGTGTCCAATGTCCATTTTCATCTCTTCTTCAATGCTGACCTCCTTCTCTGGTTCTTGTGGGCCTTCACTACCTCTTTGTTCTATTATCATAGGTTCATCAGAGATTTCTAATTTCCTTTCATTCTGATGTCTTTAACCTCTTTTTTTTTACTAACTCTGGATATTCCAAACTGTTCCTTTATTGCTTCTAACTCTCTCCACATAGTGTCTTTAAATTCCTGATATTCTCTAACTCTGATCTTTTCTTCTTCCTGTCTCTTTTTTGATTCTTCATCTCTTCTTTTTCTCGTTTCCTCCTCAAACATTTTCCTCATTTCTTGCATATTCTGTCTAAGCATTTCCTCAATGAACTTGAAATTAAAGTCCATTGATCCTTTGTATTGTTGCGGAGCTTTCCTTCGCTCAGGTGTCGACTCCAAAGCTTCAGATAAATCTACTTGCTCTATATCAATATTTTCTGCTTCCATTTTCTTAATATTAATTATTTATTTTATATTACTAGCATTTGATATTCCCCACCGGTATGTTAGCCCTATCACACTCTTTCACTCCCTCACCTACTCTACATTGCCCTATCTCTATATTGCTGCGTTTAACATATATATTCTAACGAACTACTGCCAACGTGTATAATAAGCCACTGCTGTCTATAATATATATAATGGTGCTTTAATAAATATTTACTGTTAACATATATACCAAGTCTTTGCAGTCTTTGATATATATAATGGTGCGTTAATAAAATATTTACTGCTACTTGCTTTCTCATTTAGCGACTGATTACTTTTTTTTTTTGACATATATATATAAAATATTTCATGAGATCCGAGTATTTTCGTTCCTTCTTAAATTACACACACATCCCTGCTTTCCTTAAATTTATTATTAAGTCTACCGTCCTTTCATTCACTCGACCCACATTATTTCACTCAATTTATTTTTTCATTATTTTTATCAAAACAAACTCGTATATATATATATAGAATAATTAGCTAACTCGGTAACGAACGCTAAAAGAAATTTATATGCGTTATATTTTTTTGCTCAGGGATATGGTTATTGTTATCGAAGCCTCCACGTTTGTTGGCGCCAAACGCTAAAAAAAAAAAATTAACAGTCAGAAAAAGTGTGATTAGTTAACATAGTGCAGAATTCGACCACCACACAGAACGGCAGCACCATCGAGGTAGCGAAGCCACCCGTAGTACTGAGTTCGAACATAGTTTATCGGTTCCACAATATAATCTACGAAACAATGCATCTGATGCGACATTAGTAAATATTTCTTTAGGCACGGTGGTCAGGGTATGCAAGAGATTCATGATTTTATTTTGGAGTTAGCCAATAATTACACTAATATTAATTCAACATTCATATTTACATAATCGAGGAAATATTATATAGAATGGGTATCGAATAAATAAAACGTAACTGCATACGTAGTTTGAAATTATTTATTTAAAACATTTTAATGATAAATCATTTACTAGCAATATTTGCGAAGATTTAAAGTTTCAGTAGCGGGATTTTTCGATAATATTATATATTAAAGAAATACATTTATTTATTTAGACATATTTTATATTTAAGACCTCAGTAGCAGTATTTCCGATACTGTAATGTTTACAAAAGAAATACATTTATTTAATCTAGCTACCTAAAATTCTTGAGCAAATATTTCTAAGGCATGCCTTGAGGGATTTATACCTTTGCAATGCAAGAGTCTAAAGTAAAATTTATAAGAGTAGCAGCGGACATATATTTATTTAATTAAAATATTTACTAACAACTAGGGGCAAACATTTATTTGAGAGTGAATTATGAAGATAATGCAGGGGCGGAGTGATACATAGAATAATAAAGTTAGTTAAAGAAACACGTAGTACGTTTTAGAAAGGCGATATGGAATGGCAGTATATTGAAACTGCAAAGCCATGAATGAGTTTATAAGAATGATGGGCTGGCGTTTGCCATCAGCCCAAAGAAGTAAGGTGTCACATAAGCATAACCAGGGACAAGCGGTTCGTGCCGCGATTTGCCTGCTGGCTGCATGACGGTCATCAAGTCCTACGGGACATTCATTTGTCAGCTTGTGTAGGACGACTGGGGTTAATTTCAACCCTATAGAATCCGGAATATTCACGGCTTGGAATGGGTCATCACGTCTCTAAAACGTAACATGTATAATGTATAGACGATTATGGTAAGATTTAAATATATTTCTAACTCGGCCCTACATTATCAACATTTAATAAAGAACATTGGCGACTCTCAAAGAAATGTAATTTTATGGAATTATTCATTAAGATTTAATAAATATAAAACATATATAAACTAGGTGATTATTACAACTAATACGCCAGCCATTTGCTAAGTAGTAGACCCCTGCATTACAATAAATGAAGCATTGAATACGTGTCGATTTATATGGAAATTAAGTTATTTATTAAAGTAAATATTAATGAAAATTTGACACACATTCACTGTTTCAAGCGATCATAGATTTAAACTTAGAAAATTATGAGCATGCGATAATTATATGATAAAATGTAGATTTTAGAAATACATACACAAGAAAGATAGAGTGAGGTAAGCTAGATTATTAGAGAAATTTACACAATAAATTAATTATTAAATTTTAGTTTTACAAATGATAATTTTACATTTTATAAGTTATATAAGTAGTATGAAGACTGAGCTATAGCATATTAGTAGAGTACTCTAGAGAATTTGGACACAGGTACCTGTTTATGAGAAGTTTTCCGATTCCATTGGTTAGTAGCAAATTGTTCATGATTAGCAGTTCCCTCCTGTATTTAGGTGGTTCATTTAATTTAACAGCAGCAGCAGCTTTCTCATTATTTTAGGCAGCAGAACTTCGTGGTTGAATTTATGAAGGGCAATGGAAGGTTTGGCATCCGATAGGCCATCTCCCAGGCGGAGAATAGTCTGGGCGCTTTTACTCGGTCATACCATGGCAGGAACAATTTATTTAATATTTTGGAGACTCTCAACTGATCGAGAGCAGAGCTAAAGTTAAAGTGCCTGTTTCTAGCAAGTCTAAGATGGCCTCTCTTTCTTAGGTCTTATCTTTTACATTTTTGGTTAGTGTATTTTTATATTCCACTTAATCTGCCCTGAGGATAATCAATGCATTTTTGTTAATTCTAATTTAGAGACAGCTGCCTTTCTATTGTTTAACATTTACATTTTATTTTTACAATTAGATTTAGGGAATTTTTCTTTTTAATTAATCCATTATCTCTCACTGACCGATGCTTTTAAAATTTCTAAGACAAAAGGGAACAAACGATTACTTTTACTTTTAATTAAATATTACATCAGATTTCTAAAATTATTATTAAATGAAATTTAAACAAAGCAATAAATAACGGATTTTACAATTTAAAATAAATGGTTAAAAATATATATTTTTGTATATAACTAAAAGAAATCTAAATTATATTATTTATCTTTATTTATTGCCTTAAATTTGAGATCGAAACGTGTGCGTGTTTATGGTGAATTCTACATATATCTATACATTTTTAATATTGCCACACACACAATTTGATACCAAAAAGTTTAAATTTGGGTGGGATAGACCGGTGAGTGAGAGACGATAGAAAAAGGTGAAACTTAAGATTCGAATACGAATCTTACTGTTTCAGTATATGGTTGGAAACATAATGGATGAAACTATTCTTAGAAATAAGTTTGGTTGGAATATACCAATAAAAAAACATCGCATGACTTATTTCATATCTTCAGCCTACATATTGCTGTTTTAGAAGCATATTTTTGCCCATTTTTTTTGCCACATACTGTAAGCTTAAGAATACAATGATAGTTGCCAGATGACAGTGTTCAGTAGAGCTCTATCTTGTACTTGGCTATTCAAAATCCCCAGATTAGTTTCAAGTTTATGGATTTCATCAGTGAGAACCTTTGCATCTTGGAATAATGCAACTGGACCTTAAGATCTTATGCACTTTTTTTTCATCTCCTTTTGTTTATTTCTATTTTATACTACTATGCCAACAGTACAAACTGAAAAAAACTTATAAATGTTTTTCATCTAAGCCAACTTGCTTATATGGTTGGAATATTTACTTTGATATTTAAAATGAAATATCCTTTTGTGTCTAAAAATAATTTTTTTTAATAAATGTGTTACCTAGTTTTTATATGTTTATGTGAGACTTGAATCACATTGAAATAAGATTGATGTATTTTGGATGTAATAATGAGAATTGAAAATGAAATTGGGGTGAGAGACCAAACAATTACATTAAAAAAGATTGAAATGGAACTGACTGACCTGAACATGTCAGCAGAAGAGATAGTAATTTCTAAAAGTTCATATTTATTTTAAGTATTTAATAGCTATAATACCAATAGAAGACTGTAAGGATTTTGAAAAGAATTACTCTGAAATAACAATAATCCAATTAAATAATATAAATTTTAAAAATAATTAAATAAATTTCTTTGCACTATTTATATATATATTTACAACATTTCTTATTTTATATTATATCACATTAATATTACATTAAAATGATATTTGTAGGATTTTAATATTTATTTTAGATTTTAAGTATGTATTTTTATATTGGGTATTTTTTTTTTTTCATTTTTTCACTCTATATACATGACATGATGTTTTTTTTGATCACTAATGAGAAATTTATAAATATGCATATTGATAACCTTATGTTTTTTTTCATAGAAATGTACAAATTAGGGATATGGCTATAGAAAGTAAAGGAAAAATATATCTTCACTTTATTTGATAAGTCTATTTTATTGTAAAGAGTGGTAAGTGTTTAGAAAGTTTAAAATTTGGAAGGGTATTGTCTTTTGTGTGCAGTTGGGTGAAATGCATTGGAAAAACTAATATAGGACATAGTTTAATTCAGTTTTGGTAATCTTTGAGACCAATCATTGAAGAAGTTATACACAAGATACATTACATCAGACTAAATATCAGTAAGTAGTCATTAAATTATCATTTTGACAATTATATTACACTAGTCAAATAGTCAATTTTACATTTAATTTTAATGTTCATGTTTAATCTGTAGTTATATAAATCTGTGAATGTCTGTCTAATATTATGTTAAGTGGGATATATGTGTTTAAAAAAAAAGAGAGATAATAATAATAAATAGTAAATGGCTGTACATTCTCTTTTAGTATGATATCCAATATTGATTGTATTCAATATGCTTAGTTTAAAAAAAAAGAAAAGAGTGATTTTTTTTTTTTATTATTTGAAAGTCAGTTAGTATAAAGATTTTTGAGAGACATTGTTGCTGTAATGATGGGGATAATTTTACATAAATTTGTGAGAAATCCAAGGTATTATGGATAATTTTGATGACATTAAATACCATATAATCATAGTTAAATAAGAAACCACATTTGAAATTTAGGAATTGTCTTTTATTCTGAGTGCAATGAAAGCCTAAGCAAGTTCGGAGTTTATAATAGCCCTTTTTTTTTTTTTATCAACTTAGGACAGGTTAAATTAATTGCCAAAAGAGTTCATCACTCATCAAGACCTCTATCACATTGTACCTGGGTGATATGCTGAACAGAAAATAATTGAAGCTCCTTATTGTGGAAACGAAATAAACTTTGAGAATTTTATGCATTTGTTAAGCTTTTGGAATATTACCTATGAATTTATATTATTAAACTTCACTTGTTAATATATCATTTATATTATTTCTGCAAAGGCAATACTAATTGAATAGTTACAAATAGGGTATTACCTATGGAATAATGCCAAACTTTCTTAAACCTATAGAATATTTATTAAATAATAATAATAATAATAATTTGAGTCTCTGTACGGATTAACTACTGAATGTGAATTGATGTATTTTTGTCACTCATATTAAATATCATTGTTAAAAAAAGTTTAAAACTATAGTAGACTAGATAACCTAATTGAAACTAATGAAATAAAGGAATGTTAGCTTTGTTGACTATAAATGGAAACTTCGAAGTTGTCAAATAAATACTAAATTATTTGACCTTTAAAAAGAAAAAAATAATAATAATAAAAGGAATTTTGTTTTTTGAAAACAATTATTTTATTTCTCTCAGTCAAATGCAATAATTACTAAAAGCCATATTAGTGAATTTATACATTGAACTATGTAAAAGTCATAGATTATCTGACTTTAAAATTCAATGAAGGGACTTATCAGTTTGGAATTGTGTTGCAGAGATGAAATAATCACTGCAAATTGTGTTGATAAATTAATATTGAAAACGCCATGAAAAGAAAGAAAAAATAAAAGTAAATATTGATTTTTGAAGATAAATGAAGGATTATCAAATATTATTATTATTATTTTTTATTATGGATAATGACCCTGGATGCAGCTCTCTAATACTTGTCATGAGTCTTATTCTCTTAATAATAATGTATTCTTAGATTTTACTCAAAGGTATTAGAGTATTAATTATTTTTATTGTTTTGAGATCTTGGGTTTGTATATTGATTAAGTAGGGTAATAAATCTCTCAATCAGAATATGTGTAAAATAGGATATCAGTGAATACTTAAATTTAGTGGTATAAGTGTGTTGGGTTATTACATGTATTAATATATTTATATTGGAGATGACTGTATAGAATTTAACTGCTTATAATTATTGTGCATCCAGTTATTTTGGATTTATATCATGTTTGTTTGCCCTTGACACTTTTCTTACAATGTTAACTAATAATGGTGATGAAGAGTAATTGAATGAAACCATTTTTTTTTTTTGTTGTTGTTGTTGTTTGGTGGATCTTATTCCTAGTAAGCATCTTTCACATCTGATGAGGTATTGTATAGTGTATAGCAATTTCTTTATGGTATTTGGATTTAAAGCCTCTTGAGTTAGTTAAATTATACTGATAGTATGGACTTGAACTAGAAATTGAATGTAGGTTTTTGTATTGCCATTACTTGCCAGTTATATTTATGCTTATTTTATTAATTGATAATATATGACCAAAAGATTTTTATAAGATTTTCTTTTATGGTTTGCCTGCATTAAATGTCAGGTAATAGACTGGATGATAATAATAATTCCGCCTCTCCAATTATGTTGTCTTTTCTTGAACAGCACATGTTGTAGAAATATCCAACTAATAGACCTATAGTGTTGATTATATTTTTGTCTTAATAAAGAAATAGAAGGAGAGTAATAAAATTAGATAATTAGAATTTCAACTTAAGTTAATAACTTTTTTTGTTAATAGTCTGCATATTATTTTTCTTTTATTTTTAAAACATTTGTTATATTAATAAATACTCATTTTAAGTAAAATATATATTTTTTATTATTGTTCAGCAAATGAGTTTGTCATTGATCATCATCATTTATATCATTGGAACTTACAAAAAGGAATAAAAGTTACTAAAACCATAAAAGCATATATTCCAAATAGATTTAGTAGTATTTTATTTCATCAAGGGTATTAATTATCCTTTTATCTGCATCACATCTAAATCATTATATTACTAATTATTTAATATTCAAATTATGATTTCAGTTAGGAGATTACAGAGAAACCCTGAGACTATTTGGTAAATGATTATTGCCAATTGATGAATGATAGAGGATATTTCATTAGCAGTTAGAATGTATATAAATATTTTTTTTATACTTAATATCAATTGATTAAAAAAGAATCATTGATCTTCAAGAAAGAAAGATATATTATAGTATGTTTGACTGCCATTTAAATAATTGTAAATGTATATAACAATTGCGATATACTCTAATAGTTCATGAATTCTGAGTACATGGCCCTTAAGTGAGATGATTGATGATCTCTTCACTAGATTAAAATTATATTGTTTTAACTCAATTGCTATTTCATCTATTTTAATAAGGTAATCATTTTGAAGTATCATATAATAATGATTTTCATTATGGTCTTTCATAAATGTCTGATATTTAAGCATGTTTTACTATACCGGACTATAAGTAGTTAGTAAAATAGTTTTATCTTGGATACCATCAAGTTCCATATGTATTTGAATTGTAATTTGAACCCTTGTATTATTTAACAATTATATTCATTCTTGGTCAAATTTCTTTAAATAATATTATACAATCAATCTAATAAAATGTATGTCATATTTACTTTTTGTATGAGCTTTGCATCATTACCATCCTTTCATCATCCAGTCTCATCAAGTAACTATCAAATAGCTTATTTTATTATTCACTCAAACCAAATCACTTGATGTCAATATTTCCTTCTGACTGCTATTATCTCAATATTTATTTTTTACTATTAACGAATATTTTACTTTAATACTTATTTTTTCCTATTAAAGAATACTCTTTAAGATTGAATTAATAACAATAACAAAATAATTTATTTAAATCCGAAGCCCATTTAAATTGCTTATCATCTTATAATTAGATAAATTGTATACAATTAATTAATTGTACTCTTTAGACATTCTTTGAATTGTATTAATTTCTGGTAATGATATATATATATATATATCTTACATTTTTCTAAATTCATCATAATCAATTCCTGAATGGCTATTTCTAACAAAGTTTCATTATCAATTTGAAATTGATCTTTATAATTTTATTTCATGAAGACATGTTTTATAGTATTAAGTTCAGTAACTGCTATGCTAACAATATGTATGCAAGACAAATTATTGATATTTATTTTATTGGCTCTATTATTTTTTACATATAATTCAGCATTAAATGTTGAACAGATACAATGATAAAAGCAAAATTTCAAATAAATAAATTTTACAGTACAATCAATTTGATATAATACCGAATAAAATAATGTATGAGTAGAAAAATTAGTAAAGATTTATATGAAACTAATAAAATATCATATGACTCTATCATATGATTATAGCTTACTCAATATTGTTTCAGCAGCATACTTAGATGGAAGAAAAATAGTTTGCTACTAAAATAACATTGAGAAATCTGAAATCATATGATAGATTTATGTGATATATTATTGATTTTATACTATTCTTCACTATAGGATAGAGATGCCTATAGCTGTTTAAAAACTAAAGACCCCATAATATATAGAAATTAAATGATTTCAGTTCTATATGACTATATAGGCATATTGGTTTAAATTGAAAACATGTGTTTTTCAAATTGCGTTAATAGCTTGATAATGAAACAGAAAAGTAAATGATGACTGACAGAAGAAAGGTATATTAGATCCTAAAGATCCAAACACTAAATTGAAAATCCAAAATTCTTTACTGATAAAAGCCATAAGATAGAAACCAGTTTGGGGATATTGGATAGGACAGCACTATTGAAATTTAAGCACTTTTCTTTGCATCGCTTAATTATTTAAGTTACAGTGGGGTATAGATGTGTGAAGAAAAAAAGTAATATTCTGTTCAATCATTATTAGGACACACTTCATCATATACTAATTTTAAATTTTCCCACTCAATAGATGTGATAATAAGTAAATCTTTTACAGTATACTAAATTTTTAGAATCCAAAACATTTTATTTCTACATAGTTTTAATACCTATCATTGTTATTAAATAATTATCATTATTCTCCAAGTACAAAAGATGTTCTCTGTTTATATTTCATATAACTTCTATGGATGCTAACATTATTTATCCGGAGAGAATGTTCATCTAGCATTTAACTTCCCAAATAACTTATTAATATAAGGCTTACTGCTTTGACTAATATTATTCCTCAAAATATCATAATTCTTAAAACATATTTCATCCCAGTTTTCACTTTGAATTTTACTCTTCATCACTTAAGATTCCTGAGATTAATGTATGTGAAGAACATTACCATTCATATATTCAGATGACAAATGGTAAAGTAATACATGAATATCAGATATATTAAGAAAATAAATATCCTCAATTATTTATCACTAATTATGAACATAATAATTTGAATAAAATTGTTTAATTCACAGTATAAAAAATTTGATTTAATTATTCTAGCATTTTATTTTAAATTAAGCCTTTTCGAAATTTTCTGCTTTGAAGTGGACCAAGTTAAAACCTTTGTTTTTCCAATTTCATTTAAAATTTAATGCATAGATTCACTTTTTATATATTTCATTTTGAAATAAGCGTGTTTAAATATTTGAAATCATCTTAATTATTAATTTTTCCATTTGGTCTTAATTATTGTATGTTTAAACATAGTTTTATTTTTTAAATTACTCCAAAATATGATTACATTTAATATAACTTTTAACATCAATTAGAATCAAATAAAATCATTAATATGAAAAAGATTGAATAATTTTCTCACTAAAAAATATGTATATTTTATTTTTTTAGCAGGCTGAAAAAAAAACAAAAAAAAAAAAATGTTTTTTTGATGTTATGTTTAGTTTTAACATTTCTTTGGTCATGTGAAATTTAGTTTAATTTTTTTTCAAAAAAAATAGTCATAGCATTTAATATATTATTGCATCATATGGATTCCTTTAGATTAGTGGCAAGTAATTTTAAATTAATGATCAGAATTTTTTGTTTTTTTTTTAGGCAGTTATTTTAATTTTTTTTACTTTATAATTTTCATATTTATCTCAGCTTGCACTTTTTAGGTTTATTTTTAGACTTCACATCAAATGAATCTCCAGATATTGGCTAGAATCATACATACATTTAGTGAGAATTAACAAAAGAGAAATTACAGCAAACTGTTTACAATGCATAATACTGATGGTTGATTATTTTGATCAAATTATAAGAGCAAATGTTTACTTTATTTATGACTCTACTGTTATATACTGTCAGTCCCCTATACAATCTGTTTTATATTAAGACACCAAAAAGTATTCATTAACATGCCAATAAAAAACCACATAGCTTCAATTTATTTTAAAATAAAATTTGTTGTAAAGGATTCTATTAATCCATTTGCAAAGAAAACAAATAAATTAAAATATAAATTTCACCTTTTTTATTATTTTTTAGACTTCTTGTCAGTTTTGGGATAAAATTGAATTTCTACTTTTCTGTGATAAAGTTTTTAACAAATTAATTAGAGCTAAAAATATTTTTGTTGAAATGAAAATTTCATTCCTCATTTAAAATAAAGATTCACAATTGAATAGATTCTCTTAGAACATAAAATAATTATTCTCATTTTTTTATTATTTACAATTAAATAAAATATTATAGATGTTTTATTGTTCTTGCATATTATTTCATGTACACTTAAATGTTTTTTTTCCTCTAAAATTATTGGCCTAGTTTGCTGATTATACTGAATTTTTTAAACCTCTTACCCCAAATCTCATAATCAAATAGATATTTCAAATTACAACTAAACTTTTATTTTGATTCTTATTTTCCTTCTCCTTTTTACTTTCTTATATTTATATATATATATAAATAACCATTTCAATATATATATATATAAATGTCTTGTTACATAAATCTTGGGTTGCATGATGAAATCCCAAGAAAAATAAGTTTTTTAAAAAAAAATTCAAATTTTAAATGACAAGGTTAACTCAAAAAATGGTTTCTAGTTGAAATTAAAAAAAAAGAAAAGTTTGAAATAGGTATTTGTAAATGAAAATTTAGAGACTTCTGTATTGTGGCAGACTATTAATGTAACCACATATTGCATATTCATTTTATATATTGTACCAGTCAAAAGAAGCCAACACATCAACAAACCCAAACTCAAAGTCGGATTCAAACTCAGGCGGTTCAAACTGAATTCAAACCCAATTCACGAGCTCAGATCAAATCAATGGATGACATATATCGACGGTACATGACTATGCGCAAAGGAACTAGCTCAACAGATGATGATGATTAATGAGACCCTGATTTAACTCTAATAAAGTATAATAAAATAACTAAGAATCTTTATAAGTCAACTCATATATATATGTTCAGGTTGCCAATACAGACAGTGAGCATTAATATTAAAATAATTTGAATAAAAAAAGTTAAAAAAAACCAAATGTGTTAATAAAATGTTTAATAGTAATTATAATTTTGTTCAACTTTTAGATTGTGATTATATAGATTACCTCTAGTCTTTAAACAGAATTTATATTTACAATAAGAATGGCAGTCCTTATTATATGCCAATACTATTACGCAATATTCTAGGAGAATTATATATATCTATGCCCCGACGAGGAAGTAAAGGTAGATAAAGATATTTGGCTGGGACAGAAATTATGGTTCAAATTCTAAAAGAAAGAATGTGAGATTTATTTTCACATTCGTAAATCAATTCACAAGGAGCGGCATAACTTTAATATTTAATAGAGAACTTACTTAATTATAAATAAATATGAATTTGTTCGACTTTAATAAAATCAATTCATCACGATTTACGAGCATGAGAGCGGGCTTTACTGGAATTGAGAAATAAATGGTACTGACGACTTATGAGCTATAAGAATAAATATGAAAAATAATGGCTTGTCTGTGATTTGAGAAAATAACAGGGCAGCTTGTATTTGACAAGTCTTTGATGCCCTATATGAAGGATCCATAGAACACAGGGAAAACCAGGTCGGGTCATGTTCCAAATATAAAAACGAGCAAGTGAGGAAGTGCCTTCTTCCTATTTATTAAAATAACATGAAGATCACTGATGACAAACTTACGAAGCATGAGATGGCTCGCGTCAGCAACGTTCGGAAAATGATGACTTGGTAATCATCATATTTAAATAATAAAACCCATTTTATATAAAGAATGCTCTGCGTGATGACCTGATGAAGTTAAATTAAAGTCAAACGTGCTTTAATCAAAAAGTATTCAATGCAATTAGAAATTATATTAATTATGCCCTAAATCTCATGCCCTTCCTGAATATTAATAGAAAGTATAAAATTTGAATTAGAATATATTCATTTAATTCCTTTATCGACCTTTTTGCGAAACAATATATTAATGTGAATAAATAGATATTATAAACTCAATAAAGTGGTCGGGAGCACAGGTTAGAAATTGAGCTAATAATTTATTATTAACCATTAATAAAAATAGCAAAAATTGTATAAATTCTTCAACTCGATAATTAATAGAACAGTATCCAATGAGTTCTAGTGGGTAAGAATTACTATAAAAATTAATATAATATTATTTAACAAGGCAAACGCAACGAAGGAAATTATTATTGAGTTGAAGTTTTACTGGCATATAATTAAAAATAAACAACATTAATAAATCACACGATAAATATATATAATATAATAAATGAACCGCCATCGTAAGAAAAGAGAAAGTTAACAATTATTAAATTTAAAGACTAGAGATTAAGATAGAGAATTACTACATAATTTAAAATAGCATTAATACATTAAGGAAAGAGAAGAGCTTTTAACAGTACTTAATTTAAAGGTAGTGTAAAATAAAGTTCGAAGACCGGCCAGAAAGTAGCGGTTCATATAAAAAAGATATTACCATTTCTTCATGGTTGGCTCCTTAAATTACACACAGCAGAGTCCAGTTGGATGAAACGTAGATGTGCATTTTGGAAAATTATTTGAATGATATTTTGAAGGATTTCTCTAAGGTTTCGGCAGCTTACGATTGGTATATGAATTTTTATATTACAGCCACATTGAAGATTTTCAGGGGACATCAGGAACCGTAGTCAGACTTCTGAAGTTAAGGCCCCTCCCCCCCACCATGGTAGAAACACTGTTTTACTTCATAATTTAACTGGGCGGCTTCTTCTCTAATGAAATATATATGGCTTCTCTTAATGAGGAATAATAGCTGCTTGGAAACTTTTCCTGGGCTCTTTATACTGTATCTGATGCCGTCAGGCTAGCGCTTCTTTCCTAATCAATCTTACAAAAATTTACTAGTTGTTTTTAGATACATTCCTTCGATAAGGCTTTCAAACTCATTAACTTGAATTCATTTTCTAATTAGAAAATGAATTTTTAAAATCAGAAAATGATTTTAATTAGGACCATCCTTACATTTTAAAGACTTTTTCTAATTAATAAAAACTTTACCCCTTGTTTTTGGAAAGGGACAATCTGAAAGCTTATCGAAAGAATGTAGCTTTTAATCACTAAAAATTTGAACAAACTATTTAAAGTAAAACAAAACATTCCCGACGCAATGAAACTTTAGAACGAATATGTACATTTAAATATTTATAAATATATACACACAATCCACGCAGTTATAATATATATAAATTCATGAATAATTCTATCATGAATTTATTAATAGAAATGATTAGTTTAAATCTCAAATGAGTTAATTTTAACACACATTTATAATAGTTTTTCTTTAAGGAAACTAGCGTGGACTGACCATATAAAGCCTCATTGCATCGAAAATTCAAAGTTAGTACAAGGGTTTGAAGTTGGCTACATGTGAAAGATCATGAAGCTAGGATCGAACTTAGATCCGACTGCTTCAATATATAAACACAAACAAAGAAATTTGAAAAGAAAAAAAATATCTATAGATATATAAATTGCAAGATTTATAGAGAAAAATATCAATTTATAAGTACTCATTATATATTTTTATAAATATATAAATATTAAATATATATATTTTAAGAGAAAATTGTGATTTTTTGTGAAGATTGGAAGTTTAAAGCAATTTTCTTTATTGAGATTATATAATATAAATTTCAGTTTAATTGTGAATTTTAAATTTATTTATTTTTTACATTTTTTTTTAATATTTCAATAATATTGAGTATCAGAATCTTTTTCATGAATATATATTTTTACCATTTTACCTATCAAATTAATAAATCATAAAAATATCATCATATGATAAAAATCATATTAATTGAATATAATATTATAACTTATGGAAAAAGAACTAATGATTTCAAAGAGCTTTGAAAATTTACAGTAAATTTTTTAAAATTTATATTTAATTTTTAGTAAAATTATAAAGAAGAATGTATTGATTTACTTTAAAATAAACAAATTGAAATAATCTCTCAATTGCATATATGACTTTAAATTTGCAGACAGATTCACAAGTTATTTTATAAATACAGACTGCAGGTATTAGTTTTTAGACTTTTATGAAGAGAGAACAAGACAAAAATGCCAAATGTTAAACTTAGATGTTTAACAGAACTGGAAAATCTTTGCTAATCTTACATTCTCCCCAATCAAATACTAGCCATAGTAAATCTTTATAACATCTTGTTTATTAATGTATGTTAAATTTGTTAATTAATCATGCCATTATTTTTTAAACATAAACTATTATATGTAAAACATAGTTATATTAATTCATTATTATCATCATTATTAATTAGTCATAATCAAACTCCATAAATTGCATTAAAGTGCAGCAATATGAAAAAATTGTGAAATTCTATTAAATTTCAAAAAAGGAAAAGAAATTTAATGTCAAAAATTAGTATTGAAATGGAAAACTAAATAATTTATTTTGCTAATTATAGATGAGAATGCTTGAAAATAAAGTTATTTAAAAGATCTATCATCAATGAAAACTTACAAGATTAGATATAATAAAAAAAAGATAGTTGTTCCTAATAAGTGAGGAATGCCAGCCTTAGGTAAAATATTGATCATTCTTACTGTGTAAGAAAATTAGATATATTTTTCATACTACAAAAGAAGCTTAATAAAAAATTGGTGGCAGATTTGATAAGAAATCTTGGAGTTATTTTATGTTCAGTGCCTGAGTTTGTCCAATTTTTTTAAATATCTCAACTCTAAATAATTTACATAAAGTCAGAAACGTATCAATAGATCATTGATACAAAAATCATCTTTTATTTGAATGATATAATTCTTTAAGATAGGAGATAAATTGAATTAAACTGATTGACATTTTTTCTTATAAAAAAATCACTTGATAAGTTAAATTCAGTAACATATGTTTTCATAATATTACTTGGAAATTCTATTAGTGTTGAAAGTAATGGTGTTATGAAGAATAACAAATGACATAGTATTTCTTGAAACGTTATTACAAAATCATAATTAAACTTGGAAAATCACATTGCTGTTAATATTTGATTTATTTTTCTATTAACAATTCACTAATTTATCAATTTTTTATTCAAGAACTAAGTTGCTCTTATAATTATTATGGCGAATCAAGAGCAAGCTTTTAATTTAATGTAAGGATAAAACAACATAAATATTTTTATAATAAAGCCAAAAAGATCTTATAATATCCTCCAGAACATGAAAGAATATTTAGTCAAGTTTTCAACTTTAAACATGTAAGCATAGTTTGCAGAGAATATAAAGACAAGAAATGGAAAATAAGAGAAGCATGAATTATTAGATATAAAGAATAGGAAATGTAATTATATTTAGTTGAGTACATTTGGAATTTATACGATTAAAAATAAAAGTGTATATTTTCAGTTGTGTGTTTAATAATTATATATTTGAAGTAAATCTTCATAAATTTTATCTTTATTTTTTAAAAAAATGAGAATTAAAAGAATACTTAACATATGTGAAGTTGTAGCAAGTATTTTTGAAATTGATTCATTTTTATATTTAAACAGACTTTTTAAATTATTTTATTATGTCATTTATTAATAAGACCAAGCCTTATACAAATTATTATATTGTTTTAAAATATCATCTTCACAGTTTTCTTTTCAAAAGTAGTTCATAACTTTCAAAATACGTAAAATGCGCTAACATGCACAAGCACACAAAGCTAAAAACAAATAAAGAAAATATATATTATTTTAATATCTATTCATTAAATGGCTAAGCGCTTTCAAGGTTCAAAGCCCTCATAATCATAGCCATATTACAAAAAATATAATAAATTGACTCGGAATGATGCAAATTTATGCAAATGAAATGATTACGCATTCCATTTCTTGGATATTTTGTAGCAAGAGTCTTTTCTATTGATGGCGTCGCCATCTGTAGATATAAAGAAAGCTTCTTTTATCTTTCTTTTTAGATCGTGCTGCTCTCTGCATACCACAACTGGATTTCCTGGTTGACAATCATGCCCAGCTGAAGCGCGGTGCTGCGCAAAAACTGAACTATGAGCAGTGTCCACCAAAGCTTTATTATAAGAATAAGTGTGTTGAGATAGCCTAGAGGACAGAGAGGCCCTAATCTCACCATAATATGATGATCTACAAAATTTTTCAGGGCAGGCAATATTATAGACCACCTGAGGTGTCAGCGAGGGTGGTAGGCAGTCCTTGGTATTATTAATTAGTTTGTTAGAAAACACTCTTGCTACAAAATATCCAGAAATGAAATGCATAATCATTTCATTTGCATCACTCCGAGTCATTTATTATATTTTTTATAATACGGCTATGATTATGAGGGCTTTGAACCTTGAAAGCGCTTAGCCGGTTAATGAATAGATATTAAAATAATATATATTTTCTTTATTTGTTTTTAGCTTTGTGTGCTTGTGCGTGTTAACGCATTTTATATATTTTGATTCATAATTAGCCACAAAGTATAAACTATTTGCTTATTTCATAACTTTCAATATATAAAAATCAATACACCAACTTCTTTTTAAAACTTGTTTTTATATGACTATTATAAAAAAATATAACTATATATCAATATTTCAACTATTTTACAATATAGTCTTTATCAAGGGTTTGAGTTTCCTTGATAAAAACTATATTGTAAAATAGTTGAAATGTTGATGTATAGTTATATTTTTTATAATAGTCATATAAAAACAAGTTTTAAAAAGAAGTTGGTATACTGATTTATATATATTGTTACTAATGTTTTGCAAACAATTATTTCCATGCTTCCATTAATTAACTCTTCTGAGTTATTTATTATGTGGCTTGTCTAATTTATTGGCAATGAATGAAACATCATAATATGAAAAAAAACATACTTAAATTGTTTATTAAGTGGAGGTTCATAAAAAGTATGAGTTCTGGAAATGTCAGAGCTAGACAGCAATCATTGAGATAGGTTGTTCTCTATTACTGCACCAAATCCATTCATGTAAAAAAAATAAAAAAAATTTTACTTTTCTATTTGAAGATTATTTTTAAAAATTTATGTAATTACTAGAAATTGTCTTATTTTATTATACATATATTAAAATAAAAAGATTTTTCAGTATGTTTTTTATTATTAAATTGAAGACAACTGGAAAGTTTAATTATTTTTAAGCATCATTGTATATTACTTTATAAAAAATTACATGCAAGTTTTTGATTGATTTCACAATCTCTATAAATCCAAAATGCAAATATTCATGATTATCATATTTTCATTATTTATAATTATTAATGAACAAATATATATCTAAATTCAAACATTACAAGCATAAAGCTAAACTAGTTCATAAATAATTAAAATTACCCCAAATCCAAAACTCAACCAGACTAGCCAAGAAAAAATAAAATCAAAAATACAACCAAAGGTTTCACTGCTACAAGCACACTTCTCAAGTATAAAGAACTACAAAACAACACCATATTTATATTAAATATTACCCACAAATCCTTTTACTTTCTATCCACCCTTAATATTAAAAGAACTTTTAAACAAGTTAATTGTTTCAGAATAATACATTTTCAATAATAAAGATTCTTTAATTCTTTTTTTTATTTCATTTCTCTCAAAGAAGAAACCCTTAACTTCATCAAAATTAATAGTGTGGCCTGTATTTTTTTCATAGGCATACAAAGAAGAACTAAGATATTTATTTCTAACTCTACTTTTATGAACCTTTATTTTTTCATTTAAACTCAAATTACTCTAACTTATGTAAACCTTACAAAAACAAGGGATAAAATACACTACACCAGGAATAGTTCTATCAAAAATTTTCTTTGTTTATTATTTATTTCCCAACAAATTGCTGTTTTTACATACAATTTTATAAGAAGATAATTTAAATGGCAAAAAAATAAAATCATATTTTTTTTTATCCTTTACATCCTTACAAATATTACTATTAAATAAAATACTTTTAACAAATTTATCAGAGTAGCCAACACTTAAGTAATCTTTATAAAATTGACCTTTCTGAAATACAGCCACCCCACTAGAATTATTTAATTTCTTATTCTTATAACAATAATTTTTTTAAGCAGCTACTTTAAGAGATATAGACTGCTAGCTATCAGGTTTAATTATAGACCTTAATTCTTTACTTTTAGCAAAATGACTGCATACTAAATAATTAGTCTTTACATTTCTAATCACCAAAAGATCTAAAAATTTTAACTTATCAAAATCTAACCCCCCTCCTTCTACCACATATCTTATAGAAAGATCAAAACAATTAAACTCATAACTTATCTAGTATATATAGTAAACCCTTAAACTCATTTACTAAATCATTCATTTTATCATTCTCAACTACAAACAAACAATCATCCACATATCTAACAAATAACTTTAAATATAAACAATTCTTTTGGTATTTTAATATTTTTCTTGCTATGACATATTACGCTTAACATGTTTTTTGCCGGTAAGATTTCATCGAAGTTTAGATAAACGATGTCATGGCAACAAAGATATTGGCATGACTAATCCATAGAAATGATGATTTTTTGAAAAGTTGAGAGACCTATGGGAAATTTTGTCATTTCTCTGTTTTTTGCGGTTTTGTCATTGGCATGAGCACAATGATTTTTTTGATCATATTCAGAATAATTTCATATATTTTATATTTAATATGGACATTATATTATTATATAGAGTGAATTTTTAACTGTTGATTGGATGATATTATAGTAATTTTCCAACGCCGTTATTTGTAAGTAATTTTCATTTTGTTTCTTAATAATTAAATATAGTAGCTTTTAAAACGTTTTTATATGTCGCCATTACAGGTTATTTTTTATTTTGTCGTGATAGTTGTGGTATTATTTTAAACATAGTTGTACGTATTTCCATATATATTTAATACTTATGTGTTTTTTAATGATTATATGCATATATTATTAAATACAAACTAATTACAAAAAACAAATGATTTAGTGTTCTTGTAGTTGTATAAAGCTATAGGTAAGAAAACTGCCTCATTTCAATGTAGCTTGAAGGCAAACTTTTTCTTTTTAAATTGTTTTTTTTTTCTATTAAACTGTATATTTTTACAAAATCCAAGATGGAAGATGCAACCGTTAATTGTCCAAAAATAATTAAAGGGTTGGAAACATAATATTGTTTTAATCTTGGGAAGGAATTTTTAATTAAGGTTTTATTGAAAATAAAATGGGGGATGGGATTAATAGATTTTACTTTTATTATAAACATTTTTGTCAAATCTATTTCCAATCTGGAAATAAATTTGAATATATTTTTGGAAATTATCTAGCGATTGCATCTTCAAAAACAATGGACAAGGAAATGTAAGATTTTGTTACATTGGAAATTAGAGTATCAGCTAGAAATAAGAAATTAAAAGCATTTCTCACATACCTGAGAGGAATATAAAATTGGCTGATTTTAAACACCAAGGGGAATTGCTATTCAGTGAACTGTGTTGTCAAGATACCCCACGCTGATTTGAAATTTAAAAAATGATGATTGAATAGAAAGCCCATCACTTGTGGAGGTATTCTTCCCCTGCTGTACCATTATGCTCCTGTAGAATAAAGTAAAAGCCCAACCTGAGAACTTTAGAATGCTGATCAGCTGTCACATAAGAACTCACATGAATTCTTGAACTGCCACACACAACCTGGACTTTTTAATATGGACTCTTAAAATTGTGCAAGGTAATTTATCTTCATGCCACCTGAAAGTAAATCTAGTCTAACTAATCTCAAATCCTGCTTTCAAGATTTCTCCTAATGTATTGTCTAACTTTATCTCTTTCTAATATGTAAAAATATAATTTGCTTTCAAATAACTTCTATAAATCTAATTCTCTCTCATATGCTCTAACTTTCTTTAACTTTGGTGCCATCATTTATTTGTTAGTTGATTTTATATGTATGCTTTTGTTATTATTAATATGCCAATCTCAAGCAATCTGATGAGCTGAATTTCTCAAAATCTTTTTTCCTTTTAGTTAAACCTCTATGAATTAATATTATTCACATTCCCTTAAAATATAATGTATGATTAATTAATACGCTCGCCAGAATGTTTTTACGAATCAACATTTTATGTTTGTTTTTATTATAAAATTTGTTCAACTCCAAATAGAATGAAGCAATTTTACACAGGGTAAATTCATTACTTAAGCTAATTAACACTTTGAAATCTTTTAAAATGTTATTTATTTAAATTCTGAAAGGGTGACCTATTAGTTGTTTTCTATAGTTTCTTTTATTTTTTATACTATTAAAATGTCAAATGCTTAACTATTCTAGTTATATCAAAGTCCACGAAGATAGGATTGAATTATTTTAATTAGCAGAAAAAGAGGGTGTCAAATATTAATGTGTATTTTATTAAATGAAATCTTTTCTATGTATATATTATAGCGGCATTGCATAGTATTTATCTAAATTATGGCATTCAAACAAGGGTCATTTATTTTAAAACAGTAAATCCTATTTCATGTTGTTAGTGACATTCGGGTCATTTTTGTGAATTTATATACGTGCTTCTAATCTGGGGGTTGTGACAGGATCGAACCCATAGATTTCTCTTTATGTCCTGTCCTGTGGATAGTTGAGCTTCCTGGGACTTATTTCATATAAAAAGGCCTCTGGTGCTGGTGATTCCAGTATGCCTGGTACACGCTATGCCTATCCACTTTTCTCTAAGTACTGCCTTAAAATGGGGGTCTTAGACTTCGTTTTCATCCAGAAGCATGACCTTTTCTTCTTATTTGTCCACTATTATGTCAGTACTGCTACTTCTTCGTTTATTATTTCTTTTGCTTCATGACCTACTTTTAATGTTATAATATTAAAATTGTGCTTTGTTCAAATGTATGCGTAAATTCCAAATACTACTAATTTTATTAATAATGTTATTTTGATCTTATTATACAATCCCATCATCGTAACTTGTTATTTCTGTACTTAAGAGTATCTGCCTTGGGGAAAACAAAGCATTCTTCCTTTTAAATGCTAAGTAAAAGAATTGTTAATAAATATTTTGTCTCGTAATCAAATGTAATTTTATAAATGAATTTTATTTATTTTTCAAGACCACAATGATGTGGAAATAGTTTTATTATCTCTGTAATGAATCTCGGAATGCTCCCCGAAATATTATGTTAGTCACCACATTTCAGAACCGTAAACCAAAGTGTTAATAGCAATCTTAGGTAATCTTTTTAATAATTGATTGGCATCTTAATACCATACCCACCAAAGATGTGTGTTAAATTATATATACTATTTAGTTAATAAAAGAGCATATGAGAACCCGTAGTGTAAATTTCGATATGTAATCTACTGTTTGATAGACCGCTCATTCATGCACACATTAATGTACAGTATATAATTAATTCGTTATATTAAACTATTTTATTGTCTAACTTATTTGAATAGTTTGAATTCCTGTTTCTCTACTTCTACATGTACAACCATGTGTATGCATATTGTAGTTTAGTTATAATGTTGTTAATATTAAATCTCATAGTCTTCTCCGCTCTGCTAGTGAGCCGGATTTTAGAATAAATTCTCATGTGCCATCATCATATGTTATTTATTAGGTGTTTGATCTGGGGCTTAGGTAATGGGTTCGAATTCAGGTTGGTCCTTGACCTTAATCTCGGGCTTGACTGGTTTTGAAGTACATTTTTTTTGAGTTCCAACTCATGTTAGATGGATCAACATGTTTTGACTGGTACCGTATGAATAGATTGTCTTTTTTTTTTCACAAGAATAGTTACAAAAAAATTTATAAGGCAAGAATATTGACTTGCTTTTTTTTGTCTATTACTAATTTAAATTAATTGTGATGTGATTATTGTTTTGACAAGAATAGGATTAGTTAAACCACTAAACATCACAAAATCACCATGTTTTATGCTTGCTCATAACTGTTATTAATTACTGTTATTAATAACTATTATTGATTATTCTGGCTTGCACTGAGTGGCACTACTATATGGGAAATTTTGCCTGCTTTAATTAGAATTAGTAATGGCAGAATGAAATTTCATTACAACAGATTTGGTGAATGTTTGACAATAGGGATGAGAATAATTACAGCTGTAACTAAAGTAATGAAAATAGATAAAAGATAGCAAAAGTTTAAGTGAGATAGTTAGCATGATGTAATGTTGTAATATTTCTGAAGATGTTTAATCGTGGTGAAAGTAAAAGGAAATAAATTAATGTGAAAATTCTTTTTAATAAGGCTAAAAAAATTATCTAAAAAAAGACCTTATTAAATATTTTGTATAAAATATTGCTTTATGTGGAATGATGGAGATTTAAATAATTAGAAAAATAGAAAGAAAAAAGATTAGAAACTTTAGAAATATGAGTTATAAAGAGAGAATAAAATGAAAGTTATAAAAATGAGAGTGAAAATAGAATAGAAAAGCATTTAAAAAAATAATAAGAAAATTGAAGGTGATAATTTAGATTTTTACATAAATATAGTGTACTGGACCATACTTCCTTGCGGAATTCTGCTCCTAATCTTGCACTGAGCATGAAGTGATCAAGATTTAACAGGGAAAGAAATGGATACCAATTTAGCCGATTATCTATACTCATGTATATTGGTACTTCCAGCTAAACTGATAGAAAGAATGAATTGTCAGGACTCTGCCAATTAAAAACCCCTTTAGTTAATATCTTACTTGAATGCCCGAATGTTTAGGACCTATGGTAAGTACACACCTTTGAAAAGTCCATTTACAAAATAACTTTTGCACGCCACTCCTAGAAAAGACTAAAAAATGAATTTCCCCCCCTCCTAGAAGGATGTGCAATACCACATGTTCAGCGGAGCATAAGAATAAGATTTAACACCCTGGTAGAATGATATCCCGTGTGGCTAGCTCAGTACTCTACATCTAGGGTCTTCAATGGGTAAGTTAAATGGTTATTACAGGTACGTGATTGATAAGGAAAGAGTACATTTTATCAAATAAATAATAATATGAAAATGAAACAAGTTTAATATGATCAAATATTTATTTAATCCCAGATACTCACCACCGTTTCAGACTTAAAATGATGTAATAATAAAAATAAATAAATGAATTATTATCACAAACTCGTATATATATTTGATGCTTTGAAATAGATAAAATATAAATACAATTTAAATGAATAAGAAAATATATAAATCCCTAAATCTATTTGCAATGTTTCATAAAGAATGGAAGTGGTCTGAGCTTTTTACTCTGTAGAAATAAGTTATATCTTGTGTGATTTGATATATATTTATCATATAAAAGATTTTCGGTCATACAGGCATACACTTCTGCCCAGGACTTGAAAACCTGTTTTATTGATAGCAAATATTATAATAATAAAAAACAACAACTATGTATACATATATTTGCACTATGAAATATTTCACTAATTTCATATTTTTCAACATGTCAATAAGGTTACGTTAGCTCAGATATCATAGGGCACTCAACATGATGTGCTGTATCTATTTGCCTTTTACGATAAATTTTTATACATGTATATACATGCAGCACCATTATACACTCACTACTATTCTAAAGTTATTAGTGGACTTGCTTAAATTTACAATAAATAAACCCTTTTTGCAATCATCATAAGATGCAGCAGTGACAAAAAAATAACTTAAAAGGATATACGGATAAATACATCTCACTCAATGTGAGATGTCGTATTTACCGAATATTACAAGTGTATATCCGTGTATATACACATGTATATTTATGTATGACAATTTTCAGGAGTAACAACAAGAAGAAAAACAAATAGCAACAAAAAAAAAATCTAATTGCAACCTTTGCTGAAAACACTAGAATTTGAAATAGAAAAATGAATTAAAAGATTTAAGTAACAGCTGTATCATTATGCCTGTAATAACCGTAAATTCAATATATGTATGCGAGAGACAACTTGCTCTCTCTCTCTTTTTTTAAATGATTAATAATAATAATAAAATATATTTCTAATTATCAGAAATGTCAGAAAGAATTAATTCAATAATAAAACATTTTTAAAAGAAACTTATGTAGGCGTCTTCATCTTCTCCTGACTGGGCTTTGAGTGGGCCTCAATTCAACTAGCTGTGTGGTGAGGATTTCATCTCATTCGGGTATAGGCAAGGTGGCTTTTGTTATCAGTGTGGCCGGCTGAAACTGTTGTGATCACATCTTGGCGATTTGGACAGAGAGAGGGCGGGTGCACCGGCTGGTTGTCTACCCCATGGTCATTTTACTGGAACCTCTAGTAGATTGCTTCATATTTCTTTTTTTTTGTATATTATAATAATTATGATTATTATTAAATTTTCATCTGCTGTCTCGAATGGTTCCTCAAATCCACAAGAAGACAAGAGTTCTTAGAAAAACTGTATAATGGATTTCTTCTTAAGAGTATCAGTAATAGTCTGGTCCTTATATGAATCTTTTAGTGGCTGGATGATTGGAGAATTCCGGAACCAAAGTAGTGAATGACTTGCCCAGAACGACTGCCAAAGAAAGAATGAATCCTAGAGCACTGACTAAAACCTATTACCCTATTCACAAGAACCAATTCAGGTACCCCTCTGAGAAGAATGAATCAGCCAACCCTTTTAATTTACCTTATCATTTAGATTTTAACATTCTATTTTTCTGATTAAATTCTACATTTTAGGTGTTTGATATAATGATTAGTTTCCATCTTGAATACTCAGATCACTTCATTACAGATATCAGTTCAAAAGAATTTCTATTTTATCTATAGAAAAAAAAAATTTTAATTACAACATCAATTGGATGGACAGTTGAAGAGTTGGAGTACATTGAAGCCTGTCCATTAAAGTAGGAGGATTTGCTATCTTAATATATATCTGAGCACTTGTAGCATATATGTGTGGAGATGGTAATCTGGACCAACTGATGATTGCTGGTTTAGCATGAAATACATATATTGGTGATTATTTATCTTTTCGACATATATGTATTCAGGTGTATCAGTATTATGAGATAGTGTGGAGAGTGGTGGGTCATGTGAAAGTCTGTGCTCATACCCTGTCTATTACATATATAGACACAGGTATATATAAGCCTGTGTATTTCATCTATTACATATTAGAGATGTCTGCCTGTCCCTTGTTTATGTATTTAATGGATTATGTCCTATACGTGAGGGGTCAGATTGACCTTTAGGTCAACATGGGTGTGACAACAATCTCGGCCTAAGGGTGGCCTTTGAGCGTTCCATCATCGGATTTTCAATTGGATGGACAGTTGAAGAGTTGGAGTGTGGAGTACATTGAAGCCTGTCCATTAAAGTAGGAGGATTTGCTATCTTAATATATATCTGAGCACTTGTAGCATATATGTGTGGAGATGGTAATCTGGACCAACTGATGATTGCTGGTTTAGCATGAAATACGTATATTGGTGATTATTTATCTTTTCGACATATGTGTGTTCAGGTGTATCAGTATTATGAGATAGTGTGGAGAGTGGTGGGTCATGTGAAAGTCTGTTCTCATACCCTGTCTATATCAAACATTTTGCTTTTGGTCAGATTTTTGCTGAAGTAATTAACTTTTTTTTTTTTTTGATTATAGAATAAGATTACAGTTTTTAGAAAAGTAATTAAAAAAAAAAGAAATATATACAAGTATGTTGGAACAATTGCTTTAATTATTTATTTTACTAATATGTTCCAACATTTGATCCATTTGCTTAATAAAGTTTGCTTTTCTCTATTTGAATTTTTCAGAGAAAAGCAAAATACATAAAATAACATATCATAAAAATATACAAAAAATAAAATTATACATGAGCTTATATGTGTACAATATTTCTGTGTCAATTTCATGTTACTTTAAATTGGTGTGTGTGAGTATTTTAATGCTCAGACCCAACTTCCATTATTAATATAGCACATTTATATATTCATTGTGCTTAATATATACAGATTTATATGTGTATCTGCTATAATGTTCTTTACAGCAGATTTTGTGCATGGACATTTGATAATCCTGGCACAATAGGAATATGAAGTTTATGTTAGAAAGTAAGCCAAAATGATAAAAGTGTTTATAGATGATTTTATGAAAGAGATAGGTTTAAGGTTTTGAAACCCAGAGTGAACGATGAGAAGATTTAGTTTCTGAAGACAGTTTTTTGTGTTGGACTTGTTTTTTAGCAGATAACTGATGATGATAAATATATTTTTAATTATGAGTTAAAGCTACTGATTTCATTTATTATTTCAGAATTACTATTAGCACCCTATGTGGTTTGGTGCAGTAATAGAGTGAAAAACTAAAGGTTCTAGGTGAATTTCCACGAAGAAAATAATGAAATATATGTTTGGTTAATTGAATGGATCAATTGTGCCCAACCTGCCATTTAAGTGCTTGAATATCATGACCCTTAAATGATTTTCCTATGCACTTGTCACTAAATAGTTAATTTAGATACTGGACGCATAATGATAAATTACCTTTTTGCTTACACATACAAATTTCAATACTTGTGTATAAATTAATACTGTATATGTCTTAGTTTTATAAGAGATATTAAATATTAATGACTGAGATTTAAATGGATCAATAAATATTAAAAATTGACTAATAGATTCAACACTTCATTTCTATCTCTCTGGGAACTATTAATCCATTTCTAATATTAGTTATTTATGTTCTGTACACTTCAGTGAAATGTTAGACATGATCCATGAATTCCTGCCCTACCTCTAGCTCTTCGTTTGAACTCCTGTCAACAAGCTGTTTGATTACGTTATTGATTACTCTTATCTACAGAAATGTTTCAGGAATAGAATAATATGAAATGGATATGTTGCAAGCAGCGTTATAGATCAGCTCATGATTTTACAAATGATTTAAACAAATAAACGCATATTTAAAAAAAAAAAAATAGTTGGAAAATACATTTTTAATTGTCTATTTTATGTGTGGCCTATAAAGTAATGTAGAAAATTCATATATATATATACTTTAGAAATTTCGATTTGATCTTTATAAAGTTTTCATTAAAAGGGTCTTTATTTTTAATTTTTTACATATAACTCTCCAAACAAATGAAATTGACCATCTGTCAAATGATAAAATTGGCGGCCCTTTTAAATTTGCCGTTTGTTTTTCCACTTGTAGTCAAATAGTATCTCAAGAGAATGAACAAAAGTAATTCATTAAATAATAATCTATACTTAGATGATGGCAGCAATAAATTACTATTTTTTTTTAAAAAATAAAAATATTAATATCAATATTATTTCTGTTATGTAAAGAAAAAATGGTTAAATGCAGACAAAATGTCTATTTGATGTTACAAAGGCTTGTTCATAAAATTCAGCGTGATGTTTGCCTTTAACTTATTTTTGACTTGACTAATGATGTACAAGGATTTGTACAGGTAACTGGTGACTGACGTTCCCCTTGGATAGAATCTTAGAGTGGCTTCATCAACTAAACACAAACATAAGGAGCCAAAGCAAAAGAAACTGGGGATTAATTACTCATTTGTAGATAGACTCATACAAATTAGAACCAAGAGACATTGGATAACTTTTGCTTTAATCATTTTAGAGAGTTTGTAGCTTTAATGACATTACACTAGACAATATAGGAAATCTGTCTTAATAACAGGTTTTAAAAAGACTATTTATCCATCTTTTTATATATATATTATTTTTTACCTACTTATATATTAACTCCATTCATTTATATTGAACATCTGAGTTTCATCCATTATATTTATATTTTCTCAATATTAATTCACATTATACTGATTACACACATTTCAGAAAACAATTTATTACTAAAGTAAACTTTTTCACCATTCATAATTTTTAATTATTAATATTTCTGTCATTTAACTAATTAAAGTCTAAAATATAAACGTAAACAAATTTATTAGTCATTTTAATTATTGATAAAGGATGAATAACAACTACTCATAAAAGAGTATGATAAAAAAAAAGGAAAGAAATAAAGGAGAGAGGAAAAAAAAACTAGTTAAATTTTGCTATGAATATCCAAATGAATTGGTGAACCACAAGTACTTCCACATATAGAACATGCTGGTCCATTTTTCTGTTTATATTTTATATTACCAAAATTTTAAATTCTTTAGCAGAAATTCCCCTCTGAATATACTTCAACACCGTGTTTCATTGTAGCTCTCCAATGTATTCTATTCTCTGTCATATGTTCCCAATGTAAGTAAGTGATGTGATGCACTATGATTTCTCCTTATACGGAGTCAGAAATCTCTCAGCGACTATGCCCTGAGAAATCTGTTAGCCACTTTGACTTCCCTTTCCATTACCCACCCCCAATTTTTTCCGTATTCTTTTCTATCCTTTTCCATCCCATTTACACAACATAATCTCTGTCAAGCCCATGGCCTTTATATCTAAAACTCCCATTTTCCAAACCCAGCATAAAAACCAATAAGCCCCTTTCTTTATAATCACTTTGTTCATATTTATTCTTCCACAACTTCATTATTTGTACCCTTTCAGCCATTTACATTCAATTAACAGATGTCTAATATTTTCTATACCTTCCTTACACAACTTGCAGACTAAATCACCCATATTTTTCCATTAATGTGTATATTCCCTTGTTGCTAAAGATCCCATTTGAGCCTTAAACATTAAATTACTTTCCTTGCTATTATCACAAATTAACTCCCACCCAATACTCTTTTTACTTTTTGCTCTCCATCTCTCCAACTCTCTATTCTTTATTAATCATCCATCCTTCTATCCCATTATTTAACTCTATAACACTCAACAATTCTCCTAACACAATCATCCCACCTTTTGTATAAGTATACTGACATAAATTCTTTATCTAAATATGCATATCACATTACCTTTCACACCCATCTTGTTGCCTTCCCTTTATTCATAACCCAATTAAAGACTATTTTGGCTATTATTTTATTATTTATAAACTGCCACTCCCATACAATTCTAGCTGCATCATATTTATTATACGAGAACGCTGTTAATTTTTTTATCAATCCCTTTCTTTTCTTTGCTTCATTTATCAATTTTTTCTTCCATTCATCCAAGCAAAGACTATTTCCAAATAGTTATATCTATTCATCGCACTTAACTTTATATCCCCAATAAAAAATTTTTCTCTTTGCCCAGTATTAATCATCATTACTTTTGATTTTTTTTCTTAAATTTAATCCCCATCTCTTTACTCAACTTGTGCATGTCCTCAGCATAAGTTCCATATCTTTCCTTCTTTCTGCACCCACAAAAAAAATTCATCTGCAAATAAAAGACCCGGCAATGTATATATACTCACTTCTTCGTAGTCTTTCTATTGCTCTCTCCATTTCTCTCAAATACAACAAAAATAAAATAGGCGACAGAGAACTTCCTTGATTTAGTCCCATCCCTTATCTGATTCTATATTCCCTAATTGATACATATAGTAATTATTTTCACATAAATTTCTTAATAATATCCACTAAAGCTCCACCCATTCTCAAATTTACTAAACTTACCCATAATCTATTTCTATTTACTCTATCATATGCCTTCTTTATATCTATAAAAACTATATACAACTGCCTATCTGTATTCCTATTCATATCCGTAAGTTGTGTAATTACCAATAAACTATCTCCTATATGCATATCAGATCGAAAACCTCCTTGCATTTCTAACACTATTATTTTCTTCCATCCATTTTGCAACCCTTCCAGCTACTATACATGAGAAAACTTCATTTGGCACTGATGTTACCTCTATCTGTCTATATTTGTTTATGTTTCTATGATCCTTACCCTTCCCTTTAAATAATAGCCTTACTCTTGTATTACTCCAACTATCCATAAAATCTCTCTTCTGTGCCATCTTACTAAAACCATGATAATAGTTTTAATTTTGCCTTCTGCCCTAAATTCATTACTATCTCTGCTGCCTATCCATCCCTCTTAACTTTCCACCTTTCATTTTCTTTCTTGCCTCGTTCAGTTCATTTTCTGTAAATCGTATATTTCCCATTACTATATCTCATGTTTGTTATCACTCTGTGCTTCATATCTAACATCTTTTCTATATCTATTACATACTTGTTTAAGATTATCTCTAGTTCTTCTGTAGAGCTACCTTCTATTCTCTGATCATCTAGTAATACTAATTCTCTCTCCCTTACATTCCTTCTTTTAATCGTATTTCCAATTTTTTTTTACTCCCATCTCTTCTACTTTTATTAATATATTCCAACAGTTTACTATTCAATCAATTTCATTTTCTTTCTAGTGCTGTAATATAATTCACTGTCACTTCTCCTTATACGGAGTCAGGAATCTCTCAGCAACTATGTCCAAAGAAACCTGTTAGCCACTTAACCTTCCCTTTCCATTCTCCATCTAATTTTTACCATAATCTGCTCCATCCCATTTCCACAACATAATCTTTGTCAACTTCATGACCTTCCTATCAAACCCAGCATAAAAACCAATAACCCACTTTCTATATAATCGCTTTGTTCATATTTATTCTTTCATAACTTCATTACTTATACTCTTGCTGCTTTTAAGCATTTACATTAAATTAACAGATGTCTAATATTTTCTCTGCCTTCATTACACAACTTGCAGACTAAATCACCCATATTTTTCCATTTACGTGTATATTCCCTTGTTGCTAAAGTTCCCATTCAAGCCTTAAACAGTAAACTACTTTCCTTGCTATTATCATAAATTAACTCACACCCAATCATATTTAAACTCTTTACTCTCCATACCAGTTCTCCATTTCTCCAACTCCCTATTTTTTATTAATGCCTCTATTCTTTTATCTCATTTCTTACTACTATAACATCCCATCTTTTGTACAAGTATACTGATATAAATTTTTTATCCAAATCTTCTGCATACCACATTACCTTTCTCAGCCATCTTGTTGCATGCCCTTTACTCATAACCCAATTAAACACTCTTTTGGCTATTTTTTTATTATCCTTAAACTGCAATCTATCAAACATTTTCATTTTGCTTTTTGCATCTCTCATATAAAAACTTGACCACTTTTCTTTGTACTTTTTCTAAGTAATCTAACACCCCTTTACTAACACATAACTCACCATATGTTAACCCTGCTACTGCCACTCCCTTCCATACAATTGTAGCTACATTATATTTATTATATGAAAACACTTAATTTCTTTATCAATCCCTTTTATTTTTTTGCTTCATTTATTAATTTTTTCTCTCATTTATCCAAGCAATTTTCTTAAGATGATTCCCGAATAACTATATCTATTCACCACACTTAACTTTATATCCCCCAATAAAAATTCTTTGTCTTCTCTTTTCCCAGTATTAACCATCATTATATTTGATTTTTTTTTACTCACCCTTACACATGTCCTCAGCATAACTTTGATACCTTTTCTTCTTTCTGCACACAAAAGGACATCCACAAAAAAAAAGACCTGACAAAGTATATACTCCCTTGCCACCTATTAACGATATCCCTATCCTTCTTCTTATCTTTCAATTGCTTTCTCCATTTTATTCAAATACAATCAAAACAAAATAGGTGACATAGGACATCCTTGCCTTAGTCCCATCTCATTTTTAACTTTAACTGATTCTATATTGTACCAGTCAGAATTGTATGTTCATCTAACAAGACTTAGCATTTAAGCAAAAGTACCTAGAGTTCAATCATATATGAGATATACAGGTCAGGGATACTCATGAACTCCGCCCTATTGCCCACTTCCCAAGTCTATCCCATTACAAACAACATTTCTGATGATAGCAGCCTACCTTTCAATTATCTCCGGCCCAGAGGGTCAGCAGAGACACAAGAGACCTAATGCTTAACTAAATGATAATGCAGATGTGCACGCATGAACCAATAAAATCTCCAAAAGATAGATTATTAAATATGAATTTATTTAGCATGATATTAATAATAAGAATCGATTAATATGTGAATAACTGGATATATAGATTTACAATAAGTTAGAACCTTTACTATACAAAGAATACTCGATCTAGGTTTCACTTATGGTCCCTTAGGCATTCCATATTAACCTTAATAACATATCTTAAGGGTTGATGGATATGCATTACTAAACATACATGGTAAGAAATTAATTATTTGAACTGATGCGGCTTAATATGCTAATACAATTTAATGGGTTTCTATTATTCACGCTATGACATTTTTAAATCATTAAAACTATGACAGACTACAATAGCCATACATGGGCTTTTAGAATGAATATTTATAAGATTTCAAGTTACATAGAATATAACAAAATTCAATAATTGTAAGTGGGCTTTTATTATACCTATTACATTTTAAATAATAAATGAACTAGCGAGCTTGGATTACACCTGGATTTCATTCGAGTTACATTGACAATAGATTAATTATTTGGGGATCTTATGAGATGATTCACCACTTATGATTTATGAAAAGAATAAGGAAAAGCATAACTATTTCGACATTGTCACATGACTCGACCTTTATAGTTTTTATTAATAGTTAATTATTAACGTATTTAATAGGGATTAAACGAAGGGTGGACAGCGCTAATAAGCGATAATATATAATAATGCAAATTAAATTTATATTATAACGAGAACTTGGGATAGCTTAGGAAAATCATATCATCACGGCTTACAGGCATCTAAAATATATGAGGAAGGATGAACGATAGCGTGCGGACCAGATGACAACGTTTGAAAGGATGAGAAGCTTCATCAACTTGAGGACGAAGAATATAGGCTTATCTGCACTTGTGACAGATAGCATCCAAGGAGGTGGTCGGCAAGATACCATGCTTCCGATTTGTCGAATGTTAACCTATAGCAGCGCTTACACAACCAGCACAATCTGTGGGAATTGAGGCCTCCACACTCCACCGAGAAATGTGCTTTATGGATTCCAATAACGAGAGAAAGTATGATAAAGCAACTTTTGATTTATGAACGCTATCATCGGGACATGTTGCGAAGGCTTTCAGGTTTGTCTTAACCCTGATTTATCTGGCCTAAAATAGTAATTAAGCCTAGCGTAATGAAATAATCATGTGCAAGCAATCCCAAAAAGGGGGCATACAATTTACTTAAAGAACTTATCTGACACATTACTAATAGAATATAAAAATTAAGAATCCCTTCGCTAAACCCATATTAACATGCCCGGGAAATTAATTACTTAAATTATTGTTAGGTGGCGGGCTACTTATATAATGAATCATCACTTAAAATGAGGGTCTGAATTTAATTTATTTGATATGGAACCTATAATATTGATCAATAGCATGAAATAATAGTAAATAATTTAGTTTAAATAGCATTGTATGACATAATATTAATTAATAAAACATAGTTTAGGAGTACTTCTCAATCGGGCGAATTTTATAGTGTAGTAAGAAAACTTACGTTTACGGTTAAATATTCCCTAATGGCGGAATAGCAAAAATAAAATAAGATTGATTCGCCAGATTGAGTTATTAGCATATTAAAATTGGTATGGTTTGCATAATATTAAATAAAAAAATTTTGCCGCATTTAAAATAAAAATACAATAAGAGTGAAAATCTAGCATTCGAGTTTAGAAAGTAAAATACAATTTAAATATAAAAGCAAAAAGGAATCAAAAAGAAGGTCATGTTTAAGCAATTTATCGGTTTAGCATTACCGATGGAAAAATAAGCAATTACATTTTGAACTTATAAGGATTACAAATCTAGAGATATTTAAAAAGACATACATTAGGTGATTGGAATTAACATTATCGAAGGTTGAAGTTTACTTTTTATGATTAAGAGGATTATTAAGATGAAAGCATTAGAGTTCATTTTGCAGCAGGGAATTACCTTTCCTTCAGATGACTTCACGGCCGTATGCACATGTGTTGGTTCCATGTTTTACGAAATATAGTTAATTTAGCAGTATTTTGACAAAATTGGAGTTTTAGTCCGTTCCTTATGTAATATACAGTTCATTTTGGCAGTAGTTTGGACACGATGGCTTACGAGTACTTTGGCATTGGTTAGATCTTGGAAAGATTGGGGAAGCAAATCTAAATTCTACTCACTCACCATTTTACGTTTTTGAGTGACGTAACTTCCCTCAGCAACAGCGTTAGAAAATAACATGTAGGGCTCTTTTAGTTAGGAAATGCGGTGGTATTTATACTCATTTGTGACTGCCTTTGGGTAATCCCCAGATGTATGTTAACGGTTACGATGATACAGCAAATTTTGAAGGATGAGCGAGATCAAGTTCGAGAGAGCTGGTCTTAATCTATTTTAGGCTGAAAATAGACCTGCGGAATAAATGTTAAGTAACGTGAAATTTAAATAAACCTGTATTAGAATAAAAACATTCTTTCTGAATTTAGAATACGGTAAGTCTTTTGTTTAATACATTTGCATTTCTCGAACTTTCTCCCTATTAAAATAGATATGAATAAAAGTATACATAATACAACACTCTTAATTATTAAGTTTTATCTGTTACACACACATACGCATGATTGTCTATGGTAATAGAAATATATAATTTATATGTATATTGATTTTAGACTAATGTAAAGTTCACAAAGACATAAACAATCACGTGCATCGGTATACCTTTACTCCCTAGTGGTTTATGATTAAATGGTTGGGTTTGAACCCATGTTTGGAGGTTTCAAACATCACCAGAAAGTGAAGCCAAAGGTGTGCAACAGATTTGAGTGCTTCAATATCCCCTAATTGATATGTATAGTAATCATTTTTCATGTAATTTCTTAATAATATCCATTAAAGCTTCATCCATTTCCAAATTTGCTAAACTTACCCATAATCTATTTCTTATTTACTTTATCATATGCCTTCTCTATATCTATAAAACTCATATATAACTCTATATCTATAAAACTCATATATAACTATCTACCTGAATTCCTACTCATATCCATAAGTTGTGTAACTACAAATAAACTATCTCCTATACACCTATCTGAGCTAAAACCTCCTTGCATTTTCCCCATTATTTTCTTCTATCCATTTCGCACTCTTCTAGCCATCATATATGAGAGAACTTTATATAAAACTAATGATGTCATTATTGGTCTATAATTGTTTAACTTTCTATGATTCTTACCCTTTCCTTTAAATAATCTTATTCTTGTATTTACTCCAACTACCTGGAAAAACTTCTGTGCCATCTTATTAAAACATGGTAATAGCTTTACTTTTGCCCTGTGACCTAAATTCATTACCATCTCTGCTGCCCATCCTTCTAAACCTCTTGCCATTTTACTTTTCAATTTCTTTCTTTCCTCATTCAGTTCATTTTTTGTAAACCTAATATTCCCATTACTATATGCTTTCACGTTTTCTATCACTCTGTCCTTCACATCTAACATCTTTTCTATATCCATTACATACCTATTTAAAATTCTCTCTAATTCTTCTCTAGAGTTATTCTCTATTCCCTCATCATCTAGTAATACTATCTCTTTCTTACATTTCTCCTTTTAATGTAATTCCAAAAATTTTTATTCCCATCTCTTCCACTTTTATTAATATCCTTCAACAATAATTATCTATTTTAGCCAACTTCTTTTTTTAAGTACTTTTCCCATTTAGCATTAATATCTTTTTCACTTTCTTTGTTCTTAACAGCACTCTTATATTCTCTGCATGCTTTTTTTCCTCTCTTTTACACTTTTACTAACTTTTATTTTTTTATTATTATTTTTCTTCTCAATATTCTCACCTAAATCCCTATTTACCACTTTTTTTATTTCATCACTCCAGTCCTTATACTCATCCCCAACCAATTTTTTCATGGTTTCTTCAACTTGTATTTTATACTCTTCCAACTTATTCTTATCATTCACTCTCCATCCACATCTTTCACTACTATTTCTACTTTTATTTCTATTCTCCATCACATTACTAATCATTTTTATCACAAAGAAGTTATTATCACTACTATATACTCTCTCTTCACTATCAAACACCTTAATTTTCCATAGTTTATTCATTCCCTCTTTCTCTATCAATACATAATCTATTGCATGTAATATATTATTTCTAGACCATGTGTATTGTCCCTCATAAATATTTGATAAATTTCCAATGCTCATATTCACTTTCTGACAAAATTTTTCCAATGCTGTCCATTCTTATTATCTACATCATCAATTCTTCAATATACACCTGGGTCTCATTTTATATGGATTATTTTAATGCGATTTTGAAGTTATGCGATTCATGTTTTTTCTTACTATCTTTCATATTTTACTATATTTATTAGATATCAAGAAATTTAAATTATTAATAATTTATTTTGACTTGAAATACTTTTTTTTTTTTTTCAAAATATAACGTTATATTAGCAGCTAACGTGAATATGGCCTGAAGCGGTATGTAAATAACCTATTTATACTAATGAGTAAATAATAATAATAGATTTATATTTACATATAAAAATATCGCAATAAATATTCAAAAATTTTAAACTTTTAAAACGTATTTTGTAATTATAACAGAAATAAATAATTTTTTAGATTTTTAAAATAAATAATAACGAAGATTTTATTGATTTTATAAACTGAAATTAATCTTTTTAATGATAATCTATAATCTTTTTGTTTTGATTACGATCTCATTTTTTTAATATAGAAACAAAAAACTATTAACACAGCTCAAGATTGAAAGTGGCGCTAGTTGTATATTACATGATGAATCTGATTTCTTAACATTTCACAAACGAATGCATATTGTCAAATAGCCAAATAACCGCTAATGATTAAAATATGTATGAAAAAAATGTAAAATTGAATACTGTAGTTGATAAAAAAAGTTTGTCTTGTATTATTTTTTTTCAAATATTTGAAATTTTTTGTTAGTCATACTTTATTTTCTTATTTTTTTAATGCGAATTTTAAAGTAATTTTTCTTTCTTGCTTTGCTTTTATGCGATTTCTGAAAATTACAACCCCTATCCCCATTTTTCAAGGTAAGTTACATCTATTTTTGTGCAATTTCTTTTGTGCGCATTTTCTGAGGAACCTATCTACCGCATAAATTGAGACCCAGGTGTATCCACTCATATCCCCTATAACCATTATTCTCTTCCTCTTTTCTTTAAAATTCTCTATATCCTTAACTAAGCATTCATATATGCCACTGTTCCACTCCATTGTAGTTTGTCTATCTCCAGTAGCTATATAAATTATAGCCACTATCCATTTTTGTCTTCCCAACCTTATTTCAAACCACAAATGTTCTTGACATTTAACAGTATTTAAATATTATTTTGATGTAACACCTATACCATCACCCCTTTTTTCTATTTATACCCTGCCATACCAAATCTTCCAGAATAGGTTCTTCTTCTCTTAGATGCGTTTCCACTACTGCTAATACCTCTAGCTCTTCGTTTTCAATTGCCTTCTTTAATTCCAGTCATTTTTATGTTCTCTTACCACTTTGTATATTCAAATACCCAATGTTAACAATTTCTTCTTTCCTAACTATTTTATAAATTATTTTGATTTTTTCTTCTCCATTACATTCATAATAACTTGCTTACCATTAATTTTACAGACCCATTCCCTCTCCACATCTATACTTATATCTAAATCAACAATCCTTTGCTTATTTCTTACATCCTGTCCATTTTTTTTTCTTTTTGATAATACTGCAATTTAAACCCCCCCCCCCTTCATAAGTTTCCCAGATTATATTCTTTATAAATCAGATTCCCTAAAACTTCACTTTCTTGTTTTCCTAAGTGCAATCAGTCTTTACTATATTACTCCCTCTTTCTAATAAATCAATCCCATACATCCACAAACATAACATCATTTTTCTCACACAATTTTTTCAATCTCTCATTTATAGAACACGCCCTATCTAACAAATACCTCTTGTCAAATCTTGCACCAACTATCCCTACTTTTCCTTTAATCTGACTCAAATTTTCTAATCAATTCTATGTACTCATCCATTACTCTCTGATCGTTCCGATAAATTATTGTTCCCTACCATAACATACACATCTCTACTACCTTGCTTTTTTACTTTATCTGTCACATCTCAAATTCTAGCTCCAGGCAAACATACTCTTACATACCTGCTTCCATTTCCTTTGCAATTATATCCTGACATTCTCTAATTAGTGAATCTTTATCAACACTGCCTCATAGTCTACTTTCTCTGCCTCATCCATAGTATTTTCTACCACTTTCTGGACCTCTTTATTTGCTACTTTCCTATTATTCCTACTAATAATTCCTTTATCTGCTTACACTTCATCTCTAATGATTTTGATATTGCTTCTACATCCTTCACCTCTTTCTCTATCTTACTTATTTTTTGGCTAACCATCTCCATTGCACTACTTATTTCTCCACCCATATCTCCTGACCCTCCACTAAAACCATACTCTGTTCTATCTTTCTCAACTACATTTTGCTCTCTTTGCCCTGAGTTTCTCTTTAGACTATCTACACTTAGAAACCACTTTCTTACTTCTTTTATCACATTTACACACTGTCTACATAACCCTAAACCTGTTACATCCTTCCTAGTCTTATTCAAACATTTCAAGTGATAAACCTCATCACACACAGTACACTCTATCAGAACATGCCTAGTTTTTTTTTTGCCGATTATATATGCATTGTGGAATACAAATGCAATCCATATTCTTTATTTTCCAAGTTACCTATTCTATATTTGACTTTATATTTCCTCTCCTACTCTTTAAACCCTCTCGATCGAAGTACAAAAACTTTACATTCTTTCAAAACCACGTGTTTTCCGACCTTAGGCCTCCAAAACATCTTTTTGCTCAAAATAAATCACTGTTCTTAAATTTAAAAAAATAAAATCTTTAGTAGAAAACTTACTAAAAACCAATTAATCTTACATACAACTTTTTTACAAATATCCTTACACTAACACATTCAACAAAATAACTTTTTTTTTATTTTAAACTTCTATATATAAAATGGCAAATGAAAAACTTCCTAGCCTTTAAAAAAATTTCAATCCTTCAAATTTCAGTTAACTCTCTCTTTCTGTTAATCACAATTTACACTTTCATACACAATAATCAGTCTTTATATCAATGCTCTCAGATGACTAATCATATACGTATGAAACAAATAACACTAATATATTATAAAATATTAACATAATACAATATACTTAGCTTTGCTCTTTGTTCTAGCACAAAAATATACAATAGTGCCACTCAGTACAAGCCAGAGTAATCACTGGATACAGGAAGGTTTGTGCATAAAATGCCTATCTAGTGTCTACTCATCCAATATTCGCAGATTAGTTTCTAGCTTGTGATTTTCATCAGTGAGGAGCATTGGATCTGAGAGAATTGCACCTAAATCTTAGGATTTTATGCAACCCTCCAGAAGCTACCTTTCACTTTTTTAGCTAACTATAAAACTTTTAGTTCCAAATGAAAGCACGATATTGTTTTCAAGCTAAGTTCATTAGCTTGTATAGATCTGAACTCAGTTCAGCATCCATACTTTTTGGTGTGTTTGGTTCTTTAATAACTACAGTCACCATAATCCTATTGCACAGTATTGGTATTAAACCATCAAACATTATATGATCACTTTTTTTTTGGTTAGGGACAAGCTATATTTCATAGAGGCAAAACTCTCCATACAGTAGCACCACTAAGTGCAAGTCAGAGTAGTCAATGGATGCAGGAAGATTTGTGCATAAAATCCCTATCTAGTGTCTACTGATCCAATATCACCAGAATAATTTCTAGATTTTTGGCTTTCATCAGTGAGAAGACTTTTATCTGAGAACACTGCACCTAGATCTTAGGACCTAATGCAACCCTCTAGCAACCACCTTTTACTTTTTTTAGCTATCTATAAAGCTTTGAGTCAAAAGTGAAGACACATTATTTTCAAGCTAAGTTCATTAGCTTGTATAGTTGTGTTTTTATTTAAATTTGAATATGTCTACTTATAAATTAAATATACATTAATTCTAATACTCATACATATTGTAATAGAACATGGTAGGTGATTGCCATATTCAAAATCATAATGGTACAGGGTGTGCAAGGTTTGTCTTATTTAATATGCCCTCTAAGTTCTACCCATCTACATCATATCACATTAAATGTAGACTTTCCATTATATAGTAAGAAAACAGAGAACAAAAAACTTTCTCAGTTATGTGTTGTACTCTACTGGCAATTGATATTTTGTAATGACTAGTTTTTGACATATCTTATAACTAAAGAAACCAAACACATAACATAAACAAAGGGAATATATCCAGCTTTATTATCTCCTCAATACTTATCTACTCTCAGGATTTAACCTTAAGAGTAACTAATGAGACTTGATTACTTACCAAAATATAAAGTAGAAATAAAGGGAATATTTTATTGAATCTAATTTATACTTACAAACAACTAAATATAAATAATTTATATAATATTTCTAAATTATTAATGTTTTATAATATAATTGCTTAATAATGTTTATGCAAGTGATCATTGGCATTTAAATATTCTCAGGGTAAAAATAATTAAACTATCAAAATCAAATGTATGAAGTTCAAAACAAACAAAAAAAAATTGCAAAATCACTTTAAGTAAAACATGTAATATATCTTTTGTTTATGATCTATACTCTCTCTTTTTTTTAAGAATGACAATAATAAAATAAAGCATAATATTCATTTTTATTTCATAGGTTTTTTTTTAAATCTGGTTTCTGTGATATTCATATTTGTGAATATTAAGTTACATTTGTGTCTGAATGAAGACCATTCACCTGCTAAAATATGTAAGGTATAATAATAATAGTAGTAGCATTTGCTAAAGTCAAATGATTCTATATCGGAAGTTCATTCTTTAGAATAGGATTATCTAACACTGCAGTCAAGATGAAAAAAAAATCGAAACTCTTTAAGCTATACTAAATATAAATATATGATTTCTAAATTATATTTCCCTTTTTTAGGGTGATCAAATACAGACTTCTTAATCTAAATTCTTTTATATTATAAGTGGTTTATAAGGCAAAATATATATATATTCCTCTCTATCACATATAATTTTAAGAATTTAACAAGAGGTTTTATCACTAAGTTTTAATAGCTCTAACAAATATCTTTCTATAATAAATTCTTATAAATAATAAAGAGATCCTTATGTTTATACATATAAAAATACACATATATAATATTATTATAGCAGATCTACCCTCAAACATATCTCACAATTATTGAATGAATACAAATTATTTGCTAACAAAAAAAAATAATTGTAGTAAATTTTGATAATGGCAATCATCTGAAAATGTTTACATTTAAATGGTTTTCCAAGCACAAATGTTAACAAAAATTTGTATAAGATATCTTATATATTAGGTGTATGTGCTATACATATTACACATATGTCTGTGTATTATAAAATAATAAATTAATAAAAACAATACCTATTATGAGAACATTGACGTGTCATGAGATATTAAAGAGAGAAAAAAAATAATAAAAATAAAGAACAGTGTATATACTTCAATTTTTTTTTTAAGAAACAATCAGATTGATTAACCATTTTAATATCTTTATATATATTTTTTAATTCGACACTTATTTGGAGATTTTATATTTAACCTTGTTTGAATCTTATCAACATGGCAGATAATCTTTCATTGACAAATATATGAATTTTCTCAATAGTTATGATTGATTTTTTTTTGAAGAATTCTTTCTCCACATCATGCTGAGATGAATTAACAGAAGTAAGAAATTATTTAAGATGCTCCTACTATTGCAATTCTTATTTTCATCTTCAGGATAAGGGGTAACTAGTCATATTAACACAATTTATTTTCTTTCAGGTGTATGTTTGCTGATAACTTTTCCCCCTCTTTCAGGTGGAAATTTAGATGGGGATAAGACAGAGCAATCAATCCCCAGCTAACAATTTCCCTCTAGCCAATCATTTTTTGGTATATAAAATTAAGATAATTTCTTTAGTTATTTTATATAGAAGAAAAAAAATGTTAGTGATAGTAAAGTTTATTATTACTCTTTTTCTAGTCAAAACAATTGTCAGTAATAATAATAAAAAATTAAAGGCATGATTACTAATCTTTTTCTTTATTGTGTCACCAATTGCCATGACATTTTTAATTTATGTATCTTGATTTTTTTAAAAAGTTTTTTTTACAATTGTTTCATAAAAAACATAAATAAACAAATAACTAAAATAGATATAAACATTTTATGAAGCATAAAAATAAATAAACACTTATTTGTAAATCATAAATCTCCTTTTTAACAAACAAATAGATTTATTGGTATATTTTATTTAGCATTTTCTAAAGTAATTTTCATATAGTTTTTTTTATTTATTCTGCATATATAATTATCATTTCCAAAATAATTGTAATCATAAACAAACATATACTATAAAAGTATAAAAGAGACTTGGTAATAATAACAACAAACAAAACAAAAAAATACAACCAAATTGAACAAAAAGAAAAAAAAAATTGCAATCTTTGTACTGCAACCTTAAAATATATTGTGATGCATATGAAATAATTCTATGAAGGAAGATATATATATCTAACTAATAAAAGATATCCATTATCTTTTGCTAATCAGTAAGTCAAACTTTATGCAAAATAAAAATCTCTGCTTTCTTACATTCTCTTTTAACATATATCCATATATTTTAACATATACACTGATATCTTAATCATGTGTGTAGGTGAAGCCTTCCAATATTAACAATATATATATATATGTGTGTGTGTGTTCACATCTTTACATACATGCATACATAATGTTTTAGAATTTTTTACTTTTGTTTAAATTATTATATGCATAATATTTATACAATAAAGTAATAATTTGTCTTTTAAGAGTGACCATTAATTATATAATGCATGTGGTATAGGTTTTTATAATGTTCTACATGTATAGAAATATATGTATACATTCTCTGCACTATAATAACTATACTTAACTTATAAGTATATGTCACTTATGCATTGATTCTGCACACAACTCAGTATTTGTGTGTATAAGTATTTAACTTATGTAAAGGAAAAAATGAAACATACATACAACATGTATATGTGTATATTTTGAAATAAAATTGTAGTAATTAAAATATTAAGTAAATATGTAAAGATATCTGTATTTTAAAATAAATTATTTATAATATCTTATAAAAATCTATTATTTAGTTTTTTTCTGATCTGATAAAAAAAATTACTATTTTGTAGAAAAGGAAACAAAAGTTTTTTATATACACCTGGGTCACGTTTTATGCGGTAGATAGGTTCCACAGAAAACCCGCATTAAAAAAAATCTCACAAAAATAGACTTAACTTACCTTGAAAAATGGGGGATAGGGTCTGTAATTTTCAGAATTCACATAAAAGCAAAGCAACAAAGAAAAATTACTTTAAAATTCACATTAAAAAAATAAGCAAATAAAGTATGACTAATAAAAAATTTCAAATAATTAAAAAAAATTAATACAAGACAAACTGTTTTTACTTTTTATATTAACTACAATATTTAATTTTACATTTTTCATACATATTTTAATCATTACCGTTAGTGTTCGTTTGTAAACTGGAAAGAAATCAGATTCGATGTGATGTGATGTATTGTAGCTTCTCCGTAAATGAAGTCAAGAATCTCTCGGCAATTATGCCCAGAGAAACCTGTTAGCCACTTTATTTTTATTCGTGGTGTGATGTACAACTAATGTCACTTTCAGTCTTATGCTGTGTTAATGGTTTTCTGTTTCTATATTAAAAAAATGAGATCGAAATCAAAACAAAAATATTATACATTATCATTAGAAAGATTATTTTCAGTTTATAAAATCTTCGTTTGTTTATTTTAAAAATCTAAAAGATTATTTATTTCTGTTATATATAACAAAATATACATTTTAAATGTTTAATTTTTTTGGATATTTATTGCGATATTATTATATGTAAGTATAAATCTATTATTATTATTTACTCAGTATAAATAGGTTATTTACATAGAATCCAGGCATATTCATGTTAGCTGCTAATATAACTTTATATTTAAAAAAAAAGTATTTCAAGTGAAAATAAGTTATTAATAATTTAAATTTCTTGATATCTAATAAATATAATGAAATATGAAAGATATTAAGAAGAAATATGAATCGCATAATTTCAAAATCGCATTAAAATAATCTGCATAAAACAAAGCCCAGGTGTATTGAGAAACTTAATTATAGTTATATTTTCATACTTGAATTTTTTTTTGCTGCTAAAGAAAAACAATTATTGTGTTATAAAAATATTGTATTTTTTTTATAATTAAAAATATATATTCTTTTGTTTATTCATCTAGACAATTCTTAGCAATTATTTATAACTACTTGAGGCCCAAATTAACTTGGGAGTTTACAGTATTAAGTACAATTATTTTGCTAGTAGGATTCCATGCTAACCATTGTGGTCTCTAGAAGATTAAAATGTGTTACTAGAAACTATTGCTAATCTATCATCAAGTTTTAAATTATGTAGTTGTTCAAAGTTGAAAGCTGTCAGCAGTCTACTATATTCACTGACAAAATAGTTTATTATAAGATTATCTATAAGAGACTGATACATGTTCAAATAAATGAAAATTGCTATTGTCAGAAAGTAATCCAGTAGCAGACATATTTATTATCTATGTTGATTTTTTAAGATATTAATTCTAGTATATTATTTGTGAAAGGAGTATTTAATTTGTATTTAAATTGCTTTTGATCTAACAAAATACATTCGATGATTTCTTCTAGGAAAAGTTTATTTTCTTTACTTGTATTAAAATTACTTTAAAAGAGGATAAATTTACTTGTTTGTTTGTGTTTCAAAAAATATTTAAATGAAAATTGTTATTGTAACTTTCCATATGAGGGAAATAGCTGAGCAAATTAATTCTAATTTAAATGGGTCAAGATGCTAAGTTAAGTACCTAATGTTGAAAACTTATTATTAGGGATTCCAAATAAGATCTTTGAATTCCTTAAAGAAGACAAAACAGTGCTAGCAGTTATTGCTTGAGGAATTAAAAGTTTAAATAATGTTTATATATAGTAAAAAAAAAAAAAAAAAGGTTTTTTTATTATGCAAAAATTTATTTTTGTTTATAACAAATATATATATATATTAATTTTTATTTTAAAAGATAATTCCTATACAAGATGCTTGTGTTTATTGCCAGGGTTTTTTAGATAATAAATGGAAATCTAAATCTTTAAATAATAATTATTGCTCTTACTTTTTTGTGCAAATATATGCTTACAACAGAATTACATATTATTAAAATAATAATTGTAATCTTTAATTTAATAGAAAATTAATCATTCAGTGGCTAAAATATATATATTTAATATTAAAAAAACATGTTTTATTTATCCCTTACATTTATAGATGTAAACCAAACACACATACAAGTAAATCACCTTACTACATTTGATAATTTAATATCTATGTTTTTCGTTATTATTTTTTTTTTTTTGCAACTATATCAAAATCAAATAGTCTATTTTAGACTATACTAGAATATTAGTTTTTAGAACTATTAGTAGTCATTTTCTTATTCATTAATAAAAATATTATATTAGGCATTTGTCTCATACATTTGTACAAATATTTGGCAGTCTCTCTTGCTAATGTTTGATATTCATTGTATAATAGTGAAATATTAATATATATGTGAATTCTGTATAGTTTTCATGAAGCTACTACACATTGGATAATTATAGAATATTAGTATATGTTTGTAGTGAATATCCAAAAGTAACCAGAATTTTATAATAGAAAAATTGTTTATTTATATTTTTGTGTTATAAATTTAATTTCTTTCAAATTACTATCCACTTGATGCAATACATTGGTCTAAACATGTTTTTCATTTTTCAAAGTGGTCTGGAACACTTGCAAAATGATGCCTTTTAAAAAACACCTGCACCTGCAGTGTTTTTTTTTTCTCCACTTCTAAGTTTGCAAAAAAAAAAAATTTTTTTTTCATTTGAGAAATTAAAAAATTGCTGAAGTGAGACAGAGAAAATATGACTGATAGATAAGCTGGGTAGTGCTGAATGATATTAAAATGTGTTTCACAGTAAAGGCTTTGAAAGATGACACTTTTTTTGCCACTAAATGAGACATGTCTTACTGCATCGCATAATCATTTCAGAACTTGTAAATAAATTGCCTGACCGTTATGAATTAAATGTGGGGAAAAAAAGCCTTTTGCTTAAAAAAAAAAAATCAGTGTTGTTTTGACTTTGGACTTCACTTGCCACACTTTTTAGAGGTGTGGTGAATTTAACATTTCATCTAAACCACTCATAAACATATGTTTTTAGGGGATTAGCTTGCTTGTAATTTGTTTCAAGCATTACATCTGCTTTCCCTGCTATTTTCTGTAAATGAAAACAGAATTTCACATTGTTCGGACTTTTTAGACAAATACGTGAAACACTTTATAAAAAAATGTAATATGTGCACCATGATTTCACATGGCGATGTCATTTAGAAGATTGATACAAGAAGGGTTTCTGAAAGAAGCGTGTAACAGCTGAAGCATATATTACAACAAATGCCCACACCAGAGAACAAACTTGTTTATTTTTGGGTACCTCCTAATATGCTGTATAATTTTCTTGATAATTAGGTAGGATGAAGAATTATTTAATGATGTCTGCATCATTTATGTCACCTTTAAAGTCCACACATACAGACATAGAAATTATAATACTATTATTTTATTTATATCTTGCACTTAAGTGGTATCAACATAGGACTGAACATAGCCAGTTAAATATTTAACTATTATTTTGTCATATTACAAATACAATGTCAACTTGGATTAGAATGTAGACATATGCCATAGATAACAAATGAAGTAATTTTAAATGCATATAGATAACATTTATATGTGTATGCCTTTTTTCTATCATTTATAAATGTCTACCTAATTTAAGAGCTAAATGCAGCCATATATCTTAGGAACAAAGTTGAATTTATTATTCATTACCACAAAGAATAGGAAAATATAATGTAATAATGAAATATGGACAAGTGTATAAAAAAGTTTTATTAGTAAATGATAAATAATTGATTGATAGATACTGAGATAGTGTAACTTATTACTTGAAGACAACATAATGAAAATGAAGGGAGCAGTGATGATTGGGCTGCATAATACGAACTGTTAGCAAAAATAATTAAATTTATTTTGAGAGAAATATTTGTGATTAACTATATGAATATTAATAAACAACTTGTTAGTGAATGGGATGAACTATTCATTGTAGTCATAAATGACATGAAAAAATCTTGGATGACATAAAAACTACGGAGATACAAAAGGGTGAAAAAATTAAATGCAGGAAAAATCATACTAGGAAGTTGAAAATAAGAAATGCCCTGAAGAAAAATAAGAAAAAAGGAAATAACTGAAAGAAAGCAAAAAATATTGGGAAATAAGAGAAGAAAATATATGGAAATTGCAAAAAAGGTTAAAAAGATAAAAGAAGCTAATGAGATGATGAATGAATTTTAAAATGATTTGACATTGTTGTTCTTTGATGGAGAAAATAAATTCATTTTAATGAGACAAAATATTGGAGATGATCTCCAAAGTATTATTTAAGGATTACCATGGTATTTTATTAGTTATTCCATCTGATAATCATATGCAAATTACAAACTCATATAGAGGTAAGTCTATAATGGAATTGTTGATGAATCAGAAAGTGATGTGGGGGATTCTAAAATTAATTTGATTTGTGAATATCATGGAAGGAATATTAGAACAATAGAAATTCTCTGCATCATAAAGATTATGGGGACAGAAAAAAAAAGTATAATGACTCTAGGAAATCCATAAACAAAGGATGAGTGAATTTCTAAAATGTCTTTTTCAAAAACTCTTGCAACATTTAGGGGTGAGTGGTAACAAGAAAATAAGATGGTATGGGAGAGAAATGACTAATCCAGACTGCAGTATCAGAAGGAAATAATAATAAATGGACCAGTTTGAAATAGCACCTGCTATACATCCCAGCCTAACAAAATGAGTAACAGTGATCCTTCAGATTTAGTATTTTCTATAACAATATAAAGAAATGACATTGCTGTGTGTTAGGGAAAGCATATAAAACTATTCTCAAAAAGAGAATTAACATGCCACAAAATTATGGAATAGTAGACTAGGAAATGTGTTTTATTTATTGTATATTTTATATTATATAGTTTGCATCTGAAAAATATTTTATATATTGCTATAAAAAATTTTTTAGTTTAGTTTAGATATCATTACATGAATTTTCCATTTGATAAATTTTCCATGTGATATAATCATATGCTCTGATGTTATTTATTGTAATGCTTCTCTGATCCAGAAATAGATAAACTTTTAAATTATTAAAATAATTAAAAATTAAAAATTATGTTATTCTCTGTTTATTGTTTATTAACTAAATTAGTGGAGGATGCCTAACATAAATATCATAAGTTACATTTAAAATGTGCTTATGTGTTTGATATATGTGGAGAATGTCTTAATTTTATCAAGAAAAAATAAAATCTACTTATACAAAATCAGACAAAACATTAAAAAAATAATATCTTAAATATTATCAATGTCAAGACGGTGAGATTCTATAATTTAAATAACTCATACAAAAAACTGTTGTTGTTTTTTTTTTTAATTTTAAAAACAATATACAGAAAATAAATTATTAGAATTGAATACGGTTTGAAATATAGAAAAACAAAAGGTTAGTTTCTCCATATTTTTCTTGTTAAATTGGTCTTTGTGGGATTATAAATTTAATGAAATATATAGAAATTTATGTGAAAATTATTTTGTTGTGATGGGAATGTTATATATATATTTCATTTCTGTTTTATGTCCTCTCTATGTTTTTATTATTATTATTGTTTTATAAATATTTTGTTTATTTCTCTAAAAAAAAATATCTTCTCAAACTTAATATTTTAACATGTGGAACTTATCGGTAATGATTTTTTAAACTAAAATTTGTTTTCATATATTACTGATATTTCTTTTCCTATATTCTGAAATTAGACATTACTATAAAGGGGTCTATTTGAAGATGGTAAAAATCAAATTTGTTTGAAAAATGACTTATTGGTTTTCTGTCTGACTAGACAACTGACAGAAATGAGATTTAATTTATTTGAAGCTATTTTTAAAACTTCAGAATTTTTTTTCCCCCTCAGAAAGTGCCTTGCAGTATTTAATGACTATTCAGAAGTAGCTATATGGTTGGGCAGCTAACTGTAAAGAAATTGAAGAAATTATAATCAATTTAACTCTAATCATTTTCTGTAAAAGTAATTAAAGTTATTTAATTATATAAATTAATTTCAAGTTTAAAAGCTTTAGTTTTGTGTAAAATTGATTTTACTGCTATGTCTCTGTATCTATATATATACAAATAAAATGATTGATAGCTTATAATTTTAGAAAAACTTTAAAAGTGGATATATGTCATAAAAATTTGACTGCAGTGTTTTCTTTTGTCTTGATTGATTTTTTGGAAACCAAGATAAGTTTAAGTTTTAATATTGATCACAAAAAACTGATCAAGGCATTATTTCAAATTATTCTGTTTGAAGGTTTTTTTTTATTAAATTGATTATTGTAAAAACTGTTTATGACTTGTAAAATAAAAGTAGCCACAAATAAAGGAATTTATAAAAGCTGCTGTATACAATGGTTCACTTTCCATCATGGCTGAAGTTCATTTTTCAAATTAGTCACACATTGACACACTTTTGAAAGGCTAAAGATCTGACATTTTAAAATAATTATTTCTGAAGTTTATTAGACATTATTCCATATATTGTAACTGGTGGAATTTTTTTGAGTTTATGTAAGAAGGAAAAATTATTACACAACCTTTTTATATATTTATACCTGTCCACATGGTATACTATAATTTGAAATAGATTGCATTAAAAATAAAATGATAGATAATATTTGAAGTAGCAATATGATAAACAATTATCAGTATATTTCTTTATATATAGCCACATATGTGGGCAACAATTTTGCATGAGTGTTGAGATTTAATAATTATACTTTTTTTTTTCTTTCAAATACCTATTTAATTATTAGCTTTATTGAAATTAAGTACTGACCACCACATTATTTATTATTTTAAGTCCCACTTACAGTTTTGCCATTAAAGCTCCATAAATTGGTATATTATAAAATCTAATTTTCTATTCAGAATATGATTCTTAAAGTACCAATGACCAATTAAATCACACATACCTAATGCATTCACTGATATAAAATGTATGTGAGAATAAAGAATGTATCTAATTTAATTATTAAAAATTTGATGGAAAATTTATTTATAAAAATTAACAATATGACATTTCATACAATATGTACAATTATACATATACAGAATAATATATATATATATATATCATCTGAGATTAGCCATGTATTAATCCAGATACCTGTAGTTTTAGTATAATTCATTTACCATAAGCTTTTATTTTTAATATTTTTAAATCAATTCTTTCTATTATACTGATTTAAGGTTTTAAATCAGGTTTTTATTTTAGTTTTATCTAATAGAAGAGGAATGAGATTAAGAATAAAAAGAATTAAAACGAGAAATGTTTAATATTAACTTTTTATTAAAAAATATAACTACTTTAAATTAAAATAAAGTTATAATAAATAGGTCTTAAATTTCATGGAATTAGCTTGAAATTTATCAAAACAAAAGGTTATAATTTGAAAAATAAAAAGATATTGTTTTCCTGAAGGTTTGTGATGCTGGTGTTCTAGTTGTATTTTTATATTGGACTATTTCCATAATCTAATATGAGTATTGCATGTCTTTAGAAAAATTTAACTTTATTTAAATATTTCAAATACATTCAACTGTTAGTAATAGCACATCCTACAGGTTAGTATATGCATAATGTTTCGAGAGGTATCATTCTTCCCTCTTCTTCAGGTGTTGGTGGCCTGACCAGTGACAGTACTAGCATGGGATCTGAACCTGGACCTTTAGATTCTTGAATATTGAATTTTAAGGGTAACGCTCTAAGAAACTGAACCATCCTGCCAAAAGCCATAGTCAGTAGAAATTTTATGTATTTATCTATGAGGTTCTTCCTGATTTCTCCACTTTTTTCTAAGAGCAAATTTCCATATATTATGTGTAGTCACACTAGGTTGGCTTATGGGATTTTTTGCCATTGTCATGTGAGCAGCTTCTTTAAATTTTTTTTGTATCCTTCTCTATCCAATATTTTTGTATTTTCCCAATCGAACATTATGTTCATTGGCACATACACGGTTTGCTACCTTAGACACATCTGTTTTCTCTCTTCAAATCATTAGTTTGTGTTCTTGCAAGTGCTTTTCAATGGGATGACTGGTCTCACCAATGTATGTTCTTCCACATTCACATGGTATTTCATAGATTCTGCATTTCACATTTAGGCTTTGTAGATGTTATAATTTCTGATAGTGTGGTATGGCTCTGGAAAGCTGTTCTGGTGTTATACTGATTGCAGATTTTCCTTAATTTGTCTGATATTTTTGGAATGTATGGGTACACTACAGTACTAATAATTGTCTTTTCTCTTGATGATTATTTTTGTTGTCTATTTAATATCTTCATAATAACAGCTAATGCATAACCATTTTTTATAAGAGTTTGTTCTTTATAAATCTTTTCTTTTTCCAAATCCCTGGTTTCTGAGCAAACTTTTTTTTCTCTGTTCCATAGTGATTGTATAACTCCATATTTTGTGTTTCTGGTGTGATTGGATGTATAGGCTGCATATTTTTCTGTATATTTAGGTTTTGGTTAACTGTAGTTTTGATTTTGCCATAAGGAGTCTTGCCAGAAAAACATATAAGAATGCCAATATTTGTTTTTGTTCTGATCCTATTGTGAATTTAACTGAAGGCAATATATTGTTGATGTGTTTCCAGAAAGTTTGTAGCAGTGCTTGACCATATGGCCATACAAAAATAGTATCATCCATATACCGAAGCCAAATTTTAAGTGGATATGGAATAGTTTTTATGGCTAAGGTTTCAAGTTCTTCCATGAAAATATTGCTAATCATGGAGGCAATGGGGGGCCCATAGGTATTCCTTGATTTTGTTGGAATAATTCTTATTATATTGAAAATAGATTGTTTTTATGCGGAATGTGAATAGTTCCATTATACTATCAATAGGAAGAGCTATTCTGGTTTGTAAACTATTATCAGCATTTAATTATTTCCTTACAATAGACAATGCTTCTTCACATGGTACATTCATGAAATAAACTTTCCACATCAAAGCTTATCAGTAAGTCAGTTCTTTAAATTTTCATGTTTTAGATTAATTTTACAAAATGTCTAGAATCCCTGACAAAGGACTGGGTCTTGAATGCCAAAGGACTTAAAACTTTGAGAAGAAATCTTGCCATATTTTGGTGAGGAGAATCTCAAACTAACAATAGGTCTTAATGGAACATGATCCTTATGGATTTTAGGGAGACCATAAAGATGAGGAATTTTGCTGACATATGATGTCATTTTATTTTTTTATGAATCAGTGAAATACCTGTGATGCTTTCTGAGTAATATTTGTTTTTGCCACTTTTCTATATTGGCCTACTGTGAAGAGTTCTTGTATTTTGCTATCATAATCAGTTGTAACCATTACAACTGTTGCATTGCCTTTGTCAGCAGGGAGAATAATTATACATTTATCTACTTTGAGATATTTAATTGCTTTCCTCTCACCATAGGATATGTATGACTTCAATTTTGGTTTCTTGTCAAGTATTGTTTTTATTCTCCAGCGTAATTCTGCTGCTTTTTCTAAAGCCAAATTTTTGAATGACTTCCTCAGTGGCTGTCATTATATCTAATAAAGGGATATTTGACAGTGTTATGGCAAAGTTCAATCCTCTTTCAAGAACAGAAATTTCAGTATTTGTTAGATATTTAGAACTGATATTTTTAACAGATGAAGTTGGTACATTGCTTGTATAACGATCCAGAGAATTAGAGTTTAACGTAATCTGCACTACAGGGCGCCATCTAGGCATTTGAACCTAGAAAAAATTATAAAGTAGGCAGATACATAAGTCAAAAAAAAAATTTTTTTTTTATAAATTTTGATTTCAGTCATTAGTCCATTGTCACTAGCTCAGGGAGTAGCAGAGATTTAAATTTCATAATAAATTCTTATCTAAGAATATATAAAAAAAGAAAATAAGCCACTGCCAGTAATTAACACACAAACATTTATTTACGCACATATATATAAAATTTAGCATTATTTTAGAATAACTTTTACATTGGATTTTAACTTGATTTTAGAATTTAAATTTACATTTTAATTTTTATAATATTATAAGTTTACATTTTAATTTTTTATAAGTTCGCACAGATGGGTTTATAAAATGTGTTTTTAATGTTGAGTATAGATCGGTTACATAGATTACACCATCAAAAACATTTCAAAATAAACATAAACGATCAAAATACAAAATCATTGATACCGTCAATTGCATAGGGAATACAAGAAACCCAATGGTGTTCATCATAAGACACCGCATTGACACCAATAACTTAAAAGACATCCGACATAAATACATCTTAGATACTCACAGTAAGGTATCAGTATTTACCGAATGTCTATATATTTTGATCAAATATGAAAACCAAAAACATAATCAATCGGTAACAAACCCATGCAAACGTCTATACCCAACTTAAATTTAATGCATTTTTATTTAGGGTGTCGAGTATGAATAAACTACATAGATCTGCATTTGAAAAGAAAATATTCTTCCCTGATTTAACCTTAGGCAAAAAGTTTGCAGTCAAACCGGCATCAATCCATCTGATACGTTTATATATTCAATGTAGCATGAAAATACAACAACACAAAATACTATACTGTCAGGAATGTACATCTGAACAGTAAGTAGAGTTAGAGAAGACATCGTCTCTCCGCCAACAGGAATGCTACATCTATTGGCGAGTAGAACAATAAACAAAAAACTCCATAGGAATGGATTGCGGTTCTTTGCCGACTCACAAACCCATCCATAGGCAAACAGAAGGTGTGTGGCGTATATATGCAATCCTGCCCGTAGCGGATCTCATACTACATCTACTAACTACATCAATATATCCAATCCATTGACCTAATTCAACTATGAAACAAATAACCTAAGATTTACCCTCCCCTAATATAACTTTACAAATCTATATAGCCATTCACGCCCGACTTAAGTTTAACATTTATGTAATTTAGTCTAACGAAAAACAAAAATCATATTAAAAACTTAAAAGAACAAAAAAAAAAAATGGAAATGATTTTAAATAAAAAAAAAATACATCAAATAACATTATTAACATTAATTTACGTTGGTCAGATAGGATTCTATTTGTATTATTTACTAAAAGGTTTAGAATTTAGAGTTCTTATTGTTTTTAAATGAATATAAAGTTCTTACTATTTTTAAAACGTCCAGCCTTATCCTTTACAGTTGCTTGCTGTTGTTGGTAATTTTGAACGGGAATTCCCACGCCGTACTGAAGATATTAGTATCCAGTTAGCCATTGTTTTTATTTATCCGGAAATCTTTACTTGAGCTGGTCCTTAACGTAGAAAATGATGTCATTTCTTTTTTTTTTAGCAGAACTGAAGGGATTGAAGAGTGCGTCTTTTCAATCCCTTCTTCGACTCCGCACTAACACGTATCTGTACTCTCGTAATAACTAATTAATTCTTTTATTTTCAAACCTTTCCTTTTATAATAATTTTGTGGATTAACTCAACATTACGTCATGATGGTGAAAACCTTTTCGTTGAGGTCCGATTTCCCGATGGATTTCTTTCATTTGCTAAAAGTTTCTATTGTTTTCTTATCTGACCGTTGTTTATACATTTAAATGCCCAAGGGCTTGTTCACTTGGACTAATTAAAATAATCATTTCCATTTTTCAATAACATTAATTAATTTGTTTTCAAACTTAAAGATATATTTTTATCTTTAAATCTTTACTGAAAATTTAGTTTTAAAATATTTTTTCTTTAATAAAGTTTTCGTTTAATAATTTTTTTTTTCATCTGTGCAATTTATATATACAAGTTTAAGATAGAATTAATTTTCAATTTTTAATTCTTAAAAAGGAAGTTTTATTTGCAAACTTTTATTCTTTTCATGTTTACTAATAAAAAAACAATGTAACGTACGTATGTGCCTGTTACATATCAGTAAACTTGCTTAAAAAAAAATAAACCAAAAAAAATATTTTACTTAGGGTTAGTGATTACGGTACACAATTAACGAAGACATTTACAAAAACATCCGGTTAGTAATTTTACAAAAAGATTATGTACAAAAAAAAGAAAAATGTTGACCATCACCTTCCTAAGAACCATCTACGTTTACACCTCCTCTCCCCACGGGTTCTAATTTATCTATATTTCATTTCTAACGAACAGCACAACAAGCAAATTATATAAATTATTTATTTAAGAAAGTTGCATTAAGGTAAATATGTTTTAAGAAATAATGGGTTTAAACTTGTATATTTGCAGCACAATTATAAATACCACCAACTTATTTATGACTGATTAAAATGCATACATAGGGTTACACTGAAGTAATTCCCAAAGGTACTCATCGTAAGGCACCACATTTCGATCATAAAATTACGTGGCTGTGCGCGCCTATACACGTTAAAGCATAATATATATTAACAAACAAAAAAAAATTAATTGCAACCTTTTGACTTTCTTTTTAATTAAATACAATTTAATATTATTAATACTTTCTCGTGTTTAATGTATGTGCTATTTCTTTCTGGTAGTGCTTTTATAAGATCTAAAGTATCCCACTTTATGTAAACAGATAAACATTTCATTTTGAAAAAAGAAATTTACTCAGGGTATACGTGGTTTTTATTAATAGATCGGCCCACGTTGGGTGGCCAATTATAACGATCCAGAGAATTAGAGCTTAACGTAATCTGCACTACAGGGCGCCATCTAGGCATTTGAACCTAGAAAAATTTATAAAGTAGGCAGATACGTAAGTCAAAAAAAAAATTTTTTTTTTTTTTTTATAAATTTTGATTCCGGTCGTTAGCCCATTGTCACTAGCTCAGGGAGTAGCAGAGATTTAAATTTCATAATAAATTCTTATGTAAGAATATATAAAAAAGAATAAAATAAGCCGCTGCCAGTAATTAACACACAAACATTTATTTACGCACATATATAAAATTTAGCATTATTTTAGAATAACTTTTACTTTGGATTTTAACTTGATTTTAGAATTTAAATTTACATTTTAATTTTTATAATATTATAAGTTTACATTTTAATTTTTTATAAGTTCGCACAGATGGGTTTATAAAATGTGTTTTTAATATTGAGTATAGATCGGTTACATAGATTACACGGTCAAAAACATTTCAAAATAAACATAAACGATCAAAATACAAAATCATTGATACCGTCAATTGCATAGGGAATACAAGAAACCCAATGGTGTTCATCATAAGACACCACATTGATACCAATTACTTAAAAGACATCCGACATAAATACATCTTGGATACTCACTGTAAGGTATCAGTATTTACCGAATGTCTATATATTTTGATCAAATATGAAAACCAAAAACATAATCAACCGGTAACGAACCCATGCAAATGTCTATACCCAACTTAAATTTAATGCATTTTTATTTAGGGTGTCGAGTATGAATAAACTACATAGATCTGCATTTGAAAAGAAAATATTCTTCCCTGATTTAACCTTAGGCAAAAAGTTTGCAGTCAAACCGTCATCAATCCATCTGATACATTTATTTATTCAATGGAGCATGAAAATACGACAACACAAAATACTATACTGTCAGGAATGTACATCTGAACAGTAAGTAGAGTTAGAGAAGACATCATCTCTCCACCAACAAGAATGCTACATCTATTGGCGAGTAGAACAATAAACAAAAAACTCCATAGGAATGGATTGCGGTTCTTTGCCGACTCACAAACCCATCCATAGGCAAACAGAAGGTGTGTCGCTTATATATGCAATCCTGCCCATAGCGGATCTCATACTACATCTACTAACTACATCAATATATCCAATTCATTGACCTAAATCAACTATGAAACAAATAACCTAACATTTACCCTCCCCTAATATAACTTTACAAATCTATATAGCCATTCACACCCGACTTAAGTTTAACATTTATGTAATTTAGTCTATATTAAAAACTTAAAAGAACAAAAAAAAAAAAATGGAAATGATTTTAAATAAAAAAAAAATACATCAAATAACATTATTAACATTAATTTACGTTGGTCAGATAGGATTCTATTTGTATTATTTACTAAAAGATTTAGAATTTAGAGTTCTTATTGTTTTCAGATGAATATAAAGTTTTTACTATTTTTAAAACGTCCAGCTTTATCCTTTACAGTTGCTTGCCGTTGTTGGTAATTTTGAACGGGAATTCCCATGCCATACTGAAGATATTGGTATCCAGTTAGCCGTTGTTTTTATTTATCCGGAGGTCTTTACTTGAGCTGGTCCTTAACGTAGAAAACAATGTCATTTCTCTTTCTTTTTTAGCAGAACTGAAGGGATTGAAGAGTGCGTCTTTTCAATCCCTTCTCTTTCGACTCCGCACTAACACATATCTGTACTTTCGTAATAACTAATTAATTCTTTTATTTTCAAACCTTTCCTTTTATAATAATTTTGTGGATTAACTCAACATTACGTCATGATGGTGAAAACCTTTTCGTTGAGGTCCGATTTCCCAATGGATTTCTTTCATTTGCTAAAAATTTCTATTGTTTTCCTATCTGACCGTTGTTTATACATTTAAATGCCCAAGGGCTTGTTCACTTGGACTAATTAAAATAATCACTTCCATTTTTCAATAACATCAATTAATTTGTTTTCAAACTTAAAGATATATTTTTATCTTTAAATCTTTACTGAAAATTTAGTTTTAAAATACTTTTTCTTTAATAAAGTTTTCGTTTAATAATTTTTTTTTCATCTGTGCGATTTATATATACGAGTTTAAGATAGAATTAATTTTCAATTTTTAATTCTTACAAAGGAAGTTTTATTTGCGAACTTTTATTCTTTTCATGTTTACTAATAAAAAAACAATGTAACGTACGTATGTGCCGGTTACACTTAGTACATTATGATTTTTGATATACCCATGTTGGTTAGCAAGTTTCTTCTTTTGGCATTCTTTTATTTTTCTATGTAAGGTAGAATATGATTTTCTTACTGCTTGAGAAACTCTCACGAAGTCTTTATCAGTAAGTTTATTTTTTAGAAAACATTCTGCATTATTAATGGAATGAATTGTTTGATACTTAAAAAATCTTTGAGCATTTATTCTTTCCCTTAACAGAGCCTCACTTGCTCTCTGAGTAATTTTCTCAGCTCTCTGAGAATGAATTGGAGGTTTTAGTTGCATACCTTTAGGAATTATCCCTTCAGATTTACATTTACATAAGAAAGTTATATGATTTTCTACTTTGGCCAGCTGTCGACATAATTTTTCATAATGTCTAATGTTTAATAAGTATCGGGTTCATACTGAGTACTTAGTGTTTTCCTGAAGGTTTGTAATGATGGTGTTTTAGTTGTATTTTTATGTTGGACTATTTCCATCATTTAATATGAGTATTGAATGTCTTTAGAAAAATTTAACTTTATTTAAATATTTAAATGACGGAAATAGTCCAATATAAAAATACAACCAAAACATCATCATCACGAACCTTCATGAAAATACTAAGTATTCGATATGTACCCGATACTATTTCGAACTTTAGTCATTATATCTAAAGCTGGCCAAAGTAAAAAACTATTTAACTTAAATGTAAATCTGAAGTGATAATTTCTAAAGGTTTGCAACTAAAACCTCCAATTCACTCTCAGAGAGCTGAGAAAATTACTCAGAGAGCAAGTGAAGCTATGTTAAGAGAAAGAATAAATTCTCAAAGGTTTTCTAAGTATCAAACAATGCATTCCATTAATAATGTAGAATGTTTTCTAAAAAATAAACTTACTGATGAAGACTTTACAAAAGTTTCTCAAGCAGGAAGAAAATCATATTCTACATTACGTAGAGAAATAAAAGAATGACAAAAGAAGAAACTTGCTAAACTACATTGGCATATCAAAAATCATAATGTACCAAGCAATGTATCAACTTCATCTGTTAAAAATCTATTCCTGAAAGAGGATTAAACTTTGCCATAACACTGTCTAATATCCTGTTATTAGATATAATGGCAGCCATTGAAGAAGTCACTCAAAAATTGCCTTTCGAACAAACAGCAAGAATAATAAGAACACTTGACAAGCAACAAAAATTGAAGTCAAACATATCATATGGTGAGAGGAAAGCCATTAAATCTCTCAAAGTAGATAAATCTATAATTATTCCCCCTGTTTACAAATGCAACAGTTGTAATGGGTACAACTGATTATGACAACAAAATACAAGAACTCTTCACAGCAGGCCAATATAAAAACATGGTAAAAAATCAATACATTGTACAGAAATGAAATTGTAAGCATTACTTAGAAGGCATCACAGGTACTTCGCTGATTCAGAAAAAAGTAAAATACATCATATTTCAGCAAAAATTTTCATCTTTATGGTCTACCTAAACTTCATAAGGATCATGTTCCATTAAGACCTATTGTTAGTTCTAGAAATTCACGTTGCCAAAATTTGTCAAGATTTCTTCTCAAAGTTTTAAGTCCTTTGGCATACAAGACCCCGTCCTTTGCCAGGGATTCTAGACACTTCGTAGAATTAATCATGAACATGAAAATTTAAAGAACTGACTTACTGGTAAGCTTTGATGTGGAAAGTTTATTCCTGAATGTACCATGTGAAGAAACATTGTCTATTGTAAGGAAAATATTAAATGGTAATAATAGTTTACAAACCAGAACAGCTCTTCCTATTGATAGTATAATGGAACTATTAACATTCTGCATAAAAACAACCTACTTTCAATATAACACAGAATTCTTCCAACAAAATCAGGGAATGGCTATGGACTCACCATTATCTCCCCTAATTAGCAATATTTACATGGAAGAACTTGAAACCTTAGCCATAAAACCTACTCTATATCCACCTAAATTTTGGCTTTGCTATGTCGATAATGAATTTGTTGTATGGCCACATGGTGAAGCACTGCTACTAACCTTCTGGAAACACATCAACAACATATCATCTCCAAGTAAATTCACAATAGGATCAGAACAAGTACAAAATTGGCATTTTTAGATGTCATTGTGACAAGACTCCTTATGGCAAAATCAAAACTACAGTTTACCAAAAACCTACACATACAAGAAAATACCTAGCCTATACATCCAATCACACCAGAAACACAAAACATGGAGTTATACTATCACTATGGAACAGAGCAAAAGAAGTTTATTCAGAAACCAACGATTTGGAAGAAGAAAAAAATTATATAAAACAAACTTATGAAAAATGGTTATCCATCAATTGTTATTAAGAAAACATTAAATAGACAGCAAAAAGAACCATCAATAGGAAAGGCAATATTTGGTACTGTAGTGCATCTATATATTCCAAAAATAGCAGACAAATTAAGGAAAATCTGCAATCAATATAACATCAGAACAGCTTTCCAGAGCCATACCACCCTATGAGGAATTGCAACATCTACAAAGTCTAAACTTGAAATCCTAAAAAGAAAAAATGGCATCTTTGAAATACCATGTCAATGTGGAAGAACAAATATTGGTGAGATCAGTCATCCCATTGAAAAACCCTTATATTTTCAGATGAATAAGTAAGATTTATAAGAGCAAATCTTTGCTAGCCTTTTGATTGATTTTCATAATATTTTTAGATTTATGTACTTTTGAGAAATATTCACTTCAACATTTAGTGTTAATTCATTCATATGTTGATAATAATGTTTTTGTTTTTTTTTTGTTAACTTCATTTTACATTGTATTGTTGATAAAAAATAATACTGATAATTAAAAAGAAATATGAAGTTTAAAATAAATAAATACATATATGTATTTATCTATATACATTTAAACCTTTTATGTTATAAGCATTATTACCAATGAAATTTTCCTATAATTCTTTTATCTACTTTGTATTTAAACCATCACAGATAAATATTAACCTTAGAACTGGGAAAGAAGGAAAAAAAAATAATAAAAATAAAAAGATGAATAAAAATAATAATAATATTAAAAGAAATTGAAACATTTTTTACCACAATGTATTAAAAGATATTGCAAGACACATTAAGTAATTAACTATATAAAGGAATATATATCCAATCGATTAACATATTTATTATCCTCTACTAATAAATAACTCAGAACTTTATGAATATTAAAAGAAAAATCTCTGCTTTCTTTCAGCTCCCCCCCCCTTTTTTATATCAATATCATAATCAACTGTAAGGATTGAGCCGTCCAATCCCTAGAAATGCAATGATTATATTATAAAGATTATTTATTTATATGAAATATGTTTCAACAGTTCTGTGTAGTGTCGTGTAGTTGGTAGAGCATCCAACTTGGGATTGGGAAGTCTCAGGATCGATTGTGATGCTTGCAGAAAAGCTGTGTTTTTTTGTTTTTTTTATTAAATACTTATAGTGATTTTGGAACATTTGTTTGTGAACTTTTGATTTTTTTCATGTTAAAATGAAAATTTAAAATCAAGGTTTAATATATTTAAATTCAATAGAATTGCTTGAAAATGGATATATAACTAAGTTATATCATCCTAATCCATTTGAAACAATTATCTTTTTAGTATGTCAACTTCTTTGATGGATATGGAACAGCACGTGGGAAAATTATGAAAGATAATCAGTAATTTGACATATTGCAATTAATTATTCTTAGAATTTTCATTTGTTTTAAATAATGGTCATTCTTAAGAGAGCAGTTTAAATTTATTTCTCTCAATTTATTATTATTAAAACCATTTAAAACTTTTAATGTGCATATCATTTAATATGTGTACATAATCGTATATATTTTAAATTAATAATTACATTTTCTATTTAAAAGTGTTTATAATTTTATTTTAAAACAATTGTTCAAAAAAAATGTAACGTAAATTAGAAAACTTGTATTATTTAAACAATAGTGAAAAGTTGATCTCATTTATTTTTCTTTTAACATTTTTTTTTAAAACAACTTTAAAATAAAAATAAATCTATCAATTTAAATGGAAAACTTAGTTATTGATTTATTATACATATATAATTATTAAAAACCAGTAACATTTAGACAAACCCAATATCAATAACAGTTGAGAATTTCAAACTGTTGTCAAGGCAACCTTTTAACAATAAAAGTGGATTCACTCTGACAGCAGTTTGAAATTTTTGATTGTTATTGATATTGTGATTGTCTAAGTGTTGACTGGTTTTTAATGATTATTTACAAACTCATTTATTTAGCCTTAAATATTATTACACTTTTATGTAATTAACAAAACTACACTAGAATAATATACAAAATTAAAAATGCCTCTGGAAAATTAAAAAAAATATTTTTTTGCTATAACCAGCATACGGTTTTTTCTGCCATTTTGAGTAGCAATACAATGTTAATATTTAAATCTCAAATAAACAGTGTAAGGATGTTAGTATTTATAATTTATGGGCTATTCATGTGGCTGTGTGACTAATGAGATTTAAATAATAACATCCTATTGCTATTCAAGATGGTGGAAGAAAATATGAGCTGGCTATAGCAAAGAAATTATTTTTTAATTTTATATAGGCATTTTTAATTTTGTAGTGTTATTCTAGTGTATTTTGTTTATTATGTTTATATCATTTGATATTTTATATATATAATTATGTACAAGTGCTAAATATATAAAGAGTATAAAATAGAAATTCATATAACATTAAGAGTATATACATATATTAACTTACTGCATAAATATCTAATGACTTAGGGATATATTACATATGTGATATTGATTTAAAGTAAAATTGTATGTATAAAGTGAAGTTCATTTTAACTTACTGCATAAATATCTAATGACCTACGTATATGATATATATGATATTGGATTAAAGTAAAATTATATGTATTAAGTGACATTCATTTACAATATATATATATGTATTATTATTTAGACATACTAAATATGATATATATATATTGTGCCCTTCTCTATAGGTCGGTAATAGTTCATAACAGTCAATTACTAAAAATTTTAAATTTTAGAATATGTTCTTTTAATACATTAATTATAGTTTGTCAATTATATCTTTAAAGTACAATTTGAGGCTAAAGCAAGGACGTAGTATATAAAATTATAACGAATTATTTAAAAATAGTTATGTAAAGCTTTAAATATTGTTGCATATGGTTGTAAAAGCTGGCCATATTAAATAACACAGCTATAAATAATTAAAAGTATATTTAAAATTCGATTTTAATATTTTAAAACATATAATTTAATAAATGCTATGTTTAAATTTATAATCATATTTAATAGTCAAAATTAATATAGTATGTTTTTAAAATAAACTTTATGATGGTGAAAATTATATCTAATTCTATATTTTCTAAATTGTTCTTCCAAATTTTTTATAATTATTTTATATAATATAATAAGTGTATCAATTTTATTAGTCTAGGCAGAGAAATAGATTGAAAATCGTCTGTCAAAGTTATTAATCATGTGACTTTTAATGTATACTTTCACACACACGCTTGTTAGAATTTAATAACAAAGTTTGTGTATTATAGAGTTGGATATAATGATTATTTATCATAGAAGTGAATATTAAAATATTACGTAGTTATTTCCAAATGCTTAAATGATGTAATAAAGATGAATACATTCATAATATAAAAATTAAATATTTTATTTAAATAAAAATAGATAAATTGAATATTAAGAAATGGAATAAGTTATTAATTGTTATTTTAAAAGTTATTTTAAAAGATTAAATAATTTAAATAAAGTTATAATTGAATTAAAAGTGGTATTTTAAATAATATTTTAAGTTCATTACGTCATAATTTCTAATTTTTGAAATTCAATTCTACTATAAACTAAAAATATGTAAATTTGTTCTCAAGCTAAAGTAAGAATTAACCAATAGGAATAGGTATTCTTACAGACTATAAATATCGTCGTAACTAAGTTATAAGGGGAGATTAATAATGTATTGAAACCGGAGAAAGGTAAATTATAACTATCAAAAAGATAGTATTTTTTAAAATTTTATTTTAGTCAATTTTTTTGGTACTTTCTTATCGTTTATTTTGCAAAAACTAATTGATAATTTTAAAGAAGTATTTTGCAAAAGGAAAGTTTAAAAAAAAAATTATATATTTAGAAACTTCGTGGAGATGATTTTCTACTTTTTTAAAGTACTTACCAGTCGTATTTTATCTAAAAGTTTAACCTAAACTTCGCAATAAAAATGGATATACTACGAAATAAAATGGATATAAGTCGTAATGCTAAAAAAATGTTTGGAATATTTATTGATACAGCTTTATTAATATTTCACCGAAGAACTGTTTTGGTTCATAAAAAAAAAAAAAACCACAGCTCGGACATCATACGGAGTCTAATGAAAAAAATTGGAGACGCATTATTATTTATAAGCCTATCCAAGATTTATTTTTTAAATAGTAATGACAATTGTATATTGCATGAATTATTTTATATAATATTATATCAAAAGGAGTAAAATGTTATATCCTTTCTGAAGGTAACATTTTTTTTATTTTTTTTTTAAAGTGATATATAAAAATACCAAACGAAAGTTTAAATGTATTAAGAAGGAAACTTATATAAAAAAGTGAACATATAGTTGAATAAAAGATGGATCCATAAAAATACAAATAGTACTTAAAAGTTTATCGGATAACTAAAGCTAAATTAGATGGAATATGCATGGATACGCCGGCAGAGAAAATACTTAAAAAAAAAACTTTACGGGATTAATTAATATTATGATTTAATAATTATCATCCTAAATACTAAAACCAATGATTATTTTTTATAAATTTTACTAAATGGATTAAAATTATTTTATTTTAAACTTTAACACGCTTGGAGGAGAACATTTTAAAAACTCTAGAGAAAATAATAAACATTTTGGACTTATCAGGAACTATCGTCAAGAAAATATGTAATTATAGTTTTGATTCCTTTTATTTTGTTAACCTAGTTTAAATCTAAATTTTTATATAAGATTAGGAAAAACATAAAAACATTAATTTATTAATATTAAAATTTTATAATATAACAATCTAATAATTTAGCTAAAAATATTTTAATATAAAGTGTATGGGTGTGAATTTTTTTTTTATATCTGCAATGCTCAAGTGGATAAAGGAAGCCTACTGAACACGATGACTAGATAAAGGTTATTGGTAATAATAATAACTATTGATAATTTATAATGTATATATTTTTTTGTTTTCTTTAGATCATCCATAAATTGGAAGAATGAAGTGTAAAAGGTTTTTTTTACTTATATGTACCGCATTTCATACAACATTTAAAAAAACATTATGAGATAGGATTGATTTGGAAATATGCATACGACGATTTTTTTTTTATTAGTGATATAATCCAACATAACAAATAATTATGTGATTCTTTTAAAATTTTCATGTTATTGGATATTCAAATATTGTCTAAGTAGATTGTATATGATTAGACATATAGAATAATGAAGTAAGCAGACTTTTCTTGTGGAACAGCTAGATTGTTTAACTATTAATGAATTTTATTTATTGTTTTTGTAAATGCAGATAGTTATTTATCGATGTAAGATGTGGAAAATCTTGAGAAATAATGTTGAGATAGTGGCTTGGAAGTACTTAGTGAACAGGAAACCAAGATGATGTTTTAAGAAATAGGATGTTATAAGGAATGGAAATAATATTTAGTCTTTATGTGAATATCAGCATAGTTAACAAAGCCCTATGACTGATACACATTTTATTTGGACAGTGTTTATATTTCTTTAAATATTTGATGTTCTAATAAAGCTGAAAAAATAGCTTTAACATCGTCCCTGTACTAGAGGATATTAGGCAGGTAAATGTCATACCTCTTCGCACTGTACCATGATTTTTGAGATATGTTAAGAGTAATACTCTAGCTTTCTTCCTTAATCCTATGCATCTGTTTTCGCTATCTTTATTTCATGTAGCTGCATCGTTCAGTAAGATATGTTTAAGAGAAATGATAAATAATTTAGAACTTAGGTTATGCTATCGTTTTGTATAAGATTGGTTTATTTTCTTAGAAGGAATAGGACGTTATAACTTAAAATTGAAGATCCAAAGTATCCTAAGGAAAGAAAAGAATCATAGAATATATTTTGAATTTTATTTTGGAAATGAAATATAAACTTTTTAAAATAAAGTATCTAAACAAAGATATTTTCTTTAAAGTGATAATAATTCTAAATGCTTTAGTATTATTTCTTTTTTTAAGAGAAAAATAAGTATTGCATATTTTAAAATACAATAGTACAAAGTAAATTATGTAAACAATATGCATAGTATATTTTTTGTTTATTGATTAACATAAATATATTGATGATTACACTTATATCATACTAAAGTAAGGCTTAAAGAAGAATATATTATGATTAGTAAACATTGTGTGATAAATACTAAAATCTAGTACTGAATTTTGGATAGTATTTTGTGTAACATCTTTGACTTTGCAAGATGAAATTTTTTTTAATATTTTGAGAAATCCATACTCATTATAAAATTTTGTTTTCTATAGAATGTTTTCTAAGTATGAATTTTTTTTTTAAAAATAAGATAGTTTAACAATATTAAGGATAAAATGTTGTTGCTAATAAAGTAGATAAATATATTTGTAATAAGTTAACCATAATGAGAAACCAAATAGTAACATTTTTTAAATTTTGTCCTAAATCTAAATAAAGATATAATTGAAATATAAATTATTTTTTTTATAACCCGGTAGATCAAACTGTAAAGAAAAAAGTTAAGGATATCCACTGTAAATAGTGTAAATAAATTGTTTATTTATTTGTTGTTAGTAATAAACTTTGTTAAATTTTGTTATTTCAAAAATTTTGTGTCCGAGTTATTTATTTCTCCACATCGCTGCATGAAATCACGATATATGCATAATAATCGAAACAAATATATAATTTTACACAAAAGATAAATAGAGAATTATTTTAAGAATTTTAAATATTTTATTGGTATTCATTATAATTAAATAATTATAATTTTACATTGTTTTATTGGTCATAAATCGGTTATCACAATAGTATTCTGAATTATATGCTATCAGTTGCCACACATATTTTGTTTGTCAGATTATTAAAATGCTACCACGTATTTATTATATCATTACATGAAGATATAAGATCATATTATATTATTTCATTATTTTATTATGGTAATAAAATTATAGTAAAAAGAAAAGATATACAGAAGTAATTAAACAATGAAGAATATTATTATTATTATTTATTATTATTAATTTAAGTGTAGTAGATTATGACATAAAATCCCTTCTCATATTTTACTACCGTATTTTTAAATTAACTTAGAATAGACTTTATGAACCTGAGATTATTTTATTGAGCTAGATTATTATAAATAGAAGATTAAGATTTAATTATTGGTTTAATCTTAGTGAGTAGAAGTTATTAAAGTCGTAAGAATACTATGAGTTTGTTATTTAAAATAGTAATAAAGGGGGATAGTGTTCTTATGCCATTGAGGTAGTATCCTGTAGGATATTGGCTCAATGTAATCTATCTTGTCACATGTATTTTCACTTCAAGTCTCATATAAAAATTAAATATTTATTTAATTTATTTTTATAAATTGAACCTTATTCGAATTTTAAATTTGAGCTAGTGAAATATTTTAATTTTAATGCTGAATATTTTATTTATTAATTATTAACTGAGCTAGAACCCTATCATATTTTATATCATATATTATCTGGAAGTGAAGATACACGAGATGAAGGTTAGAATATATAGAGGGATATATATTTTAACTTTTATCAGAAATATCTAGTGATATACCTATATATATAATATCAATTATAAGTGCCCAGCAATTTAAAGTATGATAAATAATATTTTAATTTGCGAAGCGCCAATAGTTGAAAATGGAAATAAATCAAGATACTGACAAATCTCTAGCGCTCGTTACAATACTTAACTGACAGCCAATCAGATGGCAAGGATATCTGTCTAAATGACATCCAAACCTAAACACACAACAAAGATTTTACAAGAAAAGGGTGGCCACTCCTCACTACTTTTCTTTCTCTATATCTAAGCCAGTCATAATCATTTATTTTTGAAAGCTTTAAATATCTTCACAATTAACTCACTGAGTCTAAATCATAAACGCACAATGCGAAATCCTATGATTTACTATGAAGTAGTTTTTAGAATACATTTATACAGCTATCCTTGAGATCTGATTGGCTCTCAGTTAAGTAGCGTAATGAGTGCTAGAGATTTGGCAGTATCTTGATTTATTTCAATTTTCAACTATTGGTGCTTCACAAATTAAAATATTATTTACATACTTTACTGCTTGTTATGTATTCTAAAAACTACTTCATAGTAAATCATAGGATTTCGCATTGTGCGTTTATGATTTAGACTCAGTGAGTTAATTGTGAAGATATTTAAAGCTTCAAGCTTTCAAACCTAAATACTTATGACTGGCTTAGATATATAGAAAGAAAAGTAGAGAGAAGGGTGGCCCCTCTTTTCTCATAAAATCTTTGTTATGTGTTTAGGTTTGGATGACATTTAGACAGCTATCCTTGACATCTGATTGGCTGTCAGTTAAGTATTGTAATGAGCGCTAGAGATTTGGCAGTATCTCGATTTATTTAAAGTTTAAAGTATGATATAGTTTTATATTTTCATTTACAGTGCCAATACTAAAAACTTAAAAATAATAGAGATTATATATATATATAATGCTTTTATTGACCGTGCACCAAAAAGGAATATAATAATTGTTTCTTCAACCACAGTTTATGTTTTTAGATTTATCTTGAAATAAAAGAATGGGGGATCCAAAAATTAATTAAGTCAATCCCTATTATTTATAAAAAGGGATGTGGTTGAAGAAACAATTTTTTTTTTTTTAGTGTACAGTCAATAAAAAGCATTTCATATAAAAAAAATTTGTTATCTCTATTATTATGTTTCAACAAAACGACAAATTATAATTAGTATTATTTATCTCTTATCAGATCTTTTGCTAATTAAAATAATTGTGATGAAATATTGGTATGAGCTATTATGTTTAACAAAGTCACATTCAATATAATCTATTTACTATCAGATTTTTTGTTGAGTAAAATAATTGTGATGAAATATTAATGTGTGAATATCATTTCATATACAGGTAGTACTTGGTCTGATATACATGACATTCCTCAAATAATTTTTAATTGCTTCTGGTTTATGCTAAAGGCATATGATGTACCTATATTTGATGATTTTATTTATATCTGCCACCATACCTCTGTGATTGTAATAATTATTGCTTTCAGTACGAGTAAACTATATTGTCTAATTTCTTAAAAAAAAAAAAAAAAAACATGTTCAGTATATAAAATTTTATTTGATAATATATATAACAAATATAATATAAATTTAATTTGTTAAATCTGTATTATATTATTAATTCAAAAATGTGATTATTTAAACTTTAATTAAATATATGAATGTCTATAACTATTAGCTGAAATAATGTAAGCATGGATTAGTCATATCTTACAAAGAATAGAAGCTTCCTGATTTTTTATTATTATATCACTATCAGATATCAATACTCAAACTTTAGTACTTTTAAGTAACAGTCCACTTCATCTATGAATTATTTTTATTTTTTATTAATTAATGAAGGGAGTTTCTGATTGCATTTTGTTTAAATAACTTTTATAAAAATTATTTTTATCATAATCCAAAAATGTCTTTTATTAATAGTATTATTAATTTTACTTATTTTAACATTTAAGAAATTATAATTGTTTAAATCATAAAATAATTGATATAAAATAATAATATTGATTATCAAAAAATGTTATATATTATTGCATATGGATTTTTTTATCTTCTACAATAAATTAATTATACAGTAGATCAGGAGGTTCCAGGATTGATTCTGGAGCTCAAACTTTTTATAAACTCTTGAGCAATAAAGCCATATGCCTTTCTGGTGCTTGAGTATTAGAGCTGCAATACAGAGCATGTATTAGATCTACTGTGCTTGTTTACATTCGTATCAATCTGCTGATAACTTTGTAATCTTGTGATCTGACCAAAATAATGTGTACATGACTTTCTTCGGCAAAAAAAAAAGAACGTGTACACGGATCTTGTAATGGTATTTTGGCAAGAATTACAAAGTTATTGGGAGATTGATACGAATGTCAACAGGCGTAGTAGTTCTAATACATGCTCCATGTTGCAGGACTAAAAATAAGTAAAAGTAAAAACATAGTAAAACAAGATTAAGAAAAAACTTTTAAGAACAACATTTAAAATAAATGTGACTTTCACAAATATGTATGACTTTCAACATTAACAACTTTTAAGAATGACATTTAAAATAAAATATAAAATGTGATATTACAATAATGATGCCATTAATCAAAAAAATAGTGAGTTTAAATATACACCAAACAGTAAATGATTTTGATTTTTAAGTAATTTGGATAAAAATACACTAACTATATTCCCATGACACTTATCATGTAATATATAACAGGAATTTATGTATTAAAAATAATATTTTTATAATATTATTACCATAGAAAATAGAGATCTGCAGTAAAATTTTCATTCCAAAAGTAATACCACGTGATTGCAAAGTATGCTGGGATTTTCATAAAATTGCTAATAAACGTTTTTTTTAGTAAAGAAATTAAACCGAAACTATAAAAAAAATACATATTAATTAATACACTTTTATTAAATTTTTATATAAAACATTCATCTGTTTCCCCACATCCCTTCATAACTGAAAATGTCAAAGTATTATAAATAAAAAAAGATCACGTTGAAAAAAAAATATTGTTGATAAAAAAAAAACACATTTTCACAATGAAAAATACAACAAATAACTGAAAATATCGAAGTATTATTAAAAAAAAAAGATTGCTTTGAAAAAAAAAATCGCGTTGATAAAAAAAACATGGTTTCAATATACTTGCAGGGATTTTTTTTTTTTCAATTTGACATCATCGCAACATTACACATTTATTGTGAGTGGGGAAAAGCCTCTTATTTCCCCTATGTTGCAGTTTTAATACTCAAGTAATGCTTTTTTTTTATATCTCAAATAACAGCATTCATGCTAAAAAAACCTTAAATATATCTGCCATATGACAAGTTTTAGAAGTATTATTTTAGATTTAATGAACAACATAAAAAAAAAAAAAAACTAAGAATAATATTGCTTAATGATAAATTAAAAGTATTATAATAAATATAATGGATGTAAATATTTTTAATTAAATATTAAGTTTTTGAATGCTTTGTCTAAACATGGGACTTATAAATCATAGGGAAAAGGGAGGGAAAAAAGAAAACCGTAATAATCTTGAACATGTTTTTAATCCTATTATTTACAAAATAAAATATTTTGGACTGAAACAATTTGAATATTTAAAAAAAAAGTACTCAAACCTTATTATTACTGGTGAAGGATGTAAAGAGACAGAAATAAATAAAAATCCTTCCTCAATCACAAATATGTATATTAAACCCCTAAACATCACATGATCACCATTTCTTATGCTAGCACATAACTGTCAAGAGACAGAAATAAATAAAAATCCTTCCCCAATCACAAGTATGTATTTTAAACCACTAAACATCACATGATCACCATTTCTTATGCTAGCACATAACTGTTATTAATCAGGAAAAACTATGGAGAGTTTTGCCTGTTTAAGTATGTATATTATTATTTTTTTCTTTTGTAACTTATGCATTAATAAATATAATAATGGTTAAAGGAAAATTTAATAGATACTACAGTAAAGACAATAAGTAATAAAACAAGGGTGGTAGTTATAAAAACATCATCTTAAGAATAAAATTAGTATTTAGTTTGAAAATTTAAAACATGAAACAAATAAAGCTGAGAATGAGTCACCAAAAAAGCTATATAATTAAAATAGAGGAATTACAAAGAAAAAGTGGGCTTGATTTATTTTATAGAAAAATAAAGCATTTGCAAAAGATAATAAACATTTTATATTTGGAAAAAAAAATTGTATAGATAGGATGAAGTAATACAATAAAGGTCCAAGCCATGAAAACATAAATTGAGTTGAAAAGGAGTAAAACATGAAGAATTATTTAATATTTGTAATGTAATTTATAATTAGAGATCAATAGGTTTTTTTTTTTTCACTAGATATGATTCATTTTAGAGAAAGGTCTAACTATAAAATGACTATAAAATCTCCTATATGGTTAAACTTTTTCAGGTATCAAATAGATTTTAATAATAAATATTTCATCATTTTCTTTACAAATATGGGTAATTAATTTCAATAAATTTTATAAAAATCACTTAACACACTTTTTCTTTTTAGATTTTATGAACCAATTTTTTTTTTTCAATTTTCTTGCAATATTTCAAGAATATTATATGGTCGTCATCAAAGATATTTCTAGAAAATGTAAAAAATAAAATAAAATGCATTTGAAAGTAAGCAAGAAATAACCTTAAAAATAAATAAATTGTAAGTTATGGAATAAAATATTTTTTTATTATGTTGTTTTGAAAGTACTTTATAGTTTCTTTGTATTCATATATTTGTGTGCGTATATATATATGTTGGAAGACAATAAAAATTAAAAGTGGTTCATAAAATAAAAAAACTGAGAATTAAAAAAAAAGTGTGCGAAGTGATTTTTTTTTAAATACATAAACTTTAATGTATTTGATATATTTCTATCTGAAAAAAAAAGTTTATATTCAAAGATAGGACAAAAAGATACAGTTGAAAGAGTGAGACTATTATTAAAATATATAAAGAGATAGAACAAGAAATTAATGTTTTATTAATATTAAAAATGCATTTAATAAAGTGAATTGAGTTATGGGTGTTGATATATTGGAAAGGAAAAATAGATTGAAAGGAAAGCATTATGATGGATGTTAGGCAGAGATATAGTCTATTTTCTGTTTTATTAAAAATATATTTAATTAAATTCATAAACCAAAATTGTTTTGATAAGAATTGAACTAACATTAATGATGGGATTGGGTGTGCTGATATGGCAGTACTCTCAGATAATGACAAAGATTAATAAAATGTTTTGGATTGTCAGTGCTTATAGAAATTTGGATTGAAAATAAAAGTAAAACATTGAAAATACATTGAAAAAAGAAAAGATTGTGTAAAACATTGGTCAGGATGTTGTAGAGCAGGTTAATGCTTTTAAATATTTGAGAAGTTAGTTAATTGATGAAGAAATGAATGTGAAAATGGTAATGATTATGTAGGCATTTAATAATGTTAAGAGATTATTCTGTGGATTATTGAAATTAGATCCAAGGAAGATACTTGTTTAATTTGGAGTATATCTGTATACAAAGTTGGAAAAAAAAAAGAAGAAGAAAAAAAATTATTATTAGAGGAAATAATAAATGGAAAGAGGAATATCGTTGCATATTTATAGTATTTAGAAAGAGTCAAATTATGAAAAATATATTGAACTAAAGAAAAGTATGTTAATGATTTTAAGGACAGAAATATTTGTTTTATAATTAAATCAAAGGGCACAAAAACTTGAATTAAGGTCGATGGATTTGGTAAATTGAACCTGACTTTTGACAGACAATTAATGATCATGATAATGCATGAACATCATATTTCCATAACATTGCATATTGCAAAATGTTTGACTTTTATATCCATATAATTAGATATGTTCAGTCTTATATTTAGGATTATCATATATAAATTAAGTATATTAAAAATAAATTTAAATAGTGGACAAACCAAGATAGCTATACCATTAGTCCCAGTAGTTCTCTGAAAGTTAATATTATATATGGTATTAATAAATTGTACTATACTCAGATTTTTTTAAAAATGACTTTCAACTGTCAAATTGTACATTATTAAACTATGAAACTCATTTTCTAAAATATTAGATACTTGTAAAACTTATTCATATTAAGATCATAAATATTTTTAAGTTGATAATAGCATTTTTTTTTTTTTTTTTTTAAGTAATGAATGTTTTGAATTAGCACTTTTTATATTATATGAAAGCATTATGTGTAAGTATATAGTCATCTTTTAATAACTTGACAGTAAGATGAGAATTGTCCATCAAAAATAAATAGATCCTGATCTCTCCAATAATCATCTGACATAAATAAACTTTTATATACTATATATACACTTTTGGCTGAAGTAGATGAAGTTGAAGCAATATATTTCTAAGATTAATCAACCTCAAGTTGTTCTAATCACTTTTTAAAACTATTTTTGTAATAAATCAATTTAGAAAATACTAGTAAATAAACATATATCAACTATTATATATACGGATATCGATAGAAAATATGGATTTAACAAAGACATTTTTAATGCGTCATTGATTTTTTTTTTTTTTTTGCCATTAATTTTTTTTCCTTTATCCTCCCCCCCCCACTCAACCCTCTCCCCATATAACTATTATTTAATTAAGTTATCATACTTTTGTATAAGAAGGGGAGTGGGTTGATATAAAATATTATGATTGCAAATGTAAAAATATTTAAGACTTGGTTATTTTTCTTTTCACCTCCATGATAATAATCTTTTCCCAAGAAACTTAATCATCATTGAAAACATATCGGTCTTCCCAGCTGACTGACCATCATGTCCTGAGAATCATAAATTTCTCAGGCTATTGATGCTCGACTCAACCCATCCAAGCTTTATACATATTTCTCTGGGTGAAAATGTCACACAGCAGTCTGAACGTCTCCCAGTTAAAACATTTTTCTTCATCAAGACCTTGGTAAAAACAGCAGTTAAATAGGACCCAAGGAAATATTGAACGGAAAATGTTGAAATGTTTGAACTTTACAAGCTGTTTCCACAGTTAAACCACCAAGAGTAATACAGTAAAAAAAGAAAAAAAAATAGTTTGCCTTGAAATTTCAATTGTCTCAAAACTTTTAACGCAAAATATGTGCATATTTTATAAATTTAGTGCTTCTTCTTTTTGATGCATGAATGATTCAGTTTGCAAATGTATGTGTGCTTTTATATATCATAATAAAATATTTATATATATTACATACATGTAAATATTCCCTGTATATTTTCTTAGTTATTTTATTAAATTTATTTTTGATATATTTTGCAATTACATTTCTAAAATATTAGTCTCATTGGAAATGCTTTCATCGTATGTGGTGGCCATAATAGCTTTGCTGACTGATTTTTCAATATTTAGAGATTTTAAGGAATACTGTGTGTCTATCCATTTCTGTTGAATTTTTATTTAATTTCTTTTCTAATTTATTAATCTGTAATAACAATCAAAACTTTCTAAATTAGAAGTACAATTGGTTTTTTATATCAAATTTTATTATATAACTTAATATATATATATTAATATACATAAAAATAATCCATACATGGATTTACAAAAAGGATTTTGAATATTAGTATAGTGCAAAATAAGTTAGTAATGTATATAGGATTAGAATTATTAATAAAAGATATGTTGAAATAAAAAAGGAATTAATGAATTATATTGGCTGTATTCTACATTTTTTTTCTTAACAGCAACTTTTATATGAGTATGACTTTTCTATCTGAAATAAAACCAAAGATTAAGAAAAAAAATAAGGAATAAAAAGTTGAACATAAATTTTGCAATGACTATAGGAACTAATTCACAAATTGCAAGTGAATCTACATGTATAATGTGCAAATCCTTTAATTTGTTCATTTCATGTTCTATGATCCTGATTTTTAATTTATTCTGCAGTAAGCTTTTCTTCCTTGAAAGACTTCAATGTCTTGCTTATTTGTGGTTTCTCTTGATATTATTTTATATTAAGTTTTTTAATGTAATAAATCAATATTATATTTCTTTAGATTATCTTTGAGATAATTTTTATACCATAAGTGTAATCAGTTTCTCTCATAAAAACCATGCTCAAATTTATTATTCATTTCACATATTCAGTCCAACGAAGGTGCACTTTTACAGTAGTAGATTCAATATCATCTTATTTAATAAACTAAGAAAATTTTGATTGATCTTATTATTATTATGCCAATTATATTTTCAGAATCTAATGAAACATCTTTTAATTAAACTTTTTCATTGCCTTTATATTAGATTGGAAAAAGAGGTCATGCTTTACTTTCATAAAATAAATATGATAGAATTATAGCCCCACATGTCATTAATTTTTTAGTTGACAGTAATATCATTTTAATGAAAACTTTATATTTCATCTTGCTAACTAGAGTAGCAGCACATTTAAGTCTATTTTGTTTCTCAACTTTGAAGTCTGAATTTTTATTGGAAAAGCTACCAAAATATTTAAAATGATTCTTACTTTTAAGTAGATAACAATCCAAACTAAAAGTTTTTTTTTAATTCAGTGGCTAATAAAACACCTTGGTCCATTAAACATTAATAATATTCTTAGATCACTTTCTAAATTAGCAAAGTATAGCACAATCAACATCCTGTAAATCTAGAATTCAAGAAGATGGAGATTTCATTTTTGCATTTAATCAGCTTTAATTAAAACTATTATTAGTCCTATAGATGATTTGATGTCTGCTTTACAGAGTTTTCTATAAACCAGTTCAAAAAGCCTTCACTTTAAATAACTCAAAATTTTATTTTAACAAAAACTCAAAATTAGAAAGTTGGGCAATAAGAAAACACTAGAAAATGTAAATAATGCTTTTTAATTCTATTAGTAGTAAAATGCTTCAGAAATTAAAAAAAACATTATTAAATGCCATCATTTTTCTAAAATGGCTACCATCTATATAGTTTTTCAGATTCCAGTGACACATTACTTTGGTTTAGTACAGTAGTAGAATGTCACAATCCTTGGATTGATTGCTGTTTTGGCACTTCCAGTGTTCAGATTTATTATGAACTTTTGACCAATAAAACTGTTTGGTTATTCATTTTTAATGACACATTTAATAATAACATCCATCTATTCTTATTTTAATTTGGTAAAACGGATTTTAAATAGCCCAATTAGAACCATACACTCTACAGAAAACCATGATGAAAACAATATTCAACAGCATGTCTAATAATAAATCTTACTTTTTTATCATTTCATTTATAATAGCTACATATTCATTGGTTGACTAAATAATTGTATAGCTATCTGGATTGAGATTACTTGAAAATTTTGAGTTATTTCAAACAATTTCTGGTTTCACACATATTGATGCCCCACTTTGTAGCGATGACCAAAAATAAGATAATTTAAATCTACATTTGAGTTTCAAATGAAAATTTAAACTTGGCAGAACTATTATTTATTCATTTTTTTTTTTTTTGTAGATATTGATATTCTTAAATATTTAATCAGTGCCTCAGTTTAAACTTTTACATTTATAGAGAGTAACATGAAACATTTTTAATTCAAATATTCATTTTTGGACATATGTTCTCAAATCTTGGGATCTTTTTTTAACATTTTCAAAGCAACTTACTTACCATTTGTTTGACACAAATCTTTTGATGTCTGTTGTTGTTGTTATGTCCTTTCATTATAATCTTCAGTATTTAGCCTTAATTTCTTTTCTTTTTATTAATTTATTTAAAATTTTATAACAATTGTGATGTCATCAGTGTGTTTATGTTTACTGATATTTTACCATTAATCTTATATGATTCCTAAAATTTCATAATGAGATTACTTTCTAACTTCTTTTCAGTGTGAGCAATCTGTCTACTCATAAATTGTTTTAATAGCAACTCCTTGTTTAATATATAAATTCTTTGCATGAATGATGATATACTTTGTATACACCCATTTTCCTAAGAATCCTATATAATTTAGCATCATCAATTGAACTAAATTCCTTGTAAGCAATAAAGAAAATGTTGATCTTTTTTTTTCTGGATGTTTTCACCTTTTTTTTTTTTAATTATTCAATTTACTTTAGCAATACAGTTTTTTGGTTTTTGAAAACAATTTGTACATCAGGTGGTTGGAATTTGATTTTGATTTTCACCATAATCTTTTTTTGGAAGTAGTATATTGGACAATAGTTTGTATATTCACTCAATATTTTTTTTCATGGTATAAAACTAGTGTATAACTTAATTTATTCTCATTTATAGGCTATTGAGAAATTTATCAGGTTAACTGGCATAATTTGATAAACATTATTATTGATACTACTTTAGTTTTTAATCTAATGTAATAATTTTTTGTAGTCTTTTGGAAATAGTCTTATATAGCTCTATTTCATATAGATGATCTCACCAAAAGTATTTTTACTGATAATTTGTAATCCAACTTTCTGTGTATTCTTTCCATTTCTCTTAATACACAAATCTCCTAAAAGATTGCTCTGATTTTTTGTTTTTAAATGAGAGGCAAAACTATCCATACAATAGTGCCACCTAGTACAAGCCAGAGTAATCAATGGATGCAATTAAGGTTTGTGCATAAAATCTCTTTCTAGTGCCTACTCATCCAATATCCACAGACTAGTGTTTTGCTTGTGGTTTTCATCAGTAACGAGCCTTGGATTTGAGAGCACTGCCCTATATCTTAGGATCTAATGCAATCCTCTAGCAGCCATCTTTTTGCATTTTTAGTTAACTATAAAGCTATGAATCCAAAATGAAAACATAATGATGTTTTCAATTCAAGCTTACTCTCTTGTATAATCATATAGATCTGAACTCATTTCAACATCTATACATTTTGGAGTCTATGATTTTTTTAATAATCACAGTCACTATCATCCTATTGGGCAGGATTACTATTAAATCACTAAACATCACATGATCACCATTCCCTATACTTATACAAACTGTTAAAACAGGCAAAACTCTCCATACAATAATGTCACCTTGTGCATGCCAGAGTAATCAATGAATGCAAGGTTTGTACATTATTATCCCTATCTAGCGCCTACACATCCAGTGTTCCTAGACTAGTTTCTAGCTTGTGACTTTTATCAGTGAGGATCCATGGATTTTGGAGCAGTGTACCTAGATCTTAGAATCTAATGCAATTCTTGCAGACTGCGCATTAGGAAGATGATGATTGGTTATTAAGAACCATAGACACCAAAATTTATAGATGTTGAACTGGTTTCAGATCTACATGACTATACAAGATAATGAGCTTGCCATGAAAACATTTTGTTTTCATTTTTGACCATAGCTTTATAGTTAACTAAAAGGGTAAACAGATTGCATTGGATCCTAAGATCTAGGTGCAGTGCTCTCAAATCCAAGGCTCCTCACTGATGAAAGCTACAACCTAGAAACTAATCTGGAGTAAGAATGGGTGGCAGTAGATGGGGATTTCATGCACAAACCTTCTTGCATCCATTGATTACTCTGGCTTGCATTGTGTGGCACTGTATGGAGAGTTAGGCCACTGTTTTAACAGCTTGTGTAAGTTTAGGGAATGGTGATCATGTGATATTTTGTGGTTTGTTTCTAAATATTATAATATTTCTACTTATATTTCCTGATTATTTGAGTAAAAAAAAACTTTTACTTATTCATTTTTAATTATTTCTTTCATTTTTATCTATAATTCGTTTATTTTTTTATCAATTAAATAAAAAATCTCAAAACAAGGTTTGATATTTCTAAAAGTAAAGTAGTTGTGGTTTTTTAATAATTTTCAAGACATTTTACATGCTTGTCGGATCTCTTTTAGCATGATAAGTAGGTTACACATGAGTAATTTTTGGCTTGTTTCACAATACTTTACTATTAAAATTGATTATTTTCATTGCCAGGAGCCAAGAATATAATCATTTTATTTCTGTGAACTCTATCCATTAATATCCATGTGTATTGGTACTTCAACTGCTTGAAAAATGTTTCTCTAACAATTTTTGTTTTAAATTTGGTATTTAAATTACATCAAGTTTAGGAAAATCCATTAATCTAAACAATAAGTTACAGTAATAAGTTTTTGTCATCACTACTGATGGCATGCTATTGCTATCCTCTATGTTATGAGCTCCTCAAGACCCAGAAAAGAAATTCAAACAGAAATATAACTTTTTTTTTTTAAAGATTTCAGAGCAATGAAAAGGTTAAATTAAATATTTAATTAATTTGTTAAATTCTAAATTCCAAAAAAATAGTAATATATCTAATATTAAGTATAGATTCTGGGGATGTTTAAACATCCCAAGATTTGTGATCTAAGTTTTTATCATTATTGACATTATTATTTAATAGTCATTCACTTCTTTTTTTTTTTGTTATTCCATCACTATTATTATAGCTTTGTAGTACATTGTAAAGATGCGCATTCATGTATATATATTAAAGTAAAGAGTTCCAGAGGCTACAAATATAAATGAAATGTTTTCTGGGTACATTCCTATATAATTTATTGTATAAAAATTTATATATGCCAACATTTCAGCCAGGTCACATTGGTCACCAACTGGGTAATAAATATTATGAAAATAATTACATAGCACTGTAAACATTGATATATAATAATAATGAATGTTCGATTAATAGAAAATAGAAATACTAAATATAAGAAATTATTTAGATTGATGAGTTTTTAAAAAATTCTTCCAAATAGAAGGTAATTTGCATGTATCATCATGATTGTTGAAAGATCTCAATGTGGCTTCTCTGGTCGGACATTGTTGGAGAGTTCTAATCTGAATAGTATTCTCTTTAGAAAAATCAATATTATGCCTGCATCTATAATATGGAGAAATAGGCTGATGATGATGAATGCTTTTTAACTGCATTATGTTAAACTCTTCTAGCATTAAAACTAGGTTTTTTTTAATGAAGAATCATTGCATTAATGCTAGAAGAGGTGAATATATTAATACAGTTTAAAAATACTTGTCTTCATCAACACTATCTCTCTATGTCATAGTTACTGGTCATAGTATTGATTTTTCTAATGACAATACTATCCAGATGTGAACTATCCAACAATGTCAGATCAGAGAAGCCAATGAGATCTTTAAAAGGCCAGATTGTATCAACAAACATGATGATACATACAAATTAATTTTTATTTGGAAGAATTTTTTAAAAACTCATTAATCTAAATGATTTCTTATATTTCTTATTTTATTTTTTATTAATAGAGTATTCATTATTGTTATATGTCAATGCTTACAACATCTCTACAATTATTTTCATAATATTTATTACCCAGTTGATGATTCAGCTGAAACATTAGTGTGTATATATATTTATACAATAAATTATACATAGCTTCACCCAGATAACATTTTATTTATATATATATATGCAGATCTTGTAAAAAGCGCACGGGTGAAATGTACTTTTATGACAACAATTCAAAAAATAAGTTCTCTAATACATTGGAAAGTAATCTATGGTTACAAATCTACTAGAAATTCGGAAAAATTTAGATGTTATAAAAAGTAATTGTTGGCATAAATGTAATCGCCTTATTTACTTCCATGGTTATGTATCATACTTACTGTTGTAAATGTAATTTTCATTGTGTACTTCTTGTGGAATCTGCATTATTCATTTCCCCCATATATTTACGTTTGTAACTTAAGTAGAGCATGGAGATAAAGCAAAAATATAGACGAAAGTCTACTTTTTATGGAATTCCGGTTTTTCCGTTTCCCTAGTTTAAAGATAACTTTTTGAAATTTATTTTTTTATGGATTACACATTTTTTGCATTGTGCTTTTAAATATTTATATATATATATACTGACATTATAAAGCTTTACAATTTTATCATATATATTTTTATATATACATATTTAGTCATATGCATTAACAATTCATGTATCTTTTTTCAGCATGGTGCTGATGCCAGTAAGAAGAACAGAGATGGAAATACTCCTTTGGATTTAGTTAAAGAAGGTGATCAGGATGTTGCTGATTTACTCAGAGGTTAGTTAAATATTCTAAATTAATTACACTAAGAACTTCAATGCAATGTAGTTAGGAATAATATTTTTTGAACTTAATATTTCACTATATATTACTTTTACATATTAATTTCTATGCCTTTTCAAATTCTTTAAGTTTATGTAAATGTATTTAAGGAGAATAATAAAGCATTCAAAGAAGTTTTTTTTTTTTTTTTTGTATTGAATAATGCCATATTTATTGCATTATTTTTTAGGTGTTTATTTATATATATATTTGTAATTGTATATAAATGATTTTGTGGAAAATATTAAATCCTACAGTTCAAATTTCTGTTAATAAACTGCTTCTAAAAAAATAAAAGATGAAAGAAATAATATTATAGTTTAAGATATACCTATAATGAAATATATCAGAAATAAGATGTATTATTTAGATGCCATCAAGTGTACATCATTTTCTAGGGATCATATCAATATCATTTTTTGAAAATGTCATCTAGTTAGTCTTTCAGATTTTTCAATGATACCTTCATTGTTTTAATGATAAAGCCATTTATTTTTTTATTATTGATATTCTTTTTACCATCAATTTTTCAGAGCTTTTTGCAATTTTATAATAAATTACTCATCTCGTAGGTTAAAAAAAGAAAAACCAAATCAAATTTAAATATCCATCTAAATATAAAATCAAAAGTATTTTTTTTTTTTTTCCTTTGAATTAAAAAAAATAATTAAATATATGATGATGATAATTTGCATTTTGCTATTTTTTTTTTTATGTAATGGTAAAAAAAGAAAAGAAATACTCTTTAAATATTCCTTAATGTAGGGCAAAAAAGAGCCTTGAAAGAGAGAGATTATTTATTTTCTAACTGAGAAATAGCATTTTTCTATGTTAGTAGATCAACTGTTCAAAAAATTGGGACAAAATGAGAAAATATAAAATATAGTAGTAACAGCTGAATAGAATCTGGACACTTACTATTCATTAACGCATATATATATATTTTTTTTTTTACTCATTAAAATCATAAATCTCTATGTTATCACAATTTTTTAGAGTGTAACAAAAAACACTTTGATCTTATTGTATTAATATAGTTATATTTTATTACTTATTTTATTAACACAATTTAATAAACATTTTTAAACAAAATTAAGAAGAATTTAGTAAAATATGTTTAGTAAAGTGATTGAGTGGGGATTTTGTTGTTCAACCTTTGGTGTAATTCATTTAATGTGAAAATAATATGATACATTAAGACACATATTCCTTGAATGATTTATTTTCAAAATATCATACTTAAAAAAATTTTATGAGAACTATATTATTTTTTAAATTAAAAAAAAAAGCATATTATTTGAAACATAATACTTTTTTAAAAAATGAATGTCCTAAAATTAACAATTTTGTAATGGAGTTATTTGAAACATATTTTTTAAAAAAATGAATGGCCTAAAATTAACAATTTTATAATAAAGTTAAACCCTCTTTTTTAAAAAAAGAGAGAGAGAAAGAAAGAGAAATACACCAATTAATGGGGGAATGTTGTCTCTTTCCTTTTATATTTAAGCTAGTTTCTGATAAAAGTTATTTTTATCTTCTATTTGAGGGGTGAGAATAAATTTAATTATTCAATTTTAGTTTTGTTCAACATCTCTATTTTCATGTATTATATAATGCTTTAAAAATAACAGATTTTTATTGCATTTTTTATTATACCATAAAGTTATTGTATAATCGGAAGTATCCAAAGTTTATCTTTAAATCTATGGAATGTTAATTTTTAACACTATTTGTTATATATTATATAGAGTAATAACAATTGATAACAGTTTTAGATTGTCAAGCTGATTTCTTAACCACAATAACTAGCGCATATAGAACAAAACAAGTCAGTGGAACCCGGATCATACATCTGACAGATCCGGGTTACCAACTACTTAAGAAATAGAAAGAAAGAAAACAAGACCGAGACATGACAGGTATAAAAACAAAAGTCAAAAGACTTGCAAAGTCTTTTTCCTGCTACAATACTGGCAGGTATGTGTTGAAGAGGACAGAATATCCCAGGTAATCGGCACCTGTAGGTAATACAGCTAACTTGGACCTTAAACAGATTGTACTGATCTTTTATAATTTTACAATGCCTAATTGGACTCTTTGTGGATAGTAAATTGATGCCTGTCGCAGATAGAGTGAACTTTACTTATAAACTTTTAACTTTTAATACACGGAGGATATTAAGATCCCCAACTGTTGCAGTTAGTTCTCCATATTATATTGTATATTAGTTATTTTATGTATATTAAACTATTATATTTCACACCTGTCTCTGTTTACTAAACCAAGTTAACAGCGCTGATCACTCGGCAAAAGCCGGGACACAGCAAATAAAGTGGCGCAGTCAGGAAAAAACCTTGTAAACAGGGGAGGGGGGATTTAGAAGGATAGTTGTTAATAGCAAAAATCGAATGGTTAGATTCATACTAAAAATGTATTCAATTTTTCAAAATAGCATAGGAGAATTCAGGGTAGATAACATGTCAGAATGGCTGTTATATATAACCCAAATAGAATTTTTTTTTACCTTGAATGAAATAGACGATAATAAAAAGAAACTCACAGCACTCATGTGTTTCACGGGCAAGAGGGTAATCGAATTTATAAGTAAATATTTTGAACTACCATTGCCTGAGAAGGTTAAATATGAAAAAGTAATTAAACCAACATTTTAGCCTGTGTCCCTCTTATCATATTGCAAGAATAACCCTACATAATAGGAAGCAACTAAAGGGTGAGAAAATAAAGGAGTATAATTTGGCTTTGAAAGAACTAGCTAAAGATTGTGGAATTGGCGATTTTGTAGAGGAAATCCTTGTGGATCAATCTCTCTGGGGGAGAATGGATGACAGGCTTAGGCAATAATTGTTAGTAGAACCAGAATTAACATATGAAATGACCATTAAGAAGGGCCTGGCATATGAGCTCATTTTGGAGCAAGCATAGGCTTATAGAGCAAGGTCGGACAAGAACTCAAAAATGGGCGTTTTCAAGACAAATAGTGAGAACGGTAGCCCTCATGAGTCAGAAAGTAAAAACAACACACTAAAATTACTTGTTACTGTTGTGGTAAATTAGGCCATATGAAAAAAAGAGCGCAAATGGAACAAAAACTCATGTTTCAAATGTTGTAAAAGGGGACATTTGGCACTAGTGTGTAAAAAACTGGGTATAATGGAAAACTTCATGTCAGAAAGTAGGGGAAGGAAATTGATAAAAAAAAACGTGATTAAAAATCTATACATGAAAGAGATATGTCAGTTCATGCATGATTAAAGTTAAAGTTCAGGAAATGGAAATAGACAGTGGATCGCCAATTTCTATAATGTCTTTTACAGATTTGGAGAGTTTGTCAGCAACTAATTTAAAAGGGGTTCGCTAGAGAAAACAAATATTAGAGCGAAAGACATAAATGGCTACGTGCTAAAATTTGGGGCCAGGTTACAGCGCCAATTAAGTATAATGGTAAAAAACGAAATCTACGGTTATACATCGTAAAGGCAAAAATTAACCCCATTATAGGGAGAGATTGGTTCCCCAAATTAGGAATACAAATTAATATTATAAAAGGGATTTATGTAGAATAGGGAATAACTAGAAAATACCCAGAGCTTTTTAACAAAGAATTAGATTTGATAGATACAAAACCAGTCAAAATAGAATTATTAGAAGATGCGCATTCAGTAGTTTGCAAACCGTGAAAAGTGCTGTTTGCACACAGACTGAAGGTTGAGGATAAGCTAAAATCATTAGCCAAAAAAGGAGTATTACGCCCATCAAAACCTCTGATTGGACTACACCGTTAGTGGTAATAACCAAACCGAAAGGGTATGTTAGGTTGTGTGAGGATTACAGGGTTACAATAAATAAATATTTAAATAAGGGAGCGTACTCTGTTCCAAACATAAGGGAAATACTGGCAGGTCTACAAAATGCTTTGTATTTTGCCAAGTTAGATTTAAACTTTGCATTCCATCAGATTTGCATAAGGATAAATCAGAAAAATTAGCATTTATAACCCACATGGGCTTATATAAATGCAACAGACTACCGTTTGGCATTTCTATAGTGCCGAATATTTTTCAAGCAAAGACTAATGCTTTGTTACAAGATTTAGAGGGAGTTATTCCATACTTCGACAATATACTCATCACAGCAAATTCGGAAGATAATTTACGAGAAAGGTTCCTCATTGTATGTGAGAAATTACAGAAATTAGGCATAAAACTGAAAGCACAAAAGAGCATTTGGATGGAAAAACAATTAACATTTTTAGGTCACTTATTTCATACAGGGGAAGAAACCATCACCGCAGAAAGTAACTGCAGTGATGAATGCCTGTCCACCAACCAATGTCAAACAGCTGCAGGCATTCTTGGGATTGATTAACTTTTTCGAACCTTTCTTGAAGAACAAGACTCAGATTGCCAAACCATTATATGATTTGTTAAAGAAGAATCAAAAGTGGAAATGGGAAAAAGTGCACAAGAAACTTTCCAGAAAATGAAAGCTTTACTATCATCGGTTAAACTGTTAGTGCATTATAGTAGCACTTTAGAAGTACGCTTAACCACCAATGCATCCAAATGGGGGGTAGGAGCAGTACTATCTCATCCGTGCTACAAAAAAGGGAGTGTCCCATTGCATATGCATCAAGGATTCTTTCAAAAGCAGAAAGGAACTACAGCCAATTAGACAAAGAGGCACTGGCTATTATTTTTGGCCTTAAAAAATTTCATCAATTCCTGTTTGGCAGAAACTTTATAATAATTACGGATCACAAACCACTACTGGGAATTCTGGGCCATGATAGACTGGCATTTGAACATTTAAACCATGCATGATACACTGGAGAAACATTTTGGCAGGATATGACTATATATTCCAATATCAGAAAGGCAAAGAAATGGCACATGCAGATGCGTGGTCATGAATGCCAGGTAAACAAGAGGAAATTAGTAGAGGTTGAAATAAATTATATAGATATCTTAAACTCAGACATATTGAATAGTAAAGGGTAGAAAATTGGACAAATGCCGATCAGGGCTACTAGAGATTGAAGCAATGGATTAAAAATGGATGGCCAGATTCGAGGCCTAAATACGTTGACCCGAGGTTTGGGCAAATAGAAATAAACTATCCATTTGTAAAGATTGTGTGTTAATGGGTGATCAGGTTGTGATTCCTTTGGAGGGCAGACAACAAGTTTTAAGTTTACTGCATGAAGGGCACCCAGGGGTGGTATGGGCAAAATCATTGGCTCATAGTTACATATGGTGGCCAAAAATGTCAAGAGACATCGAGCAAAATATTAAAAAATGTACACCATGTCAGAGAAAGATGAATATGCCAAAGAAAGATTGCAACTCGTGGGCAAAGGCAACAACAGCTTGGCAAAGACTTCACATAGACCATGCTGGCCTAATAAATGGGAAGATACTATTGGTAATTATTGATGCATATTCAAAGTAGACAGAGTGTAGAATAGTGAAAGATGTTAATGCCAATGAAACCGTTAATATACTAAGTTCAGTATTTGCTTGCCACGGACTGCCAGAAACAGTTGTATCTGACAACGGAATGGCATTTACGGCTAAAGAAACTGAAGAATATTTCCAGAAGAATGGTATCAAACATATACAGATACCAGCTTACCACCCGGAATCGAATGGACTGGCTAAAAAGACAGTACAGAATATAAAGAAAGCCTTAAGAAAACTAGATAACCAGGATCTTCAGGGTGCTATCAATGACTAAATGCTACACTAACACTCTACGCCATCAACAGCTACCGGAAAGTCACCAGCGGAATTACTAATGGGCAGGAAATTGCACATTAAATTATCATTACTGTTTCCAAACCCCAATGAAAAAATGGTTAGCGAAAATTATACAAACCTTTTTGCAAAAGAAGGATATGCTACAGAAAAAAATGGATAGAAGAGATAATTACAATACTATCACAGCACATAGTAATCATCCAGTTACAAGATGGTACAACATATAGAAGACACATAAACCATCTCAGACATCGCATGGTAGAAAAACTACAAATGTTGACACATATTCCAAATGAAATAGAATTGCAGGACCAAAAAAATTGGATGTAAAGCAACAAGCAGAAACAGAAGAAGAGACAACACCGGACAATAACAAAATAGACATGATTCCTATGCCAAAGCCAGATGAAGGACCAAAGGATATACACTGACCAAAAAGAAAAATACAAAAGCCATACAAATTGAGACTAATATCTAAAAAAGAGAGAGAGAAAAAAGAAAAAAACATTTCTGGAGTAAGGGGAGGAGTGTTATATATTATATAGAGTAATAACAATTGATAACTGTTATAGATTGTCAAGCTGATTTCTTAACTAAAACAACTAGCGTATATAGAACTAACCAAGTCAGTTGAACCTGGATCCTGTGTCTGACAGATATGGGTTACAACTACTCCAGAAATAGAAAGAAAGAAAACGGGACTGAGATGCGACAGGTATAAAAACACAAGTCAAAAGATTCTCGATGTCTTTTTCCTGCTACAGTACTGGCAGGTGTGTGTTCAAGAGGACAGAATATCCCAGGTAATCGGTACCTGTAGGTAATCCAGCTGACTAGGACCTTAAACAGATCGTACTGATATTTTATTATTTTACAATGCCCATTTGGGCTCTTCGTGGATAATAAATTGATGCCTGTTGCAGGTAGAGTAAACTTTACTTATAAACTTTTAACTTTTGATACGCGGGGAGCATTGTATATTAAGATCCCCAAATGTTGTAGTTAGTTCTCCATATTATATTGTATATTAGCTATTTTATATATATTAAACTATTGTATTTCACACCTGTCTCTGTTTACTAAACCAAGTTAACATTGCTAATCACTCAGTGAAAACCAGGACACAGCACTATTAAACAATCAAAAATCTTTATTTGTATTTTATATATATGCATGGATACATTAATATAATAATAAAATTATATCTATATCTTTGGATAGGTGATGCAGCTTTGTTAGATGCAGCTAAAAAAGGGAATTTAGCTAGGGTTCAAAAATTAGTTACATCTGAAAATATTAATTGCCGAGATTCTCAAGGTCGAAATTCTACGCCATTACACTTAGCAGGTAAACAATTTTAAGTTTTTATTGCCATATATATATATATTTAAATAAAACAGCGAATATAGCATTAAAATTCAGCATCAGAATAATTTGCTATAGTATATTTGATATGTAATGTTAAAATATTTTAAATTTTAATGTATATGCATTTTGATTTTAAGAGGCAAAATTTTTTTTGTTAATCAAATGTTATTGCTCTTCAGAGATAGAATTTGAATACAAAAGTTGCATTTATTGAGTTTGTTAAATACAGTTATTTTAAATGGGAAGTTAATTTTGTTATTTTAAAAAACTTATTTATTTGCTTTAGCATAATGTAAAAGAACATATCATAAATTGTTATACAATTAAGCTATTGTCTATATAGATTGCAAATCATTACAATTATATAATATTCACATACATTTGGGATATTAACAATTTATTTTTTATTTTCAAATGTATATTTTCATGTGATTAATAACAATGGAAAAAAAAAAACTATTGTTAGTTATTTCACTTAAATGAAGATCTAATTCTTATTAGAATGATGAAATATAATTACAAAATCTATTTTTAATACACAAATTATTGTTAAATACAGTAATATCTTTTTTTGCAATGAGCACTCCCCCCCAGCTTTGGGATATTTTTTTAAATGTATTTATTCACAAGGGGATTTATTTTAAAATATTTTAATGTTCTTAATATGTATGTACATTCTTATGATACACTTAAATACATAATCTATGAAATAAAATAGTGAGAATATAATAACATTACATTGTGATTATTATTATATATTTTATACAATTTAAAATAAACTTTTTTTGATAAAATTGTTTTGTCTTATTATGAATTAATGTTTTTAATTCTTATTTAATATCATTATATTAATTTATTTGTTAATATTGTTAGTGATTTTATACTTCATATATATATTTAATGATAATATATATATATTTGATACCAAATTTTATATAACAGTGAATGTTTTGTCATGTATTAATTTAACATTCCTATTAATATACCTATATTATAAATCATGTATTTAATAATTCTGTTAAGATATTTCCTTGATGATTCAGAGAGAAAGACAAGATATAAAAAGTAAATAAACATTGATTCCTTACTTGAAAATCATTTCTTTTTATTGGATTATAAAATATATTAAAAAACTTATATGAATTATATTTGAATTGCAACATTAAAAAACTTATAATCAAATTATTATTGAAAAATATTAAATAACTATGCAATATTATATAAATATAGTACAAATTACAATTCAAATACTCTTATATTTCAAGTATATACTAATTATAAAATTAGAGGGGATTTGAACACAGATTTTTAAGTTCCCTTCAGTTATTCACTCTATCTTATATAATCAATACACATGACCACCACATACATGTGAAAAAGATGAATGATCTCCAATTTACATATATTATGCTGAACTGTCAAGATCATCATCTTCCACATATATTATGCTGAACTGTCAAGATCATCATCTTCCACATATATATATAAAGTGCTCAGTTTTTATTAAGATAGTAATTCTTCAAATTTTGATATACAAGCTTTAATCTTCTCCACCCTACAATTTTTCAATCATCCATATTATTGAAAATCTGTTGATGGAATTCTGAAAGCCCTTGTTAATGCCAATATTGTTGTCATACTCATATTGGTCCCTCATATATAGGACCTTAATATGTTTATTTAAATACACAGAAGAGGGATGGGCAGAATTCACACTGAATCTGTCTGAAATAATTGAATACAAATATAATATATATACTAAACTTTAAATGTAATTAGAGTGGATTTGAACACAGACTTTTAAGTTTCTTTTAGCTATCCACTCCATCTTCCATAACTGACACACAATGACAACATACATGTGAAAAAGATAAATGATCTCCAATATCAGTATTTTGTTGTTTAACCATCACTCATCAGTGGTCTGGATCATCATCTCCCCCCACACATATAATCAGTGCTTAATATAGACTGAGCACTGATTATATATATATATGGGAGCTAATGATCTTGTGCTGAACCAGCACTTATCAGTTGATCCAGGTTATCACCTCCCACATATATATATAATCAGTGCTCAGTTCATATTAAGCACTGATTATATATATGTTTGGGAGATACTGATCCAAGCCCACTGATGATTGCTGAATCAGCACAAAATACATATATTGAATATCATTTATCTTTTTCAAAAGTTTGTGGTCATGTGTATCAGTGATATAAGATGGAATGGATAGCTGAACGGACCTTGAAAGTTTGTGTTCAAATCCCCTCTAATTACATCTAAAGTTCGGTATATACATTATACTTGTATTCAAGCCTGAATTCTGCCCATTCCTCTTCTGTGTATTTAAATGGACATATTAAAATCCTTTATATGAGAGGTCAGAATGAATTAAAATCAACATGGGTATGACAGCAATATTGACATCAACAAGGGTTTTGAGCATTCTATCATCAGATTTTCAATAATGTGGATGGTTGAAGAGTTGGAGAGTGAAGAAGAATGAAATCTATCCATTTACATTTGAAGATTTACTATCTTAATATAAACTGAGCACTGATTATATATGTGTGTGTGGGAAATGAATGATCTGGGTCACCTGATAAGTATTGATGCAGCACAATATGTATATATATATTGGTTATATAAGTTGGAGAGAGTAACTAAAGGGAACTTGTGTGTTCAAATCTCCTATAATTACATCTAAAATTCAGTATTATACATTATACCTGTATTCAAATATTATTTGATTTTATAACATTAAAATGTTTATTTATAATCAAATTTATAATATCTAAATTAAAAAAAATATTATATAATAAATTACTTAATTCAAAATTCTAATAAAAAAAATAATAATTAGAGAGAGAAAAAAAGTCTCATTCCCTTATGTATATTATCATTAAATGTAAACAAGTGTTTTGTGAGAATATTTTTATTCTATTTGTGCAATCTGTATATTTTGTTATATACCATTAACATTCATTCTTGTATGGTATGTGTAAAACTTTTTTGACAAATTTTTATATATAACTTATGATCTGTTTGTGTTAACTGTATATTAAGATTATTCATACCATTTAACTGTGTGAATAAAGAGAATTCATATATGCACTTAATTCCAGAGGAATTCTATACTTTGAATAATTCATACTTTCAGTTAATAAATCCAAAGAGATTATAATTAGCTATCTTTAACCAGGAATTCATAGAGATAAAAATCTGCCTTCCATGTGTTGACATTAATTTCACATATTAATGCATGCTATATTTATAGAAATGATTGAAGAAAGCTATCATCCATTCACTTTAAAGAAATACTCTTTATCTACTATTAGTCTCTTTCACTGAATTTCACCTTTGTTCTAATAATGGTTCATTCAATTTGGTAATTTTTTTCTTGTGACAGCCTTACCTTTTTATATACTTTGCAATGGCTGAATATTGTCAAATGATGTTCAATACCTAACAGTTCAGATGAACATTACAACATACTAAGCAGAAATTGTGGAGATGAATTTTATATTTTTTTACACATCCTAATAATTAAATAAACTTGATAAATATTTAATCTTATTAAATTTAAAAATTAAATGAAATACTTATAAACCAACAAATATACATATAATTTTCATATATACATATAATTTAAATATTTAACTGCAGAATAAAATAATACAAATTTTGATAAGATATTTTGTTTCTGGATTAAATTTATTTGGAAATGGTGCTAAAAATGTGTTATTTTATATACTTTTACTATTTTTCTTCCTGAATAATATTATTCTTTTAGAAAAATTAAAATGAGTTGTATTATTTTAAAACATTTTTAATTGATTATAAATTTTTGAATGTAAATTTGACTAGCTCTACTTAGTGCTGATTGCTCTATTTTTTTCTTTAGTAAATTATTTTAAAAATAATTATATACTCAAAAACATTATAGCATTGTAATTGTATTAGTTTTTTTTTTTTTTTCCAAAGATTGATAATGTTTCATAAATTGGTGAAAATATAGTAAATATGGGTGTCATTTTGATTATAAAATGTCTTAAAATAATTAACATTTTATAATTTTTTTTCTTAAACATTTATAGAAGTAAAGTAACTGAAATTGCATGTCTTCAGGAATCTAAAATTATAAAAATAATTTAACAACATGTATAAAAATGCTTGCGATTAAACAAAATACCCTATTCATTGTACAGTATATTTCCAAAGTATAACTTTATTTGTTTTGACATATGTATTAAAATAAATAATATACCCATCTTATTGTTATCAGAATCAATTCTTATCTATTACTTATCCAAATATATGGATGCATTTTTTTAAAACAATTTTTAATTGAAAACAATAAATATATTGTATAAATTTAAACATTTAAAATATTTATCTGGATTGTAAAATATTAACTATTTGGTATCCAGTTATCCAGCGGTAGTATTAGGCTGGTCATGACTGCTAACAGAAAAAGAAAATAAATCTATAAGATTATTAACTTACGCGTCACAATAAGAATAACATGCGAGAAGTCTGAAAACTAGACCTCGAGTATAAAAAGGGAAAACCAGTTTGATCAACATCTTGTCTTGTCTGTTTTTTTTTTTTTTTTGGTTGGTCCTGGATAACAAAAATATATCTAGGATCACTCTACGATGAAATAATTCTGCATGTTGGAGTGGACTGAGGCTTTTGCTGACATTGTCCTGAAGACAGATACTAGAAAAGTTTTCGTGACTAGCCATTAGGACAGACCAAGATCAATTTATAACCGATGGCCATGAACTCCTTCTACCACAGAAAAAACCATGCATGGTAACTCATAATCTATGTAAACTTACCGGTAAGCTTAGCTATTCATACCCCAACAATGATTAAATTGAGTTTTCAAACAATTTTTAATATAAACGTGTGATATAACCCGATAGAGACATTCCTGAATTAGGATATTTTAATCCATGAATTGTTTAAAGATAGAACTGAAAGAAATGAACTACATTAATTATATAAAATGATTACCCTGAACTAACAAATATGGTGCTTTCTAAATAATGGTAACAATTTATTAAGTATTTTAATAACATAATAAAATATTTACCTTTAAGATCACTTTCATTTGTGCATTATTAATTTTAGTTATTTGTTTTAGTTTATTAGAATTTGAATGTATAATTTACCCTTTGCCAATATTTATTAATTATGGCCTGGGAATAATATCTAGAAAATAATCTTAGTTACAGTAAACTATGACCCATTTTTTTAAAAAAAAATCTTTTTTTAAGATACAATATGTTTGATGCAGAATTAGTGTGTCTAACAACTCTGGAACCCTCATTTATAAATTAAAAACTGATTCGGGTTGCAATCATAATCGTGACAATTTCTAGGTAGAGTTGATCAGGAAATATAGTTATGTTTTTAGAAATAAGAGTGAAACATTCTTCTTTTATATAACTTAATTAACTCACACAGTTTATGCGTATAGAGACTTAGTCAGATCGGTAAAAACATTACAATGGCTTCCCAATGTGAGGCTTCGTAACAATAACCATAGCCTGAGATACGTTGTAATGGTATAAACAACATTACAATGATGACCCAAAAACCCATAGCTGGAGAATGAATAGTAGTTTTTTTAAAAAAAAACTAACTAACTAAACTGAATTATACAATTGTAAAAATATATATTTTTAAATTTGACTAGAAAAACATGATCGCAGCGGATGTAGATATTGAGTCACAAGTCTTTGACCGTGAAGGCGGATACTGGAGAGGGGAATAAAGCATAGCCCAAGTTCTTATATACGCAGTAGATGACATAAGACCATCCTTAAATGCCATGAGTTTTAAAAGAGCAGGTTGCCGAGAAATGGGAGGGCGGACCAAGTGCCATGAGTCAATAAATCTCAAAAGAATGAACAACGCTTGTATGTGCTTAGTCTTGGGTTTGTTATTGTTAGTCTTACGTTGAGCTCAAAGGGCACAGATCAATGTGCAAATCATTCGCACCATGTTAGACCCAAAAGTGAGCATTAAAGCCGCATGTCACTTGTGAATAAGTCTACAAAAAAATATATCAGCATGCTAATACAAAAAAAACACTCAAATACGGACTTAAAGCTTAAGAATAAAATTAGTTTAACCCCCTATTTTATTCTCATCTCCTGGCCCCGGAGATATTGTACTGTTATTTTTTTATATATAGTACAAATATATTGGTATTCGGTAATATATTTAAAAGCTATAAAAAAAAAAGAAAAGTCTTAAAAAAAAGACACATTAAATTTTTTTTTGGTTAGCGTAATTTATTTTTTTAAAAATGTACAATGTGAGTTGATTTTTGTTTCGAATTGTTACTTTGATTTAAAAAAATAAAAGTTAAAATTGAAAAGAACAAAAGGAATTCCACACAAAGATTATGATCAAGAAACATTAGGATATTAATTAAATATGGCCGAAAAAATTGTTATAAAAAAGAACTTTGTAACAGAAAAAGAAAATAAATCTATAAGATTATTAACTTACGCATCACGATAAGAATAACATATGCAGAAGTCTAAAAACTGGACCTCGAGTATAAAAAGGGGAGACCAGTTTGATCAACATCTTGTTTGTTTTTTCTTTTGGTTGGTCCTGGATAACAAAAATATATCCAGGACCATTCTATGATGAAATAATTCTGCATGTTGGAATGGATCGAGGCTTTTGCTGACATCGTCCTGAAGACAGACACCAGAAAAGCTTTCAAGACTAGCTGTTAAGACAGACCAAGATCAACTTATAACCAATGGCCATGAGCCTCTACCACAGAAAAAAACATGCATGGTAACCCATAACCTATGTAAATTTACCAATAAGCTTAGCTATTCATACCCTAATAGTGACTAAATTGAGTTTGCAGACAATTTTTAATATAAGCGTGTGATATAACCCGATAGAGACATTCCCGAATTAGGACATTTTAATCCATGGATTGTTTAAAGATAGAACTGAAAGAAATGAACTGTATTAATTATATAAAATGATTACCATGAACTAACAAATATGGTCCTTTCTAAATAATGGTAACAATTTATTATGTATTTTAATAACATAATAAAATATTTACCTTTAAGATCACTTTCATTTGTACGTTGTTAAATTATTTACTTTTAAGTTGAACGTATAATCTATCCTTTGCCAATATTTATTAATTATGCCCTGGGAATAATATCTAGAAAATAATCTTAGTTACGGTAAACTATGACCGATTTTTTAAAAAAAAGAATCATTAAGTTACGATATGATTGATGCAGAATCAGTGAGTCTAATGACTCTGGCACCCTCATTTATAAATTAAAAACTGATTCGGTTGGCAATCGTAATCGTAACAATTTCTAGGTAGAGTTGATCAGGAAATATAGTTATGTTTTTAGAAATAAGAGTGAAACATTCTTCTTTTTCATAACTTGATCAACTCACGTAGTTTATTCGTACAGAGACCTAGTCAGATGGGTAAAAACATTACAATATTTTTATTTAAAAGCATAAGTAAACAAAAGTTGCCTTACTTTTTTTGCCAGTAATTATTCGAACTTTAAAATTTGTATGATTACAGTACTTAAATCTTGTTTATTGTATTTTTCTTTCAATATTTTTACTTTCAACTGATAATTAGAAAATAGATTATTGTTTTTTAAGAATATCTGTAGCTAAAGTCGATTTTTAAAAAAAATAATTTAAAAGAATATCGTTTGTTTGTTTTTGTCATTTAAATTTGCATCTGTAAATGAGTAATTATTTCTGTATAATATCTTATAGAACATGTGGGTTTTTTTTCAAAGGAAAAAACAAGACTTAAACCACATCAATAATAATAATAATTGAAAAGATCTACTATAAAAATATTTGAAAGAATCTACTTATAGAAATATGAGCAATACCAATAAAAAATTCTGGAAATGTCAAGAATGCGAAAAGAAAAAGGGCCCCAAGATTGAAAGTTAAAGTTATAATTCTCTTGGAGAAGAATGGCCAAAATTAAAAAATGATAAGAAAAATGATGACATTTTGACCAATTAAAAGAATCAATGGAATTTTTATCTGATAAATATAATGGAATAACAAAAAAAAATTTAATTCATGAAAAAGATAATACTAAGATTTAAAAAGATGTGAGAATAAGATTTAAAAAGATGTGAGAGTGCTAATTGAAGAAAATAATAAAATTAAAGATAGACTGCAAAAGCTCGAGTATGATAAAAATAAACAAGATCAATTAGGTGGAGCTCTTACTAAAAAGTCATCCTCCTCGCAGCTCTCAAAGAACGGCTCTGAAAATTTGGTGTTGTAGCAGTGAAAAGTGCCTTTTTTATTTATTTGGCCCTTTAAAGGCCTTATTTTGCTGCTAATATATTCTTTCATTCACTAAATTTCAGTTTTAGTGCATTTTTAACATAATTTCCCTATGTCTACCTTGTGCTTATCAGCATTTAACTACCTTATCCCCCCCCTGTTTGGTGGGTGGTTCAACTGTTTCATGGACCATAAAGCGTCTTATTTCCTCTTAGACTCTTAAATATTTTTTTTACTCCAAGTTCCCTGTCACTCAAAACTTGTTTTTAAAAGTTTTCTGTGTTGTTCCAGTTATTTAGGCCATTTTTTAATGATCTTATTTTTCAGGCACCCTCTCATCTGGGAAAACTAACTGCCTAGAATTCCACTCAAATTTTCTCATTACTCAACTAAAATTATTAATAGCAAAAAGCAGTGTTTTTTTTTTTTTTTTACTTTTACATCAAGGTATTTAATTTTTCCATTTCAAAATTGTTTTTCTTCATATTACTTTTCATTCTTTCATATGGTTTAAAGATGGCCACTGCTCCTAGTGGGAAAAATGTGCAGAGACCTAAACTACATGAACTAAAATGTTCAAAATTACCCAAATTTTATTCAAACTGAACATCATCACCAAAGAACTTATTTCAAAGTCTCCATCTCTTTATCCTCTGGATCTTCCTATCTTTCAGACTGTTGTTTTCTCTATAAAAGGTAAAAAGAAAGTCAAAAAGAACAATGTGACCTTTCATAATGCCATTCCTTGTACAATGGGATAACCACTCATCTACAAAAGACAAAAATCAGCCTGTTGCATCTAAGCATAACTCAGAAATCTCCTCATCCATCCCTGAAACCTCTAAAGACTTAACATATAGCTATTCCTCCAAAATTCAGGTCACATATGGATCCTTCTATCAATCCATCAGGGCAACCAAGCCTATCAACATTGCTCATTGCCTAAGACTATTCTTTGCCTGGACTACACACCCTGTCCATCGCCTCTTCCCATTTCATATATATTCCCTTCAACATATTGTACTTGAATTTCATTTTACCATGTAATTATCTCTTTGTAAACCTTTTTAACTGTTGTGTATTTTGTCTTTTTGATGAATAAAAGCTTTCATCATTGAGAGAAAAAAAAGGTCAATTAAAATTAGCTTCCTCTATTGAAAATACTTGGTTTAATCTCTAAACAAAATGAAGATATGTTCATATATTTAATTTGCTAATGAATAAATTGAACATGAAGAATTTTGATAAAGGACATATAACTAATGGTTATAAAGTAAAAAAACAGAAAGAGATCCTATTTTAAAAATTGAGTTTAAAGATGTTGATTCTGCTAAAGAATGACTAAATAAAAAAAAGATTATTTTAAAAAATAAAGATATTTTTAATGACTTGATTACACAAGATAAATGAAATAAAAGAATATATATATTAATGAATCTTTAACAAAAATAAATAAAAAAATATGGAAAACTTTACAACAAAAAAAATAATGGAGAAAAATATATATATAGAGAGAGAATGAAAATGACATTATTAATATTTTGTGAGTTCTATTTTAAATGTTTTGAATATATTCTAATACAAAATGGATAAGCTTGTACCATTGAAAGACATTGAAGATATTTTTGTAAAGAGTTTTAATACATTTGAATATTGGGAAGTAGAAATTAAAGAATTTAGTTTTGAAAAAAATATTTATAATATTCTTCATGTTAACCTTAGTATAAGAAAAAAGTGGGATGTATTAATTGCAACTATATACTCTTACATTGATTGATTGATTTTTTATTATTAATTGAAACAAATATAAAAAAAATGAAGAAGTTAATTTTTATAATATAAATTATAAAAAAATTGCATATTGTATAAATCATAGAGAGGTGGAGGGATATTGATTTTTATTAAAGAAAATATTTTAGTTGAAAAACTGGAAGTCAATTTTAACACCTTTGAACCCACTCATTTAACTTTTGAATTGAATAGCAATAAAGTTATGTTAATAGAAATATACAGAGCACCAGATAATGATAATAATTTTTTATAGATGAAATAAAATCATGGTTAAAATGTTTTATATTAACTAACAATGAAATAATACTAATAGGTGATATGAATATTGGTTTATGTAAAATTTCTAAAACTGTAGAAGATTATATAGATACATTAACTATCTATGGGGTGCTTTGTGTATGTTTTAACATACTCCGGTTTACTTTTATTCCACATATTGTTATTAAACATATTTCAATAATAAGCAATTCTTTGTACTTAAGTCATTGATAATCTTTGATTTGAAAAGTCAGTCCACATGTAATTGTTTTCCATTTAATCATTTTGTTTTTCCAATAATTAATGTTAATAGTCAATTAAATCAATAATTTATAATTTTGCAACTTAAAGAATTAAATTAAAATATTGGTTTTGATTTAAATAAAATTCTTTATCTATATTTTTTTTTTATTTTTGTTTGTTTGTTTGTTAGGAATTTATTAATAAATGAACACTACTTTGTATGATTTTTTTCCTGATATTTCTACTACCAAACATTCTTCATCAAAGTATATTAATAATATTTATTAGTCATTTATTAAACTAAAGAAATGTTATTATTTATTAAAGTTTGTTTTCTTTCATTTTTGAAATTTGAATACAGTATATTATAAAGTCAAAAGAAGACAAACTCTTTAGATGACTACTAGCCAGTTAAAATATGATGGAAAAATGAAATCTTGGTAAAAAAAAGTGTACATTTATTAATTTAATTTGAATAAGTTGAAACAGATGTTATTTGATATAATGACATAATTTATTGACTATGGTATTTGTATAAATTTATTCAAAGTATATTTCAGAATAATATATTTTTGTGTTTATGTAAAATTATATACTGATAAAAAAAATTGTTTTAATTTTTATTTTAGCTGGTTACAATAACTTAGAAGTAGCAGAGTTTCTTTTAGAGAATGGTGCTGATGTCAATGCTCAAGATAAAGGAGGACTTATTCCTTTACATAATGCATCTTCCTATGGAGTAAGTTTCAAGTTTTGTTATGGATGTGTAGAAAAAAGTGTTTTGTTTTTGATAATAGTTGCATTAGTATTGTAACACTAGCTGGGTTCAAACCCTGTTACAAGAAAGTGGAAAAGCACATACACATTACCCTCAATACAAATATTTATTCAATTTGTCATTAAAGGGTTAAAAATATACATAAAATTATACATATATACATGCGTGAATTAAATTTTGAACTCTTTTTTCTTTACTTTTTTTTTTTTTTAGAAAATAAATGGGGAAGGGATTAATTAGTAATCATTGTTTATTTTAGAATGTTTTACTTTTAAAATATTACAAATTGGCAAAATTACACTTGTGCTCAAATATTTTATATATTGTTTAGGATTGTTTAAAATATTGATTTAAGTTTCAATTATATTTCAAATTAACGAGGGTGGTGAAAAAGAAATATTGTATATGCCTTCAAGCAATTCTCGTTAATTACTGCAAAAAGAAAAATTCCAAGAAAAGCCAAAGAATGTTTTGCCAATAAGAAAAGATACCAGGAATGACGGCACCACCAAAACAATGGAAATGTAAAATAAAGAAGTAAAAAGTAATTTGGAAATGGAAAACATATTCAAAGAAAAAGAACTAGATTGGAGATCTGATAAAATTCCTTTTTCTGAGAAAGGAAATGCAATTAAACAGAAATTAATTAAGGAGAATTGGAGAAAGGAAAAGACAGTTATAGAGTTAGATTGTGACCGCTGAGGGAGAGAGACTCATAAAGATATATGAATAAAAATGTTTAAAATGACGGGGTAAGCACCACAAGTAAAGGGCTTCACCACCTGCGGCCGATGCAAACTGACTCTACACCGCCTGCCTGCAGAAGAATCTAGGAACCTCGTGAATACTCCGTATTGCTTAACATAGGACGAAATAGAAGAGAATCGCATCCAAAATATGAATTAATTCGGTTTGAAAATTATATTATAGAAGACTTCAATTACGGCTCATCCATTACTTACGGACATCTAAATATCAGACTATACAGAAAGAAACTATATTGCGCTCTCATAAGGCAAACTTCGAATGCTACAAGATCACGGAACTCAACTTGATACACTACATAATTCATTACATTCTGATCCCACACCCCGGGGTTCGTAAGGTGACGTGAACTATATTTTGTTATATAACTCAGAATTGCTTATAGCTACCCTCGTAATGACTCTATTAAAATATTTCATAGCATGAAATTATTGCGTACAATTGTATACTAAATTTTTTTTCCTTATATATAAATTAATATTTGTTTGTTCTAAATTAAATATTTTATTGCTTCATTTATGGTTTGGGGAATTTATTATATATTTCAAATGGGAAGGATATGAATTGATTTTACATAGATTATGTTTAAATATTAATAATAAAATTTTATACATATTTACCTTGGCGTTAAAGTTATTCATTAATTATCGTTTACATTCTTCTATCACTTCATCTGCCAAATAAAATGCAAATGATTCACATATGTCCGAGGTAAATAGATACGTTTATGAGTGCATTATAGGTTACATACAAACCCATATTTTTTTTTGTTATTATCTCCGTTCATCCGATAGGTTTTCCTCCCCACCCTGGGAATGAGCTAGCTTAGGTCAGGCACCTCGTTAATCGGGAAATATAATTCTCACCGTAATAGTGAGTTTGGCGCTTGAGGTCATCGATAAACTGACACTCATAAATGTATTCTCCCGTAGATATTTTATATATTTAGATCTTACTCAAGAGACAAGGGCTACCAGAAAACTTTTATTTCATTTGTCTTAAATCCTATTACTGCAACACTTAAAAATTGTGTCAAGTAAATAATACTTGTATAAATAATTCGTATCAGAATTTTCTTTGGTAGGTAGTATTTAAATATTATCTACAGGTGTTATGGTGACTAGACAGCCATAGAAATTCTATTTAGTCTACGTTTTGGCTCACATGTCCATTTTTTTAAAGATCTATTATATTTTTTAAGTTTTCAAACGTCGGAAGGGACGGTAAGAAGGGGTGACTGGTTAAAGTATACTAAATCTTTAAAAAAATGGATTAAATTTTGTATTTTTCTTCACTATTTTTTTGTCCCCCCGCAAGATTATTTTTTGTTACATATTGAGTGCTCTTGATTTAATTCTTTTGCAATATTTTTTAATTTTATTATGGTGTAGAAATTTTAACCAGATAATAAAATCCACAATCATAATTTTTATTTATAAATGTTTCATCTACTGTTCATCTCTTACTATCATCAGTTTGATTTTTTTATTTGTAATCTTTATGATGAAATTTTACATTTACAAGATTTTTATTATTATTAAATAATGCATAATCATACTAGTTTTGCTTATATGTGGCTTAGATCCATAATTTTATGACCATTGAGATGAAAAACTTTACTAATAATTATAATATTTTTGAAGAAATGTAAGAATGTGTGGCAAATACAGTATCTCTTTTAATGTTTAATCTTTATATACTATGGTAATTCTTTTTTTTTTTTTTTAGTATTATTTTATTTACTATGAATCATTATTTTTGTTTGCAGCAGATTTTTTTTACAAAATAGATGTATAATATATTGTAATAGGAAGTGCCTACTCTCCTTTTTTAACACTTACTGTAATTATATCAGGATTTTACATGCTAGGCTTAATGGGTATTATGATTAATCAAGCTGGGTACATTTACTTATAATGTCTTAACTGATCATGATGATCACACTGGGCCTTTGTTAAATTTATTTTTAACACTAACCATATTTCCTGATCATCATTCCATGAAATCAATTCAAATCAAAAAGAGGGGTCCATCCCTGCTTACTATAAACATTTTTACTTGTAATAGATCTGCTGCTATGTAGAACTTGGGTGCCTTCTCTATAATCAGAAATATTTTTAGGGCAGATTAAACTCTCTCTCTCACACACACATCTTTGATTTTAAATCCTTTCATTTATTTACAACTGACTCAGGTAAGCATGATAATAATTACAGGATTGTCAATTTGCTTGATTCAATGAACATATGTTATTGTTTATTACTCATCAAATAAAAAGAAAATCTATCTCAGTATTGCAACTATATAGATATTTATGCAAAAAATATCATAGAATAAAGATTAGAGGCTATGTGTAACAAATTAATAAACTATATTATACTCTCATAATGTAATCAATCTTGTACATTTACAGTATATATCATTATTATCCAGAAATTTCCGAAAATAATACTATGAATTCATCATATATCTGTGAGAATATTAGAATCAATATATATAAACATTAAAAGCATAAATCTAAACTAGTTAATAAATAATAAAATTACTCAAATTCACAACTCAACCAGATTAGCCAAAAAGTAAACTCTAAAACACTACCAATGGTTTTACTGTTACAAGGGGACTTCTCAAGTGTAAAGAATACAAAATAATATATTTAAATTAAACATTACCCACAATTCCATTTATTTTCCATTTGCTTCAAAATCACAAATTTTTAATAGTAAAGATTTTTTAATTATTCTTTTTATTTTATTTCTCTCAAAGAAGACAACCTTAGCTTCATCAAGGATACAAACCATAATAAAGACAATTAAAGAGACAATCTTAGCTTCATCAAAATTAATAGTGTGGCCTGTATCCTTGATGAAGCTAAGTTTGTCTTCTCTGAGAGAAATGAAATAAAGAGAAGAATTAAAGAATCTTTATTGTTAAAATTTTATGATTTTGAAGCAATTAACTTAGTTCTTTAATAGTAAGGGTGTATGGAAAGTAAATAGAATTGTGGGTAATGTTTAATTTAAATATATTATTTTGTAGTAGTTTTTTACACTTGAGAAGTCTGCTTGTAAGCAGTGAAATTATTGGAAGTGTTTTAGAGTTTATTTTCTTGGCTATTGTGACTGAGTTGTTAATATGGTGTAATTTGATTATATATATATATAGTGGAAGAGATTTTGTATTAAATGCTTAAATTTGAAGAGAGTATGATTGAGAAATACTACAATAGTGAACTATTATTAGGCAAGGTATTGAAATTTTTTAGAAAGAGAAGTTTCACAAAGATGAAAGTAAAATTCAGTATTATAATATTCAAATAAACAATTTTAAGAATTGACCATATTGGCATCTTTATATGAAAAGTGTTAGGATATTTTGATGATTTGATTTATAACTTGTAAGCATATTTTGTATACTATTGCATTGAAATAATTGTCCAAAGATGTATACAATGAATAAGACACTACTTAAAACAATCTAAACCACAATATTTTCAATCTCCTCAAATTTTTATAACAAATATATAAAGTTAGTGAACTGCTTAAGGTTCAAAAATAATTATTTAACTACCAATGATAAAGCTGGTGATAAAATTAATAGCAGCCGGGATTATAATGAAAAACCACTTACAAGTCAGTAAATAATCTAGTGAAATTAACATAAGTAGAAAATAAACAGTTAAAATTACTTTGTATAATAAAGGTAAAATGAACTTTATAAGTCTGTGTATACTCATTGTTAACATAAGCCTGCACAAAACTCTCATTCTGTAAAATGTAAAATTATAGAAAATATATATATATTTTATTGGCACAATTTAAAGGAAATTAAAACAGAAATTTTTTTTCCAAAAAAGATACAATTTCTAAATTTGATGGTAAAGAATATGTTAATGTAAGTAGAGAGCGAAAACAGGTATCCAAAAAACAATTCTCTAATATAATTATTGGATAAGTTGAATCATTCTCAAGTGAACAAAACCGTATAAGCAAGAAATTTAAATTACTATGCTAAGTTTAATAATTACTGGCATGATTTCTTTTAAATGTCACATGGATTCTTAAAATGTCACTCTTTTCAGTTACTCATTTTATAGATGACACATTTTTGTAAAAACAGAATATATAAAACTTGGAAAATATCAAAGTCATAAATTTGGAAATCAAGACTAGAAAAGAAACTGCAAATTAAATTCATATTTTAAATGCAAACAAAATTAATTGTGTCCAAGTATTTTAATCTCATGGGATCCAAAAGAATAATTCTCATTCTATGTGTTATGACCTACAAAAGTTTTTTTAAAATATTATAGATTGTTGTTATTGTATTAGAAGTAAATGTTAAATGATCAATGATTAAAATAAGAATAAAATCTTAAATTTTGACTTTTATTTAATGTTTAGGAACCATAACTTGTGCAAATATGAGGCAGATAAAAGAAAAAATCTCATCAATTTTATAACTGATTTAAGGAAAATAGGACACACTTATTCATCCATCAACAGAAAAGTCAACAAATTTTTCTATAAAATAAACCACAACCACAAGAAAGAAAGCAAACCAAGAATCTTAATCCCATACGTTCACTCTACAGCTAAAAGCCTTATCAATCAACTATCATGTGACTTTGAAGTCGCTTTCCGTTCACCTCCCAACACCAATAGACTGATAAATAATACCAAAGACAGGATCAAACCTGAACTCACCCCTCAAGTTGTGTACAAAATTACCTGCCCCCAAAGAAATTGTACGGCAACATATTATGGAGAGACCAAAACTAACATTGCCACCAGAGTAGCTCAACACCGATACCTTTACAATAAAACCTAAACAAAGTATGAAGGTAATTCGATTTTTGTCGAACACGAGAGAAACTCTGGACACGCTTTTCTACCCACCACAGCCAGTGTCGTTTGCTCTGAAACAAACGACACCAAACGTAAAGTTAGGGAAGCTTACTTCATTGCGGCTGACCCATCGGCAATCAACAGAGGAGAGGCCTGCTATTCCCTATCTCGTAAATGGTCCACGTAACATCTGCATATAAATTTGCATAAAATTTGCATAGTTTTACAGTTATTAACAGAATAACTCGCCATGAATATGGGACTATAGACTGTCCCGAAAGCGCTTGGCAGTAAAAATTTTGACAATTTATTAATAACTTCATTACCTGTGTGCAGAGCACATATATATCTTAACTATTAAAACTAGAACATAAGAAATAGAAAAATTAAGATATTCCCTATTTTCTTGATTATTTTCTTAGGAAACTACACCTATGATCCAAAGTGCTTTGATGTTTTTAAATGTTACTGATAGGCAATGTTGTTATTAATTGTCCATTGAATAAGCATTTTACATGTGAATGTTTTGTTATATTAATCCATATTTGTATTCTTCTAGTCCATCTAAACATTGAAATCTGTATCAGTGCTATTGATGATTTTATATCAAAAAATGTTGAGTTTAATGAAGACTTTAAAAAAGATAATATGGATAATAACTGAAATATAATAACATAATATTCATGAAGTACATCAAAGTCTATCAAAATAAAGAATTAAATGCTTTTTTTTATTGATAACTTCTTTATGTAGTTATTGTAAGCAGATCAACACTTTTTGTCAATCTACTTAGTGACTTATCATCAACTATTTTACTGAAAAAGATAATTTAAAGTTAGCTGAAGGCCGTCAAATGAGTATTAAAATAGAAAGAAGTCTGTATAAGCCAGTGGTTTAGAATGTAGGAGAAGTAATGAGAAAGTAGGTATTTTTTCTTAGTATTTGAATTTGATGAGTTCATTTGAATGCTTAATTGAAAATATTTTTAAATCTCATGGTTAGATTCTGTTCAATACTGCACCAATTCTATTGTGTAATAATTATTATAAAGTTGGGAAATTTTTTTTTATTATTATTATAAATGAGATTCATTGCCCACCATAGTTGATGGGATTATAAAGCATTGTTTGTTGCTTGTAATATCTAGATAGATTAAAGTAATGCCATGGTTCATTTTAAATAAAACCCATGTTTAGCCCCATGAGAGGTCTAACTATTTATCATGAGCAGCTCCTGCTCTGAGTTCGAGTATGCCTAGCTTAATTCAATAAATAATATACATAGTGACTTATTATTCAGAGAGTAATTCCAGATTGATGAATTATTGTTTTCTAAATATATTTGTGAACTAATTTACCAATAATTAGTTACTGGCTACTTCCAAATGGTCCCCAGTTTTATAAACAATTCCCTTACTTTAATATGAACAGTACTAAATTCACTGACCAGTTTATTTGATTGGCCTGATTGTGCCATTGACTATGTTTACTTCTGAATCTGATTCTAGAGTATTCTATACTATAGTTTAGAAAAATCTATTATTGAACTAAACTTTAGATGAGTCCATAACATAAATATTTAGCAGTATCATTCTAGTCCTTGAAACAGATATATTGTTAATTGGTTATGGGTAGTAATTACTAGAAATATCATAGTCATACATATTATTTTTCATATTATGTAGCTGATGTAATTCAATTGAAAGACTTATCCTCCCATCTTTAAAGTAATTCCTACTAAATTTTTGAGTATATAAGTAAGTATTTCTTTCACTGAATCCAATTCATCAGTAAGTGAAATCATTAGGAGGATCTTTTTTTCTAAAATTTGTAGCATTCAATCTTGTTAAATATCATGAAAGCTTTTATTCAGTTTGTTGAAGTTAAAACTTATAGTATAATATATGTTTTAATCTTTCCGATGTAAATTTATAAAATCACACTGCAAGAGACAATTCAACATATGTAAATATGAACTTATCTAAAATATAATAATCTCTTATTTCTGATGTAATCTCAAATATTGACAGGATATCAACATTATGGTGGAATTTTTTTAGAAATATGCTATGGGAAGAGTCTTTAATTGCATTCAGCATCAAATTTTATTTTTGTTATTATTCCAAGAGTGATATTGATATAGACCAGTGGTCTTCAACCTTTTCACACCTGCGGACCGGTAAAAATAAAGATAAGGTTCCGCGGAGTAGCAAAAATAAGAATAAGATTTCGAAGACCGGCAGTCTATAGATAAATTTTCTTAAAGATAAGCATAATTGTTATAACTGATCAAAACAACAATGTTAAATGTATAAGATAAAGTTTTATATATATATATGGAGTTTATATAATAAAAACCTTTTTTTAAAATTTTTTTAGAAAAGTAATAAAAAATTTAATTCTCCCCCCCCCCCCAATAAACATCTGTGATAACTAGAAAAACAAATTAATTTATGAATGATTGATTAGATTTTGTTTTCGTTCTGTTTTCTTTTTTTTTTAATTGAGTAAAAATGGGATGAAAAAATAAATAAAAATTGGCTATATTAATTATAAGTTTAAACTCTTATTATTACAAACTTTTTACTGCCTGTCTAGCATGCAGACCTGCAGAAAAGTTCCGGGCCCAGTGCCGGGCCGCAGACCAAGGGTTGAAGAACACTGATATAGACAAATAAGTTTTATTAGTGATCTTTTGGCCCAGTTTGCAATTTCTGTGGTTCACAAAAATAAACTCTACATACAGATTTCTACACTTATTTCAATAATATTTAACAAACCTTTGCAAGGAAATCAACTCAGGACTTTTGAATGCCAATTTAACTATTGTAAATAGCATTTTCACATCTGTATCATTTTTTATCATTGTTTATAAAGGTAAATTTATCTATTACAATCTAATGGAGATTCACTGAAGAATTATCAGTAATTTATATATTTACAATATATCTTTAGTTCCTCATAATTTACAGTTAAATAGTAGTTTATGAATTATGAATCATAGCCATAGCAGCAATAAATAATGTTTAATCATATGTATGTATTGAAAGAACTAAAATTATTTCAACTTTTAAATGATCCATCCATTGAAATCTAACTCACTAAAAAGAAATAAATGAACGAATTTAAAATGTAATCTAATAACTCAAAATAGGAAATAATAACAAAAATCCTAATTTTGATGATGGAACTAATTTAAAACTATTACAAAATTAATACCTGTAAAAATAAAAGTGACGAAAAAATGTTCAACAATGATATTCCTGAGAATTCAAATGAAACTCCTGATACCAAGAAATAAAACTGCTTTCAACAACTACAAACCAGTCAGGGAGGATGGAAAACAGTTGAAGAAACATGTCAGATGTAAAGATTAATCAAAATCATGTAAAAATGTTTTTCAAATGTTAAATTGTTCATAAAGAAAAAATAACAATATCGTGATGTCAAACCGGAAGTGGCCATAAGCGGCAAAACTTTGCAGGAAAGAAAATTATTTTAAATATTAATTCAATCTCAAATTAAGAATTAAACATTTTGGTTTATGATTTAAGTTACCTCCTTGCATAAAAATTATAAATTTATTATGATTAGATCAAAAGTTATTGGGCCACTCCCGGTGCGATTGGGACGCCACAAAAATAAAAAAGTTTCAAATTGACTTAGAATTATGACGAAGTGAATTAGAATGTAAAAAAAACAATGATTTAGATATAAAAATGGTTTATAGGATGTTATATGCCTAGACAGAAACATAAGCGGTTAATTGGTCAATCCCTTTAGATTTAAATTATTAAGAAAAACCAAAGACTAAATACAAACCATTAGATTTTATAATTGGAACTTTAAGAATCAAGAATTAGAACTCAACTTGGATTAGAAGAACTCAATAGGATCAGTAAAGCAGAATCACAATTGAAATTTTGTCACAATCTAGTTCAGAACAAGATTATGTAATATGAACTGGATCATGAACCCTGAGGACTTAATGGAACCACGAGACTAATTGTTTTTTTTTTCCTTTTTGGGTTTTGCTTGAATTCTCAGTCTCAAGGGTAGAGGCGATGGCCATAAAGGATTTAATTAATTGGTGGGATCAGTTGGCGATCATTGCCGCACCCAGGTTTGGGGATGATCTGGCAAGGTTCTTGTGGCCCTCCCTGATTCGGTTGGTGTTCTGGACATGCTGAACTAATGTTGCACCCAGATAAATTGCAACCCACTTATGGCAGGGGCCAAAGTGATTTAACCTTGTCCAAAGAGTGGGTCTGGGTTCTTGCTAAACTGAGTTCTGGCTGACGGGTCATAGATGGGGTCTGGCGGGGGGGGGAGCTGCCTGGGGACATGTCAGGCGGGTTGAGAGTCAATTGATCCACATAGACATTGCCTCAAATGGACATAGCATCACCTTGATTGACTGACATTTGATCTGTGATAATTCATGTCCCTTTTTTTTTGGTATTTTTTTTTCTAGATGTTTGTACTCTGAATGTATTTTTTCTTTTCAGATACCTGTAATACTTAATCTATTGGAAAAGGCAGTTGTATTGCTTTGAGCCACCACCCAGTTGTAGAATATAAATGTATCATTGTAGCCTCTATTGCCCATTGCTGCAGGTGACAAAATATGGCCCCTGCACAGGTGGATCATACTTAATAGAGTTGCTTTGAAACATAGTCATAAATTTAAAAATATCAATGAATTGTAATTGACCTAAATGTGAATAAATTTGATTTTGAAAGTAAAAAGAATCTCAAAAAATAAAAATAATCTAAAAAATCTCATTTCTACTATTTAAAAAAAATGTATGTATAAACGTTTTTTTTAAATAAAAGTAAACAGATTAAGAGATTAATTTATAATAAATGTTGACATATTTATATCTCATGAATTGAGATTCATATAATTATGGAAAAAGTTATTAAGTTTTTTTCCTGGAATTGAAATGTTAGGCTTGTTTATAAGTTATTGTAAATTTATATATTTCTATACACATTTTATTACATGTTAAGTTTTTAGAATTTATCTTGATATATATCTGTATGAAATGTATAATGCATAATATGTAAATATTAAGAAAACTATATTACTTATATGCATTTATATATTATATATGTGCATGCACACACAACAACATTATATCATGAGTTTGTCTAAAACATAAAATGTACATTTATAAACATATGTTTTAGCATCTTGACTTAGCTGCTCTTCTAATTAAATATAATACTGTTGTCAATGCAACTGATAGATGGGGCTTTACTCCTTTACATGAGGCTGCTCAGAAAGGTCGTACCCAGCTATGTGCATTATTGGTAAGTAAATACAAATTTTTATTATTGATAATATGTTTGCCATTTGTTTTTACATTATATCACCAGATTAATTTTAAATATTGTCTTTTTATTATAAAATTATTTATGCAAATGATAATATCAATTAAGTAAATACTCATTAAAGTTTAATATACAGTACTATCATCTGAATATACAACTTATCATACTACAAGTTTGTTATTTTAGCAATGAAATTCAGAAACAATGGATTGGAAAAATTAAATTAGAATGTTAGGAAAAGATTTCCTAAGTTTCTAAAAATAATAAAAGCATAATGAATTGGTTGCAAGAAATTAATAAACTTAGCAAAATTATTGTCAGGTGAAAATAAGTGCATTGAAAAAGTAGACAAGAAGAAAAAGTAACATTAGTGTAGAATTTAGAAGTATGCATTTGGATTAAGTTTTCTATTTGAAGACAAAGTTAAATCATCTATGCAACAGAATGGTTTGATCATGCTATAACACTTCATCATTATTATTCTGGAGGTAGGGCAGAGATTTATTTACAAGCAGCTTCTAATAAAGATAGTTAATATTTAGAACTATACTATAAATTTTAATGTGCCTTTTGCAACATTAAGATGCATATTTAATAGCACAAAAAGTAAATAGATGTAATGTTTATTTAAAGAATCTTTTATGACAAAGGTTATCAATATTGGTATATATTGTTGATGACATGGAAATATGAAAGATTATTTTTAAAAAAAGAAGCTACTATGAAAGTATATTAAAGAAAGAAAATAAAAAATAATAAATATGAAATGGGATATGAATCATTTGAATTTTTAAAAGAAATTAAAATCCCAGTAATTTGATTCAAATATCGCTTGAAGTATCTTTTTTTTTTTTTTTTTTCTCCCCCTCCAATCCTCCTCTTCCTTCCCCCCCCCCCCAACCCCACAAAAAAAAAACATTTTTTATTTATTTTTTTTTTTTAAAACCCACACCCCCCACCCAACAATATTCCCCCCAAATTAAAATATTTTTCAAACCCCCAAAAAATTTTTGATTTTTTTTTTCCCAAAATATAAAAACATTACCTTTAAACCACTCCCCCCCAATTTTAACGTAATTTTTCCCCCTCCTAAAAAGAAAAATTCTCAAAAAAATTTTATTTTATATTCAATATATTTATATTTGTCCTCCAGTCTAGTCGATATATATTAAAGAATTATTTTTACTTAAGTAACAAGAGCTATATCATCCACAGATCTTATACATTTTATTAGTCTACCTCCAAAATTGACTTCTCCATAATTCATGTAAGTAAATATCTAAAAAGACAGGTGATATGCAACATCCCTGTGTAACACTTTTTTCTCTCCTCATTTTTTTTACTCTCTCTATCTTCAAAAGACAGGTGATATGCAACATCCCTGTGTAACACTTTTTTCTCTCCTCATTTTTTTTACTCTCTCTATCTTCCAATTTAATGCTTATACTTTGTTTAATCTACATATTCCAAATCAAGCTTCTTCTTATAATGCAGTCTTATTCCTCATCATTTCATAAGCCTATTCTTGATTAATACATCTATTTACCATTCAAATATGCAAATTTTCTGTTGTGATTTATTCTCTAATAAATACCACAATTTCTTCTCATAGTCAGTGCAATGATTATGACTATTACTGTTAAATAGTCGAAAGCATGCTAGACATACCTTGCTAATTATAAAATAAAAAGCTTTTTACTAAATATAGTTGTATATATATTTTGTATTACATATTCCAAGATAAAGCTCACCAAATTCTTTAAGTTACATTATAACTTTATGAATATCCATCTAATGCTTAAGATGGTATGTAAAATCTGTAAATCGATTTGCATTTTTAATGAAAGTATTAATAACTTTGAAAATTGTAAAAATCTTTTTGAATGGTTGCCAAATTTCCACCCCTAAGGCTATTTTTAACCGAAATAAAATCACCATCCACCTAAAATCTCTCCTGATAAAAAAACATTATTAAAGGTTGTAAAAGATCTTTGAAAAAAAGAATAACAATATAAAATGTGGGGGACACAGGAAATACTATCTGAGATTAATATTAAATATAGAGTGTTAGCTCTTAACTTGCAAGCAAAATATGTGAAGAAAACAAGCTTTTCACTGCTTACAACTTTGTCAACTTGATAACACAACCCATCTGATAATATTGAGAAAATTCTAAAATATGACGATTTATCAGCATAACTTAGAAGAATCCAATGATAGAGCTTGCTGCTGATATTGAAACAATATATAATGATAATCAGCAACGAGAAATAATCATTGGTCAAGAAGTGGTTTAAAAGTATTGAATCTACTAAGAAATATTTTCAGAGAAATGACATCATTTGTTTGAAGGAGGATAAGGGAAATTGATTTGTATTATTGTCCAAACAGGACTTTGTCACTAAAATTCACACATAAATTAATAAACTAAATTTTAAACCAATAGACTCGTACAACATATAAAGATAAATTTATGTCTGCAGACTTATGTAAGATTTGCAATAAGGCATTTTCGAAAAGCGAATACTGTAACATCTATTCATCTGCTGAAATCCCGCTCAAAATATTTGCTAATATAAAATTACATAAAATTCAACCCCCCTTATGTTTGATAATAGACTTTGGAGGCACCTATTATTACAAGGCATCTAAAATGATTGGCCAGTAGCTTGTGGATCAATTCAGTTTTGGCAAATTTACTATCAAATCTTTATTTGAGTGCATGAAGGTAATTAAAAATATTTGACTCAATAAACAAAGCCGTCTGGCATCGTTGTATATCACTGAGCTATATGGTTCTATCCCATGCAAAATATCTATCCAAATTATTAAAGAGGCACTGGTGAAAGCCGAGTATAATGTACATCGAATGAAATTTCATCATTAATTGGGTCTTCCCATGAGCAGCATAATTTCAACTGTTGTGCTTAATAAATTCAAAGAAGAGATTTTACCTAACTATTTTAAGCAAATTTCTTCTTTGATATATATATACAATACATGGATGATGTTTTATTTGCACCACTGATGCGCAAATCAAAGAAATACAGCAGGATCTACCTAACTATTTTAAGCAAATTTCTTCTTTGATATATATATACAATACATGGATGATGTTTTATTTGCACTACTGATGCGCAAATCAAAGAAATACAGCAGGATCTTGGGAAGGTTTTTTATTAAAATGGGCAATAGAGAATGAAGACAATTTTAAAGGCATCAAGTTCCTAGAATTATATTCAGCATAAAACCACCCAAGTAAATTACAAAATGCTATGAAGCCCATTCATGTTCAAGGTGTTATACACCCTGAATCTACTAAACTGAAATCTCATAAATTAACTGGTCTTAAGATACTTTTGTATAAGAACCATAATCTGTGTAAATTTGAAGTTGACAGAAAAAACAATATAGAAACCTATATCACAAAGGCAAAACTCCATACAGTAGTGCCACCCTGTGCTAACCAGAGTAATCAATAGATGCCAGAAGGCTTGTGCATAAAATCCCTATCTAGTGCCTACTCGTCCAATATCTCCAGACTAGTTTCTGGCTTGTGGCCATCATCAGTGAGGAGCCTTGGATCTGAGAGCACTGCACCTAGATCTTAGGATCTAATACAACCCTCCAACAGCCACCTTTTAACTCTACTTTACTACAAAACTATGAGAATGAAATTGAAAACACAAAAATATTTTCAATCTAAGCTCAATAGCTTATATAGTCATATGGGTCTGAACTCAATTCAGCACCCATTCATTTTGGTGTCTTTGGCTCTTAAACAACCATAGCCACCACTATCCTATTAGGCAGGATTGGTGTTAAACCACTAAACATCACATGATCACCATCTCATACTAGCACATAACGAGAGTAATCAATAGATGCCAGAAGGCTTGTGCATAAAATCCCTATCTAGTGCCTACTCATCCAATATCCCCAGACTAGTTTCTGGCTTGTAGCCATCATCAGTGAGGAGCCCCTTGGATCTGAGAGCACTGCACCTAGATCTTACGATCTAATGCAACCCTCCAGCAGCCACCTTTTAACTCTACTTTATTACAAAACTATGAGAATGAAATTGAAAACACAATAATATTTTCAATCTAAGCTCAATAGCTTATATAGTCATATGGATCTGAACTCAATTCAGCATTGAAAATATGTTTGTGTTTTCAATTTCATTCTCATAGTTTTATAGTAAAGCAGAATTAAAAGGTGGCTGCTGGAGGTTTACATTAGATCCTAAGATCTAGGTGCAGTGCTCTCAGATCCAAGGCTCCTCACTGATGATGGCCACAAGCCAGAAACTAGTCTGGGGATATTGGATGAGTAGGCACTAGATAGGGATTTTATGCACAAGCCTTCTGGCATCTATTGATTACTCTGGTTAGCACAGGATGGCACTACTGTATGGAGAATTTTGCCCTTGTTTACAACAATTATGTGCTAGTATGAGATGGTGATCATGTGATGTTTAGTGGTTTAACCTATATCACAGATTTACGCAATATTGGATATAAAAGTATACTCTCATTTGAACCGTAAAAAACTTTTATTCTAAAATTAAATATTTGTCCATTAAAATCAATGACAAAGCCTGTATATCACTGCCTTATATTCCAGGGGCTACCCATCATGTCAACAAAGTCTATGTTGTGAATCATCAAGTTGGTTTTCACATTCCTCTTCTGAATCTGCTAATTAACAACACCAAAGACTGACCGCCTTTAGAGCTGAAATTTCAAATCATTTACAGAATTGGATGTAGCTATACTATAAGCATGAATCTAACCTATGCCACATCTTCAAACCTACCTCCATCAGCATCATCTGCACTGAATGTAATGATACCAAAGGCAAAGTGAAAAAGACCTGGCACATTGCCAGAGATAAATACGCAAACAACAGAAAAGATTCCTGTGTCTCCCTTTCAAAAAAATAGCCAGTGCGAATCATTTATTTATTATTTAAATATGCAAATTTTTTATTGTGGTTTATTTCATAATAAATACCACAATTTCTTCTCACGGTCAGTGCCATGAATATGACTATTACTGTTAAGTAGTCAAAAGCATCCTAGGCATATTTTGCTAATTATATAATAAAAAGCTTTTCTCTAAATACGGTCATACATATATTTTGTATTACTAATATATGTTTCTGGTCTGCAATTATACTAACAATTACAATAGCATCTTTGTACTCTTTTCCCTTCCAAAAATCAAAATCTTCAATATTATTTTCAAAGCATGTGGTATGTTAAGTTCATTGTTCTATATTCCTTGCATTTAACTGCTTTCTTCTCAGAAGTCAGAATATTATAGTTTTCAAGAAGTTTTTAGACAAGTGTCTGCTATTATCTATCAAATTATGCAGTCTCACAATTTCCTTAACAGTAGACTCTTTGTATCCTTTTAACATTTCTGTAGATATTGTGTTAATACCAACAACTTCACCATTTTTCATTTTGTGCTTTTCTTCTCTTTCTTCATTATATCAACTTTTTGCTTAGTCTTTCTAATATATTATTCTCTCTCATTTTATTTTATTTATTAAAATGAAATATATTTACATAAAATTTTATTCTTATCCTAAACCTTATTTCTCTTTTTATGCTGGAAAGATTTTCATAAATAATTTAAATATTTACAATTTCTTTGATTTTAAATATAATACAAAATAAGTTAATGATAATAAAAGAAGAACAATTATATTTTATCAAATTATATATTTAAGTTGCTGAAAATATACTTTTTAATTTGAATTTTTTTTATTTCTCTATAATGTAAATTTTTTAGTCTTGTAAAAAAAATCCTGAGTGAAATCATTCCATCTTTTCAATATATCATCTTTATCACTTAATTTCTGTCCATTCTTGCCATCATCAACTTTTTCTTTTTATTCCAGTTAATTCTTTCTTATTATCCCAATTAATGCTTTTGTCTTTCAGATGAGTTCATTATTAATTTTTCTATACAATTTTTACATTGTTCCATCTTGTTTTTCCTTCTTTCATAACAATTCATTACCTAACTATTGCTTATTAGCCATCTTTAGTCAGTTAGTTCTTATTGCATTTCTTGCCACTTCCAATATTTTCTTTTTTATCTTATGCCAACATTTATCAGCTTATTCATTATTCCTCAATTTTAATAGTTTTTTAAATCATATTATCATGAATCTAAACTTTTACTTTCTCTCAATTTCTTCAAATTCCATCTTATATATTTGTTTGCTCTTTTTATTCTTTTTAAGCTGAACTTTAATTTTGCTATAATAATTTTATGATCAAAATTTATATCAGCTCTAGGCAAAATATGAGATTCCTTAGTACCATTCTTATATCTTTCCTATATTAGTATATAGACTATCTGATATCTTTCCTCTTTTTATTATTTTTAAGCTTATCTTTAATTTTATTATAGTCCTATTATGATCAGAATTTATTTTAGCCACATGCAAAATATGAGATCCGTTAATAGCATTCCTATATTATTTTTTTCCAGGATTTTTTATATAGTCTTATCTGATATGTTTCTTTATCACCTAAGTATATCTATTTATATAACTGCTTTGAACGAATTTTGAACAATGTATTTGTAACTACAAACTTATTTCTTCTACAAAAAATTTATAAACCAATCACCTATATTACTTTCTTTTTCAAATACTACAGTTCCTCACAATTTTGCCTTATTTATCTTTTTCTCACAAATGCATTCCAATCATCCAATAATAATATGTACATATTTTTATCCTCTTTTGTGTTTTTTTTTTCCACATTTTCATACTGTTCATTAATTTTTTTCATTATCATGACTGATAAATTGCACAAGTATCAAATCCCTGGATTTTGCAGATATTTTTTGTCATGTTTCTATCTTCAACACAATCTCATTCTTATACAATATTCAATATTTTTTTGCTAATGATAATATCAAATCTGTTTATTGCCTTATTCCTACTAGGATACTGCATTACTTCCTCACTTTTTTCTTTACCATACTGTTTCATCCATTTCACTTAATCCCACAATATCTATTTTATTTATTGTAATTTCTCATTTTAAGCTTTTCATTGTTTAGTACTCTTCAGTGATCTCACATTCTATGCACCAACTGTTAATGTCCTTTTCTCTTTTAGATCATCATCTTTATAGAATTTGGTAGGATGATAAATTGATGATTTTCTTTTTTCTTGCTGGCTGAGATATTCAAACCTTTTTTTTTCGGGGGGACAAGGTGCCCAGTGCCTATATTACTTAATTTGGTATTTAGGTTCATAATATATATATATATGTATGAGAATTATGTGGCAAAATGGTTTGCCATTGTCTTTACTGCCCAATACTACCCTTTTTGTATAGGCTCAGATTATTCATTTAACACTTTTTTTTTCACCTTTGTCATTCCTAATAATATTTTGCCAATTCATAGGAATGCTGTTGCTGATCAAGCAACAAACAATGCATTAACTTATTGCATGACAGACATCTTTCATTATTAAACAGTGGCCATTATTTACAGAATTGTAGGTGCATCTATTTCCACTACCACTTCCTGGTAGCAATTGCCATTTCATTGTCAATACTTGGTTATTTACTTCCTTTCTCAGCTAATTCACAGCTAGCTTTCATATAAGGTCATTCCATTATCCATAATCCTGGGAACCATGTCAGTAACATTGGACTGTCTGAAGATTTTGATGAAAAATACAAATAATGGTAAGTTTTTTTAAAAAAAATTGCATGAAATTTACAGTTGAATTTAGAAAGGAGATAAGTTGTATGAATAATGTTCTTTTTTTAATATGTTAAAGAGACATAAATGACGAAATGTACAAATGCAGAAAAAATTTTTTTGAAATAGTAAACTTAATTGCATTGGTGAATATTTGAAAAAAAAAAAAATTAAATGAAGTATTTATTAAAATAAGATAATAATTCAATCATCTATTTGAGAAATGGAATTATTTTATTTTTTTAATTGTATAGAAGTTATTCTAGGAAAAATATTTAAAAGTTTAAATTTGTAAAATTGTTTTAAGTGGATTAAATAAGTTGATGCTATGAAATAATAGTGAAATCAAATATAATGAAATGTTAAGAAAATTGTTGATAATCATCAACAAGTAATGCTTGACTAAGCAAGCATTGGTGGCCTAGTGTTTAGCATAGCTGCCTTCCAGGCAATTGGCCTCAGTTTGCTTCTCAGTCAATGCATTTGACATATATATATATATATATATAAAGGAATGCTTGACCAAGTGTGTCCTATTGTGATGTTGACTTATCAAAGGCTAAGTATTGCTTTTAATCCAAGCAATCGTTTTATATCGTTGTGATTTTTTGTCATTGTAGTTTTTTTTTTTACCTTACTGTCTTTAATCACGTGGATTGGTATATGGCCTGACAGTCTTAAGTTTCTTATGGCATCATTAATTGCTCTACTGCATGACCAAACTATGATAATAAATTATATATTTGGGCAATCATTTTTTCATCTTTGAATTATAAATAATTCTGTTATCACTATTTTTTTTTGTATGTAATTATGCTGCCAGTGAGAAAAATAGTAATGGGATAGGTTTATTAGACTGTGAGTTTTTAATTATGAGATTGCATAAAATTGCTTGGAAATGGATTTACAACAAGAGCTTCATTCAGCAAATGATTGCATGCTTGGGCGTTCTTCTTTTATTACAAAAGTTATTATAACATTGAAAATTAGATTTAATAATAGCATGGTAAAATTTGACAACAGATTTGGGACTGCTTGCTTATTTAAGCATTAGAAATAAATACACTTTTTTTTTTAATTCTTACTTTATAATAGGAATTTATAGTTCCAAGGAAAACGATTTTTTTATCAGATAATTAATTAATTGAATAATTAAAGATGTTCCCATGAGATGTAATTCATCTCCAGTCTTCTCAAATTGGACATCTAAGTTCTCTTTAATACATATTCTATTATTTTACAAAGAAATTTGATAAATTAGAAAAATGCTTAAATTTGAAGGTAAATTGACATTTAGCTATCCAAATAAATTATGGGAAAAAAAAGGCTTTGTGTGCCTTTTGTTGAAGAGATTAAAAAATGATTTCAATATTTGGCTGAATTTTTGTTATGAAGAACTCAACATATTTTTTAAATTGTTAAAAAAGGAACCAAAAGTCCATTAAGTATGTTGCTATTTCATCATTGATCATCATTATTGCATAACTTACATGTCTATTGAATGACCAAAGCTTTCAGTCATTAAGAAAATTATGATGACAGAATATTTGTGACTTGAATTTCTGTATTGATAAAAGAAAATTTTAAAAGCACATGCTCCACGCATATTTATAAATATTTTAGACTGTTTTATATTCCACATTTATATTTTATTCCAAATTTTTGTAGAATAAGAGTTAAATGATAAATAGTTTCTAATGGTGAAGTTATTAGTAATGTGAGTATGAGGCAGTCATCTTTTAATGAGAAAAATGGCGAATTGAATATAATCTATATATTAATATTAAACTGAGAGTTTTAGTTTTAGCTTATTCTCATAAAAGATCCTGCAGTGGTAAATTGTGCTAGAGTTAGGTTCTTCATTCCAAAAACATTCTAATTACAAAATAATTATTTGCAATTGTATCTTAAAAGTTTGTTTTTAAAACAAATGGAAAAGAAAAAAATATGGTGACAGTTTTAATGTCTGAGTATGATTGCATTTTTTTTTTGTTCAGAGTATAATTCTTTCATATAAAAGCTAAATTGCTAACAGATCATATCAGTTTATTTGTTATTATTTTTTAAGTTCATACAAAATATGAAAGTAACATATTTCAATTCTATGCTAAACATTAAATCTTATAATATCATCAGAAAAACATCCTACCTTCCTAAAATTCTATGCAAAGAAGATGTGAATTTGATAATGCAAAATTTCTTCTTATAGATATAATAAACACCTCCATACTTTCCCATTCTTTTTAAATTCATTTAAATAAAGATATAATAAAAGGCATATGACCTCCAAGATGCATTTCATGCTGAACCTGCACTCATCAGTTGGTCCATCTCATAAATATCTTTATTATATGAAAAGTATTTATCTAGAGCAAATTGCTACATTTTCATTTACCATTGTCAAACTTCCTCCACTCACAACTTTGACCCCATCCATTTCAGATAAATACAATAATGATTATTACTAATCATTTTCGAAATTAGAAATTGTCTCTAGCACAGATATAAACTTTAAACCTCAGTTAAAGATTAATATATCTGATTTTTTTATTTTACACACAGATGGAGTTATTAACTTTACTCTTTCCCATGTGTAATATCTTATAGATATAATAAACACAGCTTTAAATAATTATTGAATTGTACATTTCAGATTATATGTAATAATTGGATTGATAAACTTCCAAAGCAGTGCAGCTGGATTAATATAACTTCTGCTAATATTAAAATAATCATATTACAAATGAATAATGAATTCATTTTCATCTGCTTATAAAAGCTGTTATATGGACATAGATCACACATCTAATATTTGCCCTAATAAAAATATCATTATCAGATCTATATCCATATAAGAGCTTGGACAAACAGATGAAAGTAGATATTTTTTTCATTTGCAATGTAAATTACTGTGATACTAGAAATTGTATTATTGTAACTAGTTTTTTGGAAGTTTATCTATCTAATTGATACATTTATATGCATTAATTTTTAATTTAATAATAACAATTATAACCTAAAAATATTTTGGTAATTAAATAATAAAATCCATTTTAATAATAATAAAAAGAAAATTAATTTGCCAATTTTTTTGAAAATTTGTATTAGTTTAACATATAAATCAGATATAATATTTTGCTTAAATTTACAAAAAAATAAAGTCAGATATCACATGACCTAATTTAATAAGCTTGTATTATAAATGTTATATATAAAGCTTGCAAATAAGTTCTTAACAAGCTTTGCAGAATATCCCCAATCCCAGACCGGTGTCTGCTTCTGGCGTCCTCAGTGAGGTGCTAGGATATTCAAGCATAAAGCTATTAATATATGGAGTATCAGAACTTAGTTCATTGCCATATGGCTATTTAAGTTAGATAGCTGGGTTGGAAGACATATAGATGTCTGAAAATTTCAGATTTTTTACTTAATAATTATACATTAGATAAAGTGCTGGGCTTGTCCTGGTATTTTTAATCTAATGCTTGAATATCCTAGCACCTCTCTGAGGATGTCAGAAGCAGAAACTGGTCTGGGGTTGGGGATTTGTGAGCATTTGCAAGCTCTTTATATAATAATATTTTGCTATTGAAATCTCATATCAGTTGAGTTTTCCTTGTATAAATGGTCAGCTTAGTGTTTTTTTAATTTAAGATAAGTATTTATCATATTATTTTTCTTACAAAAGCTTTAAGTGAAAGACTTTCTATTCTGTGTAAAAATTATTATATCTTATATTCAAAATCTATTTAAATATGAACTATAGAATTTCATATTAAAGAGGTTTGATCTAAAATAGTAGATGAAATAATTTTCAACCACTACTATACAAACAGGATAGTTTTTTTTTGTTTTTGACCAATCAAAAAAGTTGAATTATTTATGATTATTTTTATTTTTTAGATAGATTATTGTTTTATGTACAAAGTATATATATAATCAAACATATTTTTATCTATTTAGCTACTTGTTAATCTTTTTAGATTTCAGTTTTAAAGATTTAAGTTTGTATCGTTAAATATTGCCTTGAGCTTATAATTTACTGATATCTTATAATATTGACAATATTTTGCTTGGAGATATTGCAAATTAAAATAGCGGTATTTAAAACAAGGATTGTGTGATTTTTGATTTTATCATTTATTTAATCTTTTTTTTTTTTAAATATCTTTTTGGCAGCATAAAAAATTAATCTTTTTCTCTTTTTTTTAATACAAATTTTTCATTCATTTATTTGCTTTTGGAATTCCACTTAATTTCATAGAAAATGATGGGTCTTTATTTGAAATAAATGACTTGCTGAATTAATGAATATATATATATTAAAAAAAGTTGTATTTAGGATTATGTAAATATTGATACACGTGTGTGTTTGTTAGACTTAATTTTCCTAAATAATTAAACTAAAAAAATTCAATCCAAGTAAGTATTTGTTGGCAATAATCAGAAATAATAATCATAGATGTATTACTTGATATAATTTATGAGGCAAATGAAAACATATTTCACTTTTATTGATATGAAACTCATACACATGATTAGGAGAAAAATAACGAAATATGCCTATATGTTTGTTTTTAACAAATATATTTTACCAGTTTTTGCTTATGGATCCGAGAATTGGACACTTAATAGAAAAGAAATACAGATTTCAGACCACTCAAAGAAGTATGGAGAGATGCATATTAGGAGTAACGAGATGAGATTTAAAAAAATACAATGCATGGGTAAAAGAACTAGCAGGTATTACTGACATCATTGAAAGGATTAAAATATTGAAGTGGAGTTGGGTTGGACATATTGCTAGAAGAGAAGATAATAGATGGATAGTTAAAATCTTAAACTGGATTTTAAGGGACTGTAAAAGACCCAGAAAGAGACCACATGCGAGATGGATGGATGAAATAACAAAGTGTGCAGGGGTGATATGGAGAAAAGCTAGAGGTCTGAGAAGATAGATTGAACTTGGAGAGACCTTTATCCTGCAGTGGATTGATAATGGATGATGATGATCGGCTTTCAATCATTTAAATAAATTTATAATAGATTTAATTTATATATGTGGAAAAATTAAAATGGGATCTCAGTAAAGATAGTGAAGGAGAAAAGAATAACACATAGTTTGATGAAATTATCAAAAGTAAAATATGATTAAAGAATATATCAATTTAACAATATTTGTAATCTTATAAAATTTAACTGTAATAAAGAATTAAATAACCAAAAGATAAATGATACTTTTTAACATGTAGTCTTATTTATTCAAGATGTAGAAAAGTTTTAACCATATTTTAGAATGTTTGAATTAATTTTTTATCTGTAGGGGGAAAAAAGAAAGAGAAAGTTATGCAAAATACTAAATATTTAACTTGAAAAGTAAATACAGTATATATTAGATTCTTTTCTTTAAATGCATTCTAAAATTAAAATAAAAAAAACAATTATTATGATAAAAGTTTAAGTAAGAAAGTACTAATATAAATGTATTTAATTTTAGTATTTAGGATTGTCATGAAAGAGAAGTAATTTATTCAAGAATATTAATTTAAAAAAGATTATAAACTGTATTCAATAAATTTATTATTATGTACTATTATTTATAATAGTTTTTGTTACTTTCTTAAAGAACTGATCTATAATAATAATCTGAATCTGACAGCCATAATAGTATAGGTTAATTATCTAGATGCCAAGAGTATGGCAAACTGTCCTTAAAACAAATATTAAGTAAAAAAATGATGACTTGGGATATTAGAGGTTGAAAGTTTTTTCTATTTAGGCACTTATTAATAAAAATTGACTGCAATGAAAGATATTGGAAATAGGTTAAAATATGACTAGAATTTTCTTTTTCAGTTTGTAGAATATTTAGTCTACAGAACTGAAAATGAATTTAATTAGCATATAATCCTAATAACTTTTTTTTAAAATATGGATATGAATTTTGAAAGATGTATCATTAAGTAATTGATAAGCTACATTCATTTATCAATAGTTTTCTAGTTATTTTGGTTGTATGGTGATTGGTAATAATATCACTTGAGGAAAAATAGAAGATAGTCATCCCAAAATGTATTTATCTTGATTTTAAATATTTTTTCTTGTTAATCTTCTATGCTTTGATTTTATTAAGAAATAAGTAAATAATAATATCACAAATTGATATTCAAACTAAAATAAGAAATATAAAATTAATAATATAAATTCTAGAGTATAGAGAGTTAAAAATAATTGTTCGAATTCAGATGAAACAAAAAGCAAGTAAATCTAATAATAAATGAATTAAAAAATAATAATATCCCAACAAAGATTATAAAATATAATATAAAATCAATTGAAAATGAAATAAATGGTATTAAAATTCTAAAAATTCAATTAGAAACAACAATAAATATATTAGAAATAAAAATTTATAATAAGAAATATAAATAAGATTTAAATGAGTTAAAAAAATAACAATAAAATAATAAATTTTAAAGTAATAAATAAAAAAAAGCAAAATATACTTGATGTATTAGATAATAAATATTTAAAAAAATAATAATGAAAATATTAAAAACTATATGAATGGAGTTTATGAGATAAGATACAGAAATGGTTAGATAAATAATATTAAAAGCAATCACATAAATGAAATGAAAAAATCAACTAATACAAACTGAAACCATATAAATTGAATAAAAGATATATATGTAATAGAAACAGGCCAAAAATTTGAATAAAATAGTATATAAATGATATGCTATACTTATAAAAAAAAAAAGAAATAAATATGAATTGGAAAAAATAAAGTTTAAACATAGATTTAGGCGTAAAAGCATTATTAATTTAATGAAATAAAAAATAGTAGTAATATTATAAATTGGTAATACTACTAATAATAGTTAAATAAGGAAAAAAGAAGGAAATAATTACAAAAAGTAAATATATAATGAAGTATAATATAGTGCAAAAATACTTTTAAAAATTTAGAAGTTTACAACAATTTGGCAGAGAATGTTTTAAAAGACAGATAATCTAAAAAAAAAAAAAATTAAAAAATCAAAAATTAAGAAATATGTAATTAAAAGATAATAAATATAAAATTGGCCATATAAATGTAATATATATAATTATAAGAAAATAAGACCAGAATAATGTGTATAATTAATATTAAATAAAACAATGGAAAATAAATTTAAGATCAAATATAATTATAAAAGTATATGTATTTTTTTGTATAAAATTGAGAATGATGTATATTTTTAAGAATATTTTTTTTTTTTTTTTTTGCATCATGTGCATTTAAATAAATTTATAGCTCTTACAAGACTACTGGTTAGTTGAAACTGTAAGGAAAGAAAATAAATATAGAACTTTTTTTTTGCATTGAATAAAGTATAAAGGAAAGAAGCTATTAATATATTATATTGGACATTAAATGATAATGGCAAGAAATGATGGCTACATGCTATAAAAAACAAATGTTAATGCTTAGTTGAAATAGTAGCAGAATGAAACGGAGTATTTTTGTATATTGACATTTAATATTCTTAATGTTGTACCAGGGGTTCTCAACCTTTTTTATGCCCGCACACCTAAAAAAATTTAATATGTTATCACACTCCTTAAAGTAATAAGTTATTTAAGAATAAAAGTAAAGGGACCAAAACAAATTTGTATAATCAATTTTTAATAATATATAAAAACATATGGGCAAGAAAAAAATATTTCAACAAATTAAATGTTGCATAAACCCACAAAAAAATTAAATTTTCATCCATGCATGAAATTTCTTTAAAAAAATTATAACTAATCTTCAAATATTCATAAGCCACTTTAAATTTAATGAATCTTTTGTTCCTGTTTATTGCAAAAAAGTTTTTCAAAATGCAGCACTTTGTTATTGATAGCAATTTGCATGTGTGCACCCAAGCAATTTTAGATTTTGTCTTTAATGATAAAAGAACACTAAATCCCGATTCGCAGAAGTATGTTGTCATGAATGGGATGAGCACAGTTAGTGCTTTTTCACAAAGTTTTGGAAACATGCCATTGTTGGCCAATATTGTTTCAAAGTTTTGCTTTCAAACTGTCTTTCAAGAACACGATTTGTGCGCAGTTCAAAAAGATCTTCCTTTAACTCTTTATCATCTGACATATCCAAATTGATGGAGTATGGATGAAATTTCCAGTTCTCCTCCAAAATATCCATCAAATGACTTTGGTAGTATTTCCAATTGATCGACAATTTCTTCATAGACACTTGGAATTAGAGACTCATCATCATCAACCATTTCTTTGAATGATGGAAAATTTGAAAGATTTCCTTTTTTAATTTGTTGACACCAAAGATGTAACCTTTCTTGGAAAGCATGTAACTTTTCCCAGCATTTCAATATGTTTACATTTTTTCCTTGGATAGATACACTCAAGTCATTCATATAAGTAAATATATCACTCAAATAGACTAGCATTTGATTGAATTCTTGTGATTCCATTCCTCTGGGCTGTTCATGGTGACATTTATTCATAAAAGCTTTGACTTCTTCTTGAAGTTCAAAGAAGCACACTAAAGCTTTCCCATGTGACAGCCAGTGGACTTTGGTCTGTAAAATTAAAACTGAATGCTCACTTCTAAAATCTTCACAAAGCGACTTATTAAAGGGGCTGTGGTTCAGAGCATGACTCTAATCCAGTTGATGATTTCCACTGAAGTGTCCAGGACTTTTTTCCAACTTTGGAGGCAATGTTTTGATGCCAAAGCATGTCAATGAAGAAAACAATGGGTACTGTGCAAGTGTGGAATCTCTTGTTTCATCAGTGTAAAAAATTCTGATTTATTTTTAGCATAGCAGGGGTACTATCGGTACACATAGAATCAATACTTTGGATATCTAAATCATATTTTGCAAATAAGTATTTTACATTCTGGAAGACGTCTTTTCCTTTTGTGATTGTTTTCAGATCTTCACAAAAACAGGAAATATTCCATTATGACACTATCATGGACTTGCTTTACTAATGTGTTGAATTGATTACTGTTTGCAACATCAGTTGTTTTGTCCAACTGGAGAGAGATTTTCAAGAAACTAGCCCTGAGATCTGTCATAACTTGGTCCAAAATGTCCAAACTCAAATCATCAATTCGGCTCTAAATGTTTGAGGGTTTTTTTTCCCAGACAATTGTTGTTGCCATTTCTAATGCACATGATTTTATCAGCTCTTCTGTAATTGTATAAGGCTTCCTGAATTTGGCTACTTTATACATCACATGATATGAAACCATCAGCAGTGAATTGACAGCAGATATAGAACCTAAATTTTGGAAGAGTTGCTGAGGAATCAAAGTGGGGCCCTTTTAGCTTTCAATAATTCAACATCATAGCCTACAATATCTGCTCCACCATGCCAGTTGTTGAAGGGTCCCAACAGTTTAGATGGCTTCACATTTGCATTTGAAAAGACAGTGGTCCAAAGTATGCACATGGGTTTTTTCATTCCATTCCTTTTTTTTTTTTTTTTGACATAATGATGGTTTGATTAATAACTTCAGAATTATAATCTGAAAAAAAAATAAGGATAAAGTAAATAACAATAAGTAAGATAACATTAAGTATAATGACTATTTACTAAAGACATTAGAGAAATGAGCATACTGAATCAACAATCCACTGACTACCATAGCATCATGCATGGATTTATAATACTCTGCAAAACATTTTAGAGCATTCTCAAATATATGTCACATGATATCATTGATTAATTCTTAATATTTCTAGAGGTTTCTAAAAGCACGATTACGTGAATACATTAGACAAATAAATGATGAATAAAAATCAAACATAATTCTTGAATATATAGGACAGTTACCCTTAATATAAACAAACTGAAATATCCCGCACCTTCTGGCATGCCATCTTTCACCCCCAAGGAGTGTGAGCATTCCTGGTTGGGAAACCCTGTATTATACTGTTTATAAAACATATATAAAACTACATATTAAAAAGTATTAATAAACACAAGTTATGAATTATAAAAATGAAAAATTAACATTTATTTTCCCTTTTTTTTTTGGGGGGGGGGGATAATATGTGTCTGTAACATTATATTTTCAAATTTTTAGTGCACTTAGAAATCAGTTTATTTTTGTTATTAGATTTCTAATATTAGTTATACAGATTAGTTGAGAATTGTTCACATTTAAAGTTAAGTATGTGGCTTATCCCTTTTTTTTTAAATGGCTGTAGTAATAACAAAGCAAAGTTACATGATTTTTTTGTCTCTTTAAAACTGCAAGCACTTTTTTTTTGTTTTGAAAAATTGAAATGCACAACAATTTTCATCTCATTCCTTAAATCTTTATTTATACTAGTGAATTTTCCTTGAATCTTTACATTATTAAATTCTTCTTTTGGTTTTAATTGATTACTAACTATTTTTAAAAATAATAATTCAATCAATATTTGTTTTAAAAACTTTCATTTATTGTGTGTCTAAGCAACAATTAATATTGTGAATATTAAAACATTTTTTTTTTGTTTTTAATATTTTAACTATTTTTACAATTTTTTTCAAGGATTAAACAATATAAAACATTACAAAGATATTATATGCTTGAAAAAATAGAAAAAATAAGATATTATATGTTTACCATTTGGCAATGCAATGATTATTCATCTTTCCACAAGATGTTAAAAGTGAATAGAATCAGTCTTTAGTTTTTATCTGAAGAACAATTTGGATTTTTTTATATCTTAAGAAATTGTAAGATATTTTAAAAATGTAAGGGAAATTAATATTTATTTCATTGTTGTATTTTTATATTGGACTATTTCCACCATCTAATATGAGTATTGAATGTCTTTTAATAAAATTTAACTTTATTTAAATATTCCAAATACATTCATGTTAGTAATAACACATCAAACCGGTTAGTATATGCACAATGTTTCGAGAGGTATTATTCGAACCTGGATCTTTAGATTCTTGAGTATTGAATTTTAAGGTAACACTCTAACCAACTGAGCTATCCTGCCAAAGGCAACAGTCATTAGTAATTTCATATACTTATCTGTGAGATTTGTCCTGACCCTTTTTCCTAAGAGCAAAGTTGATTAGTGACTTCTATATATTATGTGTAGTTACACTAGGTAGGCTTATGGGATTTTTTGCCATTGTCATGTGAGTAACTGTTTAACATTTTTTTCTTTGTACCTTTTCTTCCCTATCCAATATTTTTATATTTTCCCAATTGAATATTTGTTCATTGGCACATACATGGTCTGTTACCTTACACATACCTGTTTTCTTTTTTCTAATCATCAGTTTGTGTTCTTGTAACTGCTTTTCAATGGGATGGCTGGTCTCACCAATTATATGTTCTTCCACATTCACATGGTATTTCATAGATGCAGTTTTTTTTTTCTTTTCAGCATTTCAAGTTTAGGCTTTGTAGATATTAGAATTTCTTGTAATGTGGTATGGCTCTGGAAAGCTGTTCTGATATTATACTGGTTGCAAATTTTCCTTAATTTGTCTGCTATTTTTGGAATGTATGGGTACACTACAGTACCAATAATTGTTTTTTCTCTTGATGAGTCTTTTTGTTATCTATTTAATGTTTTCTTGATAACAGTGATGGATAATCATTTTTCATAAGAGTTTGTTCTATGTAGATCTTTTCTTTTTCCAAATCGCTGGTTTCTGAACAAACTTCTTTTACTCTGTTCCAGGTGATAGTATAACTCTATGTTTTGTGTTTCTGGTATGATTGGATGTATAGGCTAGGTATTTTCCTGTATGGGTAGGTTTTCGGTAAACTAGTTTTGATTTTGCCATGAGGGAGACTTGTCACAAGAATATCTAAGAATGCCAATGTTTATTCTTGTTCTGATTCTGTTTGTGAATTTAATTGAAGGGGATATCTTGTTGATGTTTCCAGAAAGTTTGTATGATGTGCTTCACCATGTGGCCATACAACAAATGTATCATCTACATAGCAAAGCCAAATTTTAGGTGGATACAGAATAGTTTTTATCGCTAAGGTTTCAAGTTCTTCTATGAAAATATTATTAATCAGGGGAGGCAATGATGAGCCCATAGCCATTCCTTGATTTTGTTGAAAGAATTCTGTGTTGTTTTGAAAGTAAGTTGTTTTTATGCAGAATGTTAATAGCTCAATTATTCTATCAATAGGAAAACCTGTTTTGGTTTGTAAACTATTATCACCATTTAATCTTTTTCTTATAATAGACAATGCTTCTTCACATGGTACATTCATGAATAAACTTTTCACATCATAGTTTACCAGTAAGTCAGTTCTTTCAATTTTTATGTTCTTGACTAATAGAACTACTAACATTCTGCATAAAAACAATCTACTTTCAATACAACCCAGCATTCTTTCAACAAAATCAAGAAATGGCTGAGATCAGCATTGTTTCTCCTGTTACCAATATTTATATCGAAGAACTTGAAATCTTAGCCATAAAAACTACTCCATATCCACCTAAAGTTTGTTTTTGCTATGTAATGGTACATTTGCTGTATGGCCACATGGTGGAGTACTGCTACAAACTTTCTGGAAACACATCAACAACATATCCCCTTCAATTAAATTCACAATAGAATCACAATAAGAACAAACATTAGCATTCTTAAATGGTCTTGTGACAAGTCTCTCTCATAGCAAAATCAAAACTACAGTTTATCAAAAACCTACACATACCTAGCATATACATCCAATCATACTAGATATAAAACATGGTGTTGTACTATCACTATGGAACAGAGCAAAAGAAATTTGTTCAGAAACCAGCAATTTGGAAAAAGAAAAGATCTATACAAAATAAACTGTTATGAAAAATGGTTATCCATCAGCTGTTATTAAGAAAACATTAAATAGACAACAAAATGACCTGTCAATAGAAAAAACAAATATTGGTACTGTAGTGTACCCTTACATTCCAAAAATAGCAGACAAATTAAGGAAAATCTGCAATCAGTATAACATCAGAACAGCATTCCAGAGTTATACCACATTACAATGATTTCTAACATCTACAAAGCCTAAACTTGAAATGCTGAAAAGAAAATACTGCATCTATGAAATATCATGTGAATGCGGAAGAATATATATTGGTGAGATCAGTCATCCCATTGAAAAGTGCTTGCAAGTTTACAAACTGATGATTAGAAGAGAGAAAACATATGTCTAAGGTAGCAGACCATGTATGTGCCAATTAATGCATGTTCATTTGGGAAACAAAAATATTGGATAGGGAAGAAAAGGTGCAAAGAAGAAAATTTAAAGAAGCTGTTCACATGACAATGGCAAAAAATTCCCATAAACTAACCTAGGGTGATTGTACATAATGTATGGAAGCCACTAATTAACTTTGCTCTTAGGAAAAAATGTCAGGAGGAACCTCATAGATAAGTATATGAAATTACTACTGACTGTTACCTTTGGCAGGATGGCTCAGTTGGTTAGTGCGTTACTTTAAAATTCAATACTCAAGAATCTAAGGGTCCCGGTTCAAATCTCATGCTAGTATTGTCACTGGTCAGGCCAGCAACACCTGAGGAAGAGAGGAGGATAATACCTCTCAACATTGTGCATATACTAACCTGTTTGATATGCTATTACTAACAGTTGAATTCAATAATGTTAAATTTTTCTGTAAAACATTTAATACTCAAATCAGATAATAATATAAAAATACAGCTGAAACACCATCATCACAAACCTTCAGGAAAACATTATTTCATTGTTGTTGTGTTTTTTTAAAGTTGTAGAATGAAATTTCTCTTTGAATCAGACAATATATGTAAGAAAAAATAAGTCATATTACAAAAGAGGTAGGAAGAGAAATTAAATGAATTGTTAAATTGGTTATTGTTTTAATAAGGATGGAATCAGCACTAAAATGAGGAAAATTAACTGTATCAGAGTTCTAATAGCATGGTGCTACTTTAGAATTTGTAGCAAGTTTAGAATGAAAATGAATACAAATAAAGTAAAAGCAATTTAAAGTAAATGTGGAAATAAAAGATAAAAAAGAATTATTGGAAAATTTTAGAAAAGATTAATGCTTTTAAATATTTAAGAAACTAGTTAATAAATGACTTTTGAATGACTATTACAATATCTAAATAAGTGTTTGGCAAGAATAGAAGAGAGTTCTGTGCTTTATCAAAGTTATATTTAGAGAAGAAGAAGAAAAGATGGTACACTCTGTAAATATTGTTTGAAAGAGAATGAAATTAATAAGCTGAAAAGATATACTTACCAATATAGATTGTTGAAATAGATAATTTAAAAAAGGCATTTTATTATGAAACATATAGAATAAGATAATTGGATTAGACAAATACTTGAGATAGAGGAATTATGAAAGATAAGTAAGAAGGGACTACACAGTGAAGGGAAAAAGAGTTAATTGTAAATCTTAAAGTACAAAAATTTGAATATAGAGTAGAGTTAAGGTAGAAAGTCTTGACTAAATTATTCTAATTTATTGAGATAACTAATGATGATGAACTGTCTTAACATTACATATCAGTTAACTTTTATGCATTATATATAAAATTTATTTGTTTTTGTGTTATCCCTTCACTAATAATTTTTTGCTTTAATGCTTTTTGATAACTTTTTGATTTAAAGTTTCTTTAATATTTATTTATGTTTTAGCATATTGATTTAAAAAATAATATTATTTATCATTAATTTCTTGTTTATTATTTTAAATTTTACTATATCTAATTATTAAGATGTGATTTTAAAAAGTTTTAATAGAATATGTATTATAGTATTATACTAATCTTTGTTGTTGTCGTTTTTTAATATATATATATATATACATTAAGAATAATCATTGAATTAATGTGAAATGAAAAGCATGTGTTAATGAAAAACTAGAAAGACAAAACTTATTAACAAATAGCATACATAATAGTATCTCTAACTTTCTGAAGTACTTCAATGAATTTTTGATAGAATTTAAAAAACATTTTAAAATGTCAATTGTTTGGAAATGGCTTAAATTTGAAATAGGTTAATAAAAAGATAATAGCTAATTTACTAAGAACCGTTATTATAGATGGTAGGAATCTAGTTTCAAATAACAACTTTATTCACATATTAAGAAGATACATATGGATATCATTTTACATCTTTCTTATTATAGGTTACATGCATACAAATGGGCAGTGGCTCTACAATGAAAACAATAAATAAGAAAAAAAACCAATGGTAAAAAAAAAAGGCCATCTGCCTGCCACAACTATAAAGGATTATATAGAAATAAGCTACTTAGGAATTATTTGTGTCAACTAATTGACCACCAAATTCAGAGTTTTAACAATAAATAACAACAAATGGAAAAAACTGGATTACATTAATGTAACAACTTTTAGACTCTGCATAGGAGTCTTTATATCCAGTTAATCAATCTTGCCATAACAGTCCAATAAACACCTAAGTGTTTTGATCTTTAGATTTCCAGTTGGTCCCATGTCTGACAGGCTAACCAGTGTTGGCATATTTTCCAATCATAGTCTTTGGTCTCACCAAATAACTTAAGAGAAAGCTCTTCTGGCCTATTATTCAATCCATTGTCAAAGACTATCTTATTTCACACTATCCATATAGTAAAATTTATAAAGGTGGCTAGTCTAATTTTACCATAAAGGCCACTCTTTACTGCCTTTGTAATATTTGTACATATATGGTAGGAATCTAAAAGCAGAAATTCAAAAAATTTTATAGTGAAATAAGACAATTTATATTAGAAAAGAAAGTAGGTGAAAGGAGTTTAAAAATAATTTAATATGGAATTCTATCAAATTATATGAACAAAAGTTACTGATGATATAAGAAAATATAGCTGAATTGCCAAGGAAAACTATGGAAAGGAATAAAGATCTGAAAGATATAAAACTTTATTTTGGTATTAGACTATTGCACATTTATTATAAAGAGAGATGGCATCATTCAAGTTTTTAGAAGAATTTTATAAATAGCTATTTAATAAAGAAAGAGAAAAGTGTTAAATGAAGAAATATGATATGCAACTAAGTTTATACAATGGAAAGACTCCAGAAAGTAATAAAATATAGACTTCAGCTGTCTTATATTTATTAAGAACATTAGAAATCATGTAGAGATAATTTTGTTCTCAAATTAATGCATGAAACGATGGATTTAAAAATAGCACAATAAACTGCATTTACAGTATTAAATAAAACTATTGAAAATTTCAGTGACATCTAACAGCATTTTGTAATGAATTTATAGATTTAGAAAAGACATTTAGCTATAATTAAATCCTTGAAAAATCATGAGACTATACATCTTTTTGTAGAAAACTACTTATTTCATGAAGTTTTATAAATAATTTTTTTTCCAATATCAAAAATTTTTTATTTTTATTTTTGAGACCTTTATTTTCTTCTACAGTTTTCTTTGTCATTTCACAGTTATATTTTCTTATGACATCAATAAATTTTTGTTCATATCATTGAAAAATCATGTAATTGTCTAATTCTGAGAAATATGTACCTAATGAAGCAGCACTAATTCGTTTTTATGATATAACAAGGTTAATATTAGTACAGAGATATAACTGTATTATTATATTTCCTAAAATCATTTGCAAACTTCTCCAAAATTTTGCAGCTCTTTTATAAGAAATATTTTGTGAAATAAAATGAGAAGCTGTTAAGTGTGAATAGAGTTGTAATCATTTGAATATTTTATATTGAAATCAGCAATGCATTTAAAAAATCTTATTTGTATTCATTGAAGTATTTTAAGAAAAATAATATGATCAATTAAAGAGAAGTTGAATCATTTGCAAATATGTTTCTTTAGAATGTAAATTAGCTATATTTTTTTTTTTAAATAATTAATTAGATGAAGTGGAAATTTTTCTAATTTACATTGAATTGATCCATATTGATCTTGTATTCAATGATATTAAAGTTTTTAGGGGGTCTAAGACTACAATGTAGTCTTTTTTATTGTTGTTTATCTTGACACTTTCAAAGTATTGGAATACTGTAATTGATGCAAATATAATGATTAATATAATAAAGCAACTCTTATTATTTTCTTGTTTAATGTAAATATATTTTTCATACAAATGATAATTTATTTAAATATTCAAGTTACTTTTATGTTTGTTTTTTTACTTCAAGCACATGAAAGGAGTGATTTAAAATTTTTAAATTAATATTATGAACATTTTTTATGTTTTAAATCCACAATTGGCAAAAAAAAAAAAAAATTCTGACTGTTGAAACACATCAGTTTTTACCTTTAGTACATTAAATATTCTTTCTAAAATAAATTCATCACTGATGATTTTTTTTTATGTGTGTATGTGTGAGTATAACTTATGTATAGATGATCTAACTGTTTGTCTTTATCATCTGTATTAATAATGTTCACAATAGTATTCTTAGACTGTCTTGATTTAAATTTCTCTTTATCACTTATATCATCTAACAATTTTTAGATGTTTGCTTTTTTCTAAAATGTATCTGTTCAAAATCATGAGGTTTGCAGATATGTTTCGGCATATTATAATGACTGCATATCAAGCATTTTTAGTAGGACATTCAGACACTGTATATATTTAGGATTATAACATTTAGAGCAGCCTATTTGCTATTAACATATATACAATGTACATGAAAGTTTGTCAATGATGGAATGTAAGAATTATCCTCAACAATTTTCTAGAAGCTAATTTTAGTATAAACTCAAAGCTATTCATTCATATTTTTGGCTTCTGTTTTCGATTACTGTTTCAGTTTCAATATCTCAGAATTTTTTTTTTTCAAACCAAAATTTATATTATATAGATACTATATGATGAAATGAGAGAAAGTATTACCAAAGGTGACAAATCTGAAGCATTTAGAAAGAAAATTGGTGTTAAATAAGGAAATATACTTATTTTCAATTTCTATAACAATTGCTTTTGTAAATGTTTATAAATGACTGGATCAATATGTTATAGATTTGATCGTGGAATTTTTAATTTGCAATTACTGACCTAACATAGGAAATGGCTATTAATGAACAATGCAGAAAAAGGTTTTCTGCTTAGAAATCACAGTTCGTATAAATATGAATATAATAAAAATTATAATATCAAGGAATATACAAAGGACCTTCAGAATATAGAATATAATTATAACAAAATCATTAATACTATAAGGAGGTGACAGTAAAATAAGAAACCCCCACTTGACAATAGGAGTCTAAAAAAATGATTAGTCTCTCTTATCCCAAAAGTTGCACATAAATTTAAAAAGATTTGTAAAGATAAATTCAATGTAAGCTTTTAGCATATCTGACAATTAAATGGGCTCAACGTGGATATTTATATAACAGAGCCCTTAAAGAATATTTATCAATATTCTCTGACCACAAACAAAAACTAATCATAGATTTGAATTGCAAAGGCTAAAATTATATGTATGGAGAGAGAGGACAGAAAGTGGAAAATGAAAGAGGCCTAGAGAATAGCAAGGGCCTGTTTTTCGATGAGTAGAAAGGCTACAAGCATCCCTATCAAAGAAATGGGGATATTGGAATAAATTTTAGTATTTTGAATAGCTACTTAATTACAACATATACACTAATACCAAGAAATCTAGAGTAATATTTCTATAAGTTATGAATATGATATACATGATGTATTGAAAGCATGCTAGGTACTAATAAAGCTGAATGGTATTTTAAATTTACATTTTCTGCATATATGCTTATTAACGATAATTTATTAACTTGAATGTATTAAAACAAAATCATGAACTTAATTTTCTTGGTCTCGATTTGCAGTATGCTGATGAAGTGATATTTTTATGTGTTCAAAAGATGATTTTAGAATGTAGTTAATGTTTTGAATACAATATTTAAACATTTTGGATTAATAACTTACATTCAAAAAGCTCAAGCTTTTTATTAGTTAGTAATAGAAGATATATTATCAGCAACCTTTAGCTTGGATGATTATTAACTTGAGAATGTAAATCAATTTAAGTTTCTTGGTAGTATAAATTTTATAAATAGGTGGATATAAATGTCGAGATACAACATAGATTCCAGTATGCTGCTGCTGTTTTTAACAAGTTAAAATTATTTTATCACAGAGAAATAACTACTGCAACTAACTTGTGTACAGAGCTGATATTTTACTAATTTATTGTATGGAAGTGAAACTTAGACACCCTGTCAACACAAGTAAAAAAAAGTTTTATTTAAGGGTGCTCTATAAAATCTTAAAAATACAATGGCAAGATTGTAAAACCTATTAATGTTTTTTTTACTTTGCTGAATGTGATGCTATAGAATCCATTATTGTAAAGACACAACTTTTGTTGGATTGGACAAGATTTTTAATAGGTTGCTTATAGTGAATTTGAGAATGGTTTTCATGGAGGAGGTAGATCCCATCTATGTTACAATGATTAATCCAAACATATTTTTAAAACATGCATGATGGATGGTTTTCATGGAAGAGATAGATCCCATCTATGTTATAATGATTATCTGAAACATATTTTTTAAGACATGCACTACTGATTGTTTCCATTGAGAAAATGTGGTAGAGAATAGAATTTGGCACGAATTATTTCAGAAAAATAAATTTTCTGCAACAAAATTAAAAAACAACATCACAAAATATCAATAGATAGAAAAATGAATCAGCATGTATTATATATGGAGGTATGTAAGATTCATAGATTGTTTGTAGGGTCATTGCAAATACTTATCTACAAGAGACTACTATGTATATATGTGTTGTTTATTTAGTGGATTCATGAGAGATGTAACAGATTTTTTCCTATTAATTGTCTTTTTTTTTCCTCTGCTCTTTGATGATCTTCTGTCATGATATATCCATATATTAGCTGAAATTTATAAACAAAAACATGTGATTTACTTTATTTAAGACATTTAAATACTCAGTCAATGATGACTATATAAAGTTTGTGCATTCTGTTCAAGCAATGAATTACATATATATATAAAATACATATTTTGCGGGTTCATCCGTGTTAAAAACTTTTAATATTAATATACTGACGTTTCGACTTGGTCACACAAGCCATCCACAGAGTTATAAAAGGTAGAAAGACGGTTGTGGATGGCTTGTGTGACCAAGTCGAAACGTCAGTATATTAATATTAAAAGTTTTTAACACGGATGAACCCCCAAAATATATATTTTATATATTTAACCTGTGCAAATCTTCGTTTTAACATATATATATATAAAGATTTCTGGAAAATTTAATCACTATTTCCATTAACTATTCAATTTTTAAAAGTATTTGAAGTAATATCTCTTATAGCCTTGAAATTTGATGTTGATTGAAGTCTTCACATTGGGAATTTTTATTTTGAATTGGACATAATAATTTTCCTTTACATTTTTTTTTTTTTAATTGATGAATTTTTTTTTTTTTTTCGTATTTTCTGAGGGATAGCACTAAATGCTTAATGTCATTATTTCTTCTGGTCTATAATTATTAATACAAAGTTCATTTTTAACATTGATTTTTTATATAATTAGCTCCCTTTTCTTTAGACATCAAGCTATATTGTGAAGTATTTAAAAAAATTGATTTGCCATTTACATTCAGATTGTGATTGCCAGAATGCCTTTTTCCCTTAGATGATTTATAAAGAAACAGTATCTTTTGTATTAATATCATTGAATGTTTTTTTTTTTTTTTCACAATAAGGATGAAATGATATAGATTCAATAACTTTTATAGTCAATTTTATTAGCATACATGACAATTAAACAGTTGCAAACTCCATACACTAGTACCACCCAGTGCAAGTCTTAGTAATCAATGAATGCATGCTTTGTGTGTAAAATCCCTGTCTAGTGCCTACTCATCCAATATATCCAGACTAGTTTCCTAGCTTGTGTTTTTCATCAGTGAGGAGACTTGGATCTGAGAGCACTGCACCTAGATCTTAGGATCTAATGCAACCCTCCAGCAGTCACCATTTACCTATTTGGTTAACGATAAAACTATGAGCCCATATGAAAAATAATGTTATCAATCCAAGTTAATGTGCTTGTATGGTCAAATTGATCTGAACCCAATTCAGTATCTATATATTTTGATGTTTGGTTTTTTAAAAACCCTAGTCATCATCATCCTATTGGTAGGATTGGTATAAAATCTCTAAAACATCACATGATCACCATTTCCTATGCTTATATAAGCTGTTAAAACAGTAGCAAACTTTCCATACAGTAGTCTCACTCAGGGGAAATCTCAGTATACTATTAATGAATGCAAGAAAGTTTGTGCATAAAACCCCTGTCTAGTGCCTTACTCATCCAATATCTCCAGATCTGCTTCTAGCTTGTGGCTTTCATCAATGAGAAGTCTTGAATCTGAGAGCACTGCATCCAATAATATCCAAATGTATATAGATAATGAACTGGGTTCAGATTTATATAACTATGCAAATGAATCAGCTTGGATTGAAAACATCATAGATTTATAGCTTTATAGTTAACCAAATGGTACAAAGTGGCTGTTGAAGGGTTGCATTAGATCTTATATATTTAGTTGATTCATATAATTTAAAGACTACTTTTTTTTAATTTCACCAATATTAATCAAATTTCTACATAAATTTTGACTTTAAAAACAAAATATTCTAAAAAAGTGAAGTAATTTCAAATTTGTGATTCACAGGTCAAAATCCGCCAGTTTTTTTTTTTTTTGCATAATATGGCAACCAAATAATGAATGTTTCTATGCATTTTGATTTAAGTTTTACATTTTCACAGGTTTGTTTACATGTATATTTCTAATTGCTTTAATTTATTTAAATGTATATTGTGTATTCATCTTGTACTCATAGTTTATAGTTATCCAAGTAGGTAAAATGTGGCTATTGGAGGGTTGCATTAGATCCTAATATCTAAGTGTATTATTCTCTCATCCAAGGTTTCTCACTGAAGAAAGCCACATGCTAGTTATTAGTCTGAAGATATTGGATCAGTGGGCACTGGGTATTTATTTATTCACGAATCTTTTTGCATCCATTGATTAATAAGGCTTGAACTAGATGGCACTATTGTATATAAAGTTTGCTATTGTTTTTAACAATTTATGTTAGCATATGAAATGACAATTACTGAAAATCAAAGATCATATAATTTATTTTTCAAATTTGAACATGACCACTTTAACAATTGAAAGAGTTTATGGTTGGTTGGTTACTAAAAGAAACCTATCAGGCAGATTTGTCCATACAAACTATCCTGACGTGGAAAATTTTACTATGATTATTCTTCTTAGATGTATTGTAGTAGCAATTATTTTGAATGTTGGGGCAAATTTATTCTATGATATGAATATTGTTTTTGTGTGGTACTGTTATTTTCAACTTCTATTCATTAAATGGGTGCAATCAAATATTGGCATATGAGAGAAGAATTATACATCTTCCGTAATATGTCCAATCATGTGATTTCAATACTAATTACAGAACTTTTTTTTTTTTTTTCGTCATGAAAAATGATACTCCTCAAAACCGTATTCAAATGTGATATAATTTTCTTCTTCACAGAATGCAAATAGTTATAGTCAAAATATCACATATATTACTATTATTTTTCAAATATATCAGTCGTATTTTTTTTTAGTATAAGATATTTAATCTTTCTCAAAAGTCACTGTTCCATATTTTAAATAGATGATCAGTGTGGTATTCTTGATATATATATATATTGATCTGTTCTTTTAATTTTTTAAAACGGGTTAAATTTTTTATCTATTATTTTTAAATCTATTTTGTTTCACGTCTATTATTAAATTATTATTAAAAAATCCTAACTTTTTCAATAAGTGTGAAATCAGAATTCATTAAGAGTTTTACTGTAACCAAAATGCTGATATTAATTATAACTTATAAGTTTGGATTAGTATTTTTTGGTTTCACTTAAATCTTCCTAAATAATATTTGTTAAATTATTTGTTTATTTTATCCAATTGCAGCTTATATAAAAGGAAATGAGAATATTCGGATATTTAAAATAGTAATTGTTTTTAATTTAGTGTACTTAATTGTTTATTAGCTTTTTCTTTTTTCATCTTTATAATTTTATTGTGTATAGTTTGGTGCACTGGTAGAATGACAAACTGAATTTTAGTGTCTTTACATCATGCCTTAGTGTTGTCACTTCTGGTGTTCAACTTCTTATGAATATTTGGACAATAAGCCATTTGATTATTTTATATTTAACACTTTTTTTATATAAATATTTATTTCAGTGTCCATTTTTAAGTAATTAATAATGTATATGTTCATATAAAATCATATTATCTGAAGTAAATTTATTATTATATTTTTTTTAAAGCTGGCTCATGGAGCAGACCCAACCATGAAAAATCAAGAAGGACAAACACCTCTTGATTTAGCTTCAGTAAGTTTTATTTTTTTTATAAATGTATTTATTTATTTATTTATTGCCAATAGAATTTTTATTTTTTTTTAAATTTAAATTTTATCAGTCTACAAAGTTCTACAATATAACATCTTCATGCAAATTTCTGTCTTTAATTTTTTTAAATTTAAATTATTTGAATGAACATATATATATATGACCAACTCATAACACTAATTATTATTTTTCTTTAGTAGATAAATAAATAAATAATACTTCTGTTAATATATAATATAAATATAATATAACAGTTCATCAATTGTTAAAACAGAGTTTCTTTAATATAAATAAATAAAATAATAACTAATAATATTTCCAAGCCCTTTCAACTCTTATGAATCTTTATCAAGGCAGTGTAAAAAATTCTATTTTCTCCTAGGTGATGAATTTAACATTTCATTGTATTGGCCAGGAACAACTAATCGGAAAGCTGGTTAATTTTGAATTCATAACACAAGATGAATTTTGTATAAGATATGATTCTTTAATCTTGCGTTTTTTATCATGTGTTTCATGTATTAATATTGTAAAATCCTTTGGACTACATGTATGGCCTGTACTATTTTGGTGAACATAAAAAGCTGAATAAACTGTATCATCTTCTCTTGCTCCATTATACGTATATTTATGTTGTTGAAGGTGATATTTAATATTTGTTTTGGTTTCTCCAACATATATTGTTTTAACAGTTGACGAATTGTTATATTATATTTATCTTTTTTTTAGTCAAAATTGTGGACCAAAAATTTATATAAGTTTACTCTATTGCACATACTGCATTTTGTATTCATATAGTTGACAAATAGTTATACTATCTGATTTTACAAAAATTTTCTTCACTTTAAAATTAATAAGAACCTAGGAGATTATTAAATTACCAAACAAATAAATTAAAACATTACATAAATACTCATTCTGCTTTGATTCTATTCAAAAATAGGTATGGAATGTGTGTTTAAAATATATTAAAAATATATTATTAGTGATATAGCATTACAAACTCCACTAATAATTAAGTTGAACCTATGTATTAATAAATACTTTTACAAGATTAACACATTTGATAATGATGTTGATAATAAGGTTTCTGATTTTGAAGTGTTAAGATTCATATGATTTAGTAATATTTAATATTGTACTACCTTCTCATTTAAATTGATATGTCTGTTTGTTATGAATTCCTTTCTCATAACAATACCCTTTATCTTGTAGATAGTCATCACTAGGTCCTCTTATATCGTTAACTGTCTAAAAGTTTGATCTTTCTTATTTAGCTATTGATGACTATATTTCATTTTGTTCCCAGATTTATCATGATTTATTTGGCTAATAGAAAGTTTGTAGATGTTTGATCTTTTTTGTGATATTGGTATCTTTTTTATGTTGTAGGTTACTATAGGTTTATTTTGTAATTCATTTTTTATTGTAGTAATGAGAGGTTAAATCTAAAAAGTACTTATTTATTCAAGCAGTTTGCACAGCAAATGATAGGAAATATTTAAAAATTTAGTACCCTGATTGAGAAATGTTATTAAAATGCATTTGAGTAATAAAAATGTATTACACTCATTTTTTATTTCCAGTTTCAACAGTACAGGTAAATTGAAATTAATGCAAACTAAAAAATTATTTAAGGAAAAATAAACTTTTTACCATTACTATATTTCAGTTTTATATATTTGTATATATAAATATAAAATAATAATAAAATATTGAAAATTATAGATAGTGCATGTGAACAATATTAATTATTTTACATTAATTTTTATGTAATATCTTCACAATAATATTAATAAATCCATGTGTGGATGTATATAGTACATATATACTAGAAATGATACATTTTAAATGCATCCATTTTATTAGATGTAGAACATTTATTATAAGAGTCTGAAGAAAAAAAAACATTTATTTCAAAATAAAAATTAACATTTTTCTTTGGTGACAAAAATAAAACTATTTTGAAGGATTTCTTCAAATGGAAGATTATTTTTTGTTGTTATTGTTGGTGGAATCCAAAATATTTCTAGTATTTTCCATAATATATTATCTTTTGGTAATGTTGAACATATAATTCATACAAACTAATAATTCACCTCATCATTTTCTTTTTGGTTTTCCTCTACTTCTTCCATCAAGTGGTAACCATTCTTTTATGAATATAGATCATCTGTTATCTTGTGCTCTCATTGTTTGTTTTGTTCATCTTCACTTAAGTTTCATCACCTTCAGTAAGTCATTTTTCATTCATATTCTCCTTCTAAAGACTTTGTTCTGATCACATCTCTCCTTATATTCAACAGCTTCTATCCATGACATTTTGTTTCACCCCTAGTTTATATTCATGTTTTTTTGTAAATAACCAGGACTGTGCCAACATAAGACATGGAAAGATGCAAATACTAAAAAAAAAAAATTTTTTTAAGACACTTTGGCAAATCTCCTTTCAATTATCAACTAGGGCTCTAGTATTTTTACTAAGCTTTGTTCAACTCTCTTTTCAATGAAAATATAAAGACTTCAACAAAAGAAAACTCCTATCCAAAATTGTCAATTAAATTATTTCTATTAAAAATTTAGTTTATTCATAGTCAAAATAAATTTTAATTTAAAAAAAAATATATAATTTTTATTTTAATGTAACAAAATAATTTTTAAAAATGTAGACAAAGTAAATTTAATAAGTGTCAATTGTTTTCAAAATTTTAGAAATATGGTTAATATGTTTTAATTCCTATGACACCATTGTAGATTATTAATATTGGAATTTAAATTAATGTTGTGGTTGTGACAACTATTTACAGAAGTATATTGCTGAAATGTGATGGTAGAGATCTAACATAAATGTACTACTTATAAATTTAATTTTATTTTTGTTTTTATTTGTTTTATTTCTTAAATAAACTCAAGTATAGCAACTTATGTAACAGTAGGATGAATGTAGAGTAATAACATTTATTGGTTTTGAGATAAACATTAAATATTTTAATTATGAGAATTTCCACCTAACTTAAAATATATTGTTATTATGAACATTTATTGGATGCTTAAATGGAATATATTTATTTTTACAATTCATTAAATATATATATATAGTTGGCTAAAAAATGATTTTATAAATTAATACTGTAATAGATTTAACAATGCATTTAAATTCTTTAAACATAAACTATAGGCATGTAGAAAAATTTTTGTTAGTAATGGGGCATATAAAAAAATTTAGGTTGAAAATAAAACTGCTTTTAAGAAAAGTTTAAGCAACCAAAGTTTTAAAATATTTTCAAAAGTTATTGAAATTTAATAGCAAAATTAATTTAGTAGTGGATTATATGACATTTTCATTAAAACAATAATAGTAATAAAGGAACAAGTTGTTCATTATTTCAAGATTTTAAAAAAAAATTGAAAAATTTATTCATTTTTAAAATCAGTATCATATTCATATAATTGAAAATTATTCAAGTTTTTCCTAACTTAATTTACAAATGATTGAAATTTTAAAAGTAGAGTTGAATATGAAAAAAAAAAAAAATATTGAATTTAATAAGATAGTAGAATGTTATGAAGAAGACAAATGTAAAAAATTAACTGTAAATGATAAAACAAATCGTAGATTAATCTACAAAATAATTTTTGTCATATGAAAAAAATATTTTTTTTAACATTTTTTTTTATATATATATGTATGTGAGATTTTATTTTCTACTATGAATAATTTAATTTCTGAAAATACAAATAGAGAACTATTGAAAATTCTAATATGTCAATAACAAATATTACATAATATAGTATTCCTAAAAACACACAATTAAAATGACTCTAACATCTATATAAGTATTATTGAAATTAGAACTGGTCTTTGTAATCTTCAAAATGGAAAGATTGCAGTTTTTTTTAAGATATCTGGAGAAGTTTTAAAATGTAGATGATATGGCTTTAAAACTTAAAAATTTTAGGAATATTTTAATCTATCTATATGCCACTTTATCTTAAGGATGCTTTAGTTTATCCAATTTGTAAGTGTAACAAATAGAAAAACTACAATAATTGTTGGGAAATATCATTGTTATCTACTATAGCAAATGTACATGATTTTTGTTTCCAGGCAAATGTATAATTTATATATTATTTTTATTGTTCATTTGATTCATTTAACCAAAAAGATTTGTGACAGTATTTGCTGATTTATATGTCTTTTACCTAATATTACTATTAATGGAAAATTTGCGGCATTTAAAATGAAAATTATTATTAAACAGGGATGTCAATCAGCTCTAAATTTGATTTCATTTTATGAAAACATCTTTAGAACAATTTATAAGCAGTCTTCATGAAGCAGGCTTCATGACATCATTATTGATATAGTTGGATATGCAGATTTTTTAATTTGAAGTAATCGAAAATAAAAACAATAACTTCATCTTCCTGGTTTTTAGATTTACTTTAAGCTGATGATTGTGCTATTTTTATTAATTCAAAAGTTGCAATCTATAATGACTTTGATTTAGTAATTAATGTTCAAAAATCTCAAGTCCTATATTATCCAATAATAGTAGACAATCTTTGGCATCTTTTAGCTTGGATAGCTATCAGTTTGATAACATGAATTATTTTAAAATAATCATTACGTTTAGTAGAAACGTGAACTTGGATATTGAGATGGAACAAAGACTAATATCTGCTGATATATTTAATAAATTAAAAGATAGGAAAGTTTTTCATGAAATAAAATATGTACTGTGTAAAACATACTACATATTTTTAATTTTTTTTTTGTTTTAAACTTATTTTATAACTTCCATAATTAAATTATGATAGTTAGAAATTAATTGTATATGTTATTTTGCAATTTGTTGAATAGAAGAGAAATGTGAACCACTTACTAACATAAGTACTGGCTAAATTTCATTTAATAATGTTCCATAATTTTATAGAAATGTGATAAGATCATGAGACCAATGTTCTAAATCTTACTTATTGTAATGCTATTATTGGTTAAGGCATATTTTCATTCGAATGGGCATATTAGAGACTTTCTAAAAAAGTATTTTATAATAAACTTGAGCATATATAACAAAAATAGATTCCATTTACATTATGATGATTACCTCAAAAAATATTCTAAGAAGTACAATTTTAATTCTTTCCTATGATTGAGAGTAGAGTGTGATGGAAAGCTTCACTTATGCATGAAGATGAAGATTTTCAAAAACTAAATTCAATCACAAAACTCATATTTTAACTTTATATATATTTTATGTTCTGGAATTAGAATAACCATACTTGTTTTCAATAATGAATAATATTATTTTGAATATCTATATTAAACATGAAAAAATTAAATATTGTATAAAATGAATATTTAATTATTAGAAGTATTGTTGTTAAAAGTGAGGGGAATTCTGCATTAAGAATATTTCATGGAATGTAAATATTGCATGTATATCAATATATAACATATGTAGCTGCATTTAGTTAAACTATTATATTCATTTATAAATGTATATATCATAAACATATTTATTTTAGAGTAATATGAACAATTATCTATAATAATGCATTTTTATGAAAATGATTTAAAGAAAGAATAGTAAAGACATTTTAATTTTATGTTTTACATTAGTGATGACATATAGGCTTATGTCATCATCATCATCATCATCAACAATTATCAATCCACTGCAGGATGAAGGTCTCTCCAAGTTTAATCCATCTTCTCCGATCTTTAGCTTCTCTTCTCCACAACACCCCTGCACATTTTCTTATTTCATCCATCCATCTCACATGTGGTCTCTTTCTGGGTCTTTTACAATCTCTTGGAATCCAGTTTAAAATTTCAATTGTCCATCTATTATCATCTCTTCTAGCCATATGTCCAGCCCAACTCCATTTCAATCTTTTAATTTTTTCAATGAGGTCAGTAACACCTGTTTGTTGTCTTACCCATACATTGCATTTTCAATCTCTTCTTGTTACTCCCAACATACATCTCTCCATACTCCTTTGAGTGGTCTGAAGTCTCTGTATTGCTCTTCCATTAAGTGTCCAAGTCTCAGGTCCATAAGTAAGAACTGGTAAAACACATTTGTTAAAAACCATCCTTTTCAAACACATAGGCATATTTCCTTTTAGTATCAAGTTATTTCTACCAAAAGCACTCCAACCAAGTTTAATTCTATGATTAATTTCCTCCATTATGTTTCCATCTGTATTAATAATCTGACCAAGGTATTTGTAACTGTTAACTTCTTCTAATTCTTCATAATCAATCTTTATTTTCATATTTTGAGCAAATCGATTAAACATTACTTTAGTCTTTTTAACATTTATCTTTAGTCCTACTTTTCTACGTTCATCTGCTAACTCCTGCAACATTTCCTGAAGCTCTGAAGCATTATTTGCAAAAACAACTACATCATCTGCGAAATCTAAATGACTTAAATACTCTCCATTTACTTTCACTCCTTTAGTTTCCCATTTTAATCCACAAAATACTTCTTGCAGAGTTTTGGAGATATGGAGTCACCTTGTCTTACACCTTTCTCAATGTTGATTTTTCCAGTATCATTATGTAATCTAATTGTTGCTGTTGCATTTTTATAAATATTCTTTAAAATACGACAATATCCTGGATCTATACCTTGATGATCCAATGCTTTAATCACTGAAGAAATGTGTATAGAATCGAATGCCTTTTCATAATCTACAAATCCAAAACATAATGACAACTCATATTCGTTTGTCCTTTCTATGACTTCTCTCAATACCTGGATATGATCTATTGTACTAAAACCACTTTTAAATCCAGCTTGTTCTCTTGGTTGGTGGAAATCCAAAGTTCTTTGTAGACGAGTTGTAATTATCTTGGTAAAAATTTTATATAAAACTGATAAAAGGCTGATAGGTCTGTAATTTCTAATATCTTCTTTATCACCTTTTTTAAATATTAATATTATTACTGCATTCTTCCAATCTTCCGGTTCATCTTTATCATTTAGACATTTGGTATATAACTTTGCTAAAATTGTTTCTATTTCTTCACCTGCTTCTTTTAATATATCAATTATAATTCCATCATTTCCTGGAGCCTTTCCTTTCTTTATACACTTAATTGCATGTCTCACTTCTTCATTTAAAATTCTGGGCAATTCGGAAGATGTAATAGATATAGGAGGTACTTGTTCTTTATTACTATATAATTCTTGATAAAAATCTTCTACCAATTTCATGATGTCATCTCTCTTTTTAGTAATAATTCCATCTTTTTTTCTTATTGAAGATATAAATTTCCTACCAATACCAAAATGTTGTTTAACATTTTTGAGACTTTTATTTTCTTCTACAGCTTTCCTTGCTATTTCACAGTTATACTTTCTTATATCATTTTCAACTCTTTTCCGTACCATTTTTAAAATTCGAGATATTCAATTCTTTTTAATACATCATTTTTGTATATCTTCATATTCCTTCTTTTCTTTATAAATTCTCTAGTCTCAGTAGAAATTTTATTAGTCAATTGCTGCTTTTTTCTACCAACTATGTTTGTTGCAGTTTTTAAAAGTGTATCAGTTATTTTCATATTAATTTCATTCAAATCTGTATCATGTTCAAAATCTCCTAACACTTGAAACCTATTTGTAAGTTCTAATTTAAATTCATTAGAATGTTTCTGAAGATTAGGAATATCAACTGTAAATATTGTTTTTCTTAATAATTTTTGTCTTTCTAGTTTTACATTAACACGTAACTTACACCTTACTAATCGATGATCACTTCCTGTGTTAAATTTATTAAGAACATTACAATCTTGAAATATGTATTTTCTGTTAGTCAAAATATAATCCAATTCTGCTGTACCTTCATTTGGATGCTTCCATGTCCATTTCCTTTTAATATTTTTCTCAAAAAATGATTTCATAATATAAAGTTTTTCTATTTCTGCAAACTCCACAAGTCTATGTCCTCTCTCATTTCTATTACCATAACCAAAATTACCTACAGCAATTTCATCTTTCATTTGTCTACCAATTCTAGCATTAAAGTCTCCCATAACAATTTTAAAATGTTGTTTACTCTGATCAAAAGCCTTTTGTACATCCATATAAAAATCTTCTACTACTTCATCACTATGAGAACTTGTTGGGGCATAAATCTGAATTATCTGCATTTGGTATCTGCTATTAAGTTGTATAACTAATCTTGCCACTCTGTCCGATACACCATCAATCTCCACAATATTGTTCTTCCACTTTTTATTTATAATGAGTCCTACTCCACTTGTATTTCCAATATGTGTACCTTTATAATAGAGTATATGTCCACTTTTAAATCAATTGTTTCGTCTCCTTTTCTTCTAACTTCACAAAGTCCAATAATGTCCCATTTAATATAAGACAGTTCTTCTTCTAATTCTTGCAATCTTTCTTCACTTGAAAGTGATCTGCAGTTGTAAGTACCTAAATAAAAAGTCGTCATCAAATGGCAGCCTGGATCCGCAATCAGGGGATTCTTAGCACCCTCCGCCTTCGGCCACCAACCGCTGCCTTGGTTGGTGACTTTACAGCCTCTTGGGAATAAGGGCCATGCTTTATTTTTGTCTGTCATAATTGTATATATGTATTGGAAAAATATTTATCATTTACACAAACATTCATTCTGCCTTATCAGGCACTGAGAAGAAAGTCCATGGTGTTTCTTGATCTTAAACTCAGAGGTAAAAAGTCAATAAACTCACCACGCTGGCTAATGCATGTTGGTGAGCAGCCCATCCATGTTCGTATACTATATGAATAATCACATAGTAATAACAGCTGTAACGACAAGAACGTATGGAGTGGACATTAGGAATTTGCCCTGCTCGGTTCCTTTAAGGCCTCCAAGAGGAATCAAAGGGTCTCCTTTCAGTTAATAGCAAACTCCTTTCTGCAGCATAGGCTTATGTAGTATATAGTATTTGTAACTGATAAGGCTTGGTGGGATGAAGTATCTATGAGAAGTATACAGATTTCTCCTGAAAACATAGGGATTTCTAAAAGTTAGGTTTAGGATTTACAGTTAATATATAAATATTAGAAGATTTTTTTTTATCAATCTTCATAATGTTCTCTTCTTTTCTATGAGTATTTTAGAAAAGTTTCTGGCATTAAGCATCTTAATGTGCAGTACATTTTAACTGAATATATTATTAATTTTTATTCAACTAACATTTAAATTTGATTGTAAATAAATTATTGTAATTTAAATGTAACATTATGTTAAGTGCTTTTATTTCTATTCATGTGTGGTATATATATTTCTATACTTAAAATCACCAATAGTCTGAGTTAAAAAAGATCATGTTAGGAAATGATACACCATTTATTGATAAGTATAATGTAATAATAAAAGTGGCCATATTATGACATACAAACTAAAATGCAGACTTGCAACTGGACATCTTTTGACCAAAAAACTTTTGATATTATTTAAACCACTATTATATATAATCAAAGATAATATCATAACATATGCATGTATTATCTTATCTAAAATCTATTTTCAATTATGTATGTTGATCTTGTTATTATATCTATTATTCTTAGAACTATCCAGGATGAAATCTAAATCACTTACTTATGTCTGTAAATAATGTAATTCAGGATTGAAAAGTTAATAAAAAACTATATTACTTAAAAGAAAATCTTGAATTAGCAGTCTTATAAAATCTAATATTCTCAGAGGAAAAGATTAAAATCAAGAAAGTAACAAAAAGAAGCTGGTCAGATGATATTAGTAAAACTGTTAAGTTGAGAGAAACACTTATGATGAACAGAGATAAATGAAGGAAAATTGTGTTTGCAGTCAAGAATCTTTGGGATTCTTACTGATGAAGAAGAAAATGGAATTTGATTTTTGACATTATTATTTTAATTATTTCACTTAAAATGTCAAGAAGTAAGATTTCAATATTGATTTTTATTATAAACTTTATTTGTTTTTTTATTATTTCTGTGCATATTTTCTCCACAACTAAAAATGCTTCATTCTTAAAAAATGATGCATACGAAATGTAATTCATTGTTGGACAGAGAACATCATGTGAAATATTAATCAATTAATTTTGAAGGCAGTGCATTTATTGATGTGAACTTCAGGCTCATATTCAATGTAATTTATAATAATATATATTTTGAATGGCATAATTATCCCTTATTATTTGATTTGATAAATTTATACTATTGCAAAATAGTCTAGAAAATACTTGCAATTATTATTATTATTATTATTTTCATGTTTAATGGTATTAAAATAATTAAAAATAAACTGACTAAGAAGGATACAAGTAGGAGATATTGTTGGTGTATTGCTATGCATTATTCTTGCTAAAATGCAACTCTGGAAAAGATTATAAATGTAAAATTTCAGGCACTTATTATCAAATGCTCAAAATGGTTTGGAAATATATACCGAAAGTGAATGTTTCCCCTAACTAATGACACTATATTCATAGATACCTGTTCGAAGTTTAGTGTGTCAGTCAGGTATATCAGCTTTTCAATTTATATATTAATAGACCAATTTGATTATTATTAGTGTTTTTATGAAGTCATGTATTAATCAGTGAACATCATCTTGCTATTTTTTTATGATATATCACTAGTTTTTCTCAAGCTTGGTTATATCACATAAACAGTAGTTGTTAAAGTACAATGATATTATGTCTAGGTTGACATCTGCCTGACTATACTTTACCTTTTTTATATCAGGCTCTACATTTGGCACTATTATTACTAAATTCATTCAACCATTCTCATATTGTAATTATACATAGACTACAATTTTATGTATGGACTAACTGCTTTTATGTAAGTCTATGATAATGTTTCTCTGCATTACATTCAACTGTCAATAGACTAAGCAACAAAGTATGCATTTTTATTTTTTTAATCATCTATGTCATGTTTGTACTTGTCATTGCATTATCCATTTAACATGACTTCAGCATTTCTACTAGCAAATTTCTACCTGATTTAATAATTTTTTGCAATTTATATGTGACTGATTGTCAACTTTAGAGAATTTCCTATCTAATTTACTGAATTTACTTGAACATTTTTTTAATATTGATATTTGTGTCTCTTTAATTACTATATTAAAATATATATATTTTTCTTCTATCCATTGTTTTATTGATCATCTCACCAGTAATTAATCGTTTCATTTTTTTTCCAACGATGTATTTTCCTTTGACTTATGTATATATATGCACTCACAGACACATTCATACACCAATTTTTAAAAATGATTTTGAAACCATTTTAATTTATAATAATTTTTAATTAAGAAAATTGCTTTAAAATTTTGATATTAATGAAAAATTTGCATTACAAAACCATTTGTTAAAAAATATATTTGAATTGGGAATACTATTTTTGTCAAAATAAAAATAATGTATTCCAATTATTATTATTATTATTTTTTCCCCATTTTCTTTAATAAAATAATTTTAGAAATGGAAATTAGTTATGATAATGAGTTAAATATGTATAGATCAAAATAGAAAGGTCTGGAGATTTTTAATTGAGAGAAAATGTAATATTACTCTGTCAATAATTTATTTTAATTATAAGCATCTTAATTACCAATATTTATTTCCCCCTAATGAGAGAATATAAAATTTTAGAATATATGTTCATATAAGATTGTAAATTAATTTATTCTATTAGTTAATATTGTTTTATGTATAAAAAAGTTAGTGAAGAGAATTTAATTTATTACTTGCTTTTATTTTTTTTTACAGAATCTTGAAAAGTTTTGTCTTAAGAATTTGTATTCAATCCCCATCACATTTATATAAAGTTAATTTATCCTGTATCTATATTAAATTGTATATATTTAATTTTATAAGATTCAGTATTAGTATTGTATATACAACTTTCTTTATAATATTATTTTAAAATAATTATAAAGCTGTCAATTGTAGAGGCATATTCACATAAAAACTATTTAAAAATGGCTGCATGGTTGCCTTTGGGTTTATTTTTCTCCTCTATCAAGAATCTGTATATAATATATTTTATAGTTATTTATTATGTTCCTTAAATTACATTATTATCATACAGAAATTTAAATTTTTTTAAATATTTTACAGATACATACAATTTTGCTATTTTTAGTTTTAAAACATATAAATATCCAGATAAAATTATACAAATGGTAATTTACAACTTATGAATAAGTTTTTTCAGTATTACTAATGCATAATTATGTAACATTTATAGGTATTAACTCATAATAAAGCAATAAGATGCATTAACATATTGGCATTTGAATAACTTGCATCTTTCTTTCCCAGTTATTATAAATGATAAATATTCATATTGATAATCCAAAGATTCTTAGATAGCTTCTATTGAAATTAGATGCACGAGACATATAATTACCACTAATTGTCTGAGGATTGAAAGTTTTTGTTGGTATATTATTGCTTATTTATTACCAATTGTTGAACAATAGTCACTAATGTACCAATAATTCATTACTTAGATTAAATGAATATATGAATAGATTGTGGAGGCATTAATATACTCATGTTGTGATCGTGCATTATTTAGAAATACAAAGAGTTCTTTATTCATCGTTTATCAAACATTTTGTGGAAGTTGAACAATGTATATGAGTTTTTTTTTATTGTAACAGCCTATTACATCAAGTTAATTATAATCTTCAATAACTTCTCTTCCTCTTTCCTTCTTTGTTTTTGCTTTTCTAATATATAATATATAATAACCACATTCCACTCTTTTTACACTTTGAAGCAATAAATAAATAAATAAATATATTTTGCTTCAAAGTGTAAAAAGAGTGGAATGTGGTTATTATATGTTATCAAGTTAATTAAACAGATATAACAAATAAGATGTGCTCTGATTTTTATATTTATTTAATGTTAACAAAGATGCTACTCTTATGTATATATATATATATATAAAATAAGTTATTTTGTCTTCTGAGAGAGAAAAGAACTAATTAATTTTCAGGCTAATCATAAATTCATAATTGAGGATTAATTATGTCAAGGATATGTCTAAACTCTTAATTACAAAATTAACTGGTAAAGCTAGTACAATAATTACTTTGCTTACCAATATGGAATTTACTAGTTAAAATGTAATGTGTTGACTTCAGAGAACAATAGCAATAGTCAATATAAAAACCAAAGCAGTGGATTATCACCAGAGACAGGTTGAAACCTCCATTTTTTTATATAATACTCAATAACTGAAGTAGAAGGCTGAAGATAAAAGAGCCAAGATAGAAGGTGACTGAAGAACTTCACCAAAAGCACTTAATCATCACTGGACATCCCAAAATAAACTAGAGTTGAACAGGTTGATCCAATCTTATTATTATTTGATAATGTTGAAAGCTGTGCTTTTTTGTAAATAACTCATATCACAATAGAATTATTCTGAAATTGATGAGATTACTAATGTAAAAAATTCTCATTGAATTGCATGCATATAAATAAAAAGTTAAATAATCACTAATTTCCAGCAAGATATTTCATTTATTGTTTGTATGCTTTGTCTTGTGATAACACTCATTGGGCTACATGTTTCTGGAAGACATACACAAAAAAGCTAGTATATAGGTAATTGTTTGATTATTGAATATTAAAATGCATTTAACTAGTCAAAGAAAGATAGTGGTAAAAGATATATGAAAATATTTCTTTAATTTATAACATATTTTGCATATGAATGTATAAATTTATATATTTTATGTTACATAGATATAGTATAGAAGTATGGTGTTTATGGGTAATATTCTAAAATAAAATGTCCAAAGTATGTAATATAGATAAGTTAGGATCACAATATGTAAGGCTTAAGTTATTTTCTGGTTTGTAACTGTGCAATAAGTACTGTTATGTAAAACCATTTGTCCTTTTTATTATTATTATTCTTGTTTTATGGTTTGACATGTTCAAATCATTAGTTTTTATGATAAAGAACACTTAAGATGTAATTCTTTCATATTGACAGGATCTATTTTGATTAACATTCCATTTTAATTCATTTGTAAATCTCATTATTGGTTGGATCCATATACCACCAGGTCATATGAGTTTTAGAAATAAAGTATATATTTTTGTTCAATGCTACCTTAGATGATTTGTAGAGTATAATGAACCATTTTTTAATAAGTGGGATATGAGTTAATTTTTACTATATTTAATACAAAAACATATCAGGTTTATATATCAAATGTATACAAAATTTAATTTAACCCTAGTGTGATGGTAATAATAAAGATAAAATTGTTTAGGATATTTTTCTTAGTTATATTATTTATATGATTATTCGTATTTCTGCTGTTGAAATTAAAAACTAAATGAAAGTTCTATTTTTATTTATGGCTTGGAGAAATGGGTATTCATTTTGAGGATGTAACTTTGCATCCATCATTTTTTTTCATAAAATATTGCTATTGTACTGGTCGAAAATGTATGTTCACACAACAAGACTCAAAATCCAAGCAAAAGTACCTCGAATCCGATCATGCTCGAGATACACAGGTCAGGAGCAATTCTGGATACTAACCTATTTGCCTATTCTTCGAGTTTCTGACCCTATGAACAACAATCCCGATGATATGGCACAATTATTTTAATTCCAGGCCTAGAAACAAAGCGGTAGCATAAGATCAGGCTGATGATGATGATCGAAATAAGAGAAGCCCAGGAATTACATTTATTAAAGTTATATTTATTAATGGTAAACTATTAGCTAAGGAAAATAATTTTAAATATTAACTAGAAGAAAATAATAATTCAAAAACCAGGATTTACATGAAATATATATTTTAATAAAATATTATAAAAACGCATATATATGTTACAAAATGTTTCACGCTTGGGGTGACATTAACTATTTACAAAATTTGGAGATTTGTTTTTATAAAATCCCCTTTACCCTAATTATTTAATGGATATAATTTTATGGAGTGTGTTATAGCTTGTGCGGAGTTGAACATGCCAATTTACAAATTTTTACAAACAGAATGTTGTGGATGCATAAAACAATCTACAAGATCGGAACAGATTCGGATTACAGAAAGGTGCTTGATAATTTAGCATTAATCATTTTGACAAATAAATATAAATATACGGTCTCAATCATTTATTTACAATCTTAAAAATCATTATATATGTTTGATAGGGATTGTTTGGACATAGCGTCTTTAGAATAAGTATACAAGAAACAAACAATGTGTTACATTGTCAGGGAGAGATAAGATATATAAACATTAATGTTTTACAGAGAATATGCATTGATTTACATCTATGGGAATCCATTAATATTTTAAAAGAAGGCAGTTTAAAAACAGCATACTGTCTAATTAGAATGTTGGTGTATTTCATGAATGTGTCATTATTTCCAATACCTCATTGTGGCTAACGAGAAGTCAAATAGACATAAATTAATTTAATAAACAATAACTATACTAGCATGTCATTAGAGAAATACGGCTCTTAGGGTAATTTGAATACTTCATCATTTTAACACATTTGAGAGTGAATGAGGGTTGGTACGTCCGCACATTTTTGGTGGAACGGTACCGAATGGAGAGGCTGGGTTTGAATGCCCAGAGCTAGCTGTATGGAACTTCCATAGCACAATCAAAACCTCATACCTTGTGTTCAACAGGGAGTAGTGTATATACCTGATTACGAACGAGTTTGAGAAAGTAATATGGGAGCTTCGGTTTTCTGAAGTCGCAATGACAGAGCAATAAAGAAATATATATATGTAAGTACCATAAGGAAAAGTAAAGGTATGCCAGCAGTGTTAGACCTGAGCAATAAAGTTAATATGTTATATTCTAAAGCCTGAAAATGGTTTAACCTCTGCGTAATAAAATTATTTTTAAATTCAATTCCCAATAACATTTTGTAACAGAACTAACCCTCCAGGCAAATGGCAAAATGGGATGATAACAGTATTAAGGTTCACAATCTTTTAAATGACAATTTAGGAATAAATTCAAATACTAAAGTAAAAATAGACATCCACAATAAAATATTTTAGACAATAAAACATGAATAAAAGATTTAAATATAAAAACCAACCTAGCGAGCGATTTCTATTAAAATGAATAAAACTTTACTAATAAATTTTAAATGAAGCCCCTGCTTTTTTCCCCATTAGACAAATAAAATAAACCCTTATTAGACTCGCGAGGTTGAATGATATTGGCATATTAATTAAAGAGCATAAATTGTCTACATATATATAAATAAGTTAAAAATATCTAATGGAGCCGCAAAAAGTTATATATAAGAGTTCAAGCATGAAAGGTAAGTTAAAAATCACACTAAAATAGTAGGGATTACAGAGAGAGAGAGAGAGTTCAAGAACAAAATTAGCAGGAGTTATACACTAATACAGTAATGAAGTCATAGTTTCATTACATATTATACAAATTTAGAGCAGCTCTTCATTAAGTAAGGTTACCTCAGGAAAGCACACCATAGCAGACAGACACAGTATGGCAGTCATTAGTTGGGTCAGCAGTTAGACGGTCATCTTGTGTGGCTGGACAGATGGATGGAACATGGCAGTCTCTGAGGAAAGGAGAAAGGCGCTGGATTCCCTCTACTCGAAGTTCATAGCACCGAACTGGTGTTAACTTCTTAAAATTTGATGATCTCTTGAATCACTTTCTCAGAAAATTTACCTACTGACTTAAACATGCTGAATTTATTAACTAACTAACTTCTATAAGCTCTTTTATACATTTATAATCCCCCCAAGAATGCACTTGCCTACAGCTATCCCTGTAATCTCTTGATAAAAAAATATTTAATTAGTAAACATTTTTAAAGATAAGATTTGCAAACGAACTAACAAAAAGATTCCTCATAATTTTAATTAAATTTTAGTTCTAATTAGTAAAAATAATCTGACTACCGATAAAGATCGTTTCAGCTTATTAACGATTTCAAAAGTATTTCAAGCCTTCCCCATTTTTCTTTTTGTTTTTAAATTTCATCACTTTAATTAAAATACTTATATATATAAAAAGATAGTTACAATTATATAAAGAAAATGTCTAATTTTCAGCAATAAATATTAATAAATCATTGCTACGTTCATATATATATATATATGCATCATGCACACTACCATTTTGGTTTTCACTAAATCTTTTTCTAGCTTTTCTTTAATTTTTATAATACAGTGTGTGGGTGAATGACATATATCTACGGTGAGGTCTGAATTGCAGGCCCTGCAGAAGGTTAGTATAGCTGGCGAAGCATGAAGCTCGATGTGATTAGACATTGACTGCTTCACTATGCAGAAATTTACATGGATTTCAGATTTGCAGCAGAGAAACTAAGAATTGCTAAATAGTTATTACAACTATATATACATTTAAAAACTTTAATATGAAATTTTATTTAGTGAAAACAGATGGGCATTTGTCATGGTTATTATATATTACAATGGAAGTTGACAAAGTTGATGGTTGGATGGCTCAAGAGACAGTTGTGGATATTTATACGTTTATGTAACATATTCAAAACATTTTTACAATAATAATAATGAGAATGATTATAAATAGCAATTTACTTGATGTGAATCTTCCATTCCAACAAATCCTTATATTCATTAAAAATGTACTTTAAGATTTTTTCATATGTAGTTTTATATGCTTGTAAATGTAAGAAAACTGATATAAATATTTAACATATAATAACCACATTCCACTCTTTTGACACTTTGAAGCAAAATATATTTATTTATTAATATTACAGTTTCGACTGTTCCTAGCAGTCTTCGTCAGATCAATATATGTTGCTTCAAAGTGTCAAAAGAGTGGAATGTGGTTATTATGTGTTATATATTAGAAAAGCAAAAATAAAGAAGGAAAGAGGAAGAGAAGTTATTGAAGATTATATTATGATATAAATATTGTCAGGAACTGTAAAACTTGCACACTTTAAAAATAAATTTATTGTAATGCTTAAGGATATATTCGTAAACCATATATAGAATATATTATTTATAAGTAATTCTTAAAAGTTGCCATGTACGTTACCAGATTTACTTTATTAATTATAATCATGAAATAATGATAGCAGTAGGATTAAATAATACATAAGAAATTAATGATTTTCTCTACTTATAAAGCAAACTTTATTTTATTGCATATATCCACTACACTTATTATTAGTAACTATTTTATTCATTTTATAGGATTTTTTTTTCTCCCATGATAATATTAATGGAAGCCTTGAAAGTTTACTAATACTTGAAATCCTCATTTAATCATTCAATGACAAAACAATGAAATAAAAATAATAAACAATTAACTGATTTTAAAATGATATATAAAATTTGTTTATATATTTTTCATCCTTAATCTAAACTCTATCAATAGTAAATAGTAAGACATTTCCTTTTATGTTTGAGAGGATTAACCCTCTAATTCATTATTGGGAACATAAAAGTGAGCAATAAATATATATATTTCTAAATTATGCAAAAGATGTATTCTTATTATGCCACTATTAATCTGTTGTTGTTGTTTTTTAATTTTAAGAAATATATATATATATGTTGTTAATGTTTGAAATTGTTGATCATTTTATTTTAGTATACAAATTATTGTAATCTCTATATTCTAAAATGATTTTAGTAAATATTAGTTTACTTTTTTATTAATCTTTGTTAATAAAATATTTAATTTTAATAAAAATATAATTTGTACAGTTTACTTTGAACACTTTATAACAAAAAAAATTATTATATATTTACACACAATCTGACATTTTGCATATCCTGCATTTTTCTTCAGAACTATGACATAATGATAAATACAATAAGTATATAAATAATATAATAAATAAATGTAATCAATTAAATTTAAAAAAAAAAAAAGATTTAAAAATAAAAAGAATATATTTTTACTAAATGAATCAATATTTAAACAAAAAAATATATAAAGATAATGACATAAGTGTTTTATTAATTTGGGATAATAAAATTACAGTTTTAAATTTATTTAATTGAAGTGAACAATAATACTTAAGGGTTATTTAACTCTTAAACCACTAATTATATTATTGGTTGTATGAGGTAAAAATCAAATCTTTTAATTGGCCAACTCACAAACTGAAGACAAAGCCTATTGTTAAAACATATTCGCCTATAATATTAAATTCAACTCAGATACGTTTATAAAAAGTATATTACTAATTTTTCAGGTTATGAAGAGAACGAAAGTTCTTTCAAAAATAAATTGCTATTTATTTATTCTAAAATATTCAATTTCGGCAACATAAAAGCTATAATATAAACAAAAAGGTCGACTTTTACGTTATAGAAAAGTAAATATTTCTTTTTACTAAATCTTAAATATTTTTACTAAAATCTTCAATATTTTTCGAAAATAATTTTGTTTTTTTAGTATTCTCTCTGAAAATAATTTGTAATTTCTCAAAATATTCTTTTATAATACTTTAAATCATATTCGAAATGAAAATCTCAGCGTTTTTCTTTATTTTCTTTGATCAGGCGATTTCTTTGTTCTTTCCAGCCAATCAGAATGTCTTTTTCGGCTGAGAGCATGCTAACAACCAATCACAACTAATGTTCTTTCTTTGTTTAGGTTTAAATGCGTTTTTTTTTATTTTTTACTTGTAAAATAATTCGGAAGAGGGCACCATCTTACAGAACTTTCAAAAACCTATTCAATACCTGTCAAACGAATATTTTAGCATAAGAACTGGCAGAGTTAGAGTGACGTCAGATGTCGACGAGGAGCCTCGTAAGAGGCGGGAAAAGGGTTAAAAAATAATAAATAATACATTTAATTTAATGGCTGTTTTGGATCATATATACAGACAGGAATTCACATGTTTAATCTATATTTTTTTTATATATTTCAATTTAATGCTGTATATTTTATTTTATTTTATTTGAAATTTAGGTTCTACAACTTTGGATGATCCACATCACTTGATGGCGCTGTTTCTATGCAAAACATAGAAATTGCTGTTTAGTCATACTTGATGTTGATGAAGTCAAGACTTTCCCAACATTGCTAGCATGTGAACTTTATCAGTGACGTGTTGTGACAGGACATTACTATTGAATATTCAACAGCATATCATATGAGAGTGTCTGTAGTTGTAATTACAAAAACTGTAGCAATACGCAGTTCAAATGTTTTCTTTTTAAATATAGGATAATTTGTATGAGTAACTACAAATTATAACTATTTCACAAACATCTCTACTTTCCTTGTTAGGTGGTACAATTTAATAAATGAGGAGTGTAAATCACGATTCAGCAAAGTTCACGCGAAACTCGCAATTTGTGAGAAGCGTTATTTTAAAAATAACGATTTTTTTTTTTAATCAAAAAATGTAAATCAAAAAAATATGTATATATTTTCCAAAAAAAGCCTATTATATGTATTTGTTTATGAATAAAAATAAATATTTTTGAACCACCGGTAAATCCCAAAAAAAAAAGATTTTAAAAAATAAAAATAAAAAGACCGAATGTTTTAAAAATAAAAAAAGTTTTTTTTTTTTTTTTTTTAAAAAAAAAAGACCAAAGGTTTTTTTTTTTAAAAAAAGTTATATTTGTTTTTAAAAAATTAAAATAAGCCCAGTAAAAAAATAAAAATAAAAAAAACACAACAAACAAAAAAAAAACAGTTATAGATTGATTTTGAAAAAAAAAACCTGTTAAAAAATGTAAAAAAACACTACAAAAATAAAAAAAAACCAAAAAATTCTATATTTTACTTTTTTAAAAATTCCTGTAACGTTATGTCTATTTGTTTTGCAATAGCAACAGCACCATCATGTGGTATGGATCGTCTGAAGTTGTAGAACTGAAATTTATTATATTTTGTGTTTCTTATCATTTTTTTTTTTTAATTTTATTGCTTACATTAGTCTATAATTATTTTTTATTTATCATTATATCATAGGTATATAATAAAATTTTGCTATAAGGTATTCAAAGTAAAGTATACAAATTGTATTTTTATATAGAATATTACAACTAAATAAAGAAAGTGATAGATTTAGTGACATTTGATTTAATTTTAAATTCAATATTTTAATTAAATATTTTTTCATCTTATTCATTTTTTATTTAAAATATAACAGACAATTTTAGAACTCATTATAATAAATTGGTTAAATTAACTCTACTATTTTAGATGGTTATGATTTATAAAATCTTTATTATCAAGAGAGTTAGTCTCTAATGGGAATTCTTTCCATGGCTTCTTAGCATAGAGTTAACTATTCAAAAATAGAATAATGCATCCCATAGTAATTGTGAATACATAATATTATAGTGTAGCAAAATTATACATTTGATAAATATATTATTCTTGGAATAAACTTTTTTTTCGACAGTATTAACAAATATTTTCATTTTATATTTTAAATATGAATAATTTGTATTTCAAAGAATTTGTTATATGATAATCCTAAGTGATCTGATATCTTTTTTTAAAGACATTCACTGCATTTGAAGATGGATATTATCTAATTTTTTATTTTATTTGCAAATATGTGAAATTTAAAAATAAGTATATAAAAATTTTAAAGCACTAATATTAAAATAGACTAAATATGTTAGCGACTAACTAACTTAGGTAATATCCAAGTGATTAAGTAACTGAATTTATATTTCCCTTTCCTTCTTTTATATATGTATACTTTTTCTGAAAAGCTGTCGCATGTATATTACGCACCTGTGTAAAAATGAATGGATTTATGAGTTATCATTTCTCATTTTGTTTAGGAATTTAAAATATTAGATTTAAATAATATTTATTCAAAATCTAATATAAATGAATTTAATAAAATACAAAGCACTCACACATAAACTTATACACATTTATTTTCACATTTCTGTTATAATTATATATATATATGCCAGAGATTATTATTAAATAAAGATGTTTTAATCTAAGACAATTGTTAAAAATAATAATTAGATTCTATAATTATTATTTAGGTCACTAAATATTATCATCATAATTATTACTTTATTCCTAAAACTTCGTAATAATTCACAAACCTCTATGTGCTTGAAACATATTGCGTCAATATAAGTAAGATTATTTTAAGTTGGCCTATGATGAAGTTTTTTGGATTTGATTTTGAATTAATATCATGGGTTTTTTTCATTTATAGATTTGTAGCAATTGCAAGTGCAATGTATTTTTTTTTATTAACAATTTTGCAAAGAAATTTAAAAGAATTTAAGATTCTGAATACAATGGGAATTACCCCCCCCCCCCAATTTATTACTAAATAATGTTTTCCTGTAACACATTTATTATACCTTAAAGTTTCTTTTATTAAATTATAAGGAAACTGATATATTTGTGCAAAATTAATGATTATGTAAACAATTGTAAATTATGTTATTTATTATTCCTTATATTAATAATTTAGTATATTGAAAGCAAATAACAAACTATTGCTTTCTGACTTTAATCAGCACAACTAATTTTTTTTTGATTTAAAGAAATCTTTTTAATGAATGCATGTTATTTATTTTATTCAAAAAATACATTAGTTTCATAAATTCAGAGTTAAATATCATTCATTTCAATTATTAAAATTTTATTTAAATTTGTTTTAAACTGACTATTTATGTGTAACATTCTAAAATGTGGTTTTTGTCTACTTATCTTTTTTTTTTTAAGGCTGAAGATGTGCGGTGTCTACTTTCAGATGCTATGCCAAATCAAATTTTAGCTACAGTCAAAAGCACAAGCCCTTTAGTGACAGTCCCTGCTGCTCTCAGTGGATCCGTATGGTATGTAAACAATATTTCATTATTTAACCAAATTAAAATAGAATTACTAAATATTTGTTTTTGTTTTTTAATAAATTTTACAAACTGCCAAACATAATTAACATAAACTATATTCTAAACTTTAAATTAGTTTTTTAATTTAGTCAGTTATATAAAAATTTTATGTAATGTGTGTAAAGAATCATCTTAGCTTTCTTTATACATATATATTTTATATATCATGCAAAGTAAATATATACTCCATTGTTTAAATGCAAGTTTTTTCCGCATAATGAACTTAATTCTGATTCATGAAGAAGTGTTTAAATTAATTTTCAAAATTTTCTATCTAGTGTACTAAATATTTTGTTTTTATATACAAATCTTTTTGTAATATGCTTTTTTGCCAAAATAAAAAACTGAAAAATGATTGATATAATTTTAAAAATTTAATTATATTAATTCAATTAAATACTTTTAATTGATATTAAACTTCTTTCATGAATGCCTTATTTAAAATATATATTTATATTTTTTTTATTTAATGTTTTTCCATGTAAATTTATAGTATACAAAAACAAATGTTAAAAACAAGAATCAAATTCAAATTTTATACTTATGTACTTAGAGTAGGGTCCTCTTAATTACTTACCTTTTTTACTGGACTTCATGTTAAATACCTAAATATATTATAAGTTAATAATTTAGATTTATAAATAATTGTCATTTTAAATAAATTGTATTATTTTTTTTTCTGGAAAAATTTTCAAAGAATTGTGATAAAACAAGAAAATCACAGATTGGGTTATATTTTTTAATATAAAGTTTGAATTGATATTTGTATATATGAAAGTGTAAAAACTATGTATTAATGTATAAATTGCACTTAAAGATACTTTTTAATAAACTGAAAAATTTGGATATAAATTTGCAAAAGATTGTCAATTAAAATCGAAATTAATATTTACAGCTTCAATATTTATTTTCATTTTTTTTATTTTTTGGAAAGGAAGAGGGGAATATTTTTTGTGAAGAATTTTTTATATAAAAAAAAAAAGAGATTATTTTTGAATTAAAAGTTATTCTAAATTGACAAAATATTTTTTAATTAGTATTATTGCTATGGGATTTTCTATTATTTTCAAAAATATGTGTTTTTGTGAATAATGAGAATTTTAAATGTTATAATTCTTGTAAGTTTTATAGTATTAAATTTACATTTTTAATAATTGATCTTTTTTTTTTCATATTTTTATTAAATATTGCATGAATTTTGGAAAAAAAAAGTTATAGTGAATTAGTCTTTTTTGTAGTTGAACAATATAATTTATTTCATTTTTTTAATGATCATTTTGTATACATTAATACTAAAAATGATGCACAGCTCCAATTTCAAAATAAATTTATTTAATTGAAATATGAAGCGCAATAAATGTTTTTTAAATTATAATTACCATTTTATTGTTATTTATAAAAGAAGTTAAAATTTTCTTCTAATATTCATGATTCTAAAACAACAATTATCTTTTTTGCTATTGTTGTTGTTGTTGTTGTTGATATTATAAAATGATTATGTTGCAGATATTACAATGGAGCTGCAATATACTATATTTTGTTCCAAAGCCTCTCATATATATTGTACATCATGTATAATAATGCATATTTTGTTAATAGGTTTTTATTATATCAGAATATGCATTGTTTATTTAACTGCAGGTTTATTGTATTTTTTAATAACACAAACATTTTTTTTATTTGTATAGTATTAAATATATAAATTAAGATTATAGTATAAACAAAATTTAAAATAATAATAATAAATATGAAAGGCATATTTTATTGTGTGTGTGTTCATTTAATCTCCACTCAAAAAGTAAAAATAAAAACACTTATTGTACCATATTTTTATTTTTTTTAATAAAATTCCATCACAATTAAAAATATGCTCTGAGTGATATTCTTGTTCTTTAATAGCTTTTTGTCAATGGAAATGTGATAGGAGCCTCATTTTCAGAAGACTATTCTTTCTGTAGTTGTTTCGATTTTATGACAATTCTTAAATTTTTATAAAACTTTTAACCTTACAAAAGAATTATTAATTATATTAGAAAATATTTTGTTATGCGAAATACTGCACATCATATTCAGAAAAGATAATAAAGCAAAGACATAAGTCAAAGAAATGTTATTAATAAATATGATCATGTAGTAGTGTTCTGAGATGGAAAAATGGTTATTAGTTTATTGTAAAATTTTTACGAATTTTAATGTTTTTTTTTTTCTTTTACATGGAGGGGGGGGGTAACTCATAATTGAAATAATGCATAATTAAATATCATATATCACAGCTTCATTATATTTATTTAGAATATATGAAAGTTACAAATTGTTAATAAGAATGAGAATAATGGTCTTATATATATATAATTATAATACATATATATTTGTTGTTAATGAGTAATTATCTATTCTTAACTGTAAAGTAAAATGAGAAAAATCCTTACCTAATATTTACTGAATAATAATGTGAATATTCTTTTTTATCTGAATATTTAAAAAAAAAAAAAAATTATAGCCAAATAATTAATCACTTGGGAGATCATGTGATGTTCTAGTGCTAAAAGTAATTAATTGAGATTTGATCAAGGAACCTTTAGTTGTCAAGTCCAACACACTAAAAATTGTATAGAGTAATCAATAATTCTTGAATAATTGTAAAGAAGAGGTTTTTATTGTTAATTTATTGTTATTGTTATAAAAGAGTGCTTCTATTTTTTTTTTTTAAAAAAAAAAAAAACGTGAGAAAGTTTAAAATAAAATATATAGTAACTATTGACTTCTGATAGTTTAGCACCTAGTTTAGTTACTGAAAAAGTTTGGCTTTTGAAATTATGATCAAATTCTTATTTGTTGTTGCTGCTTTGTTATTTAATATTTGATTTAAATAACTTAACTTTAATCTTATGTTAAATATTTTTATGTATGCAATATATGTTATTTTGCTTTTATATTTGTGTATTAAATGTAAATTTGAATTTACTTGCGTACATTTTGGTATTCTCTACTGATAAATATATATAAAAGATAATTATTTAATATAACTTTTAAAAAGTTTTAGAATTGCTATAGTTTATCTATTATGTTATCATTTACAGATATACAATTTGGATTTCTTAATCTGGAAACTTTTATCAGTGAATGAATAAAAGATCGTATGTAAAAAAATAAAATGTAATGATAAAAATGGATTGAAAATTATAATTTTATTATCTCATATATAACAAGGCAAAACTCTCCATACAGTAGTTTAATAACAATTATGTGCTGTATAAGAGATGGTGATCATGTGATGTTTAGTGGTTATTTCATATATATATTGTAATGGATATTTCATATCTCTAAAATATAATAATAAACATAATTTCAAGATTTTTATTGGCTTATTATAAAGATAACATTATTATATAAATTTTGCATATTTTATAAGGCAAGATTTTATGATTCCAAGATGTCATCTTATCCATTTATAGTGTTTCAAATCTTTAGAAATTATAAAAGACACAGTTTCCTGTTTAATTTTCAAAATACACGTGTGCATAAAGTTAACTTTTAAAAGACAATACACTGATAAAATACATAACATTGTAATTAGTTGAAATAAGATTAATAAAGTAGTAATTATATTAGTGTATAGTAATTTAAAACGATTTGCAGTATTGATATAAACTTTAAATTTAATATGTGTGTCTGTGTGCACAAATGTTTATGTTTCTCTGATATATTTTAAGGTTGTCTTTTGATAGACGGTCGCAGCCACTTGACGGTACTGTTTATGTGTTAAAACTCATAAAAATGTCATTTCCACAGCCTGGCACTTACGGCTAAGAAAACAGTTGTGTTTATTTTAGCCATTGCTAGGCCGCTTGATGGCTTTGCACAGAAATATTACAGCCTGTTTTGTGCTTTGCAACACTTTATTTGAATTCGCACAATTCACTGATTGCTACCGTATCGTCTGAAGGTATTTTGATTTCAAGTGGCACAAGTTTTGATATCTCCATAGCAGAGTAATTTAATTTCTCTTTAAATCATGCAGTCTACTCACTAAGAATTGTCACACCATCCCCACCCTTCCCTACACAATGTGGAATTTACAAAATATTGGAAAAGGGTAGGGCCGAACACATTTTGGCCGAGCTCACGCAAAAACTCACACTTTTGCAAGAAATTATATGAGACAAATAAAATGGTGCATAAATTGTCCCACTTACTGATGTCAGTTAGGCTCCTGCAACCGATTGTATTCCATTCCTAAAAATAATATATTAAAGATGTAGTAGGAAAAAATAAAAGGATCAAAAAATGTCATTAATAGTAAGGGGAAAATAGAAATCAGGTAATTGAAATCACCGTACAGCCAAAAAAAAAGTCGCCGTATTTTAAACCTGAAAAAATAAAATGAAACATGTAAAAGTCTGAAGTTTTGATGTTATTGTAATTTTTTTTTGTTTGTGCTAGTGTATTGAAAGGATCAAAAAATGTAATTAATAGGAAAAGTTTTTTAAAAAAATGGCAAAATAGACATCACGTAATAGAAAAAAATCAAAAAAAAAAAATTGCCATCTTTTTTAAAAAAAAGACAATGAAAGTTGAAAAAGTCAAATGTTTTGATCTTATTTTAATTGTTGGGGGGGGGGGTTGAGAAATACTTTGTCTTCACTAAGACAAAACATAGAGACCAAAGTTTTTTATTGTTTGTTTTTATTTTTTAAAAAAGGTAACAGAAATTGGTTTTAAAAATAAAAGTTTTAGTATATCAGCAGTATACAAATAAAGCCAAAAAAAAATATCGCCTCATAGGCCAAAAAAAATTGCTGTATTTTTAAACAAAAAAAAAAAAAAAAGAAACTTGAAAAACTCAAAAGTTTTGATCTTATTTTAATTTGGGGGTGGGGGGGGTGGATTGAGAAATACTTTGTAAAAGTTATAGACAGAAGTTATTTTTTGGTTGTTTTTATTTTTTAAAAAAAGGAAATAAAAATTGATTTCAAAAATAAAAGTTAAAGCCCAAAAAGATCTTATTTTAATTTTTTTGGAGGGAGTGGGTTGAGAAATACTTTGTCTTCACTGAGACAAAAGTTATTTTTGGTTTGTTTTTATTTTTAAAAAAGGGTAGTAAAAATTGGTTTTAAAAATAAAAGTTTTAGTATATCAGTGGTATACAGATAAAGGCAAAAAAAAGAATCGCCTTATAGGCCAAAAAAAAGTGGCCGTATTTTTAAACAAAAAAAAGAAAATGAAACTTGAAAAAGTCAAAAGTTTTGATCTTATTTTAATTGGGGGGGGTGTTGAGAAATACTTTGTAAAAGTTAGAGACAGAAGTTATTTTTTGGTTGTTTTTATTTTTAAAAAAAAGGTAATAAAAATTGATTTCAAAAATAAAAGTTAAAGCCAAAAAAAAAAAAAAATCGCCGTATAGCCAAAAAAAACCCCACTAAAAATGAAATATTAAAAGACGGAGTAGAAAAAATTCAGGACATTAAAAAAAGTTTGCCATATTTTTAAAATCACTGCCCGGTATTGTTACATTTTATTGTTTTAACACGTAAACAATGCTGTCAAGCGGCCACGACCGGCTATCAAAAGACAACCTATTTTAAATTTAAAAGGTACTAAAACATTTAGGTAAAATTATTAGTTTAATATAATGCAATTTATGATGAGAACAGTAGTAAATAGAACAAAATGATTTATTTTAATATCTGTAATTTAAATATTTATTCTAACATGATTTGTATATTTAGATTTATTGAAGTATATAATATTTTATTTAAATATATTTTTAAAAGTTATCTGTAATTTTAAAATAATTTTATTGTAATGAGCGCTATAATTTCTTCAAAAATTTTATTATCTTTTGCAAGAATATGGTATCTAGAAACTAGAAAGCTAAAAGTGTTAAGAAATTTGAGTAAAGATGATGATGAAATCGGTCCTCTAAATTTACATACATGAAAAGAATATGCATTGCTAGTCATCTACTAGTTAAACCGCATGGAGCCAATATTTAAATTGAACCATATTAGTTCTTGTTGCTTGAACATGGAGGGATAGATCTTTACAAACTATTTGCTCCATTTGGCAAATGCATTTATCAATAGTGTTCAAATGAATAACATCTCTGAAATGTCTTCATAAGCTTAAAATGCACAAACAAATGAAATTTAAATATTTTTTTTGTAATGGAAATTTTTAATCTATTCCAGGAATGCTAAAATTTCAATTGTCATCTGCTACGATAATAAAAACAAATATTAAATAAATAATTTATATAAACATCTGCATACTAGATAATTTGTTTTTAACCAATTTTCTTCAAAATTAATAGAATTTTTCTTTAAATATTTTTTTTCAGGAAAATGTCTAGGTTGATGAATTTTATTTCCAGGTGAAAAATATTAATTATCTACTAAAACTCATTTAGAAATGAAAGAAAACAACTTGTTTTGATTTCGCTTAATAGTTAAATTTTATGATTCATTCAAAAGGGTAAAATTCTGTCATTATCTTCCTATTTTGCAAGGATAAATTCTCACATCTTCTTTTGGGATTTCCATTCAAGAAGCATCAAAGGATTTAAATCAATTCTTCAAAATGTTTTCAAAAACTTTGCTTGAGTAAAAATTTCTGAAATATGTCTTTGCAAAACCTTAAGACTTTTAACGAACTTTAGGTAACATTTTTTTTTTGTTTTTGTGGTATACATTTATTATCTAGTTTCTTTAATTTTCAACTAAAAAAATATAAGTTCTCATAACATGAATGCAAGATTAAACTGGAAAATACAAGTAAGGTGATATTAATTATATGGTTCTAATTTTAATATTGATGACTTAGGTAAGTGCGAGCAACTTTATTTTATAGATATTTTCTGTTTTATCGGTCTTTAAAATAAATTTTCAGTTTCTTTGTTATATTTAACTAGTATAAGGTATCTAAATGATTTGTGTAAAGGAGTGTATTTATGTGGTTTGAAAATATTTTAAAATGAAAGTTATCCTTATGTTTTGTAGATATAGAACTTTAAAGATTGTAAGAATATTTTTGGAGACTTCTGTTATATGTATGGCAATGATATTTACATATATTAATTTTGTTTAGTAGAGAAAAGCTCCTAACAACTTGTGTTATAATTTACTCATAAATATTAGCTTGGGTAGGCATGTTTTTTGCAACGGTAACATATATGTATACTTGTCCCAATGGCCAAAAATATTTATTATATTATATAATCATACAATAGAGGAAGACTTCCTGGTGATTTGTATATCTAACCTGTAGAGGTCAGGTAAATTCATAATGTCATATGTATTTATATGATCTGAATATATAGGTTAAATATTTTATTATCCCTGGAAAAATGAATAAAAGTTATATACTAGAGATACCCATTTTGAGATTCTGACTGTACAATAATAAAGAAAGGTCAAATAAAATATTGTTTCACATTAGTTATTTAATAATCACTTAGTACTTGAGTTTTATTTAAGACTTGCTTAACAACCTTCTCAAATGAATTAATTTCACAACACATCTAGATACACAAAAATTTCTTGTTTTAGAACAGTATAGATTGTGATAAATCTCCTATATTTAAAAGTCATTGGAGATCTTTAGTTATTGAATTTAATGAAAACTTAATTTATTATTGTTATATTTTTATTTTATTTCATATTTATTTATTTTTTTGTAAATAAATTGATTTTATATTTCCTAAATTATCTGACTTTTACCTTTCGTAATTTTGCATTCATCATCTAACAGATAATTTAAGGTTACATAAATATGATTATAATATGTTTATTTAAAGATACACTGTTTTGAAAGTAATGTTATTGATATTTATTGCTAATATTAGCATGTCTTTTAAATAGTAGTGCTTAGATACTGTAAGATATAGTTTAGATACAATAAAATAATCTTTGTTATTTAGCCATATCGATGATAAAGATTCTAAGTTTTTTATTTATTATACACAAATACCTTAAATCTTGAGATAACATTAGAGTTGGTATATGTATTTTGGAAATTTAGAGAGAATATGCTAACCACATGAATATTATTAGATTTGTTTATCACTATCTCATATACACATTTATATTATGATTATAACCCTGAGATATTATTGTTGACTATTACACATTTATAGTGTTTTCTAAATATTTAAAATAAACATAAAAAATGTGTTTACATTAAAGAGTTAATATTATGATTATTAACTATTTATTACAGGTTAAGCTAAGATTTTGTCAATTGAAATATATATTTGAAAAAAAGGACTAAATGCTTTTTTTTGCTAATCCAATAATGCAGTTTTTTTTTTTTTTTTAATGTGAACTCAAGTTTTATACTTACATGTATGCTTGTAAAAAAATTTAAATGTATGTAAATAAAACTTTCTGCTTTTATATAGTCATTTGAGGCATAAAAAATGTTCCAAACAAAATGAAGATAAGAGAAAATAATAATTGATTTATAGAAATACATAATAAGGCATAATAAAGACTAGTAATCTTTATACTACTTGTGATCTGTTTTGTGGGTGTCTTTTAAGATTAAAAATGTAAAATTCAGAGTGGAATGAATTCACAAAAATATATTTATATGTTTGATAAAAGACATTCAATTATTTATATCTTTAATATAGTCTTCAAACATAAGTTAAAATTTCCTCAGATTATTTATATAATTTTCTATAAAATTCCGTCTACTGAAAGTAAACAAAATATAGAAAATATTTTTTTTATTTGTGTAAATAAAAAAAATAAAATATTCTTTAATCATCTCAATACATTTGATTTATCTACCTAATGTTGAAAAATAAATTTATTTTCTGACTCCCATTTAATGAGCTATTATAATTTTCATGCATCAAAGGTGATATACTTTTAAACATATTTTATGATATTTTATATACTATTAATAAAAATTTTGTGCAGATTGCAAGAAAAAATTGAAATCATTTTGGATAACTAGAAAAAGAAGAAAATCAGGGAAAACAAAATTTAATTTCCAAATTAAATATATTGAATAAAATATTCAAAAAAATTATAAACAGAAAGTTTGAAATATCTGTTGTTTATTTGAAAAAAACAAAAATACATGGAAGAAAGAAAGAATTCAAAAAAAGATTCCATAAATTAAATAAAAAACAAAATTAGATATAAGTGTTTAACATTAAAAATATTTTTTTAAAATATTCATTTTTTTTTTTTTTTACTTATGGAAATGACATTCATGTAGAAAATACAGATATAATAGATATAACTGAAATACTTGATATAATGTTTGGTAAAGGGAATAAAGAGTTGCATATATAAAAAATGGAAAATTACTAGGTGATGCTGTAGTGATTGAAATGATTAATGGTGATGTATTAATAAAAATATTTACTTTTTTATTATTACAAAGGACTCAATTAACAATAAGCTAATTATGTATTCTCTACAAACTTTATATCAAGATTTTAGCGTAAGATTAGAAGAGAAATTGGATTTGTTCATCTAAGTGATTACATTTAGAGATTAGTATATAATAATTCAAAGAAAGAATGTGAAATTTCATATGTTTGGGCTTCATAAATCATGCTTTCTTTTAAACCTTTATATACATGCTACACCAGAAATGATGCTGATAATGAGAATAAACATATAAATATGATTAAAGAATGATGATGACAATGGTAATGATGATGATCATTGAAAGAATTAAAAAAATAAAATGGAGTTGGGTTGGATATATTTTTATAAATGATGACAACAGACAGATAGTTAAAATCTTAGATTGGATCCAAAGAGATTGTAAAAAAAAAAAAAACCTAGAAAGAAATCAGATATGAGCTGGATGAATGATGGAGAGAAGAAAGACTATGGCTGAGACTAAGTGGATTAAACTTGGAGAAACTTTCATCCTGCATGAATTGATAATAATTGAAGGTTATGATGGTGTTTGTGGGTGTTGTTGCTAGCACTTATGCCCATTATTTGAATCATGAGTGAAAAAAAAAAAAAAAAGGGCAAAACTCGAGATTATTTTCATGTTCCTAGATCATAACTATTTTTAGCTGTATTGTTAAAGATGGAAAATCATAACAATCCTGCCCAATGATCTATTGACTAGTATGAATTGTCTTTTCTATTTGAATATTTATTTATTACTTATGGAGATGTGTTGAAACTTTCCCCAACAATTGAGTATTAAATACTGTGACATATATATATATATTACAAGTTAAAATCACTATGCTTCTAATCTAAGCAATTATTAAAAAGTAAAAATGAAATGTTTAGAAATTTGGTCATTGTTGATTTCTGAAGGCTGAGGTTTGTTGTTTAGGATAACTGATGAAAAATTACATTTGTAAAATTGTGATACTATGTGTTTATATTTGATTTTCACTTTTTGAATAGTTAACTTGAATATTAATTCATATATCAGTATATTAATGTTATATTTGATACATTGCCTTCAAATAGGGATATGATTAAATCATAAATAATGTTCTATTATATATAGAGTATTTATAATTATAATGAAGATCCATTTTGGACATTTTCTATTGTGTAATATTCCCACAGACTTATTTCATCCAACAAACAATATCTTCAAATAGTTGTATGATTAAGTTATAAAACTTTTTTCAAGTATATATAATTATATGATATATAAAGAAAATTCATAAATAGCAATCTTAATACTCTACAGTGTAGCATTAGCTAGTCATTAAAAATATATTGTAATAAGAAACAGCAAATTTAAACTTACCTATGCAAAATGTTACTATCAATCTTGTTCAGACTGTGAGTAAATGATTCACAATTTTAAATGTAAGATTCTGATATATCTAGTATATAATTCTGACTATTGGTTTTTTGATGTCCTTAAAAAAATGTTTAAATAATCTAAATATTATTAGTGATAAAAAAAAAAAAAAATTAAAAAAACAACTTGTGAATTGGTAAATTTGGGATATATAATACCTACTTTAAAAAAAGATCAATATCTTTTTCCAATATAAAGCATACAAATTTATTTTTACTTTTTTGATTTTTTTTCATTTTTTTTATACGTAAGTGTGACATGCATGTGTTTATAATCATTGACTTAGACCTATTTTGAAATTCACACATGATTACAGACATTGGAAAAAACATGTCAATGCCTTCCAAGATGCATTTTGAGTAACTCTCTTTCCTTGGATCAAACTCACCTAGCTCTCCAAATAACACATATCATTATATGTGTGAATCACTTTATATGCATAATATAATAATTCTATAATTATCATTAAAACACTCATTGTATCTCTATAGGCACATAATATATGAAAGGATTTCCAATTACTTTTAAATTACTGTAAGTCCAAGAAAGCATATAATTTCACTGAAAGTATTGTAATCTTATAATTATTGGCACCCTATAATAAAAATAATATAGGATTTTCTTTTTTTATGCATAATTGATGTATGTATATTTAATTTTTTCTTTTAATATTGAATTAAATGTATGTTAAATTTTCTGTTCAGAAGCTTCAGGTATCAAAACATTGATTAGATTTAATGTGATCATAATCCACATAGCTATATAGTTTATTTCCATCTTATCACATTTGATCTAGAATTTTTTAGATTCACTTTAAAAACTTTAATAGATGTGATATCTAAATTTTGTACTAACACAATAAAGCCCCTTACAACATTAAAATGAAATGTAATTCTTTTTTTTTTTGTGTGTGTGTAAAAGAAAAAGACCATGGCTTTATATTTCAAAATATACTTTTCAACAGAAATTATTCTAAATATGAGAAAACCAGTTTAGCTCGCCTGATAATAAAAATTTTTAAACCAAAAAATAAAGAATGATCTTTCACACCAGTAGTTCTTTTTCATTGTTTTTAAGGTAAATATATACATTATTTTTATTTAAATGTGCACAAGATGTAAATATTTGCAGTCTTTTTTTTTTTTTTTAATTCTAAATATAAGACATTTTCCCCTTAATTCCTCCCGCCATCTTCTGGTTTTAATAAGAAATACAAAAAAAAAATGTTTTATTTGATTTTGCATTACATGATAGTAATGATTGCTCCTCTTACAAGATAATATAATCTGCAGAGTATTTAATGTTACAGATTTTATTGTTAATAGTAACAAACTTACAAAAATAAATGAACTTTATTATTTCTTAGGATAAGCATATGTGTGAGTATACTTTTATTATGTTGAAATAAAAATGAACCAATAAAAACCGATGACGTAATATGCATCAGATTAATAAAAGGGTTCTTTTGAAGTACTTGCATTTTCAAATAGTTTTTTTTTTTTTTTAATCTCAATCATTTGCTCCCAATTGATTTATAGGAGGAAAAAATTACATTAATATTTTTAAATTAGTCATTGATGAAGCCAGTGTTGGGAGTTAATAGAAGACTTTATTCTTACGTGTGCGGGAGGAATATTGAGGCAGTTGAAAAGAGAGAAAAATGAACATGAAATGCATTATGTTTGTTTGTTTTTAAATCAAAAGGTTATCAGAAATTTAGCTGTGAATATTGTTTAATTTGATTGACTGAAATCAAAGTATTGTTTGTTCTCTTTGCTGCTTATCAAGTTTTTTATTTCAATTCTGGTAAAAGAAGAAAAACAATATTTCAAATGCAATTATTATAGAAAATAATTCATGCATTGCAATAAGGAGTTATCATTTTTGATAATCAAATGTTTATTCTCTGTCACCAGTGCTCTTTATCAATAGATTTTCAGTCTTAATACCTACATTTCAACAGATCACTTAACAAATTACCTACATTATTTATTTGTTTGGAAATGTATTGATAATTTTTTTTATAGCTAGTAGTGCAGACATTTAGACTAATTTGAAAGAAGAAACATATTGTAAAAATGTTTATAAATTATTAGAATGAAAAAGTAAATAAAAAATAATCATTACAAAAATAGGCGTCTATGGAATCAGTTAGAATAATTGAAAATGATAAGTGGGAATATTTAGGAAATAGTAATGAAGGCAATGAAAAAAATTACCATTAGCAAGTTTTAACAAAATAAAAGTAACTATTGGGACTATATTTGATCTATGTGAGAATAAATTATATTAAAGTGTTGGGATAAACATCTATCAGCTGATGATGGGGAAAATATTATTGTTTAATTATACTATTGTTTTATTTAGTTGTTTAATCTGTCTTTAAATAGAGACGATTGATAAAGTATTAACGATCATGTTGTTGTTTTTTTTTCATGTGTCATGGCATAGGCTGGGAAGCGAACTCGCTAACCCGGGACAACTAACTGCTTGTAAGGCAGCTGTGCTGACCACTCGACCACCAACGCTAACACTTCACAAAATTTAGGAAACTGATTATTGAGTGTGGATATAAAGAAAGAAATTATAAAATGAGGAATTTTTCATAAAATACGAGTTAAATCTAATTTGGTATTAGTTTAAAAAAGAAGTTTTTTTTTTTAAGTTGTATGTGTATATTAAGAGAATGATATGAAAAATTTTAAGAATAGGTCTTTTTTTTAAAAAAAAAAAAAAGGTGTGTGTTGGAGGGGGGGGGGTAAACATGTGGATATTATGTGGTTAATTTGGAAGAAGGTGCGTTGGCTTATTTTTATAACTTTGATTACTTGGATTAAATAAGTCTACAGGAAAAAATTTAGAATATCCCATTGTACTTCAATATTGCAAAATATATATATATTGGATATATAGGCATCTGCATTTTATATAAATCTATCTTTAAACTGCTAATTATTTGGAAAAAATTTCTAGCTCATTTTCAGATAATATTTGTAGACAAAATCTTCTCAGGAACTCCTTTTTTTTCTTTATATCTCCATTTAAAAAGTGCTTATCCTCCATGTTTGCCCTGTAAAAAATTGTTTTATTGATGTAATGATTGTCCAATGTCTAGATGATTTTTAATAATTTATATATATTTAAGTTTAAAATTTTTATAATTATTATATACTACAGTTATTCAAATATATATATATCAGTGAAAACTATTATATATATATATATGGATAGATTAAATAAAAAGTTATAATAGATACAGATTTAACACCATTATTCTGGTACCCCTGATATCTAAATATTATTACAATAACAATTTTGTTATGTTAAAAGTGTTATAAAGTGATAATTTACATTTCATCACTTTATCATGATATATCTTGTCAGCTGCTAGCAACATAGAGTTACTAAATAACTTAATTTTAATATCTATTTGATATACATTTACATTATGTTCTATATACTGTATTAATATTTTTTTTATATCTGTACAGTATTTTTATAATCAAACATATATATATTAATTTTTCTTCACTTTCAAGACAATATTTGAAAATTATTTTTTTTTTATTCTCAATATATGGAAGAATTGGAATATTACTTGAACAACAAATTCAATGTCTAACAAATTTTCTGCCTAATGCATAAAAAGTTCAAAACTTATTTTAAATGAATTTATTTTACTGAGATTGTCATATTTCATTATATAATTGTGTATAAATGTAATTATAATTATTCATGTTATAATATTTATAATTTATATATTCTATGCATTTATAAATATATTGTAATATATGTCTATTGAGCATCCTATAAAACGCATATGGCAGAAAATAAAAAGTGTAAAAGACAAAACAAAAACTTTTTATTTACAGAATTTTTTAGAATTAAGTATCCAAAATTTGCTTTATTTGGTATTTATGTTGTTTTTGCTTTTCTATCACTGAAATATCTTTCAAAATATTGTTGATAATAACAGTTTTGTAATAATGTGTGCGTCATAACTAAACTTACATATTAAGTTCATATCCACCAATTTATAATTAATAAACTAACAATTATGATATGAATTTCCTTTTTAATTCACCAAATAATTTATTAATAAAATAAAGTAATGATATTTCATAAATAAGTAATGAAATTGCCAAACAATTTTCTACAAAATTAAAACACATTATTTATAAATTCATAATTAGAAGACCATCAGAAACGGTAGGATCTTTTTAATTACAAAACAAGAAAAACAAGAGACAAATAAAGATGACATCTATTGACTGTGTATAAACCAATCTGTGAAGTATAAATTTGTTAACATATTTCATACTACTTATTTAGTTTGCTTATAGTAAATAAATAGAGACAGACTTGCACATACATAGCACATTTAGAAAAACATTGCCAGTAAAAGATTATTATCTCACAGGTTTAGAGTAAGACCATCTTATAGTTTTTAATTGTAGATTTTATTCATAGATGTAAAATACAATAATCAGAAAAAAAAAAAAACATCTTAGAGTCTTAAAAAATTATTTAATTAAAATAGTTGCATTATTATTGGAATAATATTAATCTTTTCATCTCCATAGTCTGTATTGAATTAAGTAAACCAAATTCTGCCAAACTATATTTTCTTTCTATGGATAAACTATTAGTTTTCTTCCTTGATGAATTATACCATTGGAATTTTTTTCTTCTATTTCTCATATAATTTTATTGTCATAGCTATGGGAATGACATTTATTTTATATAAAGTCTTTTATTTTATGCATTTCTCATGGTACTGATCAACTTATCCAAAGATGATCATAAAAATTATGCTTTTACAATATATTTATTGCCAAAACATATGTTGTTTATAATACCTCAAGATTACAGTAGTATGCACAAGTTGATTGATCTGATCAAAGGATTAGAAAGCATTTTTTTATCTCTGAATAAATACCTAATGAATTTTTATTTGTTGCAAGAAAATTTAGACCAGGAAAGATGAAAATACAAACACAGTAAATAGTTTTATCTCACCTGATATGTTTTTCTTTAAATAATATTTTTTTTAATAACATTATTTAATTATCATATATATTTTTCTTAATTAAAAGAATTATTTTACAGAAATACATTTAAATTTCAGCTTTCTATATGAATCATCATTATTGAATGATCTCTTAAATCTAGAAAAATTGTTAACATGAAAATGTTTGGGAATCAAGACTGTCTGATAAATGTTGCTCATTCTCCATAAATAAAGGCTACATATTTATTCCATCTGTTAATTATTGATACATGATCTCCTGTAAGTTTTAAGAAGTCAATAAATGTCTGGAAAAAAAAATAGTGATAATTACACAATAATAATATTTAACAGGAAATGAAGAACAATTACAAATATTGTATTCCATGTTTTATATACTTACATAATGCAGAAAAGAAAAAGAAAAAAGGAATTGTATTGGATTTTTTATGTATGAAAAATGCAACTATCTATATTTTTTTAATTATTAAAATAATTATATTTTGCCTACGACTATTATTGGAAAAAGTTTAATACAAAGTCCTATGTTTTAATTGTTTAAAATAGTTGTGATATTACAATGATTTTTATTGTTTGCTGTGAATTGAAATTAATTTCTTTTTTTTTTTAAGTGCCTACAAACAAATATTAAAAAAAAAAAAGATCTGTTAAGTAATTCGCAATTTTAATAAATAATTTTCCATTAAATATTTAAATGTTGATAAACCTTAAATATTTCATTTTTTTTAAAAAAGTCATAATTTTTCGCTTTGTGAACTATATACTTCTTCATGCATTATAGTTAGCAATAAGTTTGTTATTACCTCACTTTGCTTTAAGCCATATTTTGATTTAAATTTTCGCAATTTTTAGTCAAAATTTTTATGTATTGCTTTCTAATAATATATCCATATAAATTCAGTTAAATATATGTAATATAGGGTATATGAGCACAGACTTTCACATGACCCACCATTCTCCACTCTATCTAATAACACTGATACACTCAAGCACATATATGCTGAAAAGATAAATAATCACCAATATACGTATTCAGTTAAATAATAAAACTTTGTAAACTGTGTGCATATGTATGCAATCGTACAATTATTAATAATAGTGTTAAATATTTTTTAGTTTCACCTGTAGAATGATATATATGTATGTTTGTATGTGTGTGCATGAGATCATATGCATGTGTAATTTTTTATTGTAAAAATGATTATCATCTTATAGAATCTTAGTTCTGTAATAGTATTTTTATAGTCAAGTATAAAATCAGCTTTTACATAGTTCAATTCATTTGTAGAAATGATTGTCAGTATTATAACACTGAATCTGACAGATTGTGACCGTATAGATTGTCTGTTATTTTAGCATATACATTGCCAACTGTCTATTAACAACTAACTTGACAAGTACCATTTTCTGTTTCGATGATTCGCTGAATTTGGCGTTGATTCTATAACTACTAAATCATGTGTTGTGTGTATGTGACAGGTATTTTCTATCAATTAGATCCATTCTCTGTCAAGAATGATTGCTGTAGAAGACAGAATTTAGACTTTTTTTTTTTTTTTATCATGATAGCTTGACAATTTCTTTAAATTAAAACAGTTATCATTTTGGGTGAACAAACAAACTTCTAATTTTAAAAATAAAACCGAAATGGAAAAACATTGAAAGTTTACTTGAATCACATTTACAATATTGATTTTTATATAATTAAAAAATAGTGAATGTCAAAAAAAAAAAATCATATTGGTTTTAAATTATATTTACAAATGAATAATATATATATATTCAAATTTTTATTCTCATCAGTGCATCTTTCACCTTAGCTCAATTATATTGCAACCATCTATTAACCCAAAGTCCAGACCGTCCCCTCTCATTCTGGATGTATTTTGAACATTCATTTTTAATTTTTTTTTCAAACGAGTAAGACATGCAAAACATATTGAAAATTAACTTTGTTTATACATTTTTAGATAAACTTAACCATGTGTATATGTGTGCATGATATCTTTGTACTACAAAGTTGAATAAGGAATTAAATAGAAATGGTCATATATTATGAAGTCAAAATTATTAACTATATGATTACTGATTCCGTTAAAAAAAAAAGAACAATGTGATAGTACAAATTAACCATGCTCAACCTTTTTTACAAAATTAGATTCTCTCATTTATAGGTTAAGTAAGGAAAATATTTTATTAAAAATTAGTCATTTTATGATTTTGACTACTGGAATCATCCATAAATACAAATAATGTAATGAAATTTCTATGTATGCACTTACAGTGAGTAATTAATAAGCATAATATGAGTTGTCTGGTTGTTGAAAGTTGGCTACCAATTCTAAATAATAATGGTTCAGTAGACTTTATTGGTAATGAAAAAACCTTAGTAGTTGTTTTAGTAAGTACTTTTTGATACTATTTGTCTTACCATTCACTTTTGTTAAAAAGTTTTCTGCCTGTTGGTATAATAATATGTTAGATATTAATGCAATAACAAGAATTTGCAAGAGGATTTTATTTGATGAGTAGTATCTGATTAATGCACTGTTTACAGTTTGAAGAATAAAAATAAAAAATAAAACATTATAAATCTGTTTCTGATTGATGTTATTAATAGTGAATATGTCAGTCAGAGTAAGAACAAATTATGGCAGAGAATTTATTATCTGAATATTTCAAACATAGTTATATAAGAAAAAAAAAATTTAAAAAATGGTTTTAATGAGAAAATTAGGGGCTAGAAATCTAGATTTAAAACTAAACAGGAGTTATTTTAAATTAAACTAATAGAGTAAATTATTTTAACAATATGATAAATATTAAACCATTAAACTTCATATGATTATCATTCTGTATACTTACACAAACTATATACACAGAGGCTAAACTATTCTTACAGTAGTGTCACTCAGTGCAAGCCAGAGTAATCAATGGATGCAAGAAGTTTTGTGCATAAAATCCCTATCTAGTAGCCCACTCATCAAACTTGTGGCTTGCATCCATTGATTACTCTGGCTTGCACTGAGTGGTGCTACATTATGAAGAGTTTAACCTCTGTGTAATATGACAAATATTTGAATATATCTAGTACAAAAATTTTTATATATGTAAGTTTTATTGCACTGGCAATTCAAGATTTTCTTTCATAAAGTTGGAAAACATATTCAGTCAAAATACGAGACAAGTAGAGACAATTTTAAAATTGCAAAAATCTCTAAACTAGTTTCTTCTACATTTCATTATAGTAATAAAACAATAAAGAGTAAGTTGGATATTTGATTGATCTGGATCATGCCTTACTCTTATGGAACATCTCAACAGACTAAATCTTGATCCAGAATATTATTGATTAAAAATCTTGTACACATATTAGGATAAACAGGTTACAAGTAGCATCAATTGTATTAGTATATACAACAATGAAATTTCCATGCTAAACTATTAGATAGTAACTTGACTACTATCATGAGGATTACACCTGATCTTATGAGCTATACCAATTTTTTGAAGTTTTAATTGTAAACAATATCACACTACTTACATCATAACTATTCTTAGAAATTATCAGAGATCAAGAAGTTACAAATCATCTACTTCTTTAAGATATCAAGGATTTCTTATATTTTTATTTCAAAATCTGGAAAAAAAATATTTTTTTTGAGATGTTGGAAAAAAATTTGGAAATTCAGAGTTTTACTTTTAAAAATATATGGAAAACAAAAATGAACATATTATAACTTTAAGAATAATCATTTTATGGCAAATTGACTAAAATACAAAATAGTTTATTTAACACATTCTTAGAGTGTTGGTGTTTCAAAACAATTTTAAAAATTGTTCAAGATTGTTTTATTTATCTGCACTACAAATATAATGTATTTAAACTCTTCTCATTGTGTATATTTCCAGTTCCTAGTCATTACAATACTAGTGATACCTGATCCACAGCTTCCATTGCTGAAAATATTGAATCTGTTAATGAGGTAACTTTTAACTTGACAAGCAGTTAAGTCTCTTAATGTAAATCTGTAAAATTTATCTACCATTCCTTCAGTGATGATTAGATATTATTGTTAGGTTTGATTACCTTAATATCAGAACTGTCAATTTGCATAAATAATGGCACACACATTTATGGAAATAACTTAAGTATTGTTGCCAAATAATTAGCAATATTTTATTATTTATATAAACAAATAAAGAAAAGATTAAAAAATCATTGAGGTTTTTTGAAATGTAGATTTTAAGGAAAATAAAAATAATAATTTAAGGAATAATAGTTGCTTTAAAAAAGGGTGTAAAAATTAATATAAATGAGATACCTATCTTTATCTAATTGAACGTTAGTATAAACAAAATTAACCTAGCATAATTTTATTTATAGATTGTTTTGTACTCACTTAGTAAAAATAATAAGTATTTCATAGTGAATTATAGTTTTCTTTTAAATCACTTATTTTTATTTTAATGTTTGATAAAGTACTGTGATCACACAATAATTTTCTATTATCATCAGAAGTTGCCATTTATTTCTATCAATCTTTGACAAACATTGTTACAGCATCTCATATTGGGTAAGTCATTATAATATAATGAGTCTACATTACAATTCAAAATTATAATTCTTTCATTCTTCTCATAAATTTTCATTTTTTAAAATACCCATACTGACAACTTAAACAAATGCTTTTTTATATTAAACTTTTTTTTATATCAGTGCAACATCTTCACACAGTGAATAATCAAAAAAATTAACTTTAAAAATTATTATTTTTTACTTCTCCTTTTATTATATGAAAATATTCAATAATAACAGTACTGTAAATATTTACTATATTTATAGCAGGATAGCATTTTCATATTAAACCAGTTATAGCAAAACTTTCAAACAAACTGTGCTTTTTTATATGGCTTTGTATGATTGTGATTATTATCTAGTTATTATAGGATTTCCATTGTGCAAAAAAATTGTCAAATGTAAAAAGGAATTTAGTAATAGATTTAAATATATTCAATATGGTTGAGTATTTTAAGATATTTAAATGAAGTATTAATTTGATGGTACAGTTATATTAACTAGCTATAACTCATCATTTTTGGAGAATTGAAAATAAAGACTACTGTCTTCCAATATTATTTTTGAATTAGCAACAATGACTTTACAGCATTTTTTCCCCCCAAAAAGAAATTATTGTTTTTTAAAAACTTAAATTGTGTGCACATATATCAAATTTAAAAAACAAACATGAGAAGATTTGTGTGAAAATTGGATGCATATATATATAAATAAGTACACACTTGTGCTTTACATTGATTATTATAAATAAGTACTGGTAGTCATGTTTAGATCTTTAATTGACAAAAACAGTTAACTGAAAATTAGCAATATATTTATGATCTGTGTATTTAAATGCATGCTTTTAATACAGTGGTAGAATATCTTTTCTAAATTCATCTCTATGTAAATATATTATAATATAACTTCTAATTTACCTGATAGTATTCTTCTAATAAATTATATGAAATTCATAATAACTATTTGTTTTCTGGTAGTAATGCTTTTCCCTTGTTTCTACATTATTGATGAGTAATCATTTTTAATTAGTAAATAAGAAGTTAAGAAAAAACTATTTTGAAACTTTATTGTGTTTTGAAACGTCAAACCTATATCATTTATTGGAGATATTTTGACAGGTTAAAATCATTTTTAGTTTTTGATGCATTTATTGTAACTTCTTTTTAATTATGTTTATATAAAAATTTATTTCTCAATTCAAATGATAAATAATTTGAGAGATATACTATGCATAAAATCTTAGTAAAATATTTAGTTTGATATTAAATAAGATTTTTGAAATATGATGATCTGGATCAACTGTTGAGTGCTGATACAGCACAAAATGTATATTGGAGATTATTTATCTTTTTCACTTGTGTTTGATCATGGGTATCGGTTATATGAGATAGAGTAGATAGCTGAAGTGAGCTTGAAAGTCTGTGTTCAATTTTCCTATATTACATTAATTAAGATTGGATTTTAAATATTTTTATTTTATTTTTATGTTGTTTTTCCATAGTTGCAAACATCATTAGATATTTTTCATTTTTCTAATTTTATATAAATGGTTGCAGCCAGATAGCAGGAGGACATTTTTTTTTTATACCATATTGAAATGCTTTTTTAATTAATCTCTTTTGTCATCCTTAATTTGTATATCTGTTAATGTTATTATGAAATGGAATATTTGGATTGTATATACTCTGACAGTATCATTCAGACTTCTTCAAATTTCTATTTTATTTATTATGATTTAATGACAATTTCAAGGAAATTACAGAGAAATATAAAACTGAATTATATATCTTACTTCACAAATATTATAAAAGTTTCCTTGTATAGTTTGGAATGTTGGTAGACCTTGTGATTCAAAGAGAATCGATCATGGCTCAGCCCTGTTACTTCTAGTGCCTGAATTTTTTTAAGAAGTCTAGAACAATAAACCATTCATTTATTAAGGTAAATTTACATATGAGTAATGTCTTTTTTTTATCTTTAAAAAAAATTAGTAGATTTAAATTTTAAATTAGACTTTTACTGATAATTATTATAGAATTTGCAAAAAACACTATATAGTATTTCAAATTGTGTTTAATCACAATGATTAACTAAATAAACGCTTTTGTTTTTTATTGTGCATTGTAATTCAAGCCTATTCTGAAGATGGATACAAATTTCATTGATATGTAAACTGAGAGAAATGCATACAAGCATTTTTTGTTATTTTTAAATTGATATTTTAACTTATTAATGAAAACCTTTTTTTTTTTGTTGCTTTTTTTCACTATCTTTTTTTTTAAAACTTAATGTAGATTAAGCAGTGTTTTTAAAATATGTAATGAAAGCATAATAATTGGATTTTTAAAAAGAATTTATGTGTATTTTCATTTTAATAATTTAAGATAAAATCTTTCATTTATTCTATATTGTCCCTTTTTTTTTTTTTTTTTTAACTATATGTATTTATTCAGAAATCTTATCCTTGGGTGTTTTAGTCATTCTCTGAATATCATCCACAGATTTTGAATGTATTGAGAATGATTGTTACCTTCTGTACTATTTGATTGCCTGTGCTATATACTTGCTAATTATTGCATTTTGAGCAATTGTTGGTTTCTATGGTTTTTGAAATGTAATAACTATGAGCAAATTTCTGCATTAATAATATCATATAATAATGTTGGTATTCTGATTTATTTATAAAATAGTGTTTGTAACAATAGTAACATTAAAAATAAAAAAGTATGGTAACTGTAAATAAAACAAGTAGATGCCTAAACAATTTTATTAGTCTTCAATTTCATTTTATAGTTATAACAGTTATCAGTAATATTAATGAGAATATGGAAAGGCATCTTCATCATGTAATTAATGCTGACATCCAAATATATAAGGGGTAAAATTATAATTTGTAGATAAAAATATATATTTATTTTTATAAATTGTAAAATCTAATCAGTAACAAACTATGCAACTGAAAAAAACCTTTAAATCCTTTTGATTAGGTGCATGTCAATTTATTCAAATTAAGACAATTTTCTTGTATTAAAGTCGTAGAAGTAATCTAGCTACTAATGCTAATTTAATTTGGTCAGCATTGCTAGACAATTTTCAATCTCACTAAGAGTGCAACATTGATTTTATTCTTTGAAAAGAGAGAGGAGAAAAAACATTAATTGAAAGTTTTGTTTAAGTATTACTGTGTGTACAACCTTGTGGGTTTGTTTATATTTACATTATTTATTTATAAATAATTATAAATAAAATATAGACTATAGCACTAAATGAAGTGCTTAGAAATAAAAAGAATAGTAACAATCCCTGGAATTTCAATTCACTTAAATATTTATCTTTTTAGTACTTCCATGTATATATTTATGTGTTTGTGAAGTTTAAAACAGGCTCTAGGAACTTCATGTAGAAATCCTCTAAAAAACAAGGATTTTTTTTTTTTTCCCATATATAGGCTTTCATTCATGTATATGGTAGTCTATGGTTAATTACTTTATTTTGTCTGTAATATAAAATCAAATCTATATTTTATATCACGCAAATCACTATAATGTGAAAGTTAACAGTTGTCCAGCTTTGATAAGATATATTTTTATTCTGTAATCTGAAACTCTTAAATGAACAAATTTCACAAATATTTAGAAGTAATATATTTTATATGCTTATTTGTGTTCAAATTAATGATGTAATATTTTAATCAAGAGTTTGAATAATTATCTCTCACATATCTTGAAATGAACTGTATAATATCAAGATGGCAGAAATTTAAGCTTTATTTGTTTAAATAATTAGGATATGCAATATTTAACAACAAACTGAGATATAAATATTTAATATGAGTGATTAATCATTTCATCATGTACACATTAAATTCAAATATATAAATAAAATCACCAATCACCATATATCCAAAAAGTTTACTTATTAACAACTCTCTCATGTTCTGTATTTTTCATATCAAATGCCTGGGTTTAACAGCAGAAACTCAACAGATAATGATGACATATATAATTATGCCATCACAAATTAAACATATAATATTGTATTCACAACTGTAAATAATTCTCAAACAAGCTGAATAAATTAAATAGCAATTCAAGAGAAATATTAAACTCATCAAAAAAATCTTATATATATTTTAATTTCAGTGAACATTATAATATATACCATTTTCTTTACAAATCTTATTTATTTTCATTCTATATATTGCTATATATATATATTTTTAATGTTTTTTGTTTTAAATTTATGCTACATTTGTCATGAAGAGTTATTTTATTTTTAAAAGTACACTTCTCTACACTCTTTACAAAATATAAGCATATACTTTTGATGATCAGTTCTTAATAATTAATTAAAGTAAGAAATAAAAAAATGTCTATGTTATAGATTGAAAATAAAGAGATTTAAAATAAAATGTTTGAGTGTATTGTAACCTTTATTATAATTAGTAGAATAGTTGACGATTTAAAAAAAAAAAAGAAATGATAATAGATTTGAATAATATATATTTAAATGATTACAATATGTAATTTTTGAAACATAACTGAGATAATAGCAAATAAAAGATATTATTTTATTTGACATGTATAAATAGAATAGTAATGAGGTTTTTTTTTTTTTGATGAGCAAATTATAAAGTGAAAATAGACTGCATTGTGTTGCATGCTGTAAAATATAGTTTGGTATCTCCTTTTCTTACAATTTCTATTTATATCAGTAAAAGGTTAACTATATTAAAACTTGTTTATATAATGATATTTGTGTTTGTTTTATTATTATTTATGCTTCAACATTATTTCAAAAGAAAGGAAATTCTTATTTATTATTTCAATATCATTAAAAACAGAATACTTAGAATCTTTAGTGCATATATTATTAGGGATAGTAAACTTTGTTCAAAGTTATTGAAAATAATAGTAGTAGTATTTTAAATTCAAATGGTCATTTGTTTTTTTTTGTTTTTTTACAATATATAATTAGATTATCGTAAATATTTTGTTTAGGCCGAAAAGGTAACTTTAAAGCAATTTGAATGTATCAGTGCTCGATGTATCCATGTTCAAACAATTTAGTTTGTTTATGTTATAATTAGAAATCAGAATGCAAAAGAAGTTCATATTACATATGCCTTTATTAGTGAAGATTAAGTGGACAGATTATAGACAAATAGGTTTTAAAGTTAAAACGTTTACTACATTAAAATGGGCAAGCTCTATTCCAATATGTAATGCTTATTTATTTTTTTTAAAAGAAGCATCTGTTATTTATTTTAAAACTTACAAAATATTAAAATTGTCAATTTGGATTTTCAAAATTGTCATATTACTGATATACTGACTTTTTTAACGAAAGTGCTGTGAACATAAATAAACCTGTTCTTTGATTCACATAAAAGAAAAATTTTGATTATTTCTCAAACAGTGATTGTATTATTAATTATATGTTTTTTTTTTATTTATTTAACAGAATCATAAATGGAATTTGGAGTTTCATAAGCATTGTAACTGATAAAAAAGCTTATAAATGATTAATGGATTAGAGCCAAAGAAATATATTTATATATAATCATTTGCTGACTATGGTCGTATTAGATTTTTTGAGGCATTGATAATAACACATAGACCTAAAAATGATATAATCCTATTAAATCTACAGATGACACTATTATAAGTCTACAATAATATTTTAGTATAGGGTATATGAGCACAGACTTTCAGATGATCCATCACTCTCCACTCCATCTAATAACACTGATACACTCAAGCACATACATGCTGAAAAGATAAATAATCACCAATATACGTATTTCATGCTAAACCAGTAATCATCAGTTGGTCCAAATTATCATCTCCCACACATATATACTATAAGTGCTCAGATATATATTAAGATAGACAATCTCCATACTTTAATGGACAGACTCCAATCTACTACTCACTCCAACTCTTCAACCTTCCATCCAATTGAAAATCTGATGACGGAATGCTCGAAGACCACCCTGAGTCCAAGATTCTTGTCACACCCATGTTGACCTAAGGTCAATCTGAACCTCGCATGTACAGGACATAATCCATTTAATACATATGCAAGGATGGGCAGACATCTCTACAATGTAAAAAATATGCAAGAATTGAGATAATGAGTTTTAATGATTCATTTACTTTATCATTTTATTAGGATTTGAACAAAAATATTCAACTCATTGAAATTAAAGAAGCTCTTCATAATCTCAAGAATAGAAAGACTGCCAGTCTTGGTAGAATCTTAATTATGGTGATGATAGCAATAATTATCATGAAATGTCAATATTATTTATTATAGCAAATGTGTTTTTAAGAATTTTGTTCAATATGTTGATTACATTCATAAATAACTGGTTACCAAAAACTGTGTTTAGAAAATCAAGAAAGACTTCTGGCATCATTTTTTTGTTAGAAAATAGCAAAAAAAAAAAAACATTAAAAGTAAAAATGCACTTCCAATTTTATTTCCATTTTTGTGACAGTGGACTTGGAAAGTGTTTTTTAGAGAATTTCATGAAATAAGCATCAAGATGCAGCATAAGCACGATGGTGGAGTTTTTAATTTGAACCAATTAAAAGCAAAAACAATTTTATATTATTGGCTCCTAAATTTGCAGTCTGCTGGTAATTATTCTATTTTAGCCAATTCACATGATACTCTGATCTGCATTGACAGTTTTTAAGGTTTTGAATCTAATTTATGAAGTTTCTAGTAACTAATATTCATAATAACTTAAGTTTTTTTTATCGTCAAAAAGAAATAAAAATCTTCCAAAACTTTCAGCTTGGATCATTTTCAGCATAAGTTTGTGAACCTGTTTACATACCTTGATAGTTTTTTTTTTTTTTTACATAGAAAAACTGACTTAAATGTTGAAGTGCTACATATAATCTAATATTCGGTTGTTGCATTTTATCATAGTGATATAACTACTAGGTTATTTTGCTAAATTGTTTGTATAAAAGTGAAATCTTGGCCTTCTATTGATATAAAATAAAGTCATTTAGAAGCATTTTATTTAAGGTTTTATAAGATTCTAAAAATAAGAATAATTGGTATATCTTCAGTTTTGTGAAAGGATGTAGTGCTAAAAATATACAATTGTAAAGGCACATCTTCATTGAATTGAGCAGGTGAAATGATTGTATAGTAATAAACTTTCCAAAAAATCATACTCCATTTATTTATGTTATAAAAATTATTTCAAAGACAATCTATAGAAGTGCAATATTGTTAGCTTTCATTAGAAAGTTATAATAAAACAGAAAACTATAATTAGCCAAGTCTTGATCTTTTTTAAAAAGTGAGATTTATCGCAGAACAAGTTAAAAGACAAATTGCAAAATGTCAAATAAAGGACTAACATGTTATATGTATGAATGTATTTGCCTTTTACAAATTTCTTTATGTAATCACTATATAACATTTTAAATGGTTTTTTTTTTTTTTTCTTTGTTTTGATTTTTTTTTTTCCTGATATTAAAATGATCACATTCACTTACAAATTTCATTTAATGATGTGGTGATAATGTATATAACATGATGTAGATATTGTTTTACAGTCTATAAATTATTTGGAGTGATTAATTATTTATTTAAATCTTTCCTCTGTGTTTTAAGTATAGCATGTTGTAATCATTTTTGTATATATGTTTTCTATCTTGTTATTTATTTTATATAGCATTTTTCAATATGTTTGTTGTCTGAATATGAATTATACTTTTGATTAAGGTATTTTTATAATTAATTTAGAATGTATTGGATATTTATACATAATAACTTAGTTGAGTTTAAACTCCAGAGTCTGAGGAATTTGATTGTAGATTGTTATATTTATCTGTCAGAGCTGATTGTCATAAATTTTTTATATACATAATTTGTGTAATATAAGTCTTAGAATTAGTTTAATACTATACATATCAAATGGAGTGGTGATCAACCATTCATTTGTTACTTCATGAATTAATAAAGATTTTATATTGTAATTATTTCCAGTGTATAATAAGATTTTCGAAAAATGAGCTTTGAATGTTCCCTTCTTGTTATCAGATTTATATTAGTGCATTTCAAGATGTTTTTGACTAATGATTTTATATATAAAAATAGTTTACATTTCAATATGTATGTGACTAATGATTATATATATACAAACATAATATTCAATGAATTTAATTGCATGTATTGATGTAAATACTTGAATACACAAATAATATTGAAAACTATGTGATATATATTTTAATATATATAATTTAATCTTTATTTTAGTAAACCTTGTATATTTTCAATGCATTAGCATGTCTATTCAAAATTATCAAATTATAACACTTTAATTTTATATAATATTTAAAAAGTGCATTGAACCCTCTTATAATGTTTATATATATATATATATTAAGGACAGAACTTCAGTTTATTGTATTTATGTGTATGTGTGTATTTTTAACTTATTTGCATGCAGTACTAATGGTTGCAGTTTAATTTTAAAATCACATGCATCATGACACAAATAAAAATAATTAACCCCCAAATAAAATAATACAATTATTATGCTGCTAATAAAATGTTAATACAGTAATAAAGAGAGAGAGCATCAGCTGAGAAAATGGCTGCTTGAGAGATCATTTATATTATTCATACTGATTGCATGCTTCAAATTTATGAATTTCTACCTTTTTTTAATTTTTTATTTGATATTTTTTTCTGAACTATGAATTACCAAAGCTTCTAATAGTGGAAGTATAAATTAGTCTGTTGTTCTAATATTCATCTTCAACTTATCTATAATGCTTTTAAAATAGGTGGTTGATAAAAAATTTTGGCACAAATCACAGATTTGATCTTATACTATACACATTGAAGTGATTGACCAATCTATATGTACAGTAATTCTACCATATTTATTGCATTTGGTTCCTTATCTCATTGTAGATATTGAAATTCATGTGGTTAATAATAAATCATATAAATTATACTTTTTATCAAATGTGTATATATTGATATAACACTCAACTCACCATTCACTATGTTGAAATATTTCAGCAATGTCCCGTGAATAAATATAAATTCTGAATTTCAAATAACTAAACTTAATAGGTTACTGAATGGTGATTTGAATGTTTCGATCTATTTCAGCTTGTGGTATGCATTATGATATATTGATATCACATTTAGAATAATAAAAAAAAAAACAAGTTCAGTAAATATCAATAAATTAATATGCCTAACTGCTGTAAACTGCCTGCTTTATTTTTTTTATTATCTTAGTCCAATAATTCTATTCAATTTATTAGTGATGCTGTCATTAATGTAATTAAAACTATTGAAGTATAAAAAATGTTTGTTGTTTTTTTAATTTTGAATTAAGAAAATTCTTTTATTTTTTTATTTTACTTTAAATAATAAACTTTATTAAACAAAACTCTAAATATGTAAGGAAATATCTATAAATTTGTTTTGATTCACTTTATCCATTACCATAAATTTATTGATCTTGTCCCCAAGACAACATTATGCGAGTCTATAAGTCTCTCATTGTTACAAAGTTAATATAATTTTTCTTATTAAATCCTAAAGTTATACCATATGACTCGTTCTCCTATTTTAAACATGGAACCTTTATTCTCTCTTGAGAATTTTTTTATTTTACCACTTTACATATTTTTACTATCTCATTCTCTATTTGTGTGTCTATTTTTACTCACAATACTCATAACCTTCTTAGGCCAGGATTTCAAACACCTACCAAAATAGTTGTCCCAATCATTGTCAAGTTTCTTCAACCAATTAATTTTTTTAATATCAAATATTAAAGAACACTGGATTGTCCATATAGTTTTCAATGTATGTATTATCACCATTGCATTACGTGGTTTGAATTTTATTACGTTTTGCTTTCAGTAACATTTTAAGATTTATCATTGGGATGTGGGAAACTCTGTATCTTAGCCTCCCAAAAGCACTGCATTCTTCGAGTAAGTCTTGAAATGTTTTATGTTTATTTTTACAAAATGAAGAAGTTTCCTCTAAGCTCATTTTCAATCTTTTATTAATGTATGTTGTAGTAGGTAAAACTCCATTGATCAATTTGAATATGAATTTCATATGTGCCTGTGGTGTATAAATTAAGTGAAATTTATCCAGGACCCCTTTCATTGAGCAATTTGTCCATAAATTTTCAGATTTTATTCCCCTTCTTATGTCTTTATATCTAATGCCTTCCAAGTTTTGCACATCTAGCTCATCTTGTATGTCCTTATATGCAATAAACATATATGCCAAATAAGATCTCTCTGCTCCGATTTCACTATATATTTTTATAGTACTAGTTGGCAAACTGAAGCATTGATCATTCATAACATTTAAAAATGTTCTTGCAGTAATAAAATTTACATATACTTTTGTATCAACTCTTTTAGTAAAACTACAGCCCTTAAGAAATACAAGCAAGTCAAGACAATATTAAATTATTGTTTTAATTTATTATTTTAATTATTGCTTTTTAAAAATATTGATCCTATATAAAATAACCATGCAGTATGCGCAAAGTTATATATATAGAAATTTATAAGAAATAGAAAATTATGAATAATAAATTAATATTTTTTTAATTTTCCAAAGAGTTTGGCTACTTAAAAACATTGGAGGTTGTAATTGATAAAGGATCTATTGTTGCTAATTGCATGTGACATTTTATGATTGCATTATCCAGTGGCTGCATTATGATTTTAAAAAAATAGAAAATTATTTTTCTCTGATGTTATTAGAATTACTTGTCGATTTATCCATGTAAATATGTCAGAAAAAAATGACAGTTACATATTTTTAGGGAAAGATTGAAAATAATAAATTGCTTGATTATTTTAATAATGAATTACTCTACTGAAATATTATTCATTATTGCATAATCTCTAGTCTAATGAATGACTAACAAAAATGTTAGTTTGGATATTTTCTTTAGGAAGACAGATTGCATTTTTAAACATTTTCCCAAATTGAAAATGAATTTAATCCATTTATTAATACCTCAATTTGTATGGAATAATAGCCATTGACCAGCAGAAAGATATGCTTTGTGCAAACTGAAAATTTTTTATTTGTAAGGTCTATCTATGATTATTTAAGTATAATTATAAAGACTAATCTTAAGTCTGTGTAACACTGCATTGAAGCTGAAAGCAAAATACTATGTATCAAAAAATTTTAATTTTTTTATATGCAGCAAAATAATTTACATATAATTTGATCAAAAATATTTTCAAATAAAATCAAAAAGATAACCATCCTTTTAGAATTTATAATTTTTTTTAACTCTAAGATTGGCTATGCTTTTGATAATGTCAGTAAACTTTTTTTTTACTTTTATAATTTATTATGAAAATCAAATGACTAATATTAAGTTTCTAGCTCATGCCCAAAAATAGATATAGAAAATAATAAATGACATTTCACAAATTAGAATGTGTTAAATTTCTTTATCTATATTAAAAGAAAATTGCTTCAAATATTGCTCAGGGCATGCAGATTGTGGAATTATCCATGGTTGTGTTTTATTTATAATTTGACAAATTATGGCATACAAGTATGCAATCAAAAACCGTTTTTGTCTTAAACCGCTTTTGTCTTAGGGGTCTTCATAGGTGCAGTAATATAATTTATAATAATGATATAACCTGGGTCTTTTTTATATGATAGGTAGGTTCCACAGAAAACCCATATTAAAAAAATCACACAAAAATAGATGTAACTTACCTTGAAAAATGTGGGATATGTTCCATAATTTTCAAAAAGTCACATAAAACCAAAGCAACAAGATAAAATTAATTTAAAATTTGCATAATAAAAATTACCAAATAAAGTATGACTAATAAAAAATTTCAAATATTTGAAAAAAATTGATACAAGACAAACTTTTTTTATTAACTATTTAATTTTATTCAAAACAATATTTTTTTATGTATAATTTATTTTACCATTTTTCATACATATTTTAATCATTATCGCTATTTGACAATACATGGTTCATTTGGTAAGACATCAGATTCCTCACAAGAGGAAATACAATTAGTGTCAACTTCAGTCTCATGCTTTGTTAATGGTTTTCTGTTGACAATGTAATTAAACTTTGAGACAATGATTTTACTAATTGTTTATGAAGCTCACATCCAGACTGCTATGTCTAGCTATTAAAGAATGCACTTCCATGAGTGCAACTATATATATATAGAACATGCTTCCACAGGTGTGTTAATAATGGCTAGTGGTTAAATTTTCTTCTATACACATATATACATGGAGAAACTTTTAGACAGAAAAAAGTTACAAGTAAAAATATTAAAAACTTTTAAAGATACGTTCTTTTTAAGTAGAAATTAAAAGTTTTTAAATGTTTTTACTTGTAACTTTTTTTTTTGTCTAAAAGTTTCTCCATATATATATATGTATGTAAAAAAATATATAAACATACACATACATAACACAGACATACAACTATTTAGCTCTCGTTGGAATTTAGTTCATAATTCGTCTTATTACCAAGAAAATGATTTTCAAATTGATTAGAAAGTTGAAGATTTTCTTGAATCATTTTTGCTGTGAAACAAACAGGTTCCACTTCTGTTTCATTATTTTTTTCTAAATCTTCTTTATTGCCAAACCTTTTTCCAACAGGCATTTAAAGTATGTAAAATTTAATGTGTGTTTATATAACAGGGACATCCCAATTTTAAGTGAAATATGAACTTTTTTATTGCATAAAAGAAAACCGCATAAAAATATATTAAAAAGAAACATGAATGGCATAACTTCAAAATCGCATTAAAAAAATCTGCACAAAAAGAGACCCAATTGTACTATATAAGTTAACAAAATAATGCAATGAAACATTTATCTCAATTTTCAATAGTTTTTTAAAATTAATTTGTTATTATATATATGGTGGTACTATTCAATCAATATTAATTCATTACAGTATGAATATATCTGAATTTAAGCCAGTTTTTCCTGTCCATTGTTCTTCACATTGTCCCAGTAAACTTTTTCATCTCATATATCAATCTTTAATTTCTTTTGGTCTTAAAATTTAGCATAGAACTTTATTTGCCCATCTATTATCATCTTTTTTTAATAACATAACTAGCTCAGTTCTTTTCCTAACTCTTATGGCATCTGTTTGTTTTCTCTATCATATATTTCAATTTCAGTTATTTCTAATTAATTTTAATGCAACTTTTTCAACTTTAATATGAGGACTACACTCTTTGTAATCTTTGATTATTCTTCAGTTAAACATCTAAGAAAGTAGTGCTAAAACACATTTATTACAAATCTTTTGTTTTTCAAATATATGTATTCAGTTTATCAATGTCTTTAAATATAAAAGAAATTACATTTTTTTTTTTTTAAATTATTAGGTATTATCGATAATGCATTATAACATTTGTGCGATTGTCAGATAATATTACTGGAGATAATTGTGATTTTTTTTTTAATAGGAGGAAAATAGATTATTTGTATCCAGATAATAAGGTTTAGACCTTTGAAAGCGCTTGAGTAAATTGATAAAATTTGTCATTTGTTGAGACGGTGATTATATATATTATAGTTTATATTTAATTTATACGTGTGTATTTATATTAACACAAATATAGATTTTATAAATGTATTTATGCACAAGGCTAGATAGATTTATAAATAAATTCATAGAATTCAGTCAACATTTAGACAATTCCAATATCAATAACGATGTACAACAGAAGTTTTTGATTATTATTGATATTGGGAGTATCTAAGGGTTGACTGAATATAATTATATGTACACATATTAATGTTGCATATGCATAAAAGTTTTCAAGATAAATAATGAATTATATATAAAAATTATCTATCAACTTTGATTTTAGAAAGTATGAATTGAACAATTTAATATTATTATTATTTTTTTTTTCTGTTTAGAAGACAAATATTTTACAATGAATAGAAGATATATATATATATATTTAAATCTTGATTTTTTTTAAAAAATGAATTTTTAAATTATAAGTGTTCTCTGATCATATAATTAAATCAATCAATTTAATAATTTTTGTAGTATTTTTTTTCAAAGTTGCCAAAAATTATATTATTTTTTTTTCACATGATGGTTAAAATCTGTCATGTTAGATTTTTCATATCAACTCAGGATTAGAAATATGATAACAAAGTTTGACTGTTTGAGAGTTTTTGTGGAAGTTTTTGATTACCTGATATTCTTAAACAACATTCTTCTTATTACTCACATTTGAAAAGCTTTAATGTTGACATCATTCACATCTGAACCTGAAGTATGAACTGTGGAATTGAAAAAGATCATCTAATTATTATATTGACTGCAGTTTTTTTTTCATTTCTTTGACAGCAGTCACCCCCCCCCCCATCCAATTTTATCTAAAACGATAAAGAAATATATATATTAATTGATTAAGTTGAAAAAGCTATCTATTAAGAATTCATGTTTTAAAGTAAACAAATTTGTATAATTTTGCTAAAAATATATGTATTCTATTTATTTCAGATATTTGTTTTTTATAAAATCCAGGTAATCATTACATTTGATGTGTAATTTATGTTACACAGTTATTGTTGTTCTTGATTTTAAGGAGAGTATTGCCAGCTTTGAAATAGAAAGAAAAAAGAATAATTTCCTATATAGAAATTTTATAGTAACTAAAGTTAAGAAAGAATATTAAGATTTATATGTACTAATATAAGAACTTTGTCATTAATGTAGAAACAGCAATGAGATCTTAAATTGAAATAATTCTGGGGATATTGCTAAACATCTTTTATGTAACAAAAAATTGCCTTTGAAAAATTTATTTTGAAAAAAAAATGTTAACATTTATTATAAAATAAAAGTCCTGTAAAATTAGTGCAGTGATAGTATGAATGGTGGATTCTAGATCTCAAGATCCATGGATTATGGCTCAGTCTCTGTCACTTCTAATGCTCAAACTTTTAACAAATCCCGACCTATGAAACTGATTAGTTTTTTATTTAGTGAAGCATTTTATTGTATTTTGAAGTCTATTATTAAGAAGAATACTGCATGGCAACAAAAGTATTCAAACAGTATATATATATGAAGTTTAGTGTATCTTTAGTCTATTTTTCAGATTGAAATTGTTTATACTTCATAGCATTTATTTGACAAAAATTTGACAACTGAAGTTCTTATGTTCATTTAAATTTGGTTTTAAAACTAAGTTTTAATTTCCTACTTGGAAGTCAATATATTAAGAGTCTAACATTTTAGTTGATTGTGGAATTAGATTATGGTTGTTAATAAATATTTAATTTGTAGATATGTTTATATGTATATTTTATTTCTAATTTTTAATTTTTTTTTTTTTTTTAAAAAAAACTCCCCTAAACTTTCTTGAATAAAATTATTTTAAAATGGGTGTATTAATATCTGCCCAGAGATAAATTGATTAAGTAATCAGGAGTATTATGATCAAGTGATAATACTTAATCATCATTATTGGTAAGTTCTTATTGTTTACCAGACTTATTTTTTCTCACACCTCAATTTTAGATCTACATTATAACTTTCTAACAAAACTATTACATCTATAAGATTATCAGGATTACAGTAGAACCCTTGAATCATTTTTCTCAAAACCTGTTGATTCATTTACTTATAGTTAAAAATAAAAAATATATATAAATTAATAAAAATATGAAATTTTAATTTTTTTAAATTTATATTATCACTTTGATGCCATGATCATAAAACAATAGTTTCTATTATTTTTACATTACAAGCAAGCACATGCTTAAAATTTATTAAATTAAAATCACTTAGACATTGTGGGTTTTTTTTGTATTTCAGTATCATCAATTTTCATTATATAAAAAATAAAAAGATAATTTTTAATTTTGTTGATATCTCATCGTGTATACACAATTTTTAAATAATATGTCATAAGTTTGTGCACGTTATATATTATGTTTAAAATGTAAATACTCATATATGTCTTTAAAATATATACTGATCTGTATTGGTTTTAATTATTTTTGTTGATTTCTTAATGTGTACACCTGGGTCTCATTTTACGCGATAGATAGGTTCCTCAGAAAACACGTGCAAACGAAATTGCGCAAAAATAGACATAATTTACATTGAAAAAGGGGGGATGTGGTCTGTGATTTTTCAAAATTCGCGTAAAAGCAAAGCACCAACGTAAAATTACTTGAAAATTCGCGCAAAAAAAAAATAAGGAAATAAAATATGACTAATAAAAAATTTCAAATTTGAAAAAAATTGATACAAAACAAACTTTTTTTAACTATAATATTTAATTTTATTCAAAATAATATAGTTTTATGCATAATTTACAGTACAGTAATTTAATCAAGCACGAGTGCGTGTGTGGCGCAACTGTTCCCAAAAGCTATTAATATAAAATAGATAACTAAAAATAATAAACTTGCTGAGTGCTTTCAAAGGATCTTGCCTGCACCACACATGCACTCGTGCTTGATTATATATATTTTCCAAAAGTAAAAATTATTTGACTTAATAGTACAGTAATTTACATTTTTTTATCCACGTTTTAATTATTATGATTTTCTGGTGATAACATAATTAGTAATTAATCTTTGAGACGATGATTTTATTAATTGTTTACGAAGCTCGCGATATCCAGACATGCAACCATTTAGCTCTCGGAATTTAAGAGCACGTTAATGATTAGTGTCATTAATAAGAAAATAATAATTGATTACGTTCTTTTTTAAAAAGCAAAAACAGAAAGTGATTTAAAATGCAAAATTAACACGCCCAATGTTTGAACAAATTTACATTATAATCTTGTAAAATTTAATATGTGTATACATAAAATGTGGAAATCATGATTTTAATTTCATTATTGCATAAAATCTTACTATTATAAAGCACTGAAAATATTGAAATTACTACGATGAAAGTCGAATTCCAATAATGTGCTATTACTTTCAATATGACGTAAGTGCGCGAAATTTATTATTTAAAGTAATAGCGCATTATTGGAAATCGACTTCCGGTGAAACACGAATAGCGTAACTTCAAAATCGTGTTAAATAATTCCGTGTAAAAAGAGACCCAGATGTATATGTAATTTTTAAATAATTGTTTATATTATCCATATTGTATATCATTAGCAACATCTGTACTACTTATAGTTATGTGTTTAACAGATACTGAATTCAATTAGATCTTTGAACTATGCAAGGTCTTGCTGATATATGAAATACTAATATTAATTTTTAAAAAATGATTATTTCTAATTTGATTTAATTAAGTTATCATCATCTATAATTTTTTATTTTTTAAAAGAATGTTCATTTAAAACTTTTTAAGTACTTTTTTTTTCATATGTCAAAGCATTGACCTGGAGCGAATGTGGGCCAGCTGCATGGAAGGCAGCTATGCTAACCACTAGGCCATCAACGCTTGACACTTTTTAAGTACTTGACATCTATTTGTTTATACTGTGTAACCATTTGGCTTCTTCTTTTTTTTGTACCATATGTTCTTTTTTTTTTTTTTAAATCTTTATTTCAATAATATGCTCTCTACTCATATGAGTAACTACATTTCTGCCTAATTGTTTTTGTACCATTTTTTTTTTTTTTGGAATTTCTTTTCAGTTGTTCTTTATTATTTAAGTTTGTTAAAATAGAATTTTTATTCTTGTACTTAAATAACTTTATTAAAGTTTTATTTTTTATCATAATTATTTGTTTTCATTTTTGTTAAAATTAGTATTCATGATTTTTACATTTGGACCTTAGTTACTGAGACTTGCTAAAGAAAGTTTACTCAGTTGTGAATAAATGACTGTTTTGATAATAATACATTTCATTATCTTACTATAGTCCAGATTATTGACATTTCTTTTTTTAAAAAATCCAGGAATTTTATGCTTATTTTGTCAACAATCTTGTTTTTAGTTTGCAGATTTACATAATCCATTATATATTTCTTGAATATTCTCATCAAATCTGCAAATAAATGCATCATCAACATATTTTCTACATATTATATTTTCATTGTTAAAAATTTGCTGCCTTTTCTGTATGGCTGAACTGCAATTTATTAATGGGGAATCTTGACTCAAATAGCAACATGAATGAAACAAAACTAAGGCCCTATATAATAAATTTAGGAAAGTTCTAACATGAATGTCATTTTTTTTTAAACACAAAGGGGACAGTGGCAATTTGTATTGAACATATTAGCCAATGCAAGTAACAAGCAACTAACTACATATAGGGCAAAACATATTTGTATATGTTGTTGTTTTTTTTATAATGAATAACAGATCTTAACTTCATGATGATTATGAAACTCAGCACCAAAAACTCATTTTGCTAGTTATTAAAGATTGAATTACTCTGCAATATAAGCAGAAGCATTAGTGCTGTAAATTGGATATTAGATATCCATAAACAGGAATTGATTTTATATTATAAACATTATAAGTATGATGTTTTTTTGGAAGATTGTGATGATGGTATTTTAGTTATATTTATATATTGGACTATTCCCATCATCTAGTATTGAGTATTGAATGTCTTTAGAAAAATTTAACTTTATTTAAATTTTCAAAGAACATTCAATTGCTAGTAATAGCATATGGATTAGTATATGCTGAACATTTAGAGAGGTATTGTTTTCCTCTCTTCTTCAGTTATTGGTGGCCTGGATCCTTAGATTCTTGAATATTAAATGTTAAAATAATGCTCTAACTGAGCCACCCTGCCAAAAGCAACCTTCATTAGAAATTTCATATATTTATCTATGAGGTTTCCTCCTGATTTCTCCACTTTTTTCCAAGGGCACAGTTGATTAGTGGTTTCCATACATTATGTATAATCATACTAGGTTGACTTATGGTTATTCACCATTGTCATGTAAGCAGCTTCTTTGAATTTTCTTTTTTGTACCTTTTCCTCTCTATTCAATAGTTTTGTATTTTACCAATCACACATATGTTTATTGGTACATGCATGGCCTGCTACCTTAGATCTGTCTGGAAGAATGTATATTGGTGAGACTAGTTTCCCCAATGAAAAGCAATTGCAAGAATGCAAACTGATGATTAGAAGAGAGAAAACAGATGTGTCTAAAGTTAGCAGACCATGTATGTACCAATGAGCATATATGTTCAATTGGAAAAATACAAAAATATTGGATAGAAAGGAAAAGGTATTAAAAAAATTCAAAGAAGCTGTTCACATGACATTAGTGAATATCTCCATAAGTCAACCTTGTGTGACTATACATAATATATTGAAACCACTAATCAACTTTGCCTTAGGAAAAAGTAGAGCAATTGGGGGAACTTTTTTGATAAGTATATGAAATTTCTACTGACTGTCACTTTTAGCAGGATGGATCAGTTGGTTAGGGTGTTACCTCAAAATTCAATATTCAAGAATTTAAGGGTCTAGATTTGATTTTCATGCTAGTACTGTCATTGATCAGACCACCAACATCTGAAGAAGAGAGGAAAATAATACCTCTCAAAATGTTAAGCATTTACTAACCTATGTGCTATTATTAACAGTTGAATGTTCTTTGAAAATTTAAATAAAGTTAAATTTTTCTAAAGACCTTCAATACTGAATACTAGATGCTGGAAATAGACCATTATATAAATACAGTTATAAGTACCAAATATATATATTAAAAATATAATAAATGTTATTTATTAGGAAATTATTTCCAAGTCATATTAAAAGCAAACAAAAGATCTAGTTTAGTGATGAGTTAAAAAATTTATATAGCAATCTAAAGAAAAATATTAATATTACATTTTTGTAAGTAGAGGGATTTGAACTGAGGATTTTTCAGTCTATTTGTTTTCCACTCCTTCTCAAGCAACTGATAATGTTAGTCAATATTATATAATAAATAAAGAACTTCTATATTTTACTAACAAGAAATAAAAATGATCTTACCAAAAATCTTTTTGAAATTTAGTCAAAGGCACTATATGTAATTTATATCTTCTATAAGATTAAACTATGATGAATACTTTTAAAAAAAACCTAAGATAATTGAGTTTTTTAAAAAAAAAAATTGAAATGATTTTAAACTAATAATAAGATTGCTTAAAACTATTTTAAAATTCTATGACTCTGAAGCCAATAATAATGTAAAGAATATTAAAAAGTTTTTTTAGAGAAAGATTTAAATTTAAAATTGTGTTAGTTATTGGTAGTTTTTTTAAAAAAAAAAAAAATCAAAGTTTTTGAAGCCAGAAGCAATTAACTGAAAGATTTAAAACTTAAAATACTATTATTTTGTTATTAATCTTGACAAATTTTAAACCTATCAATCAGAAGTTGAGTGCAAATATTTGATGACTTTTATTTTTAAAAAAATTAAAGAATGTAAAATCTTAAAACACAACAGTGTTTTACTAGTTAATGTTTTAAAAGTAATCTCTGGGTTACTTGACCATAGTAATATGAGACTATAATTAAGTGATAAAGTTTCATATATTACAATCATATGTTTTTTACATTCATATCGGCCTTTCAAACCAATTGTGCAAACGCTTTGCGAGTGTTAAATAATAAATGAATGCCTTCTGATCAATACAAGATATAGAATTTATGCAGGAATAATTCTATATCTTGTATTGATCAGAAGGCATTCATTTATTATTTAACACTCGCAAAGCGTTTGCACAATTGGTTTGAAAGGCCGATATGAATGTAAATTACAATTATATGCAGACGCTATAAAAATAAATGCTTAATCATATATTTTATGTTTAGCACATCAACAATGCCTTAACAAACCCAAATTAACTTATAAACTTTATCTTCTAGCTATTGATATTTCCATATTTTTTTATTGGCTAGAAGTTAAATGGGTAATTTGATGGGCTATCTGAAAGAGTAGTCTCTATACTTGCTTGGAACTCCCATAAAACTACAAATTTTACCCAGTTATAGACCTCAATCATTAGCATACCAAGTCAAACCACTAATCATGATGTCATATCATTTTATTGATAAAACCATCATTACAATATCAAATTTTATTATGAGAATGCACATTGCTTTTCTGTTTCTAATTATAAATTGACTATCTTTCTTAGTAGATTTTTAGAATAACCACTGTCAATTTTTCAATAAATAATTAATTTCCAAGAAAAAATTTCATCATGTTGTTAATGATGTCTTGTTTATTTTGATATTATATTTGTTTATTCATCAAAAATTATCAAATATATTTCATTGTATCTTTTATAAAAAAAAATTAATTAACTTTGTTTCTTAATTAAAGTTTATTTTCTACACTGTTATTTTTTAAAAAATATTAGGGGTTTTTCAATAATTAATAAAGTATTTTCACAAATATGACATAGATATTTAAACAAAAAATAATTAATTATTATTAATAATTTTGAAGGGTGTGTGTAGAATAAGTCTGAATAAATATGTGGTGCAACCACACCTTTTGTTTTTAGTCATTTTTTTTTTTGTTAAAATAGTTTTAAAACAAATCCTTTTGATTAATTAGAAAAATAGTCACTTCATTTAGAAGAAAAAAAAATCTAATTTTGTAAAAACAAAAATAAAATAAAAAATCTTGTAAATATATGTATGGCAAAGTTTCTTTCCAAAGACAGATTGGATTAGCTAGGCAACAAAATATTATGACTAAGTGATTACTCTTGATCATCATTGGAGATTGTTTATCTGTTAATTAATATTCTCTTAAATACTTACTCTAATACCTGGATTTTATAGCATCATCATGAGTACCGCATCAATGAAGATGAATATTTTTTTTGATATTAACATATAATTTGTAATTTTATCACAAAAATATGCTAAATAATAGAATTATTTATATATTTTTTTAAATTTTATAAAAATGTGTATATCTTGTGAAATGTCTATCATTTAACCATTCACATGGTATCTAATTATTCTTTGATAAAGAGTAAAATAAGAATGGAAAACTTGTTTAAATCTTCATCATCTAGCAATCAGCAAGCTTGAAGAGATGAGTACTTCCTTCTCTTTCACTGTTAGTCTATGAAAACTGTAGGAGAGGCTTTTATTCCAAAAGGCTATTTAAAACCCATTTTACTTTTATTGTAATTTTGAAATGTAACATTAAAATGTATCTTCAATTCGTTTTTTTCTTTCATCTTTTTTTAATATATATATATATATAATGGAAAGTTTTTTACATATAAACAAGCAAACTACAAGTTGACTATTAATTTTGATGATAGATATTTATAATTTTTTATATTTCTTATAAAATTATTAGAGCTAATAGTATTGAAGATATGCAAAGAGTGTAATGCAAATATTTAAAAATAAAATATTATATAATGTCAGAAATTTGAAATACCAAAAAAAAAAGCAATCAGATTTTAAAATATGATCATTAGAATATTAAAAATATAAGAAAACAAAAAATGTTCATTATTTTTTTAATAAATATTGTTTATTTATAAATTTTAAATTTTAATGAAGTTAAATATTAAATTCTAAAATAATTTTTTTTTCTCTCAAATATTTACTAGAAACAACTTTGTAAAGTATTATTTGAAAGTACAAATATGTATATTTTTTATTGTAGCAATAAAGGTACATGTATTTAATATGGACATTTAATATACAATAGCAGACTAACATTTTGCTTTTCATCACCTGAAAAATAATTTCAAAATAATTTAGCAATCTTAGTTACAAGATACTAATGAATAATCCATATTAAATGGAAATGTATACTTTAAGTAATCTATCATAGGCCAGAGGTCTTTCCAACAATCATAATAAAACAGTGAAGATGAAGGTATTGATTGTTTACCAGACTTTCTAACTTGGTGAAGATTTGATAGTTTTTTTTAATTCAAGCTATATCCATTTAAAAGATAGCATTGAGCAAGTTAGCTGGATTGCCTTTGAACCAGTAACTGAAAGAAAAATTCTAAATATAATTAGAACTTAGAAAAAAAATTCAACCAGTTTTGAACTTAGATCAGTAGACTAATCAATCAGAAATGCTATTGTTACATCACCGAGCCTGTGATAAGATAAGTATCCATTATATATGTGTGATAAAAAAAATATTTGTATATTAATTGTGAAATTGGTCAAATATTTAATAAAAAAAAATGATTTACATAAAAATTTGCCAAGATTTTTTTTTCAAGATAGAAAAAAGTGAATACTTTTATTAGAAAATTTATTTAAGAATCAATAAATTAGCATTGACATCACATAGCATTTTTATGCCAGTTTGAATGAGTGATCTAAGAACAGTTATTTTTATCTTACTCTAGAGCTGTCCACTATTGACTCATTCATTATTGGATACCAAATGTTATAATGTTCTCATTGCCAGACCAACCAGTTTCTAACTTTTGTCTTCATCATTGGGTATTAGGATTCAAAGCTGAATTAATTCATGTATACATCTAGCAGCTACCTTTTATTTTTTAATATTATTCAAATTAATAGCCTGAAATTTCAAAAAAAAAAAAAAGGAATGTTTTGAATGTAAACTAATTCTCCTGCATAGTTATAGAGAGTTAACATCAAAACATTCTTTATTTATTTTAGAAATTCCTGTTTTATAGTAATTATAGATCCCTTTTATTTTTTGGTTAAGAAAATCAATATCAACTACAGTATTACATAATTTTCTCATTTGTATACAAGAGCAGTTCTGTTCACATTAAGCAGTTTTTGATTATTTGATCAAAACTTTAAAAAGATAAAACTGAAATATCCCTCTTTAGTAAATTGTCATTTTATTTTTACTATTATTAACAAATATCATCCATTATCTTGACAAATTGTTAATTCATAAAGTTTGGGAATAAATTCTTTGGGATTATCAGAAATCACTCTGTATTATATTATTTATATAGAAACATACATTTTAAAATTACATAGTTACTATTTGAAAAAGTAAAGAAAATTAATCAATAGAGTAACGTTTGATCTGCAATATCATTTTTTAAAAATGTTTAATAGTATGAGTTAATGGTCTTCATATCTTTTATCATAAAATTTATTTTCAAATTTGTAATTAATTTTTCAAAAATTTACATATTTCTATGTTGTCCTAAATCCCCTCCACACATACACACATTGTTTTTGATAATATATTTAATATGTCACATAAATATAATACTCATTTTAAATAAAGTTACTTTTGAATTAAATGACTTGGCCAATTAGGTATTTACAGTTAGAATAACAGAATTTGTTTTAAAGTTAAAGATGACTTGGTTTAAAATTGCTTTCTTTTCCAAATGTATTATGGACATAACAGTGTGTTTTTAATAAGAATAAAAATCAACAAATAAAAATATACTCAATATAAAAATGTAATCATATTTATTTTTGTCTTAATTAGATCTCTAATACTTTGTCTTGTAATCCAAATATCACCCTTAATTTTTTTCTTTTCAAAATGACTTGAAGTCTATTCAATTTCTTAGTTATTTATTATGAATTTGTGTACATAGAATTTTTTGATTTAGATGTTTTGAAATAATTATAAACATCATTTTCAACAATTATCACTCCACTTCAGGTTGAAGCTTTCTCTAAGTTTAATCCAATTTTTTTGATTTCTAGCCTCTCCTCTCCATATCACACCAACAAATTTATTATTTCATCCATCAATCTCACTAGTGATCTCTTTCTGGTACTTTTGAATCTCTTATGATCCAGTTTAGGATTTCAATTGTCTATCTATTATCATCTTTTTTAGCAGTATGTCCATACCAGCTCTACTTCAGTCTCTTAATTTTTTTAATGATATCAATAATACCTGTTTGTTCTCTCACCATGTAATTCATTTTGATCTCTTCTTGTTACTCCTAAACATACATCTCTCCTTACTTTTTTGGGTTGGTCTGAAGTCTCAGTATTGCTTAAATGTTAAATGTCCAAATCTCAGGACCATAAATAAAAACCAATAAAATACATTTATTAAAAACCTTTCTTTTCAAACACATAGACATAATTCTTTTTAATATTAAATTATTTCTACCAAAAGCATTTAATCCAAATTTAATTATAGGGATTAATTTAATTCATTATGTTTCCATTTATATTAATATTTATAATGGTTAACTTTGTCTAATTCAGCATTATTAATCTTTTTTTTTTTTTTTTTAGAAAATCCATTAAATATTACTTTAGTCTTTTTACCATTAATCTTTAATCCTACTTTTTTACTTTCATCTGTTAACTTGTGCAATATTTTTTTACATTCTGAAGCATTATCTACAAAAAACAATCACATTATCTGCAAAATAAATAAACTTAGATCTGTCACTAATGTGTTTGTCTGTGAACATGCTTTTTAAAACTGCATTTTTAAGACCACCATTCCATATTCTGAAAAATTTTATGAATTAAAATTGCATGGATTTTTTTTTAGGAAAAAAGTTTGAATTTTCATAATAATTAGCTACATCAGTAATATTATTATTATTTTCTGTAGTTATCAATTAATCCAATTTCTCCAAAAACCAGGCTTTTCTTCTCCACATTCCCTCTAGCAAACTTTCTTATCAATCCATTTTACGTGTCTCATTCTAATTCATTAGAAATCTCTTAGAGTCTAGTTTATGACTTCAACTGGCCATATTTTGTCATCTCTTTTAGTAAAATATCTAGTGACGCTCTGTTTTAAACTTTTAATTCTTTCAATCTGCACATTTTCTCATGCATATGCATTTTAATTTTTGATCCTTCCCTGCTATGTCTAATATATATATTTCATTACTTTGCCTTTATTGTTTTTTTTATTTACTGTTAATATTTGATTTTAATTTTATTTTTTGAGAAATCAATGAGCATTCGTTTTAACTCTTTTTTAATATTTATTTTTAGCCCTATTTTTTATATTCATCTAATAGCTCTTGTAACATTTCCTGAAACTCTGAATGCTATTTTCAAAAATAATTATATCATCTGCAATATTTAGTTAGTATATAGAAATAATATCATTTGATTTTATTCCCTTAAATTTCCATTTTAATTCATCAAATATTTCCCACAAAATTGCTGTAAAATTTTTTAGAAATAAGGAATAACACTGGTGCACCCATAACAATGTTAATTTTCACATAAACTAACCATTGATATTATATTGTCATAAACATTCTTCAAAATTTTATAATTTTCTGAGACACTGTCTTGATATTCCAGAATTTCAATGATTCAAAAAATTCCTATTACAGAGTTTAATGTATTTTTATAATCTACAAACATAATGCAAAAAAAAAAAAAAAAGACAACTCATAGATACTTGATGTGATTTATTGTGAAAACTCACTTCAAATCCAGCTTATTTTTTTTCTTTTGATTAGTTTAAAACCAGTTTTTTTCTAAATGAATTGAGATTAATTAAATAGAGATCTTGTATAATTTCTATATTTTTTTTCACCTTTTTTAAATATTAATTTCATTACTGTATTATTCTTATCATCTGATGCATCTTTAATTAATCATTGATATGAGAAAACTAATGTGATGTTTTATAGATATAAATATTTGTTTAAGAATTTGAATGATATATATATATATTATTTTTAATCACTTTTTAATTATTATTGGTTTTTGTCTTAAGAGATAATTAATTTTAAAATATGATGGTATGTATTTTTTATATTAATTAACAATGTATTTGAAACGTTTAGATAATTATTTATTACTTATACTTCTATATTTATTTATTAATTATTTGACTTATATAAAAATGCAAAATTATTACTATTGTTTTTAGTACATTACTGAGCAGCAGTAGTACTTCATCCAGTTCAGAGCATTTAGCTGGAGCTATTGGAGGTCTATCCCACAGTAGTAATCCACAGGTTGGAGATGGATGTATTGATTTTACTAAGAGTGAAGAAGATAAACAGATTACTGACATGAGTATTGGAGCCTTTCTTAATAACCTCTGTCTTGAACATCTCAGGGATCTCTTTGAAAAAGAACAGGTAAAGTTTTGTATTTGTAGGGGTGTGTGTTTATATATATTTAGATTATAATAAAAATAATAAATTTAACGGTAATAAAATTGATGACGTTTGCTTCCGTTTTGTTTTTTTTTAATTTAATGGCAGTTGAGGCAGGTTTAAGAAATTAACTGAAAGTACTTCTAAGGATTTAAGGATTATTTATAATAGTTTATTACCGTTAAATTTATTATTTTTACTATAATTACAATTTTGTTTTAATTAATGGATATTTTATTTACATTATATATATATATATATATATGCATATACTAGCATGATTATTCAAGTGTATGTAATGCTTGTTTCTTTTTACATATTAAAAATTTGTTGATAAATATTGGATGTCTTTATCCTCATGTTATTTGTAGATGGTGATATAATGAATGGATAAATCTTGGAATAGCCATTATCCAGGGTGTTATTGTAATGATGTTTATAATTGAATGATATTAATTTTATAACTGATAATTTTCCAGTTTTTGATAATTTTATCATATGATAAATTATTACAAAGTCAATTTAAGTTTTTTTTTTTTTAAAATAATATTTATATTAAAAAATATTTATATATACTTTCAAATCTTCATTTATCTACACATATTTCAAATAAATGAATAAAGTTGTGTATTAAAAAAAGCAAATAATTTACAAGGGGAATTACTATCTAATTCCGCACATTTCAGTTGAATTGTAATAATTTGCTATTAATAAATCTTGAACAAAAATGATGAGGATTATGAGAGATTACAATCCAAGTCAACTGATGGTGGTAGTTAGATTTGCTACTTACTATACATGCTATATATGAAAAAAAATCTAGAATAAATCATTGTAGGACAAGTTTTTTTTTCAAATATTTATTTCAAGTTTTCTTTTCTAAATGCGGAATATATTTAAAAAATATACATTCATGATGTAACCAAATATGCATCCTTCGAAAGTAAACAAACTATGAAATATCATTCCACATTAATCTTTATTCAAAAATAAATGTATCAAGAAATTTCTCACGGATAATTCAACCGATGACGTATTACCCTGAAGGCATATCAGTCTGATGTTGTGATTTTTAAGATAATGTCTCCAAGGTATCTGCGGACACATGTAATCGCTAAAATGTGTCCACAGATCACATGAACACGGTACGTTAAAAATCGCAAGATTAGACTGATATGCCTTCAGGGTAATACATCATTGGTTGAATTATCCAGGTCACGTGATAAAAACTATTCAAAAATTAAAAAAATCTGACGCAGGTCAGGCAAATACTAAAAAATAAATAAAACAAAAATGTACATGCATGCGTCAAAGTACAGCACGTAGCGCTGGAGTTGGCGGGGGGCCTCTGCTGTTTTAGACGAGCCGAAGGCTCGGCGTACACCTATACCTATGTCAGACATTGTATTACTCTCATAGCTGTAATTTTTATAATTGCTGATGAATTTACGGAAAAAAATTTCTGAATGATATAATTCAGAAATTAAAAATAAAATTAAAACGTAATTCAATGTAAGTTTTTGAGAATTATAGAAATATTAACAAAAAAATTTTTGTAAATTTTAAATAAACAGCTAAATAAAAAAGACGCAATTTAATGCAAATCTGGTATTAATGGCGTGGAGAAAACGTCGCACTTTTACATGCATTTGGTAATTTTAAAAACGTACTGGATATTGCAAATTTGTTTTAAAAAATTATTGAAAATTATTTACACATTAAATGTAATTCAATGTAAATTTGAGAATTGTAGAAATATTAACAAAAAGTTTTTGTAAATTTAAAATAAACAGATAAATATAAAACACTTTACCTGAATAAATTATTTACACATTAAACATAATTCAATGTAAGTTTGAGAATTGTAGAAATATTAACAAAAATTTTTTGTAAATTTAAAATAAACAGATAAATAAAACACTTTACCCGAATTAACAGCTCAAAAAAGTAACTGTGATGCCGTGGATAGCAAAATCACATTAGACAGAAAAATCAAAAAATTTCCCAAACCTCTCTACGAATTTTAAATCTCGCGGGTGAAAAAAAAAAAATTGACTCTCTGATGGATTAATTATGCCAGTCACTTGGTTGCCATGACAATGTTGTCATGCAAAAAACGCCGATATCTACCGGAATGGAAATCAGTAAGTCTAATACGTCATCGGTTGAATTATCCATAACTACCGAAATTTTTAATATTATACTATAATATATCATTTAAATTTGAAAAACATCATTTTTAAAAAAGTTATATTGATTTATTTGTTATTTTGTTTTGTAATATATGAGTGAATGCAATAATAAATGCTCATTATATATATAGTTCTACTTTATGTAAACAAACGAGTAATAAATGAATTTTTAAATATATCAAATAAAATAAATAAATATAGATTGAATTAATATCCTGGTTTTTCAGATAAATAATTTGGTATTTGCACTTATATTTCAGATATGGCTGTAGAAAGCAGTTTGTTGTTAACTGAAAAGGGTATTCCTTTGATTCTTCTTTGAAGCTATTGTTAACTTAAAGAATACTCTTTGATTCCTCTTTGCAGCCTTAACAGAATTAAATAGAGAAAATTTCTATATGTTTTTGTTATTTTAGCTGTTATTATTATTTGATTATTCATATGTTGAACAAACATTTTCAGTTGGCTGATAGTTATTAACTGGAGTATTAGTTGAGGTTTTCTGTAGGCAGTAAGCTTGCCTTCATGATTGATCTTTTTTTAGATATTTACCATTGTGACAGACAAAATTAAGCCATCATTATTATTCTTAGTAGACTGTAAAGTCATTACTCAAAACAGTAGTTGGTATTCAAAGGCAGAATGTGTTAAGAATTTCCTTATTGTGGACTTAAGCTGCTATTTGAGGAGTGTCTTTTATTTTACTATTAATAACTGCAAATCACTTTCTAGTAATGCATGAGTACATGAATTGGAAGAAGTACTAGCTAATATTAAATGTGACATTGTTGAACTTTGTGAAATTAGAAGATGACAAGTTATTTATTTGGTGTAAGTATCATCAAGCACAGGTAGAATGTGATTTTTTTTATATATAAAAAGTGGAAACAACCTTGATATTATTTGATTTAAATAGTGAACATGTATTTTACTACAAAGGCATAAATATTGTCAAGTAGGAGTGCAATGAGATTCATTATAAATAAAAAGTGGAATGCAGATAATTCAAGTTTGTGCCTTAACAATTTTTCATTGTGAGGAAGAAGTAGAGAATTTTATATACATGCATATAAAATGCTTTTAATCATATCAAATAACATTTTAAAATTTGGGCAAATTGTAATGCTAGAATTGGAAAATGGCTGAAAGATGGAAGTTCTCTGAGTAAATTTGTTTATGGCAGCAGAAATGAGAGAGAATTTAGATTTGTGGAATTTGTAGAAAAAGAAAAATGTAATATTCTTAATAAATTTGACTCTGGAAGTGTTCATAAACTCATGCAACATTTCCCAAACTATGTTTCGCAGTATACTGGTGTTTAATGGAAAGTCATTAAGTGTTACATGAAAAGTTATGAAAATTAGTAAAAGCATCATATGATTTTAAATGCTGCACCAAGTTGAAACATGTTTAAACATATTGAAACACACTAGATGAGTAGTCTGTGTTCGATGCTGATCATGACACAATATTTGTCAGCAATCTGTCAAAGTAAAAAGACATTGGTTTTGCTAGCTGGAATAGATATCATTCATGGAAATACTTGTTTATTAAACATATTGCTATAGACATATACATTTATTTATTAAAGGTGTGTGTGCGTAAGGTTTAATGCAGTGATAGAATACTCCAGAAATAAAATTTATAATTAATTATGTAGAAAAAGTAACTAATTGCTGGAAAATGCAACAAGCTAATTTGCATATAAAGAAAAGTTACTGTATGCTAATTAGCAAAGTAGAATAAAAAGTCTCCAGAAGAGAAAAATAAAAGAAAACTACTGGAAAGATAAGCTAGGAAAGTGAAGTTGTTCTGGAAATTAATAAAGAAGACCTCTAGTCAACTATCTCTGAATTATGTGAGTGAGCAAGTTGTGCTTACAAAATTATAGATTTACACAACTACTGAGTTAAGGAGACTATTAATCTCTAAGGAGATATTAACTTTAAAGAGATCTGAATGATCTTTTTCTCAATTAGCAGTTAGCAAGTTGAATTGCTAATACCATTTATTATTTAGAGTAAATAAACTCTTGAAGTTTTATATGTAAGTTTTATTGTTTTTCTTATTTAATAAAATATAATTATTCAACTGTTTGGTGCAGATCAATAGTTTAACCTGCGATGCTTAGATAAGGATTAGTTTAAGATATTAAATTTAGTGGTACTGTGAACCAAAAATTCAGAACAACATGACAACAAACTTTAAATCAGTTTCAAGCCAAAATAACTCAATTTGCCAATCGTTTTATTCTATGCAAATGACCATCATTAATCAAGCAAAAGCTAATATAAATAACTACTAAAATCATTAAAACCGACAAAACGTATTTAAAATGTAATCTAATAATTCAAAAGAGGAAATAATAAAAAAATTCCCAATTTTGATGATGGAGCTAATTTAGAACGATTAGAAAATTAATACCTGTGAAAATAAAAGTAAAAAAAAGGAAAAGCTCAACGATGATATTCCTGAGAGTTCAAACTTAATTCCTGATATCAAGAAATAAAACAACTTTCAACAACTACAAACCAGTCATGGAGGACAAGAACAGTAGGGGAAACATACCAGATGCAAAAATTAGTCTAAAGTCGGGGGAAAAAAATATATTTTTTTAATGTTAAATTCCCCATAAAGAAAAAGCAACAATATCAGTGTTTAACCGGAAGTGGCCAAATGCGGTAAATTTTGTAGGAAAGAAAACCATTTTAAATATTAATTTGATCTCAAATTCAGAATTAAACATTATGGAATATGATTTTAGCTACTTCCCTGCATAAAAATTAGAAATTTATGATGATTAGATCAAACATTATTGGGCCACCCCTGGTGCGATTGGGACGACACAAAAAAATAAAAATTCTTCAAAAAAGTTTCAAATTGACTTAGAATTATGACGAAGTGAATTAGAAAATAAAAAAAAAAAAGATTTAAAGATAAAAATGGATTTATTGGATGTTATGGGTCTAGACAGAAACACAAGCAGTTAATCATTCAATCTCTTTAGATTTAAATTATTAAGAAAAACCCAAAGTCTAAATACAAACCGTTAGATTTTATAATTAGAACTCTAATTAAGCATCAAAATTAGAACTCAACTTGGATTAGAAGAACTCAATAGAATCAGTAAAGCAGAATCATAATTGAAATGTTGCCACAATTTAGTTCAGAACAAGGGTATATAATACGAACTGGATTGTGAGCCCTGAGGACCTAGTGGGACCATGAATCTAATCATTGGTTTTGCCTGAATTCTCGGCCTCAAGGGTAGAGGTGATGGCCATGGAGGATTTGTTGATCAGTGGGATCGATCGGTGATCATCATCACACCCAGATTTAGAGAGATCTGGCAATGTTCTCATGGCCCTCTCTGATTTGGTTGGTGTTCCGGACATGCTGAACCTACGTCACACTCAGATTAATTGTAACAGGGACCGAAGCGGCTTAACCTTGTCCAAGGAGTGGGTCTGGGTTCTCGCTAAACTGAGTTCTGTCTGATGGGTCTGGGGGAGCTGCTTATGGAGATTTGCTAGGTGGGCTGAGAGCTGATTGTCCCGCATGAACTCTCCTCAAATGGACATAGCATCCCCTTGATTGACTAACATTTGATCTGTGATAATTCATATCCTTTGTTTCCTCTTTTTGTGTTTTTTCTTGATGTTTGTACTTGGAATGCATTTTTTTATATACCTGTAATACCTAATCTATTGTATAAGGCGGTTCTGTTGCTTTGAGCCACCACCCAGTTGCAGAATATCAATGTAACATTGTAGCCTCTATGGCCCACTGCTGCAGGTGACAGAATGTATTCCCTGCACAGGTGGATCATACTGTAGTGACTAAATAAAGTTGCTTTGAGAAAAAAAAAACAATGTTTGATATAAAAAATTCAGGTCAATGGCAAATATATACAAATCATATTGAAAAGTGCATGCTTATAAATGGAATTACAATGGAACTTGAAAGTTGTGATGCTGCTATGGTTGTCCAGCAGAGATATCTTGAATGTAGCAAATCATTTGTGTGATTCGAATCTACCTGAGGAAATACCCTATGAAGAGCTGCTGATAAAACTAAATGCATATTTTAAACCCATAATATCAAAATTTACAGCACATCTTCATTTTCAAGGGAAGATACAGTCACAAAATGAAAACTTATGTGAATATGACTTAATCCTATGCACTTTGATAAAGAATTACAAATTTAAAAATTTTATCGACGAAATGTGAGAAGGAATTAACATACAAGGTCGTTATTGAATTGTCATTAGCTTATGAAACCATGATAAATCATATGGAAACTTTCAGAAATGCAAATGAGTCTAATTCTTTAGAAATGAGTATAAATGTGGCAAATCGATGAGATATAAGTGAAAAGTTAACAACTAACCATCACTTGTTATTGTTGTAGAAAAAACTGCATTTAAAACTTAACTACAGATATAAAATGTAAAAATGTTTTAATTGGGGATTTAAAAGTCATTTGTTAAAGTTATGTAAATGACAAATGATGAAGCAGGATTTACAGTGAAAGAGTAAATTGAGATGAGGAGTGTCTAAAAATTGACATTTATAAATATATTGAAAGATACTGATGGAAATAAATATGTATTTACATTTATTGTTGTTATTTTTTTTTTGCAAGAAATTATATTGCAACAACTAAACTTTTAACAATATACATTTATTCCGATAAAAAAGAAAAGCTGAAGTTTTTTTTTAAGTGTCATAGCATCGGCCGGGATGCGAACTTGCAACTCGGGCAACTGCATGCAAGCAAGGCAGTCGCGCTGACCTTTTGACCACCAATGCAAGACAAGCTGAAGTTTTTTGTGACCTGCAATATGTAAATGAAAGTATAGCTATGATTTACATGAAAATATTTCTATTTTGATAGTTTGCAAGTTGTCACTTTTGTAGGATTTTATGTTTTTCTTGGAATAACATTATACATGCACATTTCTCGTAGATAGTTATTCCACTCTATGATCATTTTTTGAAAATATCGGTTTGCATCATTCTTGGTGGGCAGTTTACAAATTTTAATTATTTCATTGGATAAAAAAGTCATTAAAAAATTCATCATCAGGAATTAGATCTAGACAATAAATCACATGTACACCTTACTTCTGCCAGATGATTGATTAGTCAATCCCGTATTCTTTCATGACATCACAATATACTTTAAATTATAAAATTAACAACGGGACCAATATTTTGAGTAACAATTTTCTCCTGATCAGAATATTATCAAATATTCATATAAAAAAAGTAATTTTTATTTTTACAACATTGTAAATGTGTTTAATTTGATCTTTATTTAGATGTTTGTGCCATCAATTTTCATCACAGCAGGTCTAATACTTAACTACCTTCTATACTTTGTAGTTTCTAGCTGGTTATCCTATTTTTTAATTTAATTCTGTAACATCAACTAGTCTTTCTGCCATTTTATAAATTCCTTGAAATAAACTTGGAATAAATATTTCCATTTCACTATATATTAATTGAAATGATAATAATTTTTCATAGTTCTATTTTTTTTTTTTTTTAATTTTATTCTGTAAAAACTTACATGATGAAAAATTTGAACAATCTCGGTAGGTCATATGTTTTGAATACTGCTCTTTTTATCTAGGATTTTGTCATGTGCCAAGTATAGAATAAAATAGAAAACCTGGTAAATGACAGTTTCAATATTTAATATCATTTTATGTTATTATACTTTTTACAATGCTGCTAATGTTTTTGTGTGTAGGCAGATAGAATTAAATACGCAACATGGTATATAAACAGGTAATAAATAATTTCTTTATATATATCCATAATAGTTTCACCACTCCAATTGCAATTCTTGTTTTTTTATCTTTTCTAAATCCATATAGTTACATGAATAGCAACATCTATTTACAACCAGCAGTAGCACTTTAGTTTCATGATATATTAAATTAAGAATTCTAAAATCTTTACATTTCACTGTCTTGGATCTTTTTTTTCTTAGTGAAATCATAAATAAAGGAAATTGGTTATTTTTATAAATTATATTAATTCTCTTAAGCTCTTTTTTCTCACAGCCTTCAATAATTCAACAAAAAAAAATTCTACTTCATTATTATGTATATGATTTTCTTTTTTAACTTATATGTATAAAGGCTAATTATTCTATCATATCAATCACATATATTGTTCCCATCTTTTCAAAGTGTTTACTTTCTTTACTAACAATTTACTATTTCGGTCTTCATTCATTATTTTGTTCCATTATCCTGCTTTTCTCATTTAAATTGTTTTATTCTATTGCAAATTAGATGAAATTTTTCATTTCTTTACAGGTCCTTGATTTTTCTGTATTTTATGTCTCAATTTACTATTAAGTTTTTATGTCATAACTAATGCTATAACATTTTTAAAATTTTCTTTGACTAATTTTCATAATTTATTGAATTTTATTTATCATTTAGACTACTACTATTTAAGATTATTTTCTTATTTAATAACTCAAAAAAAGTTATTTTGATTTTTGTTTAATTGATCAATTTCCCTTTCTTCTCTCATGATAGTTTTGTTTTTTTTATAGAGATAATCATTTTTCTACAACTATTAAATTGTTTTACAATAACAGATTTAATATTGTTTCTAAATGTAATTTTAATCAAAATATAATCTAATTAAAGTCTGCTCTGGGAGTTTTCATGGGTAAATCCTTCTCTTGTGATTTTTAAATTATGTATTTTTATTAACACACTGTTTTCCCTACAAAATTTATCAATTTTCTTTTCATTTTTTTATCCCCAACTTGTGATCTAATACATTTTGTCATCTCTTTAAATGCTTTTATATTATCTTGCCCTATTGTGTTTGTTTCTGTCTGTATGTCTATATGTCCACAATTTTGAAATATTAACAATGAAAAAAAACTTCCCCTTTAGAACTCTAACTCACATCCTTATACTTTCCCAAAAAACTTAACAACTGAGTCATTTGTAGAATAAAATTTTATTAATATTGATTTAACTCGTACTTAATTAATTAAAAAGCCATAACCATTTCATATGCTTACACAGACTGTTAATAACAGTAGCAAACTTTTCATACAGTAATACTACCAACCACAAGCCTTAGTAATCAATATATGCAAGAAAGTTTGTTGCATAAAATCCCTACCTAATGCCTACTCATCCAATATCCCTAGATTAGTTTCTATACCAAAATGTATAGATGGTGAACTGAGTTCAAATCTGTATGAATATATAAGCAAATGAGCTTGGATTGAAAACATTATTGTTTTCAGCTTTATAGTTTACTAAATAGATAAAAGGTGGTTGCTGGAGAGTTGTGTTAGATCCTAAGGTCTAGAAGCAGTGCAGGTACAGTGCTCTCAAATCCAAGATTCTTTGCTGGTGAAAGCCATAAACTACGAACTTGTCTCTGAGGATATTGGATGATTAGCACTAGATGAGCATTTTTTGTACAAATTTTTTTGCATTTATTGATTACTAAGATTTGAACTGGGTGACACTACTGTATAGAGAATTTGCTACTATTATAAAAAACCAACATACAAATATTTTGTATAGTAGGTGATTGCATAATATTTAAATGTAGAATCTGTTTATTAAAGGGAATATTTTTTTACTTTCACATTCTATTATTAAATTATATTTTTGTCAGATTATTTTGTAGTTTTAACTATTTTTTAAAGTAATGTGTAAATATAACCATAAGTAAAAAAAAAAAGTAATATGTAAACAATTTTTTTTAAATATTGTAAATAGTCGATTAAAAAATAGCAAAATAACAAAATAATCCACCTCTCAGTTAATTTGCTATTCTTTGAAAATATCAGTGATCTTCAGAATCTACCCTTATTATAAAACAATTGGAAATTGCAGGAATATTGTCATTTCATAAAAGCATTTGTAGCTCAAATAAACCATAAAAATCAAATAGGCCTCAAATGCTTTTATGAAACAACAATATTTCTAAGAATGGCAAAATAACCATAAGGCATATTACTTTATTATTTTTCTACTTTGTAGTCAGCTATTTACATAAAAGCATTATTTTAAAAAAAATTTTTAGCTTATTATTTTTTCTGTTCTATAAAACACAACATTATATAACCATTTTTGTATTCATTTTCTATGATTTTTTATGTGTATTTTCTATTTCATTATCTTTACAATTATTGATCAGTTTATATACCTAAATAATGTCAAGATCTTTTGGAAATATTTTTAGTCTTATCATCATTCTTATCATTTACTGGAGTGCTACTTATGAAAATGTCTTTTATTTTATTTTTACCTTTAGACAACAATTTTTTTTTATATGCTTTCTTTTTTTTTTTCTCTTCAGCTTATTCATTTTTTTCACAGAATAATACATTATTTAATCTTTTTTTACCATATCCGACAATAAATTTACAATCTTTTCTGACTTCTTCATCATCTTAATATTCCATGTATTTTTTCTTAACAATATTTTGAATTTTAAATATTTAAATAATCAGCCATTTGATATAATCTATTCAGGAACTCTGTTATGTATGATTGTCTTTTTTTTGTTCGCCTTTTTTTGTGTGTGAATTATTAAATTGAGAATAAACATAATAGATATACCTAACTCAGTAATTTGAAAATAACAATAAAACTGAAGTTATAAATTATTTTCTTTTTTATAACTTTTTATTAATATTTTGTAAATTTATTTTATCCTGTAATAAATATGAATAATATATTTTGTTTTATATTAACTATTATATATTTTATTTATGTATTAATTAATGGTAGGCCTTATTTTTTATTTTTTAATATCTTTCAAAATATCACAACTTTTAAGCTTTGTTAGTTCTACATTATTTGTTCTTTAATTTTATTGCAATTTACCAGATTTTAAGACATGGATTTCATAATAATTCAACAATTTATTCTTTTCCCTCATTCTATTTCTTATTAGAAGAAGTAGAATGAGGGAGAAGGAAAGTTACACAGATATTAAATAACACAAATAATAAATTTTAAAATTGAATATACATTCTCATTATTAATATTTTTCTCTGTATAATATTACAAATTTACTATTTATTTTCTTCTTGCTTTTTTATAAGAAACTTTAGCTTATTTAGAAATTAGTTGTTTTGTTTTTTTTTTCGGTTGTATTCTCATCCTTGGTGTTCACCTTAAGATGGCGTTGATGCTAAACAAAAACATATACATATAACGATTTTGGGCCGGACCTTATTTCTTAAATTTGTAATAAAATATTCTACTAACTAATACTATTATATGATGTTAGTTTTTTCATTTTTGTAAATGTTTATTAATCTTATCTTGTTTTTGAGTTTGTGTGTGTGTGTCTTTAAAGTTACGGTGTTTTTCTATTTTTTTTTTTTTTTTGACTTTACGTGTGTCTTTTTAAAGTTACGGTCTTTTTTTTTTTTTTTTTTGCAAGAGTAAATCAATAATTTTATTCAAAAGCAAGATGTAATAAGTAAATGTTTATTAATCTTATCTTGTTTTTGAGTTTGTGTGTGTGTCTTTAAAGTTACGGGGCTTTTTTGAATTTTTTTTTTTTTTTGGACTTTAGGGGTGTCTTTTTAAAGTTACGGTATTTTTTTTGCAATAGTAAATCAATAATTTGATTCAAAAGCAAGACGTAATAAGTCAATGTTTATTAATCTTAGATTGTTTTTGAGTTTGTGTGTGTCTTTAAAGTTACGGGGCTTTTTCTCATTTTTTTTTTGGGGGGGGGACTTTATGTGTGTCTTTTTTTAAAGTTACGGTATTTTTGGTCAAGAGTAAATCAATCATTTTATTAAAAAAGCAAGTCGTAATTCTAAAATCTATCAAAAGTAATGTAATTTATATACTACAATTTAGAATTGATACCCGACTACTATTAGTAAGGATCGTCATTAAAAGACTCGATTGAAAAATGATACCCGACTAATTTCCATTTTCTTTTTTTGGGGGAAGGGGATAGTAATGAATCAGAAAGTGGGTTGTTTTTGTTAAGTCTGTCTATATAAAAAGGGTACCATTATTGAAATACTAAATTTAAAAATAATAGCCGACTAATTTGCGTTTCTTTTGACAGTAATTAATCCGAAAGTGGGTTTCTTTTTTTTTTTTTGGTAAATTTTGTGTATATATAAAAACAAACAAACCGTAATTCAAAGACTCCATTGAAAAAAATCAAACCCTGTTGAATTTGCTTTTTTTTTAAAGACAGTAATTAATCAGGAACTGGGTTGTTTTTGTTAGTGTGTAGATATAAAAACTAATCTTATTTTGAAATAATAAATGTAACAAAACAAAAAAAAAATAATACCCGACTAATTTTACTTTTCAGACAAGTAGTTACTAATAATTAGACAGTGGGTTGTTTTTGTTTGTGCGTATATATATATATAGCAAAAGTAACTGGTCACGGACGAATTCTCACGAAAATGGTACTTTTCGCATGATCCTTTAATTTTTTTTCCTTTTCGCACCCTTAAAAGCAATTTTTGAGGGTTACCCCTTCGTAATGGAATCTTCAGGACATTATTACTAAACTTACAACAGTAAAGTAAGTTACAACACATTAAAAAAAAAATAGACGTCTTATCAAATTTAAAAAAACTACGACTGCTTCAAAGACACACACTCTCACCCGAAACTACAGAGAAAATAGATATTCTACTATTACGAAAAAATGATGACCAAAATCGACCACTACGGCAGCCAATCAAGGCATTTCTTTCTCTTTGCTTTTAGCATAGAAAAAGAGCCATAACCGGAAGCCGTCGGGAACTCTTTCTGTGTTTTATCATAGAAAGAAGTCTCTTTGTGTTGGCTTCTGTCACCGCCTCCTCTGTCCAACATAACGTGAGGACTTTTCTGCATTTATAATGTAGAAAAATTCCTCTTGGTTGGGTGAAGGCCGGTGAAACGGTATATTTTTAGGAATTTACCTAGAAGTAGTGACATCTTAAGGCGAACACCAGGGATGAGAAAACAACCTTTTTTTCTTTCACTGTCTTCTAGTAATGATTGTGTTAGGTTTTTATTAATATTCAGGAATTAAAGTTGTTGTTTTTTTTAATACCCTTTTTTGCAGTAAAAATGTTATTAGATTTTTAGTTATATTTATATAAATAGTATATAATCAATGTAAATGTATTTTAGAATGTTAATGATTCAAATTTTCAGTTGCTATTTTCTAAGAAAAAGTGAATATTATAAATTAAGGAAAGCACTTGGATGAATTGAGAAAGGCACTCACATCAATTAGGCATATTATTTATTATAAATGAGTGTATTGCATTATTATTATTTAAATGTGTATTGATTAAATAGAATATAGTGACCATAAAAGTTTACAATGCTTCTTGTAATATTTTCAAGGTTTTTGTTTTTATCAGTACATTTTTCACCTTATCTCTATCATATCATAATCATCCATGAGTACAATAAACCAACTTCGGTCATTACAGACCATTTTGAAACACCATGAAAACTTGAAATGCTTCCTAGTAATATTGTATGCATTGAAGAGGTATGAGAATATTGCCTATCAGATGTACAATATTCAGCCTGAATTTTTCTTTTTCCAATTCAGTCTTACTACTATAATAGTTTTTTTTTTTTTTTTTTTTTTGTAAATAATATTTTTTTTAAAAAAAATTACAATGTTTTAAGGTTTATTTGAGTTTATTGTGAGTAGTTAATATGAGAAAAATAACTCAACCATTTAGTTGTCAAATTTTATTGAAAACATAAATATGCCTGTGTTTTCCATTTAAGCTCTTTCAGGAAAAACAAATTTTGAATTATAAGGATTAATCAGCTCTTTCTAGATGCTACTATATAATCAAAGCTATGATATTTAGTTCAGTATTGTAAGAATACATTCATTAAAATTTTTAGATGAATTAATTTAATATTAGAACTGAAGAATTAAATGTTGAGATTGTTTCCAAAATGAGAAGTCTGTGGGGAAATGTGTAATTATGCAATAATTATTGTCTTAGGAACAAAAATAAGATTATTTACATGAAAAAATCTATAGTAGTTTGTATTCAAGCTACTGAGGTTTTCTATATGTGTATGCATTATATGATTTTGATGGAGTAAGGACTTCCTTTACTGCATAAGTTTTATTTGTTGCATGTTGATGGATGTATTATATTAATTTGTTTGGAAATCAACATTCACTGGCATAGCTTTGTGAATGGGCATTTAATTAGTAACCACTTTTGGTATTCTTCTTACTTAAACAAAAGATCTGTGAAAAAAAAAACTTTTAATTAATCAGAATTTTTGCCATCATACCGTAAAGGCTGTCATTTTTTAAAAGGACTTTTGCTAATCACTATTACCATCCCTGCTGCCATACCTTAAAAAAAAAAAAAAACTTCTAAACTTTATTTTAATTATCCTATAAAGGAAAATAATTCCTTTTAGAATAATGAAATCGTTATAATTTAAAATAAGAAAAATTCATTTAAATATTAACTATTAACTGCAGTTTTATATAATTTAATCAAAATTGTATATATTCCAAATAAAATGTCACGAAAATACATTTAAAAATTAAAACCATGTATGCTTTCATATATATCTATACAAGCGAATTCAATCTCTTTATATAGTAGAAAAGAAAAAAATAATGTATGAGTTTTTTACGATTGATTTTGATATTTTATTACTTATACATTTAATTGCATTTTTTTTTTTTTTTTTTAGTGCAAGATTTTTGTTAATCCTTTTTAGTTTTTATTCTTTATTTTTTTTTTTGCAATTTATACTTTCAGATTAAAACTTTAAATTGCGAATTAGGTTAATATTTTTACCATCATCATATGCTTGAATTTTAAATCTATGTACTTGCTCTTAGCTATGATTGCTTTTTCTTTTATATTTCAAATTGATTTTTGTTTTTTCCCCAATAGATTTTCGAAGTATTAAAAATAACACATTTTTGTTGAATATATATATATAATTTAAATATTATAGTACATAACTAAACAACATAATATATAATATCAATGATAAATTTTATAAAACACAACATTAGTATTATTTATACTTCAAATTGGATAGAATATTTTTAATATAGATAAATTAGAATTAAAAGAAAATGTGTCTATGTGATTAAAAAGGTTTTTCATGTATGCGTTTAACCACTTCTTATTTATGAATTTCAAACTTAAATTACTCAAGGAAGAATAAATGTGTTTTACAAGTAACAAGACAAAATTGAAAGTGAAATAGATGTGTAAGAGATCAAGCAGGGATCATTGACATCATTGAAATAATAAATTCAAATGGAGCTAGGCTGCTCATATTATTATAAGGAATGATAATAGATGGTCCATTGAAGTTTGTAATTCGATCCCAAGAGATTGTAAAAGACCTAAACAGATATCACATGTGAAATGGATGAATGAAATAAGAAAAATTTTGGCTATTATTTTAGAGAAACTATTAGAATTGAAGAAATCTTCATCCTGTAATGGATTGACATTCTTTTTATTTATTTAAATATTTGTCAATTGATGATGGCGATATTATCCAAATTTTTTGTTTATCAGATAATACACATTGCTATTAGATATTATATTTCTTAAAACTTATAATTGATTTGATATATATATATTGAAGTGGTAAATCTGTAATACATATTTAACTTCACTGCCTGATGACATTACATACCTTTGAAGTAGGGTTTGAACCTGTTTATATGTTTACTTGGTCATCCAGGAAAGTTAAGCACACACATATACACATATCACTTCCACCCTGTTTACTTAAAATGGTTATAATAAAGTTAGATATTCTAAGGTGTGTAACCAGTTGAATTATTATTTTAGTTTAAGTATATTTTATTTCCAAGCTTGTAAATTCCCTTCACTTAGATAATTGTGTATGTGTCTATATGTATTGCAGATATAAAAATGAATACGATTAATGTAAAGCTAAAGCAATGCCAGAAAAATTTAGAAAGTAGTATTACAAATTAAAAATGTCATTTTCATTTAACTATTTCAAGTCAAACCAAAAATCATAGTCTTAAAGTTATTTGCAATTTTAAAAATACGTTTAAATAATGCTTTCTGAAGGTATTTGTTTACATCTTCCAATATTGCCAAATTTCAAGTATAGGAGGAGCAGAAGTTCTAGGAATGTGCAAAAGGAGTTCAAATGACTCTTCTCTCTTGTGTTCGATTAGGTAATGAACAGAATGATTTGTGAGTAGTGGAAAGATTTGCTTTCCCTGATCTTAGATCGCCTTTGTCCTGCCTTCCTGCTATGCCATTGCTACTTGAGAACTGTTGTGTTTAACTGTGAAAGAACTAATGGAAGATGTTTACCATTATTTTATTAATATTGTGCCTTGCTAAACTTCGTATACGTTATTAAAGTGGCCACCATAACTTCTAAAGGTAATTCGTTTTGCCGAAGAATGAACTCTTAATTCTCCTCACTTCACTTCTTTCCTAAATCTTAATTGTAATCATAATGTAATCTTTATTTATTTGGTAACTGACTATAAACTTAATTATCGTTAAATTTGTGATTTTCTCTCTTAAGTTTTAAAACTTGTTCTTTGAAACGCTAGCACAGAATTATATATATTTTAAATCTATCACTAGTTTTAAGTTTCACGCTCTAATTATATTATTTTCATGCGGCAAAACTTATTTAAACTATGTATCTTATTAAACTAGTTTTAGTATGCTAATGTTTCAATTTAGCGAACTTATATTATTTCAATCATCATTCCGATATTTTTGGAATATTTAAATAGTTAAACGTAAAATTTCTTATTGAACGCTGTTCGCTCGGTTAAATATTTTTGAAATATATGCTTAATGATGGATTGTTTAAAAATCATATTATGGGATAAGATAAACCTTTTGTTGTTGTCACTATCGATATTTAAATGCATTTTATGTTTTTTAAATAAATTTGATTATTAATATATTTTAAGAATTATTTATTACTTGTACACCATTAAGAGTTAACTTGCTTATGATATTTTGTCGTTTAGGAATACGTGGGCTTGTTAAATAGGAAAAATAATATTTTTCCCTCTTCTATGTTCGACATCCTAAACTTATTAAAGTTATACATACGATGCTGAGTGGGTTATTATTTTATCATGGTGTTATGCATGATATTATTGCTTTATTTAAGCTTAAATTATTTCATTAGTCATTTAAGACTTAAGCCATATTCGCGTTGCTTACTTATGATAGCATTTTAAAGAATTTATATTTTGCTTTATCATATTTACTCATCCGAACTCCGGATTTTCTTCACGTACTCGTCTAAGAATGAGGTTTGGTAGAACCAATCTCAGGACAAACATTAGAGTATTAAGGCTCTGCATGTGAAACGTCTGCAAGCATACCACGGAATCCTTACCACTCATATTTTCGAATACCGCCTTGTGATAAATACAAGCGGAATCATATATATGCTAAAGCCTTTCAGTCCAAAGATGGACATCTTCTCCATTTTTTAATGCTATCATTATAAGTCAGCACTGCGAGTTCTTTTTATGTATAGTTCTCATATTAACTATAAGATGTAGCACAGTGATGTTTGTAAACCACTCACTTAATAATTAGTCGAATATTTTAGGATTGTCACAGTAAGGCTTAGTTAAGCTAACCCATTCCTCATTTATACTGGCCCAGATATGCTCATGAACCATAAATTACTTATCTGTTATATTAAGAGTAAACCTCTCTTTGGAGATGAATTTATAAACGTCCTTATCATTACTTAAAGTAATGATCATAGCATTGACAACATTAATTTATTATTATTTATAGTTCATTAGCATACTAAATCAGTTACCCATATGCAAAATATTAACTGCATTAAATCTGTGCTATGCTTCTGATGTAAGTTTAAATTATTTATGTTCATTAAATTATGTTGAATTACTCATGCGTTTGTGTCTTACTGAATCTCACTCATTGAATTCCATTTAATATTTATAATAGTGTTAGTAATATTTAGAAGTTATAATTGATTATTGTAAATGATATTTATCTCTGGGTTGTTCTGTCTTTGCTCATTCTGGATGGATACTATTTTATAATTCATGTTTCTTTTGCAAGCTAGCTGTGTGCAATTCATTTAAATTTATAAGTTTTCCCTTCACATAAGATTTTGATTGAGCCAAGATTTATTATTATTTATTTATACTAATTACCCTGTAGATCTCGTGTTTCTCCGCTGTGTCTCTGGGACTGGAATGAATAAAATTTCAAACATCACATGATCACCATCTCTATACTAGCACATTTGTTGTAAACAAAGGCAAAACTCCCCATACAGTAGTGCCACCCTGTGCCAAACAGAGTAATCAATGGATGCCAGAAGGCTTGTGCATAAAATCCCTATCTAGTGCCTACTCATCCAATATCCCCAGACTAGTTTCTGGCTTGTGGCCATCATCAGTGAGGAGCCTTGGATCTGAGAGCACTGCACCTAGATCTTAGGATCTAATGCAACCCTCCAGCAGCCACCTTTTAACTCTACTTTACTACAAAACTATGAGAATGAAATTGAAAACATTGTTAATATCTTCAATCTAAGCTCAATAGCTTATATAGTCATATGGGTCTGAACTCAATTCAGTACCCATACATTTTGGTGTCTTTGGCTCTTAAACAACCATAGCCTTTGTTTACAACAAATTATGTGCTAGTATAGAGATGGTGATCATGTGATGTTTGATGGTTTAACACCAATCCTGCCTAATAGGATAGTGGTGGCTATGGGTGTTTAAGAGCCAAAGACACCAAAATGTATGGGTACTGAATTGAGTTCAGACCCATATGACTATATAAGCTATTGAGCTTAGATTGAAGATATTAACAATGTTTTCAATTTCATTCTCATAGTTTTGTAGTAAAGTAGAGTTAAAAGGTGGCTGCTGGAGGGTTGCATTAGATCCTAAGATCTAGGTGCAGTGCTCTCAGATCCAAGGCTCCTCACTGATGATGACCACAAGCCAGAAACTAGTCTGGGGATATTGGATGAGTAGGCACTAGATAGGGATTTTATGCACAAGCCTTCTGGCATCCATTGATTACTCTGTTTGGCACAGGGTGGCACTACTGAATGGGGAGTTTTGCCTTTGTTTACAATAAAATTTCATCTGTTATCATCAGAAGTGTTGTTTATAATGTTATAGTTTTAGAGAAGAGCAAATAGGGCAGAATTCATGATTGCTCCTGACCTGTGTATCTCAGGCCTGAGTGGATTTAGGGTACTTTTGCTTAGATTCTAAACCTTGTTAAATGAACATACAATTCTGACTGGTACAATATATATATATATGGTGGGAATAAGTATTAGTATTATTGTATCATTTATATATTTGCAGTTATATCTAAAAAAAATTATGTAAAATCATAATGATTATATTTTAGCAAATTCACATCCACTGATCATTTATAAATTCTATCAGTTGTTAAATTTTTACCTCATATTGTTTGTGAAACTCTTGATATCAAACAGAGAATGACTGTTTCTTATTCTTCAAGTCAGGAATAATGGAATTATTGTCAGACTCAGTTTAGATTAGTATTATTAATGATTCTTAAAATATACTTATTCATATTTTAAATTATTATTAAAAGAGAATTTCATGCCTCAGTATTAAATTTTCAATCATGTATAGAATAGGACTTAATTTGTATGCATTTATCATATATTATACATATATAAACAAATTTTATTTTAATATCATTGAATCACTAACTTTTGTTTCAACATAGTAAGTAATTGAACATACATAATAATTATAAACAAGAAAATATATGACCTGAAACTTATCTGTAATATAATTGTATTCTTTGTATTATTAATTAGCCATTTAAATTATTTGGCATCCTGAATTGAATATTAAATTATTTTAGCAATCTTTGGGTTTTTTTTCAACAATCATAGGATTATAAGATTTATTAAGAATATTCTGCTTGTTTTCCATTTTATTCTATAATAAAAATATTTTACTTGTTATATTCCATTTTCATTATATCTTCTAGATGGTTCAAATATTTTGTTTTGATTTTAACATTATACTTACAAAAATAATAATTTTGCTATTAAAACTCTTTAAATCCTGCAAATTTATATTTTATTAGAACATATGATTATAATTGAATAAAGCTCTAATATTGTTACCATCATATGATACCCAAAACCTTATCATTTTTTTTTATATTAATAAATTCAAGCATTTTATACATTTTAAACTAGTTTCATGTTTAATAGACCATTTCAATTTTTATTTTTTATTTAACATATTAAACTGTTTTTTTTTTTTTTCATTTGCACTTTGTTGCTTAAGTACAAATATATCATGTACATATTTTTTGTTTATGAAATCAGCATTTATCATTAAGCTGACTGAATAATTATAATTTCAAAACTAGGTAAGTCCACAAAAAACAGCATACAATAGCAGTATTTTATGATATGATTTTTCCATTTTAGAAAAGTTACCCCTAAACATTACAATCAAATTCTGGTTATTCTAATTCATCGCATGTGGTATAAGCTTAGCTTTGTTATTATTATTTATTAACAAATTTTGTATAACTGCAGTAGATCTTGAAAGATCAATTGATTATTAAGGTTCAGTTACATCATATAAAAATATTCTAAATTGTTAATTAATGTTTGTTATCCTTATAGGTTCAAGGTATTAAGCAATCTTTATGGTAATATGAATCTCCTAAATTTTACTATAAGTCACAGTTGAAATTTCTCTTTAAGTAGGTCAATAATTGCAAAAATCCATTGCTGTATCTCAACTAAGGATATATATTTATTTATTTATTTTGGGTATCAAAACATTACCAATATATTTCCTCGATATCACATTAATAAATTTATTCTTAACTGCTTTCAAATTCTAACCATCACTTTCATTAAAATTTAGTTTTATAAATGTATTCTTTTCTCTGGGTATATGTTTTGGTTGAAATTTTTTTTTTTATATATTATTTTATTATCATCAAGTGCTGATTTAAATTTTTAAAATTTTTAACTATAAGTCTTTTTTTTAAATTAATTTCACTTGTTATGTGTTTGTTTTCATTTCATATATATTTTATTCAAGAAGGATAAGCCTATACTTCCTTCATCTTTTTCACAAAGATTATTTTATTATTATTAAGTGTTGATTTAAAATCTTTAATAGTTTTATTCCAGTTTTGCAATGCAGAAATTTGTTTGAAAACAATTCTTATTTGCTGCTTTAAAATCCATCGTAATTATAAACTGAGAATTAAACCACTAATTTCCCATATCTTACTTCCATGTTGTAATAATCATTTTTGTTCACATGATAAATTTATATGAAATTGTAACTATCATGTTTCTGAATATTTACATATTGATTTGTCTCTAGAAATGACACTTCATTTTCAAATATTTATGGAATAATTTATTTTTTAATTTATTATAACATATTCTTCTCTCATGAGATGCATTCTAATTGATTGATAAATATCTTCATTGCTTAATTTTCATATTTAAATATATATATTTTTTTATCCTTTGATTACAAATTTTAGTAATGTTATTTTTAATAAAAAAGTTAATTCATTCCTTTGATAAATAGAACATCCAATTCTGTAACAAACATTTTTTAAGAAATCGTATGTATTCTTTTATTGTAGCCATTTTTTAGACAGTTTTAATATAGCAATATATTTATAGCCTGTATTTTTATATAAGAAAGTATAAACTCAAAGACCTCTAAGTAATCAAAATATATTTATATGTATGTTTTTATATGAAGGACTCTCATTATATCAGTTTAACTTTTAGAATTCATTATAATTTTTTAATTTTTACTAGGGTCTTTAGTAAGTGTTTCAGTCAATCTACCATTATATGCATAAGATTGGATAAATATTAAATAAATGGTTTATGAAATATATTTGGCCACAAAAATTGAAGTTCAAGCTGTTTAAATATATTTTTTAAAGCAGATATGCACCTTATCCACAGATGAGACTCTCAACAGCTAAGGTGATCAAATCTAGTTGACTTTAATTATCAGATCTAATAAAAGATATTTGTTTATGATTTTTCAAGAAGCCCATTTTCTATGTCAGAATTTCTTTTGTTAATCATGTTTTTTTCTTCTTTTTTTTTTTTTTGATTATACACTCAGAAATGAATTCTTGGTTTGAGATATCTTTTAGATGCTAAAGCTATATATTAAGTTAGTAGTAAATCTGATCTATTTTAAAGGTTTTTATAAATTCTCTTTGAAATATTTTATTCTTTATCTGATGGAATAATATGTTAAAGAGTGGAAAGCCACTACAAAGCTGTTGAGAAAGCTAGTAATATTTTCCATTGTAATATTTAATTCCATGTAAGAAGTATAGTTCAAACACTTTTTTCTGCAAATGTAATATTCTATAGTAGAATGTGTGTACCTTAGAATATTAGTATCACAGCTCTAAGTTTCATCAACTATTTTTCCAAGGAAGTTATTCTCAGAAATTACTTTAAATTTATTGTTTACTAAGTGGAAAAAAAAGTTATGACCCAAAGTTAAATTTAAGGGATAGGTTTATGTTTCAATCTATTGTTGCAGATATTTCACTGTTGTTTAGAAGAAAAGTGAATATACTGATTTTGAGGAATTATTAATAAGGTTGATTCTTTGAAACATTTTTTTTTTTTGTAAGAATTTCTTTTGTGAGATTATAGTACTCTCACAGCAGAAGTAAATTTTCTGCGGTCTGCTTGTGGAAGTACACTCAAATGATATTGAAGTATGTGAGAAATGAAGTCTGTACAAAGCCATTCTGTAAAATATAGTAGTTAGTTTGATTACCAGATTCATTTGAACTTTTCTGTTAGTAAGTGTTTTATTAATTAGATTAGTGATTTTGCTATATGTGAGTCTTATAAGAAACCATTTTTTTAATCAGTCATGTAAGTTCAAGGTTAGATCAATAGAAGTATATTTTGAAAGCTTTTTCAATGTGAGTAGCTTTAAGGTAGAAATATTTATACTTTAATCAAGCCTAAATACAGCTTGGTGTAAAGGGTAGGTGGTTCTAATTTTTATTAAAATTATTTTTTTTAAGATATTATAAGAAATACATAATAACGATATTTGTTGATAATTATTTTGAACTGTTAGATTTATTTGATTTGAAGATTGCTATTCATATTAATTTTTTTAAGTAGTTTTTTATGTAAATAATGTTGGCAAGTATTTTTTCAGTCTGCTTTGGTTTTTGATACTAATTTTTTTTAGAAACTTGAAAGTATGAAAGAGAAGTTTATGGTATTTTTTCTGGTTTCTCAATTTTTGATTTAGAAATCTGATACATAAGTTTGGCAGTTTGATAATAACTAACATTAGTTGTTTTAGTTTGTTTCTACATTCATTAATTCTGCTTAGGAAGGACCACTGTTTTCAGTTGGATCTCATAAAGTTTTGTTTTCATTATTTCCTTCTCTATCTCCCCCCTCCTCCCAAGATATTGATTAAAAAAGTTCAAATCTTTGATAGACAAATGTGTTTGTTAAGAGTTTTGTTGGAATATTTGTTTTTGATATCTTCAAGAGACTAACTATTTCTGCTTAGAAGTTTATTACAACTACCTTAACTGGAGATTAGTTTTAGCATATTGATTTCAATCAACTTTTCTTAATTTTTTTCTTAGGATTGGATAACTTTCAACTAAGACTGATATTACTTTGTTTATGTTGAAATTTAAACTATGGGTTATTTTATCTACCTGACCAAAGTATTTCTTCTTGCTTACCATTGTAAAATATATCCATGTTATTTAAAATTTACCATTCTTAAAATTGAGAACCTTTTTTTTTTCCTCAATAGTATATTCTCAAAGGCTATTATGATAATTGTGTTTAGATTGAAATAATTTTATTTTGTTTTTAATTAAAAAGGTGTGCTTACTAACATCATATGGTCTTTTTTTTTTTTTTACTTTGGTTCATCTCTGAAGACATAGCACATTTATTTCTCTTATTATCTCCAATTATGTAGCTTTATTGTGTATTTCTTAATTTATTTGTTTTTCTTAATAACAAGAAATTAATCATAAATGTAGTCTAGTTCAAGTGGGATTGTGAGTTTTATATTCAAAAGCAGTAGTGAAAGTCTATTGTTATCTGTCCATTGCATTATTAAATACTATCATAAAATTATTTATTCTAGATTAAATATAGTTTTATTAAACATTATTTTAAAACACTGAAATTTATTTATATGTATGTGTTTTAGATCACACTTGATATATTAGCTGAAATGGGTCATGAAGAATTAAAGCAAATTGGTGTTAATGCTTATGGTCATAGACATAAACTTATTAAAGGGGTGGAGAAATTGTTTGCTGGTCAAGGTAGGTTGATCTTTAGATATATATTTGGATTATGAAATATAAAATTTTCCTTATGGTTCTAAGCAATGTCATGGGTACTGAAATTTATAGATAATAGTTTACCTTTAGATATATATTTGGATTGTGAAATATAAAATTTTTCTTGTCCACATTATTTGGTTCCACACAATGTCATAGATACTAAAATTCATGGATAATAGTTAATCCTATTATAATTTTAACAGATATAAATATAGTGATTTGTAATTTTATATTTCATTTACTAATTTTTCATTGTTTCTTTCTCTCTATATATATATATAATATTTTAAATACAAGTATATTTTATATACCTGGAGCCTAGATGTAATATAGGGGATTTGAACACAGATTTTCCAGCTCTTTTCAGCCATCTACTATGTTATACAACCAATACACATGACCACACACATGTGAAAAAGATAAATGAACTCCAATATATGTATTTCGTGCTGACAGTTGGACCAGATCTTCATTCCCCACACACCTATATAATCAGTGCTCAGTTTATATTAAGATAGCAAATCTTTATACTTCAGTGAACAGGCTTCAGTCTACTCCATTCTCCAATTCTTCAGCCACATCTATGCTATTGAATATCTTAAGATGGAATGCCTAAATCCCTTGGTAATGCCAATATTATTGTCATTCCCATGTTGATTTTAAGTCACTTGACTGAACACTGATTATATATATATATGCGAGAAATGATGATCTGGACCATCTGAAGAGTGCTAGTTTAACACGAAATATATATATATATTGGAGATCATTTATCTTTTTTACATGTATGTGTCATGTGCACCAGTTGTATGAGATAGAGTGGGTGGCTGAAGAGAGCTTGAATGTCTGTTCAAATTTCAAATATACTTGTATTTACAATATTACAAATTCAGTCTGTGTCCAGCCTATTTCTTTTCTGAGGGGTCAGAGTGACTTGAAATTAGCATTGGCATGACAATAATATTGGCATTAACAAGGGATTTGGGCATTCCATCATAGTAGATTGAAGCTTGTCCATTAAAATGTGAAGATTTGCTATCATAATATAAACCAAGCACTAATTATATATATATGGGGGGGGGGGGAGATGATGATCTGGACCTACTGATGAGTCATGGTTCAGCATAAAATATGTATATTGAAATTGTTATGTACATCGTTTATATGAGGTAGAGTGGAGAGTTGAAAGGAGCTTGAAAGTCTGTGTTCAAATCCCCTTATTATATATATATGACAAGTAAAATTTCTACTGAGCCATGACAATTTACAAAGAAAAGAAGGAATATCAAACTATATAAAAATGATGCATTAAAAAGGATTGAATATTTCCTATTTTGTAAAATGATGTGAAAAAGAATTAGTAATGATATAAGAAAATATAATTGTGAACTAATAAGAGAAGTTATAGAAGAGAATAAAAATCTCAAGTGTGTAAAACAACATTTTGTATTGGTAGGAAAGTTTTTCTGCAATAGAAAAAAATGATTAAACTATTGCTAAAAAGAGAGATGACATCATGAAATGTGTAGAATAATTCTAACAAGAATTATATAGCAATAAAGAACAAAGAAAAGTATATTCTACAATAGCTATATTTTTTGAGTTGCCCATGATTTTAAATGAAGAAGTGAGAGATGCAATTAAATTTATTAAGAACGGAAAATCTCCAGGAAATGAATGAATTACAATCGATACCTTAAAAAAAGCAAGAGAAGAAATAGATAAATCTTTGGCAAAGTTATGTACCAAATGTCTAAATGATGAAGATGTACCATAAGATTGATAAAATGCAGTATCAGAAATTACAGACCTAGCAGTCTTTTACCAGTTCTATACAAAATTTTTACCAAAATAAACAACTCATTTTCAGGAAACTTTGGAATTTAATCAACCAAAAGAACAGGCTGGATTTAGTTTAATGGATTATATCCAAGTATTGGGAGAAATTATAGAAAAGACCAATGAATATGAGTTGCTATTATGCTTTGGATTTGTAGACTATGAAAAGGCATTTGATTCTTTAAGCATTTCTGCAATGATTAAAGCATTGGATCATCAAGGTGTAGACCCAAAATACTGCGATGTTCTGAAGAATATTTATAAAAATGCAACAGCAACAATTAGATTATATAATGATGCTAAAAAGATTAACATTGAGAAGGGTATATAACAAAGTGACTCCATATCTTTAAAACTTTTACAACAGTTTTGCAAGAAGTATTTTGTGATTAAATTGGGAAGCTAAGGAAATACAAGCTAATGGAAATTATTTGTAATATAGATTTAGCAGATGATGTAATTTGTTTTTGCAAATAATTCTTTAGAACTTTAGTAAATATTGCTAGAGTTATCAGATAAAAATAAAGTAGAATTAAAGGTAAATGTTAAAAAGACTAAAGTAATGTTTAATGGTTTTTCTCAAAAGAAGAAAAAGATTGATAATGATGAGTTAGAAGCAGTTAACAGCTACAAATATCTTGGTCAGATTATTATTACAGATGGAAACATAACGGATTAAATTAATCATAAAATTAAACTTAGTTGGAGTTCTTTTGGTAGAAATAATTTAATATTAAAAAGAAATATATCTATGTGTTTGAAAAGGAAGGTTTTTAATGAATGTATGTTACCAGTTCTTACTTACAGATCAGAGACTAGGATGTTTAACAAAATAGCAATACTGAGACTTTAGACCATTCAATGTAGTATGGAGAAATACATGTTAGGAGTAACAAGAAGTCAAAAACAAAATATATGAGTGAGAGAATGAACAGGTTTGACTGATATCATTGAGGAATTAAATGACTGAAGGGCAGTTTGTCTGGACATATTGCTAGAAGAGATGATAATAAATGGACAGTTGAAATCTTAAACTGGATTGCAAGAGATTGTAAAAGACCTAGAAAGAGACCACATATGAGATGAATGGTTGAAATAAGAAAGTATGCTGTTGTGTTGTGGAGAAGAGAGGCTAAAAATCAGAGAAGATGGATTGAACTAGGAGAGACTTTCATCCTGCATTATATCGATAATGTTGAAAATAATGATATATATATAATGTAAAAAAATATGTAAAATTAATTATTAGTAATGTTGCTATACAAATTTAGAAATATGCTCTCCGTTACTATGAAAGTAACCTTGCCAACTAAAATACATTTTTTTTAATTTTTTTATATATGAAAGTAACCTTGCCAACTATATATATATATATATTTGTACCATCTATGAATAGATGGTCCAAATATATTGGCATTTAAGATATTTAAAAGTAAGATCTTATTAAAAGATGCAATTTTGATTTTTTTTTTTTAGTTAGTGTAATTTATTTTTGTTTTTAAAAAAAAAACCTACAATGAGAGTTGATTTTTTTTTGGTTTGAATTACTTATTCGTAGTTTAATAAAAGTTGAAATTGGAAAGTATAAAAGAAAGGCATGCAGATTACTAATCCAGATAGACAAAAAAAATTCCAAAAATACAAAGATTACTATCAAGAACACCTTTAGGATATTGATTAAAGATGGTGGGAATAATTTACTAAAAAAAGAACTTTGTACCAGAAAAAGTAAATAAATGGATAAGATTATAAACCTAAGCGTCATAATAATAATAACATGCGCAGAAGTTTCAAAACTGGATCGAGATATAAAAAGAAAAGGACAACTTTGATCTAGGTCTTTCTTTTTTCTTCTGGTTATGTGTTCTTAGAATTGGAAGTTTCCGTGAGAGGGACCTGTTGCAGTAAAATGCATTTGCACAGGAGCCCTACTCACTGGCTGAATGGAGTCATCACGCTAGAATGTAAACGCAGCCTTGTGAACACTGTCTTTTGCAATGAAGAGGTTATCGCAACAAGCTGCTTGCTCCAGTCTGTGGAATGGACCAGACGTGACAATGCTGTCATGAGAGATCAATTAAATGTCAAGCAACATGGGATCCCAAAGGAAGACAAGTATATTATAAGAACTGATACAAGCTTACCGGTAAGTTAAGATTATTTACTCCCCAATTTGTGACTTTAATTATTGGCCAATTAATGTTAACCATGAATGATCATACCTATAGTTTAAAGGAACTAGCTAGAAAAATTTAAATGGAACAAGAACTTTCATCTGATTAATAATATTTGGATTAGTGTATGTTTTTCTTTTCTAATTTTTTCTTTACTAATTCTTGCATAAATATTTTAAATAGATTTTAATAAAATATTTAGTATTAATTTAGCAATATCTTTGTGCGTTTGTAATTTGAATATTAGATGTTGTGAATCTTAGTTAATTAATATTTAATTCAAGAAATTACCTTTGCCATTCTATTTAATAGTTATTGAATAAGCTCCGGGAATAATATTCTCTAAAAAAATAAATAAAGTTACGGGAAATCATAACTCCAATCTTTTAGTTACTTGCATTAAAATTTATGGTATACGAGAAAGTTAGTAGTGTATTGACTATGGCACCCTCTTATAACTTAAAACTAACATCATCAGCAATTCCGGTCACAATAATTAGTAGGCCAGATAATCAGGAACTATAGCTATGTTGTTTAGAAATAGGAACAAGGTATTTCTTTCTCCATAGCTTGATTAACTTTCACTTTATAGTGTGTAAAAGAAGGCCTACCAGTAACTAGTGAAACATAGAAGCATTACAATATATATATATATATGTTAAAACGAAGATTTCCACGGGTTAAATATATAAAATACATATTTTGCGGGTTCATCCATGTTAAAAACTTTTAATATTAATATACTGACGTTTTGACTTGGTCACACAAATCATCCACAGAGTTATAAAAGGTAGAAAGACAGTTGTAGAGGTGCTACAATCACTGATTTGAATAAAATGTTAAAATTCCACCAATAGCAAAAAGTTCCTAAATTTAACATTATTGCTATTGGTGGAATTTTAACGTTTTATTCAAATCAGTGATTGTAGCGCCTCTACAAGCGTCTTTCTACCTTTTATAACTCTGTGGATGACTTGTGTGACCAAGTTGAAATGTCAGTATATTAATATTAAAAGTTTTTAACACAGATGAACCCGCAAAATATGTATTTTTTATATATATATACACACATTGAATTTGAATAAAACAATGAGGACATCTCGATATAGTATGCAATTATATAATATTTGTACCCTGTTTAAAGGAATCTCAATTCATCCCCTATGAAGGAAAAAACTTTTTTTTAATTTATCGCTAGAGATTTGATTTTTTATTTGTTGTTTCCAATAAAAACTAAATAATATTTAAATAAGATAAGAAATCATGTGGTACCATTATGTCTTGAAAGTAAAGGTATTAATTAGAAATAAATATTTGCACCATGAATGAAATATGTCTCAACAGTGTTCAAGTTGTCTGCAGCTGTGATATGTTCATGCAAAATAATAATTGGAATTGAGAGAATAGCATGAAAATAGTATGTTTTTTTTTTCTTTTAATAATTGACAAAAGAAATGGTTACGCAAAATATTAATAATAATCATTTTCTGACCTTACATATGTAATGCTTCTAGGAGGAATACATATTTTTATGATATCACTCTTCATTATCACAGTACTCACACCAAAAATGGTACTACTTGTTCTACTTATAAAATTTTGATAAAATTGTTTTGGTAAACACTGGAATATTTATATCATGCATTGTTTTGTGCCCCCCTCCCCCATTAATAATTTTGTGTTTTTTGGCTATAATTTTTTTAATATTTTTTTTTTTGTAAACACTTATATATATATAATTAATTCTAGCAGAATTTTTTCTCTCATTTTTAATGAATGTAGTTATCATTCTTAAGATCCTTCATTTATTAAATAGCTTAGATACTGATGCTCCAGCTAGTTATATACTTAACAACTGGATCTTGTTTAAATTTGTGTATGTCTGACATATCTTTTTACCAGCTTACAAAATATTAGCTTTTTTAGTAAATATCCTCCATCATTTTAGAGCTTTTTCTTCAATAACAAAAAATATATTTTCATTGTAAGAACTTATATAATAATTGATAATCCCATTATTTTGTTCATTTTCTGTACTCTGTTTTTATTTTTAATCTAGGTATGTAAAATTATTTATTTTTGCAATACTTGTTTCAAATTTAATTTTTCTCTTTTTTAATAGATTTCCAAACAACATTTGCATTCTGTTCTATTTATTGTTCTAGACTTTTTTTTTTTCTCTCTTATAAAAATATCACAATTTTTTATATTCAAAATTTATAATTGTCTTGCTCAGACTCAAGTTACTCAGTTTTTGCCTATTGAGTTACATCTTTATAATTTGGCTTAATAAAAAATTTGAATTGATTTGTGTAAATTGATGTGTTTATTCCTAAATATAATTCTAAAAATATGTATGTACTACTTTTTGTACATTAAGTTTTTTTATATAGGATTGTCTATGTAGATAGTACTATAATTTGACTGTAATTAAATAATTACTTAAGATAGTACTATAATTTGACTGTAATTAAATAATTACTTAAGATACTTTAGTAATTTATTGTTAGTAAACAATTTTTCATATGCATTTTTTTTGTTTAACATCTTGCTTTATATATAATAAAATCACTTCTACATAATTTTTAACATAGGCAATAGTATAGTTTAAGTCAAAATTAATTAAAAATATTTAATTAAATAATTTTGGAAAAAAAAACTTCAGAAAATATTTTTAGCAAAGTTGTTCTTATATTTCAGCATCGTCATCAAGTCCATTATTTAATATGCCCAGTACTCAGGGGACAATATTATTAGATTTGGGATTAGATGACAAAGAATATATTGCTGTTGAAGATGAGGTAAAATTTTGATAATTTAATATATATATTAGATAAATATGCCATATTTTAAAAATACAGTATATATAGTTCATTCATATGACCATTTTTTTAATATTAACTAGTGGTTATTTTTGCCAATTTAATTGGAAGAATCTCACTAACATAGATAAGTGGTAACACCCCAAACTAATGTCTCTGAATCATACATTTACAAATGTATTAAACATTTTTTAGGGGAGAAATTATGTAATAAAAACATTTTTATGCAAAAAGACATCAAATATAATAAGTAATTTGATTAAAATTAGTCTACATATTGTAATGCTAGCAAGATATATGCTATAAAAAATACACTTATATATCTGTGTTACATATTATACAATTTAAAAATAAATGAACAAATTTATTAGATGAAAGAGAAAAGCAAGAAAAATATATTTAAAAGTACATTTTAAAAAATATATAATTTTACTTTTAAAATAAAGCTGTTTATTAAGAGCAGGTGGGAAAAAGAATTAAGAGAAGTAAAAATTTAAACTCATTCTTTCTTTTTTTATATATAAATTAAAATAAGTAAAAGAATAAAATGTCTAAAAATAAGTAGATGTAAAAAAAAATCAGAATAAAATTAATTAGTAAAAGAAACTTTTGGAATGCCATTAAGATTCCTGGCTGATAATAAAATTGAAACTAATAATTGAAATAATTACAAACTATCTCTTCAGTATAAAAGCAATAAGATAATAGTTAATCTAGAAAAAACATTAGATTAAAAAAATGTAAAATTAATTAAACTAGATTTAAGTTATAAAAAACAATTTTTAACTATGAAAAGGAAATAAACAATGGGAGAGTTAGATATAAAAGGAGTGTTTTCCTATTGTTAAAAATCATTCACTTTCGAGATTCGTAGTGATTCAGATATTCAGAAATGTAAATACAGTAGTGAAACAGTCATTACTGGTGCTAACAACATTAAAGCAGAAGCCACGGGATTAGCAACTTACATTTCTAGAAAGCCATATGAGTGTTTGTCTAGTCTTCATGCCCCAAGTCCTCAGAAAAATCAATTGTTCTCACCAGGAACTAACATCTGGAATCAATGCTTAAGCCATAAAGGAGACACTGTTACATACTCTCTCTCCCATCATTGAACTGAAGAAGAAATATGAGCCCAGAGACCATTGATGGAACACCAAAGGCCAACTGGTTCGAAATTGACAATAAAAACCTAGGTAATTATATTTTCAATAATAACTATCTAGACACTATTTTAAATGAAATGAACATTAATGACTATTATAAATTTAGCCTGAAAGTATTCATTTATATTTACTTATGTAAAATTTATTATGTTATGTTAAAATGTGTGTTAGTGAATAAATAATAATATTTGCTTAATTGTTGTTATTTCTATTCTTTCTCTTTCTTGTATGACACCTTTAATTTAAGAATAGAAATGTCTGTATATGTGAAGTAAAATGTGCTGGATCCCCTGATTAAGAGTAGGAGCTAGTTTGGATATTTCAAGTGCTGGATTGGTGTACCTGTCATCTGAGATGCCAGCTATATATAACATATGGTCTGATGGTACCTGAGGTTTATTCTCAAAACAAATAAAATGCTTTGGATGGAAGAATTTGGTTCCAACAGTTGAGGAAATACGGTTGAGCACTGTGTTTGTATAGCTTCGTTCTGCCTATAGGTATCGTTGATGGTTAATTATCAATAGTATTCTACCCCTCTGCTTGATGTTCTGGTTCGCTGCCACCGTAATTATAGAAGAAAAGATAATCATGAAATATAATAAAATGATAACATAGTAAATAATAGATGTTATTAAATAATAAATAAGATAATAATTATTAGAAGATATTACTAAATAAATATTGTTTCAAATATAATAAAATGAAATATAAAGTATAAATATTAGTATTAAGTTGTTAAACTAAAAATAAGGTAATAGTGGGGAGTCCTGTTTAAATGTCATCCAACATGCGTGCTGAAGTGCCATAAATGGTCAGCATAATTAAAATTTAAAAAAATATAAATTAAAAAAGTCCAAAATTAAAATAAATGCTAAATTGCATAGTGATAAAAAGTGAAATCAGTGAGCAGTGGAAAATGAGAAATAGATCAAGACAAACAAATTATAATTAAAGATATAAAATAAAAAGAATAAGATGTATAATGTAAATAAAAAGGAGATAGAAGAAAAAGCCACCAGGGAGATAAATGAACTTAATATTAGTGGTTGTTGATAGTTAAGTAGAAATTAGAGAGAACTGAGGGTTTTTTTAATGTTAGTCAAACACTTTGTCGATTTAAAAATTTTTAAAAAAATAACTAAAATAAAGGTAAATAAATCAAGTGAAGTAGAAATTATTTATGAGAGTAAATTTCATGTGTACTAAACAATAAGGGGGCTCAAAATGATAAAGTAGGAAAAATTAATATAGAAATAATTGAATGCACAAAATAGTACAAGGAAAGGGTAGAGAAATACACAGAAATGTTCAACAAACAAATAGAACAGTTGATACAGGTAACAATGATAGCCTAATTAGAAGATAGGAAAATAATAGAAAGTATGAAAACAGGTGTAAAGGAGTTAAAAGAGAAATTAGATAAAATTAAAAATAAATAGGGCAAGGAAATGGAAATAATACAGGGAGAGAATGAAAAGGGGGTAGAGAGAATACATATAAATAAAGTAACAGAAAGAATTTAAATAATACAATCAAAAAATGAGGAAGATATCAAGAAATTACAAATTAAGAATGTAAAGATTGATAGTACAGAACAGGGAAGCGCAAGCTTGAATACTGTAAATAAACCTGAACCAGAAAATAAGTCTGACTCAAAAATTAGGCCAGAACCAGAAAATATTTCTGACTCAAACAATAACCTTGAGTCTGAAAATAAAGATAGATCAGAAGTAAAACATAACAAAAAAGGAAGTTTTTAAGGAAAGAAAAAACTATAGGCAAAATGGAATTACATTCAAATAGTGAAGAGAATAATAGGAAGGGAAGGACAGTTAAATTACCAGAAAAGATGACCATAATTAAATTTTACTTACAGACCACTTAAATCAGAGATGATACTAGAAGCAGAAAATAAAACAGTGTTTAAAATGAAAAAAAACTAAAAAACACAAGCAAGAAACAGGCAAAAGAGAAAAAGGAACCTATATCATGAAATTAGTTAGAAAAAAAAAAAAAAGAACTGTCTGACAATGGTCAGGTAGGTTTAGGGGTTATATTAACGGGACAGATTTTTAGGAAAAGAAAAAAAAAGTTCATAGTACATGGATTATAAGAATAATGGAAATAAAGTTAAGGTAACTAAAATAATTTTTTTTTTTTTTTTTTGAGAGTTAATATATGATAATGGAAATGAAATAAAAGCTAAATGCAAGAAGCAAGTAAGTGAAGGATTTTTGAAGGTCAGTATATGTGAGAGAAATAAAAGTAAATAAATAAAATAAAAGTTTTTGTTGTTGAGAATCAAGATACAAAAATAAAAAAGTAAATAAATTGAGTAACTTGTAAATAAAATGAAATCTATAATAAGAATAAATAAAATTTTGGAATATTATCTTTCGTGTTAGGCGTCAATTGTGTTTAGGTTGATAGAGTCATGGAGAGCGGGAGGTGCAAATAAAGGTTGAGGAAGGTGTGTTGGCTGTTGCTGTGTGAACTTAAGACCTGTAATGACTATCAAGTGAGAAGATAGTCCTATATTCTCAGGGTGAGAATCCAGTAGAAAAGGTCCTGGGCCCATCTAACATGCCGGGAGGTGTAGTCCCAGTCCATTATCTAAAAAAAATGTGTGTACTGGAAAAAGAATTCCAGAATAAACTGCGAATCAGGTTCGTGGAAAGAAAATTTCCAACATAATAGAATAAAACTTTGTTTTAGCATAAGCCGAATGGTTAGTAGAGGAGTACTGCCATTTGCAATGACCCTGTCTTGTCTAGGATGAAGACCTAGTGGAGAAAGTCTTTGGCTCATTCAATCCACTGGAAGAGGAATTCCCAGCACACCAATAAATTTAAGTTAAAGTATTGCTTTATTATATAAGTCAAATAATAAGCAGATGGGTTCTGCCATTTTTGCATTCAACCACCCCATACACATCATAAAGATGCATGTTGTCCCTGATGGTCATCACATATAACATAATCATTGCAGTCAAGGTAGATTATGACCTGGGAGATAGTGCAGGGTTAGAAAGGCCATATGGTTTGTCAATCTATAGCAATTCAAAACTTATTTTATATAAAAGTAAATAAATAAAAATAAAAAATTAAATGGTAAAATGAAAATCAAATGTCAGAGCTAAATTGGGTCAAATTGATGCATTTTACATCTCATACAGGGAAGGGTGTGATGTAATGCTAGCAAGATATATGCTATAAATATATATATATTGTAACGGGATGGGGTGGTAAGAAAAAAAAAAGTTTGAACTAGGTGATGGAAAATCATCATCACCTCAAGCAAATACAAAATCAATAATTTACAAAGTACATATAAGTATAAAATATTTAAGGGAAGCATGAGATCAAGAGATCTCTGAGATCAGCCAGCTATTTCTTAGAGTAACTAAAATAACTATACATTAATCATATATCAACCAGCATTATCAAAAAGTAAATGAGAATAAAATCAACAGTCCATCTTGTGGCTGAATTTGAACAATAAAAAATATAAATCAACAGTCAACCTTGTGGCTGGATTGGAAATGGGTCTTTGGTAGACCAGGCTAGCTATTGAGTCTATCAGTTTGGGCAATTATTTAAACATAACTTGAATGCAACAACTTAGTGCCCATCCATCAGAATACATAATAATCAGAAAAATCTAAACAATGCTAGGATATAAAAACATGCTTGATCATCATCGATGCTCTGGCCACTTAAGTAACAAAAATGTACTGGCCAACTATAAACTAAACTAAAATAAAAGGTAGTGCATGGGCTTTAAAGGATACAATCTTATGCGCCAACCATGATGATGATTGATTATCGCTGGATGCCCCAAAAGCACTAATATACATCCCCATTTATATATTCATCCTGTGCTCAATTCTAGCTCAGAGAACATAAGCTCTATTACTGTATGTGACAAAAAGATGATAAAAATAATTTTTAACAATTGAATACAAGTTTATTAACAACAATAAAAAAAAACGAAATTAAGGTCTTATATAGAATAAGGCAGGGGTCCCCAACTCTATGCCCGCGGGCACCATGGCGCCCGCAGACCATTTTACGCATGACCGCCGCTATCCGAACACGATAAAAAATTATTTATCTGATACAAATAAGTTTAATTTTTAAAATTTCTTATAAAGTATTGTATTATATTGTAATCAAATTGTAGGGCATACTATACTTTTACAGCGTAAAAATATAAACGTTAATTATATGTTAAAATTTTATTTTTGAAATGAATATTTTTTTGTACATTATGTTTTTTATTAACAATATCCAACTATAAATTTACGTTGAAAAAATAAATGGTGCCCGCCAACTGGCCGGTATTATAGAATGTGCTCTTAAGTGCAAAAAGGTTGGGGAACCCTGGGATAAGGGTTCTTATTTTGAAAAGTATACAGAATTATATACTTGACTAAAATTTTTACATTGATTTACAATATTCCGTTATAAGTATCTATAAACGCATACATATAGCTATACACAGACATGCGTTTTATAATATACAATGAAAACATTTCAGTTAACATAAAATGATTAAATTTTACATGTGTGTGTGCATGCACACTGACATTTACATCATATTTTAACTTAACAGCAATAATATATTTTCATTATATAATTTTCTTTGGAAAATATGCATAAATTTTATACATATATGTGTGTGTATAAACAAAATATAGATATAATTTAAAATTAGTTTCAGTTTATTATACATATGTGTGTGTGTATAAACAAAATATAGATATAATTTAAAATTAGTTTCAGTTTATAAGTTTTCTTTTTTTTTTCTTAAAAAATAATAGTCAATTTTTGACAAGTACTTGTTGATTAATTATTAGCGTTTTTAGACCAATTTAAAAGATTTGCTTTTTCAATTTTAATTCGAACAAAATTATGCTTGCATTTAATTTATATATTTTTCTTTTAATGAATATGAAAATTATTTTTTTCAAAATATATATAGCAAACCATCTTTCCTTTAGACAAATGACTCAAGCAAAATGTCTTTTATAAGGAATATTAAAAAAAACCCTCACTGTATATACATTTATCTGTGCTTCTCTGCATATAGACACAGCAGCATATGTATAACTATTTCTTTATTCAGCTGGTGTTCCTCTTGGGAAATTTTTTTTTTTTGTCAATCCAGGCAAATGTCATCATCAGGCAAAAGTGTAATTCAGGTAAAATGTTTGTCTGTAATTGGTCTCTTTCTGTCTAGGATTGTTCCAGGCAAGCAGCTGTCTTGGTTTGATATATTTCAGGCAAGCAACTGTCTTCACATTTAAGGCTATTGATTCAGAAGTGACCCAGCTTCAAGTAAATCAAAACTTCTGTGAAGTAAAATAGTAGCAGCTCATGGATCTATCGTCCTGCCTTCAGCTCCATCAGTTCATGGTAGCTATTCTGCCAACTGCTACAGCCAGCAACAAACTGCAACTATCTATTTTGGTCAGCTAATTGCTGCCATTTACTCAAAAAAATTTTAGTAGCCAGACTTTTCTGGCCAAGTCTTACAAAACAGCAAGCCAAACTAACTGATATTTTTTATCAGTCTTTTTGTAATCTTGGTTGGGTCAGATAATAAAAACATAGTGTGTTTTCAATCTATCTAATCCCCTTGAAAATAAGCTTGAAATTTTTATCATAAGTGTGATTGGAAAAAGTTGATTTTAATTAACTTTAATCCTTTGGAATCTACATACATGATTTTACTCAGATAATAGAAATTTACAAATTAATTAATAGATTTCAAAAATATACATTTTTACAATTATCAGAAAACATGCTTGTTTTTAAATTTTCAAAATCAGAATAAAAATATTAATTTTTATTTATCAGACCTTGTTTTAAGTATTTAATTTTATAACAAAATATTGTTTTAAATCTGGAGTTATTTAACCCTTTATTATTTTTATTTTGGTGAATGTAGAAAATATCTACTACAATTTATGTCTGTGTTTATTTCTATTTTTCTTTTATATATATGCACACACACTATATTATTGTGTGTTATGTAACCCAACTGGTTGCAATATATATCTGTGTTACATATTGATAATTTAAAAATAAATGAACAAATTTATTAGATAAAAGAGAAAAGCAAGAAAAATATATTTAAAAGTACATTTTAAAAAATATATATAATTTTGCTTTTAGAATAGCTGTTTATTAAGAGCAGGTGGGGAAAAGAATTAGGAGAAATAAAAATTTAAACTCATTCTCTCTTTTTTTATAAATTAAAATAAGAATAAAATGTCTGAAAATAAGTAAATGTAAAAAAATCAGAATAAATTTAATTAGTAAAAGAAAACTTTTGGAGTGCCATTAAGATTCCTTGCTGATAATAAAATTGAAACTAATAATTGAAATCATTACAAACTATGTAAACTATCTCTTTAGTATGAAAACGGTGTGTTAGTAGATTAATCTAGAAAAAAGATTAGATAAAAAAAATGTAAAATTAATTAAACTAGATTTAAGTTATAAAAAATTTTATAACCATCATAATGAAATAAATAGTGGGAGAGTTAGATATAAAAGGGGCATTTTCTTATTGTTAAAAATTATTCACATTCAAGATTCTTAGAGATTCATTCAGACATCTAGATATTCAGAAATTTAAATGTAGTAGTGAACCAGTCATTACTGATGTGAACAATGTTAATGCAGAAACCACAGGATTAGCAACATGCATTGCTATAAAGCCATAGGAGTGGTCAACTGGGCTTCATACCCTAAGTCCTCAGCAAAATCAATTGTTCTTGCCGGGAACCAATTCTTATGCCATGAAGGAGACACTATCGCATACTGTCTCGTTGTTGAGCTGAAGAAGGAATATGAGCCTGGAGACCATCAATGGAAAACCAAAAGTCAACTAGTTAAAAATTGACAATAATGAAAATGTAGATAAATATATTTTCAATAATAATTGTCTAGACACTTTAACAAACTTTAGCGAAGAACTATCATAAATTTAGCCTGAAAGGAATCATTTATATTTACTTATGTAAAATTTATTATGTTATGGTAAATATGCATGTGAGTGAATTAATAATAATGTTTGCTTAATTGTTATTAGTTTCTATTCTTTCTTTCTCTTGTAACTACATCACTATTAATTTAAGGATAGAAATATCTATATGTGAAGTAAAATGTGCTGGACCCCCTGATTAAGAATAAGAGCTAGTTTCGGATATTTTAACTGCTGGATGGTGTGCCTGTTATCTGAACATGCCGACTATATATAACATATGGCCAGCTGGTACCTGAGTTTTATTATCAAAACAAATAAAATGTTTTGGATGGCATGTTTTGGTTCCAGCAGTTGAAAGGTGCTATAACCAGGAAATATGGTCAAGCTGTACATTTGTATAGCTTCGATCTGGCTGGAGGTATTATTGATGAGTAATCTATTTATCATTGGTATTCTACCCCTCTGCTTGAAGTTTCGGTCTGCTGCTGCAATCATTATAGGAGAAAAGATAATCACGAAATATAAATAAAGTGAAAACCTAGTAAATAATAGATGCTAGTAAATAATAAATAAGATAATAAGTATTAGAAGATATTACTAAATAAATAATATTCTGTTTATAATAAAATGAAGTATAAATAATGAATATTAATATTAAGCTGTTAAAGTAAATATAAGGTAATTGCAGGGGGATCCAGTTCAATATATATATATATGGAAAAAAATAGGCTATGGGAATGGTCAATGTGTACACAGTTTATATATGTATATAGGTAGATATATATCTATCTATAATATGAAGTCATCTACCATTAATTATTCTAACAGTGCTGTGTCATGTCTGGAGGATTACTCATTATAGCAATACAAATAATAGAATAGTAATGATAATATCAGTAGTAGTGGTACAGCAGAAAACAATGACAATACTAAAGTTAAATATTATTGTTTTCTAATATAGGTACATAGAAACTGCAAACTTTACTTTCTACAAACACTTCAAGATCAGAACAGAGTACTGCACTTGTGACAAAGGAGCTGTCAAGAATTAAGATCTATATAGCTGTTCTTAGTAAATCTTGTCTTCCAGAGAAAGAAGGTATAATAGGACAAATAGATGGTTTCAAGTTTTTTTGTTTTTTTTTTTTGGAAAGGCAGGTTGCACAGTGAAAGGAGAATGCACTGTATTGGATTTGGTATAAAAGTTTAATTTATTATATTCTATTGTTGGAATTTATAATTTTATCAATAAAAGTCTAATAGTGTCAAAACTCACCTTGCACAATGCTACCAGTACTCTTTTGTGTGTGAGGGTGTTATGCTCTAACTTAGATTTGGAGGTCACAAAAAAAGATAGCTTTTATTCCTTGTTGAATAGCATTATTTTAACAATGCAAGTAGTAAAAGATCAAATTTTTCTTTTTAGAGACTTTATTGCTTATCATTTTGACACAAATACTAGACCTTGGCCAGAAATTTTTGGAATCAATGGTTTTCATGCTATAAATTCAAATGGCTTGTTAATATTGAATTTTTTGCAGAATACATGAGTTGACTATGACAAACACTTAGTTTAGGCAGGAAAAGTGCTCAAAAATCATGAATGCATTTATGCTCAAAACAATGGCATTTAAGAAATTATATTATAGTTAGGAGTAAGAATACAGTTAAAATTCACATTCTTGAGCACTGACAACCACATATTGTTGGACAGATCATAGATTATATGCCCCAAGATTAAAATGTTAATTGCCTTAAAAAATTAAATATTCTAATCATATTCATAAGAAAGTTGATGTTCACTTTTTACAAGAATCTTTTATATGTATTAAGTTTCAACAGCTATTTGAAGATCCAAATTGCTAATTGGGATCTTCGGAACTGTCATATTACTGGTGCATGGAGTTCTCTTAAGGGATGTATATTGGATATAAGTACATTTTTTCTCTAGTTCACTAAAGAGATGAATTGTGACTTGTTTTCTGACAATGATCTTATTATTGATGCATGGAATTGTCTTAGAAAGGGTGTTATGGGTACAACTAAATCTGTTCTTGAGTTCACTAAAAGAATCATGATTGGGTTTTGACAATGTTCTTATTAGTTGAAATATGTTGCAATTCCTGCTTGGCAGAATATTCATAATAAATATAGAGATCTGAAGACAGAAGTTCAACAATTGACAAGAAAGCTTAAAAATGATTGCTGGAATAAAACTGCAAAGAAAATACAGACATTTGCTGATCATGATCATTCTTTTTTTTTTTGATACAGTGAAAGCAACATGTGAACTTGAGAAACAGTATTACAATCTTATTTAATCTTCTATGATGCTCTCTTATATGGTGAAGATCTTTTGAGCAGGTGGAAGTTCCGAAGTATTGTAATCATCTTTTAAATAATGATATAATGATTTTGATGGGGACTTTTAATGATATATCCATTTTATCTATGCTCAGATTTGTGAAATTAAAACAGCTTTTTTGTAATCTTAAAAATGGAAAGACTAGGTCCTTATGTATTGGGAAATTTTTTAGTAATATATGGACTACTGAAGTTGGTTTCACCGATTTTAAAGATGTTTTTATTGTTCCAATTTATAAAGCAAACAAATATACTATATTGCAGTAATTATTGTGACATATTATTATTATCCATGTTGCTTTCAATCATCGATGATGGTTACCAGAGACTCAATATAATTTTAGAGAATCAAAAAGCACAGGCCAATGCAAGAAAAATGCAGGAACAAAAGAATGATTTATATATTGCTTTTATTGATTTGGTTCAGTTAATAGGACAGGTTTACAATAATGTGTGAAATGAATTGGTTATGCATGAAAATGAATGGAGTGACAAGGAGTGTTATTATTATAAGTGAAAAATTTGAAACATTTAAACTGAAAGCTGGTATTAAACATGAAAGAATATTTGCTCCAACATTGTTATATGACTGATTTTTGGAATTGTTTATAGGCATCTTATTACAATAAATATCAAGCTATGATGTTAAGGTTGATGGTGGAATTTTTAAGTTGAATCAATTAAAATAAAAAGAACATTTTGGGGGGATTTATATTATGCTGATGATTGTGTCATTTTTGATAGTTCAAAAGATGATTTACAGAATATATACATAGTGTTTTGAATGCAATGTTTAAAGATTTTGGCTTAATAATTAATGTTCGTAAAAATAATTTAGTATACTTCTCCAATAAACGTAATAGTATATACGAGCACTTTAATACACTGGGTGAAGAAGCTATTAGTGGTAACAAAAATAATTAAAATAAAATAATCAGCGTATTAAAGCGCTCATATATACTAATTAATGTTCAAAAAATTCAATTTTTTTATCAGCTAGTGAGGTTAGAATAATCCTTAGCAATTATTAGCATAGATGGTTATCAACTTGAAAATATAAACCATTTTATACCTTGATAATTTAATAAAAGGTGAAGTAAGAAGTTGAGATACAACACAGACTCCAATGCGCTGTTGTTGCTTTTCGTAACTTAAAAGATAGAGTACTTTATCATAAAGAAATAAATACTGTAACTAAGTTAGCTTTATGTAGAGCTCTTATTTACGTAATTTATTGTACAGGGTGAGACTTGAACATTCTATTGACTCAATATAAAGGCATTAGAAAAGTTTTTTTCTAAAGTTGCTCCACAAAATTTTAAAACTACAATGGCAAGATCATAAAACCAAGCAATATGTTCATTACCTTAAAATCACACATTTGCAGAATTGAACATATAAAACAAATGAACAATGCAAAACTTTCTAAAAGAATGTTATGGGAATTTGAACATTGTTTTTGTGAGGAAGGTAAACCCTATCGACATTAGTAGAATTATCTTGAAGATATTGTAAATAATTACAATGTCAATTATTTTCATTGGGAAGATATGGCAGAGGATATAATACATTGGAGAGCTACAACAATTAGATATGGTGTTAAAGTATTTCAGAAAGAAAAATTCTTTACTGAAAAAATTTAAGATATCATCATAAAATATCAAGCAAACAGAAAAATGACCAGCATGTCCTCTATATGGAAATATTTGTGGTTTACAGATTGATTTGTATACTATCACAAAAGTCATTTACTCTTTCTCTTCTTAGTTTGTTTTTTTTACTCAATTTTGAATGACTGTTTATTATTATTATTATTATGACGTACCTATTAACAATCAATATAAATCTGGAAATTTTAAGAAGATATACATTGTTAGAGGAATGAAGATTCTTCTGGCAATTTTAATTAATAGAGGATCTCAGTTTTTGATTTTGATATAACCTCAGTGTTAAGTCCTTCTCATGGTCCAACCTGCAAGTATTATTCTTTAAGAATTTGATACAAATAGTTTTCACATGGAAACCAGTCTTGATAATTTCTTTGTTAAAGATAGTAATTAGTGTGTCTTACTAAAATGTAACCTCACATAATTGAAACTCTCTTTAAAAAAATAAATTGAATTTAAAATTATAAAAAAAAAAAAGTAATGAAATATTTGAACAACAGTTTTGCAACTTTTGACAAAATGGCTTTTTATTTTTTTATGTTTTAATCTGAGGTATAAAATATGCTATTTGACTAATTTGCTTTAAAAGGTTACAAAAAAAATAATTAAAATTGAAATACAAGTGATATTTATGTGTTTAGAAGTGAAAATTTAATAAAGTTATAAAAAGTAAATAATAAAAAGAATAAATTTTATATAAACTTATTATTTCAGTTTTATATTATAAACAAAAGTAATGCATCATGACCTTACTAGCATCTTTTCGATTTTGCTCAATATGACTAGGCCATGGCATTTTTATTCATTGACAATTCTTTTTAATTTTTGAATTTTTTTTACTTCCAGTTAATTCCTGGCATCTAATTATTATAGTTAGAACTAATAATTCATAAAAATTTAAAAATGTTTTCATTAAAATTTTTACTCAAAGTTTAAAATGTATTTTAGCCATTAATAACAGACATTGTACTTGTATGTATGCATGCAAAGATTCCAAGATTTTCATTAAAAAAGTTAAATGCCCTCCCCTCAAAGAAAGTGATTTTTTTTAAATTTTCATGTGTGTTTTTTAATCCCTCTGCTAAAAAAAAAAAACCGTTAGTACATAATTAAATTGAAGATTTTTTTTTTTTTTATGTTTATTATTAAAAATATCAGTGAAGTAAATGAAAATATAACATTAAAATAAGCTTTCAAATTAAATTAAAACTTATTTTTCCCCATGACAAATACATTGTAAAAAAAAAAAAAATCCATTCCATTGTGTAAAATGAATCCGTATTTTGCTTTCTCTAATTTGACCTAACATCTGTAGACAAAGAAAATCTAAAATGTATTTATTTTATTTAAAAATAAAAGTATTAATAGAGAGAAGCAGACTGAACAAATTTATATTCCTAAAGTAACGTCATCTGAAATAGTATCATTGAAATCAAAATAGACAGTTACCATTCTGGTTAAATCTAGAATCAACCTTGAAAAGCTTCTTGCTATATTTTAGGATTGTATGCATTCTAATGTATTTGAAAAATTAATGTATTTTAGTATTCAAATCATTTTAACTTTATATTATCAAAAAGTGTAGGCTTATTGACCAAAAAATATATTCAAATACAAACTGCGTGTAAATGTCATATACTTATTAGGAAACAAATTTTTTGTAATGAAATTAAATACATCAAATGCTGTTAATGAACTTTTCAGCACTCTGTACCTACTAAATTGTTATGCCATTGCAAAATGATTATTTACTTTAGCTTTTCCTGTTGTATATAATGATTAATAAATCTAGCAAATTTTTAAACAAAGATGAATGAAGGTTATTATATGCCAGATGTAAATACAATATCATTTGGGAAAGCTAATGTAAATGGTCTTTTTGCATTAGCAGAGGAGTCTAGTAGATATATGGATGCTGAAAACTTTAGTAACATTTGGTTGATTAATCATAAGTGGAAATTACATATATAATAAACAGATTATGTGTAATGTTAATTCTATTTTATGATTTCAACAAAAGTGGAAGTTGCATAAGCATATTCATTTTTTTTTTTTTTTTTTTGAGATTGAACAACCATTAATTTTGAATTCATTTTTCACTAACTATGTACTTTAGTTTGGATTAAAATCAATCAAAACACATTTTAGTTCAATTTTTTTTTACCAAATGAATATAAAGCCATCAAATCCATGCAATAAATAGTCATAATAATAATGGAACTTTTGCAGGATTTTAAGTTAAAAAATTAACCTTTTCTGTATATGTTTTGAAAAGTTTTGTGGGTTTCTTTTCAATACTAATTTCATGCTTTTTATTTTTTAATAAAAATAAACTTATTGTCATTATTATTTTACAGTTTTGAGCAATTTTGTTAAAAGTATAATTTTGATAAACAACTGTAATCTTAAAAATGCTATATCAGTTTTGTAAATAAAAAGATTCATAAACAGAAATAAATAATCAAAAAATAAAAGACCTTATTTTAGTCTTTATGACCAAATAAGACAAATTTCATTCAAGAAAATATATTCATGTAATGGAAATGTTTTTTTTCAATTATTAAAGTTCAACTTATAATTATAATAATAATAGAGCAGTTGAAATATTAAAATTCAGTTTATAATTTACAAAAAAAGAAAACATAATAGTAATGTTTTTCAAAATAGGCATTTCTTGTTTATAATAAGTAAATTATCAACTTATTAATTACTCTTTAATTGAACATGTTGTTTTGTTTTGTTTTTTTGCATTTTTTGTCCCAAAAGATGATATTTTAAAAAAAATATTTACATGCTTAATGGTTATATAATTGAATTTCTAATATTTTGTAATATTTGTATTTATGAAATGAGTAACATTTTTTATATCAAAATATAGAAAAAAATTGAAATCAGTAAAACATTTGATTTACAAATTATAGATAGGTAAAAAATAGAAATTCTTACACATTGAAATATATGCTTATAGAATAAAAAATATAATATCTGAAGTGTAAAATATTGTTTTATTTTAAAATATAGAAAAAAATTGAGATTGATAAAATATTTGACAATATTCATCAATCAAAATTATAACATCTTTATATTCATTTATTAAGTGAAGTATTTGTAAACATCAAATAAAAAAATAATAGAAATATTTATCTTTTATATTGTACAATAAACAACATAATGTTGAAAAGTTAAAGCTTTTTTTTTTAAAAAAAAAAAAACTTAAAAAATATAGGACAACTTGTCTTTTGAAGCCGAGAAGAAAACTTTTTCTCACTGTGAACATTCTAATTAGAGAAAGCATAAAAATCAACATTGCTCTCTGATTACAGCTACTGCTTACAGAAAATTACTGAAACAACAAAGTAATGTAAACATATTAACAATAAATTTCTAAAAGTTTGAGAGTCAAATTAAACATTCGAATAAAAAACATCAAGGTTTTACAGACACAAACTGTGAATAGCAGGCATTGTTCAGCAACATCACTAAGAGGTGTTTGGGCTGTATTCAATGATTAGTTAAAACATTAGAAAATTCTCAACATAGCACATGAAAATCTGATATTGCTTCATTTAATTATTTATTTACACATGCCCATAATAAATCTTTAGGTTGAGTATTAAATCCTACTTATGTAGTTAAACAGATTCATTTGCATTATATTATTTTTATCTTTAAATGTTGTCAATGATTTTTAATATTTTTATCTTTCTGTATTTATCGTTTATGTTCTTTATCTCCCTGAAAAATGATGTCAAAATATCACTATACGGGGTCATTTAATATTTTGCCGTTTTTCAATGTTATTATCAACACATCGAAAATAATGTAATGTATATAATAAGCAAGGATTTGCACTGGAATTCAATCTAAAATGAACATTTTTAGGTGATATATTATAATATTTATTTTTAAGAGTTAAAAAAAAAAAATTAGGAGAAACAAAATAAGGAGAGGAACAACAATGCATATGTGTTTTTATCAATCCTATTAGATATGTTTGTTTTAATTTTCTTGAAAAATTAATCCGTTCCTTTTTTTTTTTTTTACATTTTACTCTGAGATACAAATAAAAGTTTAAAATGAAACCCTAAAATATTTATTGCTAAATATATTATACATTTTTTAAAGATGAAAGAAACGCTTTATTTTTATGAGTAGTTTTTTTTTTTTTATATTACTTAGTTTATTCATAGTTATAAATAGCCATATGTCAAAACTATTTGATTTATTCAAGATATACATTTTTTGCTTATATTTTGTTAAAAACAGTAGACATTTTTTAAAAAAATATTATTTCTTGGGTCAATGATTACAATAAATTATGCGTGAAATTATAAGGTGTTAATATGAAATTTTTAGAATGTTAAAAAAAAAAAATCCTCTTGAGTTTTGCAGCAACTTGTGATGTACATTGGGTTGGCAGCTTGTTATAATCTGCCTGCCACAGCTGTGATATGTCATCATAGAATGAGGATTAAGATTGAAAGATTAAGTTCATCCATCTCTTTATAGCCTTGGAATGTACAGCAGCTGCTTTAATGAATTAAAGTGGATTTTTTTTAAATTAAATTTATTTTAAATCTTAAAAGAAAAGAAAAAAAGGAAATTAAAATCGCGTTTCAAACAAAATAAATTGTGTTAGAGTTAACATTTAGAATATATGCATAAATATGTTTGTTTTATGCTAGAAAGAATTCTGTGGGTAAATTGTTATTACTTTTTAATAATTTATATTATTTTTATAACACGTAATTTTGCTTTTCCTTATAAAGTAATTTATAAATTACAATTTTGATTAAAAATACTTTCACCAATGAGAAATGTTTGATCATTAATTAGTTTTTGATTTTTTTCTTAAATTATATATACAGTACATTGAAATGTTTTTTTTTTTTTTCGTTTAGGTGGTTAGCCCATAATTTGCCAGTTATCTGTTCATTTATTGATAAATAAATGAAACTATCTATTCTCATCTTGATGGTAAAGTGAGAAAGAAAACTGTAATCCTCCCATCTGGCATATAAGTAGCTTGTTGTATATTATCTTTACATTGATTGTTTCTCTTTAGAGGGAATATATTTTATCATTTATTATCTTTGAAATATTCTTTAAAAATTCTAAAAATGACAGAGAAAACAAATGTTGTAAACATATTAACTTTTTTTGTGAAAAATTAATTGACTAAAAATTCATTAGTATTGAATAAAATATTATTAATATAGTAATCTAGAAAAAGAATTTTTTATCTCATGTATTTCAGACATGTATGCATATAGATAGACGTATAAACGTGATGGTTTAGCACAGGAGTTGGAATCTTATGGCATGCATTCCAAGCGCAGCATGAAAACGATTATCATTGGCATTTTGATTGAACTGAAGTAGTAAAAAGTTATATTTTAATTACAGCGCACAAGTTTGCACCATCACCTACATTAATGTTACTGACGTGTCAGTGGAAACCATCAAATAATTTAATTTACTATTTATATAAGATCTGATTATAATGGGCTTTAAAGGTATGTAATATATACTTTTGAAGCTTATTATATAACAGGATCAATTTTTATACTATATATAATAAGATTGATAGAATCATGTTAGCACGCAGAATAACATTGTAACATAGATGCAGCATGTTGCCATTAAAATGTTGCCAACCCTGGTTTAATGGATGATCTACCATAATTATACCAAATGGATATTTTGCAAGTAAATAACTAAACAATAAGAAATTAAATTATGATATACAGTGAATGCATTTACAATTGCAAAACATTAATAAAGTAGTCAATAAGAAATTAAATTGCAATATACAATAAAGATATCTATTTGTTCAAATGTAATTATAAAAGAGTAATAAATTTATCTATAGGAAGCATTTTTTATTTTACTCAAATTTTTATTAAATGCAATTTCCATTGAAAAATTCAAATCAATAAGAAATTAAATTATGTTGTATAATGAATGTATTTATTTATACAATTACAATAGAATAATATAATAATCAACAATAAACTATTATTTATTATTGTGAGTTTTTTTACCTACTTTTTTACTTGTTATCTGGGCTTGCAGTTTATTTTTCTATGTAAAATAGTATAATAAGAATGTGAGTGGTGTAAAAAATATATTATCATTTTCAGTCATTATTGATCCATATGTACAATGTAAGTCTCTCAAAGTTTAATCCAGTTTCGTCCATCTCTTTTCCATATCATACCAAAAAATTTCCTTATTTCATCTATCTATCTCACATATTGGGTGGGGGTGGTGGCCATAGAATCTCTTACAATCCAGTTTAAGACTTCAACTGTCCATTTATCATCATCTCTTTTAGGAATATGTCCAGACTAACTCCACTTCAGTCTCTTAATTCTTTCAATGATGTCAGTAATATTCGTTTGCTCTCAGAATCATGCATTTTATTTTGGATCCCTTCTTATTACTCCTAACATATTGTTGAATAGTCTGAAATCTGAGTGTACCTTTTCTGTCAGATCCATAAATAAGAACTGGTGAAACACATAGGCTTATTTTCTTTTAATGTTATATTATTTCTATAAAAGCACTCCACCTAAATTTAATTCTATAATTAATTTTCCCATTTACTATTTCTAACATTAAAGTCTCCCATCACAACTTTCAAATGTTATTTGGTCTGATCAAAATCATTTTATATATCCAAATAAAAATCTTTTAATTCATTGTCACAATAACTTCTTTGGACATAAACCTGAATTATATACAATTGGTATCTCCCATGAAGTTGAATTAATAATCTTGCTATTCTGATGTTTCATAAATGTTAACAGTAATGTTCTTTCATTTTTTTTAGTAGTGAATCTCATTCCACTTGTGCTTCTGATATTTGTGTGTTTGTAGTAAAGTTATATATTAATTTTTTACATCAATTGACTCTTCATCTTATATATTAAGTTCACAAAATACAACAATGTCTTATTTAATAGTAGATTGAAAGTGACCTGCAGTTATAAGTGCTTAAATAAAAGAGCATCATCAAATGATGGCCTGGGACCACAATCAGGGTATTTTTAGCATCCTTCACATTCAACTGCCACTCACTGCCTTGACTTAGATAAATACTCTTAAATAATATTCATTAAGGCTGTAGCCTCAAGCACATGCGTATAAGTAAATTTACTGTCACTTTTGTAATTACATTTGTACAAAAAATGTTTTTACAATAAATCATAATTCCTTAATTATTTTATTGTTTTGTAATTATATTTATACATTAAGTAAGTATGGTTGCTGTATATTATAATTTTTTTCTTATTAATCATTCACTTGTAAAGATAAACCACTTCATAATACAAAGCTCTATGGTAGATCTCCCATTCAATTGGTATCTATACATCATCATATTCAGTTTTAGTCATTATCAATTTATTGCAGGGTAAAAGTCTCTTCAAATTTAATTCAGTTTCTCCAATCTCTTGCCTCTTTTCTTCACCTCACACCAGCATGTTTCTTTATTTTATCCATCCATCTCACATGTTGTCTCTTTCTAGATCTTTTACAATCTCTTGGAATCATGCTTATGATTTCAACTGTCCATCTATTATCATTTCTTCTAATAATATGTCAAACCCATTTCCACTTCAGTCTCTTAATTTTGTCAATCATGTCAGTAACACCTTTTTATTCTTTTACCTGTGTCAATTTCTATATTGTTTTTTTTTGTTTGAGAATTTGTACTTTTAAACATATGTTATTATCTACACTGTTTATTGTTTTACTTCAATTTTATTCTTAACCCCTCTTCCATATGATATGAAATCTGCTCGTAACTCCTTTTTTTTAAAACTTTATCTTTTGTGCATCAAACACATTGTAAATGATCAGTTTTCCCACATTTCTGGCATTTATCATTTTTGAATTTGCAAACCTTCTTTAAATGGTTTTTCTCACTACAGCAGTAGCATACAAAAGCCTTAGTAAGACTGTGACAGTTTAGCGCATGAACGTTGACTTTATTGTCATTTTATATGTTGCTATATCTCTGTTATTTTGAAATTGTGCAGCATCTTCCATGAGTAATTCTTGTGTTAAATATTTATCCAGCACCTTATTTTTTATCAAGGGTATTTCACTGAAGAGAACTTGACATAACTTACTGTCAGTCATTCACCATAACCATTGGCAAAGGAGAAAATCCAGTTCAATACTAATTTCATAGTGTTTCACTAATTTCAACAGTGCCATATTACCTTGCTGATATCTCTCATTTAGTGTTTGTCTCCTATTTTTAAAACTTAGATGTGATACATATTGAGATGTCACCAGTTCAAAGTATGGTCTTATTTTTTCTTTAAACTTGAGTACATTACTCCTTCTGGAGTCTTCTCTTTGCAAAGATTTATTGCTGTTTGCAGAATATCTTTGCACATCAACTTGCAACTTTTAAGTTGTCATCCTCAATCTCATTAATGAGCGTATATTTCTCTATGTGCTCCACTTGCAAATACCAATTTTTTGCATTGCAAGCTAACATCAAATTCCTTAACATTATTTCAAAATGACATTTTTGGACTTTGTTTAATTTATATACAAACATGCAGTTTTTTTTTTTCAATTATATTATTGTCATGGTAATCGTTTATTAATTCACAGGTTCTCATAACTGTATTAACAACTGTTACCTGTAGCCAATCTACTGAAAACTTCAGGTTGTCTGTCATTTCCAGCTATTTGCTATACTTCAGGTCACCTGATATACACATACCAGCCTGGTCACCTTAAAATAGACAAACAACATAAATAAAATAAATATGAGTCTCTTTCAATCATAAATAATATATATATAAATAATGAAATTAAATATTAATCTTTGAGGGGACAGTCTCTAATATAAACATATTGGCAATGAATATAATACTATTATATACACATTACTTGAAATAATTATATATTTGCATATAATTAACAGAGCTTTGCACACTACATTTTACTGTCTATTGCTACTTTTTTTAATGTTTGAGTTGTACATATATATATATAGTTAATATGTATAAATAATTGTAAGTTCAGTTCATGTTCATTTCTTGTGAATTTTACTTGAGTGAAAATAAAATAATTATGTTAGTATTGTGCGGTATTATTTTCTGCAATAATAACAATATCATATATATATATGCACACATTTCAAACGGAAATAAATGACATTCTCTGATAGAATAATTGAATTGAAAATGGAACTTTATAACTGATATAAGATTAAAAAACAGGAATTGAACAACTGATAAGATGTATAAATGATTGGTGGATTAAAACTGAAAAGGAGATATGATCATTTGCTGATTGTGACCTTTTTAGATCTTTTTAATGTAACATATGGATCTGACAAATGATACTATAATTCTGTTAAAATACATGGATAGCATTTTATTAACGAATACTTTGTAAAAATAAGACTATAATTATTTGAGATTCATTCAGACATAGTAAAAGTAATTTAAAGGGATTGTTTAATATCTTCATGCTCTCATTTCCAGTACTTAAGATTTGCCCATACTTAAACGTTTGGGTTGAAAGAATAGGTGGATTCATTCTATTCTTTCACAAAGACTTTATCTTGTATTGGAAAATGAGAATATTCATTTATTGTTAAGATGCACAAAGCGCATGTGCATTAGCTTAAAAACTGATTATTAGTTTATTATAATTATTTGAGTAACATTTCTAATTATTTATAAATGTTATATATATATATTTTCAGAAGTTTCTTATCAAATCTGTTATTCCATCTGATTTTAAAAAAAAAAATAGAATTTTACCATCACAGAAATTAAAAAAGGGGAAATCATTTATTATATAGTGGAATAATGTAAATCAGTGGATAGTAATGAATGTTATATAATATACACATAACTATATAAAGAATAGATATAAAGATAAAATCATAATAATACAATAAAAATGGGTTTTACCATAACTATGCAAAGCAATCTGTGATTATAAATATGTTCCATACAGAAAATGCTGATCCATTATTTCGTTTATTTGATATTTGGTAATGCTATTTTTCAACTTCTATAGAAAACTTTTTTCTGAAGTATTGCTCTCCAGTGTATTTTATTTTTTGTCATATTTTTCCAGTGAAACTAATTAACATTGCATTTCTTTAGAATATTCTTGAAATAAGCTTTATTATGTAAATGAGGTTTATCTTTCTCCCGAAAACCACACCTAAATTCACCATAAAATACCTTTTTAGGAAATCTTGTGTTCACATATTCAATCCAAGAAAGGTGTAATTTTATAATAATGAGCTTTATTGCATCACATCCAGAAAATTGAAGAAAATATTTATTCATCTTATGATATCATTCTGCTTTTAAAATTTTATGAACCTATCATTAAATAAAGCTTTTGTAATGTGTTTACATTATGTTGATTGGGTGCCCAATTCTCACTTCCATTGAATAAAATTATCTTTTTTAAAAATAACTTTATTTATTATTAATTTAACTGCACATATTTTTTTGATGAAATAGTCTATCTTTTAATCTGTTAACAGCTCCAGCTGAACATAGGAGTCTGTGCAGTTCTTTAAATTCTGCATCCACTTTTCTACTTAAATTCTAGCAAGATATTTAACTGGCTTTCATTTCCAAGTTGAAAACCATGCAAGCTAAAAGTTTCTAAAAGATTTTTCTTTCCTCCCTGGCTGATAAAAAAACTTGAGCCTTTTAAACTTTTATTACTAAACAAATGAACTTGATAAACTTTTATTACTAAACAAATGAACTTGATAAACCTTTATTACTAAACCCAAATCTTTATATATTATGTTCAAAAGAGGAAGTACATTTTATAAATCATCTTTTGAAGTGTCAAAAAAACATTGCAAATACAGAATCCAAGAAAATGAAGTTCTTGTTTTTATTTTTAATCAATCAAACTAAAAATTTTATCATCAAACTGTGTCACACCTTGATCTTTTATTTTTAAGCCACCTATAAACAATTCTGTAAGTCCATAGTCATAAAAATTGGAAACAGTGTCAGATTAAGTAAACAGCCTTGATAAACACCATTTTTTTATTTCAATTGCCTCAGATTTTTTTTATCCATTATTACATTGTCCTTCATTCCATTATGTAGAAGCTACATATTATGAATAAACATTGAGGGTCAACTATCTAATTGCAAACAATGTCAATATATGTGTTTATTTAATTGAGGCAAATATTATGACCAAATCAAAAAAAAAAAGTAAGATATAAATTAGTTTTCTCTTTTTGATATTTTTTTTTGCATTTTATCTAATGACTGTAAACACCCTATTCAAGGAAATCTTTTAAAAATACCTTTAGATAGTGGTTAAAATGATATGCACAATAATTACTGCAATCTTATTTATTCCATTTATTTTTAAAAATTGGAACAATATAAATATTTAAGTTCAAAGCTTGAGTCTATACATATATATTGTAACTAGTTGGTTACATATCTAGACTAGAAAAATAAATAATTAGATAGTTGGCAGCATGTTTCTCAGGTTTGAGAATAAATAAAATATTTAATTAATGGGGAAAACAAAATTTAATTTTTCAATACATATTTTTTTATGGATGATAGTATGAGAATTTTCAAACATTAAATATATTTAAGAGGTTTTTTTTTATAAAAAAAAAAAAAAAAGGGAAAAACAAATTTGTAAATTTTATTTTTAATAAATCAGAGTTGTTTTTTTTCTTAATCTTTATTTAACAAAAAAGGAAAATCAAATTGTTGCAATTAGCTGATTATCTTGTCATTATTATTTTATTTTATTTTTTGCAAGAAGATTTAGTTTTTAATTATAAAGCAATGTCAAGAATTTTATGTTGTTAAATTTAAAATCTTTACTTGGCTGAATAATTGTAGTTATAAAATTTTGTCTAATTGGTTGTCATGAAAATTATCACATAAGAGACAGATTGTAATTGGCTTATGGGCAAGATTGTTCTAGAAAAAAAATATATGTGGGGGTGTGAATAGGTGATAATACCCAAGCATCTGGAGAATTATTGCTAAATTAACTGTTGAGAAGAGCAGTCAAACCTTAATTCTGCTGCTGAAAAGAAAGAAGCAGAAGCATTTAGCAAGTTGTGGCATAATACAGCAGGAATCTTAACTAAGCTATTGAATATAATAGCAGAAGTTTTTAATCCAGCTTTTAGCATATGAGTTTAGCACTAATAATGGTTTGTACAATAAAACCATGTGCTAAGTTCAGCTAAAGCTAGGCATCACCTTCCTCCATGTAACCTGCATTCATTGGAAGAAAATGTAGGAAAGGTAAAAACATCCTTTAATCAGTCTTCAATCTTGACTTCAACCAAGAGGATGAAAAGTCTGCCTACATCTGTCTCACCTGGAAATTCGAGAAGAAAACCAAATGGACAAAAATTGCTACTTCAATTTATCTGGAATTGCTACAGACCCAGAAAAGGACAAATTTAATCAGGCCCATATTTAGAAGCTTTCAAAAAGAAACTATTAGGAAAAACTGAAATTGCAACTGGAAAGGTCTCCATAACAAGAAAGCCATGGCTATAGATATTACTCATTCTATTTTTTTCCTTTTGTTAATAGAAACAATTTTTTTTGTTTCATAAAGGTAACAATATTTTTTATAACAGTTGATAATGGTAAAACTTTCATTAAGTTAATGTTTTCAAATTGTAAAATTTATTTTCTAAAACCCAGTCAATTTTCTCTTACAAATTGTGAAATAGCTTTCAAAAAATAATAATAATAATAATAATTATTATTATTATTACTATTATTATTATTATTATTATTATTATTATTATTATTATTATTATTATTATTATTATTATTATTATTATTATTATTATTATTTGTTGTTGTAAAGTTAAAGAATTTTTTTTTGTTAAATTCAATCCAAGATTGTTATCTTTGATTCTAAACATGTTTAATTAATTTTTAAATGTTTGAAATAAATTAAAACAAAGATTGCTATTTTTGATTGTGAAATGTTTAACAAATTCTTAGTTATTTTTAAAGAAATAACTTAATGAATTGAAAGTTAATCCATGAATAAAAGTTAATTGATAGATTAATATAATTTTATCAGATTGTATATTTATTTATTTTTTATGATGAAATGGATGTTTAAAATTATCTACTATCATGCTATTTTTTTTGTTAATTAGATATTAAATAATTGTTTAAAAAATATTGTTTTTAGTCTTAATTATTTTATTCTATCCAATTCCTGTTTCATGAATTACAATGTATGTAACCTTATATCATGACAGCATATATTCTAGGATTTAGTTGTTTTTATATCTTGATGATCCCAATAATACTAGTTATTTATAAGTAGGTGAAGCCTGTGAATTGCTTAAGATTATTTATAATAAGCTAATTTATTTATTTGTTTACTTCTCTCTTTCTCACAGTAATAAATTATAGAGTTCTTGTTTTCTGATCTAAATTTGTGCATAACAGTTATATGAGATAGGGAGATCATATTTAGTGTATGGGCATCCAGATGATGATGATAATGATGATTTCTGGGTTGGCATGAAGAGGATATTCTTCAAAGTCCATGCACTACATTTAGTTTGGTCTTTATTAGAAATTATGTGTATAGTTAGCCAGTACATTAATGGTACTAAGTGGTCAGAGCATTGATGATGATCAACATGTTTTAATATCCCAGCATTATTTTTGGGGGTTATATTCTTATGGATTAGCACTTATGTTTGTGTATCCAAATTATGGTTTAAATAATTTTCCAAGCTGGCAATGGCTCAATAGTTAGCCTGGTCTGAGGAAACCCATTTCAAATTCTGTCACAAGATTGACTGTTGATTTATTTTGATAGATCATTCATGATGATGAATAAGTATTACTTTTGGGAGTGCTGGTGAACTTATAGTTAGCTATGCTGATCTCTCAGAATGATCTATTATGCTCATCTCTTTTGAAATTTTTTTTTTTTTAAACTTGAGGATAAAATTACAATTCCTCAGACTCCTCATGGTTTAAACACTAATTTTCTGTAGAATTATAAATGGTTAACCAATTTAGGGCAGTTGATATTCACATATTGGTGAACATCACCCCAGGTACAACACTATATTCCCCTGTAGCATTACAATATATATATATATTGTAACATTTTTTATGTTTTGGATTAGGCCTTATATTACACACTGCATTAGTTAATCAAACTGTATAAAAGAAAAATATTTTGTTCATGTATGAGTTCGAACATTTCTAAAATATAGCTATATTTCCTGATTAACTCGACCTAATAATTTCTTGCAGCTTGAATTGCCAATGGAGTTAGTTTAATTTATTGAAGTAGGCACTGGAGTCTTTAGACTCCTAACTCTCATCGCATTTTTGTCAAGACTTACCATGCAAATACTTAAACATAAGATCATCACTTAATTAACTTATAAGAATTTTCTTAGGAGTTTTCCCTGGGCTTAATTAATAAAGCATATTGGCAAGGTAATTTATGCACTTTTCTAAAGCTGACTAACAATATCTATAAATTAAAATTAAGAGAAGTAGCTAACTAAAATTAAGCACATACATTGAAAGGTTTATATTAATAGTAAAAGTTTTATTGTAACACATTAAACATTTAAATACTTACAATAAAAAAAATTATAATGTTGTAAAGAAACATATACATGCATAATCAGATAATTATATTAACCATCAAATTCAAATATTTCACTTTGAAGTCTTAAATAACAAATGTTTCTCCTTTCCTTTTGTCTACATTAACAGTTTACTATTTAAATTCAGTTTGCAACTCTTTTTTTCTATAGATATGAGTTATGATATGGCCATTAACTTACCGGTAAATTCTTTTTATGAGGAGTCCGTAGCAATTCTTTATAGCTTCATTTTTGATAACACATCACATCTCTGAATTGTATTTAGGGCAAGGCTAGGTAAAGTTTTTGATGACTTTTGCAAGAGAAGGTGCCACTGAACGATCTGGTTCCTACTCACACATTATGATTAGATTCAGCATAATATTTCTGGATTGAAGAATTTTTCTGTTACCTTCCATATGGTTTGTATTGCAAGAAAAAGGGTTGGGAACAAAAGATTGATTTATATATTGCTTTTATTGATTTAATCAAATTGTTGAAATTAGTTGGTTACCCACCAAAAGTTATTCATATTGTACACTTTCTACATAATGAAATGAGAAGTATTATTACTACAAGTAGAAAATTTGGGGCATACGAAATGAAAACTGGTGTTAAACAACGATTGTATTTGCTCTAACATTATTTTGAATTTTTATGACATTTACTTTTTAAACTTCTTATAATGAGACAAGGATAAAATTGAAATACAAGATTGGTGGTGAAATATTTAATTTGAATCACTTAATTATAGTTCTTGGATTATGGATTTACAATATGCTGGTAATAATGCTATTTTTGCCCACTTCAAAAAATGATTTACAGAATGTACTTAATTTTTTGAATGTAACATTTAAAAACGGGTTTAATTATTCATATGCAAAAAACTCAAATTCTTTATTAGCCTGGAAGAAAAATTCTCAGTAACTTTTAGCTTAGATGGTTATCAACTTGAGAACGTAAACCAATATGAATACCTATTGTAAAAGTGAATCTCAGTGTCGAGGTACAATACATTCCAGTATGCTGTTTTTAATGAGTTAAAATATAGTGTATTTCATCTTAGAGAAATAACATACTGCAATTTATTAAATATATTTTCAGCTGTTCTTTTATCTAATGTATTATTGGAAATGAGACTTGGACATCTTATTGATGCACATTTCCTTAAAATTTTAATGATACAATGGCAAGATCATGAAAACATAAAATAGGTTTTTCAACTTTTTGGATGTGATACCACAGAGCCTACTATTGTAAAATCATATCTTTATTAGGTTGGTCATGTAAAATGAATAAATAATGCAAGACTTCCTTAAAAAGGTGTTTTATGATAAACTTTGGCATAGTTTTCATGGAAGATGAGTAGACCGACCTATCCGCATTATAAAGATTATTTCAAAAATCTTTTAAAGAAGTTCAGTAATGAGAAGATATTGTAGAATATAGAATACATTAGATATCTAGAGCTAAACATGTTGAAGAAGTATATCAGAAAGAAAAGTTTTTTTTTTGCAAAAGAAATTAAAGTTAGATAGCATTGCAAAATATTAAACAAGAAAAGGGACTAAAATGTTCTATATATGGATTATGTGGACCTATTTGTGATTCACAAATTAGTTTGCAAAACTGATTTATAGAGCAGGTTTTTTTCCCCCTTATGACCATACTTGTTTGTGAGTGGCTGCTATGTATATATATATATATAATTGTTGTAGTATTAATTAAAAAAAAAAAACAAGAACAAGGAGATTTGGATCTATTATAATTAAAGAATATATGTATATAATGCCTTCAGCAATGTTTTTTTTCCTACATTATATTGCTTTTTACATTTAACCAAATCTATATTTTTTCCTTGAATTTGAAGAGAAAAAAAAATTGGAGTATTCTGAATATTTAGAGCTTAGAGCATTTTTATAAAGAATATATATATAGCATAATAATTGATTTAGATTAATATTCTTAATTGTTCAGAATAAAATACATGGGTTTTTTTCATTGCGTGTGTATATATATATATACGCATGTGTGTACACACAGTATATGTTTAAGAATGATTTTACTCTCAAGTAGTTTTATATACATATAATATTGATAGTATCTTCTACTCTCACTGTTTTTTTGTTTAATATTTTTGCCTCAAATTTTCTTTTAATCAAATATTCAAGTTTATTCATGTATATTTTTTATTATATTGAATTTAAAGTAAAGAAATGAATGGACCCCAATGGCGCTTTTCAATATAAATAAGGCTAAGTTTGCCTAATATGTTGAAATTAAAAAATTGAATAAATATTAACAACAAATGTGAATATATCATTATCACTTAAGACATCATACCCAATTAGGCTCAGGATAAGTCTCTGTTTTATTTTGAAGATTCCCCCATTAATTATCAAGTAGTCAAATAATGTTAATAATAAATATGTTTTCATAATTGATTAAGCTATATTTCTGGCTTAATATTAATTCCATTCCGTAATTCCAACACATTTAATAAACTTAGTTTTATTTATATCGAAAAGTGTAAAAGTAGATGGGTTTGCTCTATTGATTAATTTGCTGATCTAGTTTGGTAGATTTGTTTAATTATTTTATAATTAGATGGAGCTTAGTTATATGTGCTGGGGTGGGATGAAGGAAAGGATGCCCTGTGTCACCTATTTTATTTTTGTTATATTTGAGACAAATGGAAAGAGCAATAGACTAGGAAGAGAGGTAGTGATACCATTAATAGATGGCATTATTTGCTGATGATATCTTTTTGTGCACAGAAAGTAAGTAAGATTTGGATATTTTGCTAAAGACATGCTCAATGTAGAATAAAGAAATGGGGGTTAAATTTAGTGAAGAAATATCAAAAGTAATTATAAATGCTGGGGAAAGAGAAGAGAAAGAATTTTTATTGGGGGATATAAAGTTAAACGTGGTGAATAGGTATGACTATTTGGGAATCATCTTAAGTAATCAGAGAAATTGCTTGGATTAATGGGAGAAAAAATTGATAAAAGAAGCAATGTAAAGAAAGGGACTGATAAAGAAATTAAGGATTTTTATATAATAAATATGCAGCTAGAATTGTATGGAAGGGAGTGGCAATAGCAGGGTTAATTTATGGTAATGATGCATTATGTGTTAGTAAAGGAGTGTTAGATTACTAGAAAAAGTACAAAGAGAAGTAGGAAGACAGGCATTAGATGCAAAGGTATGATGGCAAAGGAGGCAATTCATAGAGAAATGGGATGGTCAGGTTTTTATATGAGAGACGCAAAAAGCAAAATGAAAATGTTCGATAGATTGCAATTTATGGAGAATAAGACTAGCCAAAGTAGTATTTAATTGGATTATGAGTAAAGACAGGTAACATAGTGAGAAAGGTAATATGGCATGCAGAAGATTTGAATAAAGACTTTATGTCAGTATACAAAAGATGAGATAATTGTATTAGGAGAATTGTTTAATGTTATAGTGGCAAGGAATGGATAGAAGAATAGATGCATTAATAAAAATAGGGAGTTGGAGAGCTGGTATGTAGAGTAAAAGAGTTTAAATATATATATAGAAATAAACAACATTTGGTGTGAGTATTTATAATAATAGTAAGAGAAGTAGTTTATTGCTTAAGGCTTGAACAGGATCATTAGCAACAAGGGAATATTCGCATAAATGGAAAAATATGGGTGATTTAGTCTGCAAGATATGTAAGGATGGCATAGAAAATATTAGGCATTTGTTAATTGAATGTAAATGCCTATAAGCAAAGTGGGTATAAATAATGAAATTGTGGGAGAATAAATATAAACAAAGTAATTGATATAGAAAGTGGGTTCTTAGTTTTTATGCTGGGTTTGGGAAAAGATAAGGGGGATTTAGATATAAAGGCCATAGAGTTGCATGTTGTGGAAATGGAATGGAGCAGGATAGAGAAGAATATGGGAAAACTCAGGGTGGTGAATGGAAAAGGAAGGGTAGGTGGGTAACAGGTTTTTCTGGGTATAGTGGCTGAGAAATTTCTGACTCTGAGAAAGGAGGTCATAGTGCATCACATCACATTTCCATATACATTTAATGGTATTAAGTTACTATTTATTATGATTATTATTATTTTATTTTATTGTTACTTGCCCACCACAGATATTTATACAATAAAGCCCTCAGAGACTAAGATCACACCTCAAATTTTACAGAATGAGCAGAAAACTGTTCATAGATTTAAGCTAACAAAAGCAGAGATAGTGTACACACAGAGAGAGGATACAAAGTGGAAGGTTAAAGAAGCATGTGCAATAGCTGGTGATCATTTTTCTATTAACAAAAAAGAAACTAAATGTATCTGAAATGGTTATTTAATTGAATACATGAACAGTTAATTAAACATTGATATAAAGAACCATTTAATCACACTACTATATGCCATGAATATGACATAGTAAAACTATATTCAAAACATAATAGGCAGTAATTAAACTAAATATTATTATATTTCATTATCAAAGCAGGGATTGTTAAAAATAGTCTTTATCCTCTGCCTAATTAGATATAATTTCATAATTGATAGTACCACATTTACATCTGATATTAGTTCCAGTAATTTCAACATATTTAGCAAACTTGGCTTTATTTCATTGAAAAGAATAAGAATTAATGTAACTGCTCTGTTTTATATTTTGCTGATATAGTTTGATAGATTTGCTTAATTATTTCATAATTAAATGAAATTTAATCCTTTTGGATTTATTTTCATATACATTTAATGCTTTGTAAAGTTAATATTTAAATTTTATTATATTGGACTGGTATAAGATCACTAGGTGAAATAATTATTTTTAATCAAATCTTTTACTCATTTAATTTTGGTTTAAAGCATCACACCTCTTACATTTTAGCATTTCTAACATTTTTCTTTGTCTCACACATCAATGTATAATATATGATAAAATGATTATTTCATTTCAGAAAATAATAAATTTGACTTTATTTGATAGATCTTTTTGTCTACTACTGAAATAAATTTTAAATGTTTACATTTTGTTTCTATAAATATTAAAAAAATGAGAATGCAATCAAAACAAAGACATTACACATCATCATTTCTAGAAAGATTATTTTCAGTTTATAAAATCAACAAAATATTTTTTGTTTCTCATTATTTTTAAAAATGTGAATGAATATTTATTTATTTCTGTTATATCTAAGGAATTATGCTTTAATAGTTTAAATTTTTTGGATATTAATTGCTAAATTATGATATTTTTTTACTGTAAATATAACGTAGATTGTTTACTATCAAAGCTAGAATTTTTTTAATTTTCTTGAGGCCATATTTACATTAGCTGCTAATATAACATTATATTTTTGAAAATAAAATATTTCAAGTCAAAATAAGTTATTAATTTATATTTCTTGATATCTAATAAATATAGTGCAAATTATTTTTAAAAAAATATTTAAAACCATGTTTTTGTGTCACTGGAAACTGCAATGTTGTAAAATGCCGAACGTTTTACAGCCTTGGCAAGAGACAATGGCTGAACATGTCACGGCGGGGCTTATGTCTATTGTAAGGGTGGGAATTTTGAATTTCCCGCCTTTTAGCATGGAATTTTCGGAAAAAAATTATACTAAAATATACTGTTCTACACACATTTTAACATGTAATACTTACGAAAAAAATTCATTAGGGGGTGAATTAGCCAAAAGACGAAATAATTTGGTTCAACCGGTCGTAAAGTTAACCCTTTAAATGGCATTAGTATAAAAAAATTTTGTGTAGGAAAAAATGTATTAGAAAAATGAATTGGAAAAATATAAGCATAATGTAATAAAGAAAATTATGTAGAATACTATTAATCCAGATATCTTTAGTTCAGCAGCTTCTACCATCTGAACATAATTGCAAAAATGTCCTATAAATTTTTATTATCACCAGACTGTTATTTTGAAAATAATTACAATTTATTTGTTACATTTTTTTTGTCTTGAATACATACATTTAAAAAAAGTAACACTGCACACTAAATAAAATTTATACACACATTTTAAAATACTATTAGGTCATTTGATTCTTTCAATTAATTACCATAAACAATAATGTTTCTCTTCTCCTTTAACATTGTTTACTATAAGTTTTGAGTAATCAGTTGTTACACATCCTTATTGATAAAGATAAAACCCAAAATATGATGTAGGAATGGAAATTAATAGTTAAACTGCCATCTGATAAACACTGATTGCTCAAATTTGTAATAGGTCATACTAAAATTAAATGTAATCCAAAGCAGCTAAAATTAATTTAATAAACTTTTTTAATAGGACAACTTTTTAAATGACAAGGAGAGCTGAAGGAGGCAAAAACTTATCTCTAAATAGCTTACTTGAAATTTCCAAATATATTTGAATAAAGGAGAAAATTGATAAGGAACTAATTCATGTTTTATAATAAAATAAAAGAGGGGGGGGTCCTAAATAACTGCACATAACTTGATAAACCTATTTTCATGTTAACAGTGGTATGCTGATGAGTTTTATTTCATCCTTGTAAATATTTTTTTTAAAAGCAAAGATAGGTAAAGTAGATAAAAACTTACTCTTAAATAATTTGACTTCAAGTTTTTCAATAGATGTAAATGAAGAACTAATCGATGTTTTTTTATATATAAAAATAAATGTACCTAATATATGTAATTGATATATCTATAAAAGTTGAATTCAGAGATCTTTATCTTTTATCATTGATTTGTTTCAAAAAAAATATTCTCAAAATTGATTTTATAGTCAATACAGGTTCAATTCTCATAGAAATAGGAGTAATAATGATAAATTGGCTCCATAGCACAATAAAACTGTTATTTATATGTAATACATGAGTATTAATATTTTACTGTATTGCAGGTATTTATTAAAACATAATATTTGTTTTTTTATTATAAGGGATTTGAACACAGACTTTCAAGTTTTCTTCAGCTATCCTTATCTATCTTATACCACCGATGTGGTGTTAAGAGTCAGAATAGATAGCTGAAGGGAGCTTGAAAGTCGCTATAATTACAATTAAACTCCAGATATATGAAGTATCTTGTATTTCAAATATTTGTTATAATTTTTTTGTTAACAATTTCACTTTAAAATCATAAAGTGTATTTATGAAATGAATTATTTTCTTTAGTAAAAAATAGTTTTTTTAAATAAAGATTTGGTTTCATTTTATAGGATTTTCACTTTTATAAATTGAAAATGGCTTTTTATTTCTTTTATCAATATGGTCAAGAAAAGTCATGTGAATTAAAAACCAGAAACATTTTTTTTTTTCTTTTTAATTTTCATTTTAAGGTCAGCATTAAAAACTCTGCAGTCAGAAGTTTATTTTATTTGCATGAACTTGTTCAATTTTTAATTGCACTTGGTCTTTACTAAAGTTTTTGTCATTAGTAATTATCTGTTGATTCCAAATTTTTTTTAACATAAGTTCTAATGATGGCTTCGTATTTTCAAATGGAATGTGATAGCTACATTTTTATATCTTAGATAACTCAAAAGAAAATGATTTATGTAAAACTTCAATTTGGAATTTATGTTGTGTACATATTTTAATTTAGCAAACATTGTATGGCCTATTGTAAACTATAGAAAATATAAATAATTAATATGATAGTATTGAAAAATGGCTTTATATTTTTAACTCTTTTGTCCTTTTTTATTAACTTACACATTGCTTAAGAATTTTATAGCGAGCTTCCAATCAGTGAATTCTATTCATGAAGCCTCAAAAGTGTTTATTGCAGGCATTATGAATGAAGACCCTCTTTGCACAGTATAGTAAAGCTACTTTTATTTAGCAGTTCTTTTATTAAAAGAAAAGAGATTTGAATTTTTTTGTTACTATATTTTACTTTTATTATTTTTCACATATATTAGTCGTCTTTTCATATTAATTGTTGCTATTGTTTTAAAATATAAACAATGTCAGATTTAGCAGTAATTGAAAGAAACTTTGCAATATTAACTTACAAGAAAGTATAATTCTTTTTTTTTTTTTTTAAATGAGAAAATATATAATTTTAAATTTGAAATTATTTTGGTATTTCCAAAAATAATTTAGGGAATAACGATAAATATAGACAAATACTTAAATTTATATAAAACTAAAAAATATGTATTATTTCATTTTTGATGTTCATAAAAGTAATTGCTTTATATGATTGACAGAACAAAATAAAAAATTTAATTCACTGAGATTTGTTATCCGTTTATCGAATTTGTTTTGTGTGTGTGTTTAGTATTAGAAAAATCAAAATAAAGACAAATTTTTATAAATTTAAACGTGAATTATCAATTTTTCCAAAAAAAAATTCCAGGCTGTTGCAAAATTATTAGTATTGCCTGAAGCAAATGAATTATATATCTATATGACAATGCAAGAAATTAAAATAAGAATTTTAGTTTTTAACTCTTCAAAATCATTAGTAAAACAAATGGATAAAATATGTTCTCTTACGTTATTTATTTATTTATTTTTCTTAAATAATAAAAATATCTCTTTGCTTTTAAATATTTGTCAAAAGTATTACTGAATTGTTTGTTTTGAAAAATGTATCACAATTTATGACTAAGAGGCTCTGGAAAGGATAAGTATATGTATTCATTTGCATATTTTAATACCCAGTGTTCATTATAGAAATAGCTTTATCTAGAGAAAATAATACAAATGAGGAAATCTTAATAGATTTATACAATAGCATTCAAATAACATACCTTTTAATTAATGTAGTTATTAGATGGATGAAGAATCAAAATCATATCGCAAATATGACTGCTTAAATGACTAGATGATTTTTTTTTTATGAAGTTAAATATTTACTATGATATTGATTGATAAATAGCTGTGAAAATATTGTGGAATATATGTAAGCATTAACTGTTCACAGTTATTATTTTGTAGATTATTCATGAGTAATTTGCAGGCCTCATTCAATGTTTTTGAGTAAAAATCCAAAGATCAAACTGAAAAAGAAAGCTTCTAAATTTTTTATGCATTTTGGAATGTGATGATTGCATGTCACTAAGGGTTTCCAGTCATAAAAAGTAATATAACTTTTTTACTCCACATTACATCAATAAAGGTCCTTATTTTATCTCACATGCAGTCTTTTTCTAAGTCTTTTACATTTTCTTCCAATAGATTTTATGCCTTCACTTGATTATCTGCTATCTTCTAGCAATATATTCAATCTTGTAATTCTATCAATGATATCAGTGACATCTATTTGGTCCTTCATTCACATATTTCACTTTTGATTTATGATTGTTATTACCAGTATACTTCTCTCCATAGTTCATTAAACGGTCCATTATGTATATTACTTTTTTGTTAAGTGTCCATATCTCAGATCCACATAACTTATAAAACATATCAAAAATCTTTTCAAATATATAAGCATATTTGCTTTTAATATTGTTATTCCTATCAAAGTCATTCAGTTTAAGTTTAATTTTTTTATTAATTTCATCCATTATATTTCCATTTGCAGTAATAATCTGATGAATATGTTTGTAGTTGTTTTGTTTTTTCCTGAGAAAATATATTGAATATTGCATTAGTCTTTTTAATATTTATCTTAAATTTATTTCATTACTTAATCTGATAATTTTTGCAACATTTCCTGAAGCTTTGAAGCATTAAAATTTCAAAACAATCTGCAAAATCTAGATGACTTAAATAAGATGTGTGTTTTTATAATCTTAGCTTTCCATTTTAATTCCTAAAATACTTCTTGTAAAACAGCTGTAAAAAGTTGTAAATGTACACTGTTTTCAATGTTAAGCATATTAGTGTGATTGTGTAATCATAAATACTTTTCAGCATATAATATCCTAGGTCTTTATCTTGATGATCCAATGTTTTAATCATTGTAGAAAAGCTTATAAAATGAGATGCTTTTTTTTATATAATTTATAATTAAAAACATAATGATAATTCATGCTGATTGGTATTTTCTAAATTTTTTATTAATATTTGAATGTGATCCACTATGCTATAACTACTTTTAAATCTAGCTTATTCTTTTGGCTAATTTAAATTCAGAGTTTGCTATAGAGAGGTTGTAACTATCATGATAAAAATTTTGGATAGAACTGATAAAGGACTGATAAGTCTAATTTTTAATATTGTATTACCATTTTTAAAAATATGATTATTGCATTTTTCCAACTATCTGGTACATCTTTACCATTTACATATTTGATACCTAATTTTGCCTGTATTTTTTTTTTATTTCTTGAACTGCACTTTTTAAATTATCAATAATTCCATTATTTTCTGGAGATTCTCTCTTGTTCATTTTTTGTTCTTTATTACTATATAATTTTTTTATAGAATTCTTTCACACATTGTATAAAGTCATTTCTCTTTTTAGTAACAGTTCAATCTTTTCTTCTTATTGCTGAATAGGCAGTAATCTGTATTCAATTCGCTTTAAAATTCTCAATAATCAAGCATATTTTGCCGATAGAGGGATCTTCCAAACCACAACACAATTTAGCAACTTTTATAAAGATAAGAGTGGCCGTCTTATCTTTAACCTAAATGTCCATTTATATAGGTGAATTTGAAGCATCTATCGGCACAATATGCTTCATTATTGTGAATTTTAAAGCGCATTGAATACAGGTTAGTGCCTGTTCAGACTATTTACATAAGTTCTTTGTGCGCTCTATAAATTAATTACTACTCTTCAATAGTTTATAGAATTTCCAACATTAAGATCATACTATTAACTCGCTGTAAATCACAAGATTTCATGTAAGTTAATTTGTGAAGGAAATAGTGGATTTAAACAGTGGAGAAAGCAACTGCTTCACGCTTCCAAGTCAAGATGCTTCAGATTCGCCTATATAAATAGACATTTAGGTTAAAGATAAGACGGCTGCTCTTATCTTTATAAAAGTCACTATCTTGTGTCGTGGTTTGGAAGATCTCTCTATCTGCAAAATATGCTTGATTATTGCAAATTTTAAAGCACATTGAATACAGGTTAGTGCCTGTTCAGACTATTTACATAAGCTCTCTGTGCGCTCTATAAATTAATTACTAGTCTTACTGCGGAAATAACTTTCCATCCAATACCAAGATATTGTTTTAAAACCTTTGAAATTTTTTTTTATATCTACACTATTCATGGTTATATTTTCTTATTATCATTATTAAAACTTTTTATACCATTTTTCATTATTTTAGATCTTCAATTTTCTTAATGGATTATTTTTAAATACCATATTCCTTTTTTTTTTTTATAAATACTTTGTCTTTTTTGATTTGCAAATTATTATTATGATTCAAAGAATTCTGCTAATATTACCTATAAGAATAACAGCAGCAAAATGCAATTTTTATCATAATGAATATTAAAAAAAATTATTTACAAGCAACATCGAATGATTAGTTAAGTGATCTAGTAATAATTTCTGTAGAAAAGTCTATATATATATAAAGCAATAAATTGTAAAGAAAATATTAGGTTATTTGCGATAACTAAATCCTGGAGAATGATTTAATATATTTTTTGTTTTGTTTTTTTATTCTGCAAGTTTGTTTTTTTTTAATTTCTTTCATTTTTCTGCATTTTTTGTTTTAGAATTTGTATATTTTTAATAAAGATATATTTTTTAAAAATATTTATTTTTCTCCTATTATTAGCCATTGTTTTGTTCAATAGATTATTTTTAATTAGTAAAAACAACAATAGTTTATAATAATTAGTTCACTGTATCAGAGAGGACCAACTTAGGCTTGCCAGCTACTTGGTTGTGAAAGTTTTAACAATTTTCCATTATTTTTTTGACCTATAGCTAAGAATTAAAAGATACCTATTTACTAGCAATTGTTAGTTATCATTAACTAGATTAAATATCTTATATCATGAGGCTTTTTAAAACTATTTCAGAAGTAGTTTTTAACACTTTTTTCAGACCACAATGGTAATCAGTTCAATCCTATAAGCACTGTATTACAATACATTTATTTTATTTTACCACTAAACATCACATGATCACCATTTCTTATGCTTGTTCAAGCTGTCAAAACAGGCAAAATTCTTCATACAGAAGTGCCACTCAGTGCAAGCCAGAGTAATCAATGGATGCAAAGTTTGGGCACAAAATCCCTATCTAGTGCCTAGACCTATATGACTACATAAGCTAATGAGCTAAGATTGAAACTAGTATGGTGTTTTCAATTGTAGACTCATAGTTTTGTAGTTAAGTAGAGATAAAAGGTGGTTGCTGGAGGGTTGCATTACATCCTAAGATCTAGGTGCAGTGCTCTCAGATCCAAGGCTCGTCATTGACAAAAGACAAAAGCCACAAGCTAGAAACTAGTCTGGGATATTGGATGAGTAGGCACTAGATAGAGATTTTATGCATAAACCTTCTTGCATCCATTGATTACTCTGGCTTGCACTTAGTGGTGCTACTGTATGATGAGTTTTGCCTGTTTTAACAGCTTAAGTAAGTATAAGAAATGGTGATCATGTTATGTTTAGTAGTTTGTTACCAACCATGCCTAATAGGATAGTGATGGCTATGGTTATTAAAGAACCAAATACACCAAAATGTATAGGTATTGAACTGAGTTCGGACCTATATGACTATATAAGCTAATGAAGTAGGATTGAAAATATTATGTTTTCAATTTTAGACTCATAGTTTTGTAGGTAAGCTGCTGGAGGGTTGCATTCAATTCTAAGATCTAGGTGCAGTGCTTTCAGATCTGAGGCTCCTCACTCATGAAAGCCCCAAGCTAGAAACTAGTCTGGAGATATTGAATGAGTAGGCACTAGTTAGGGATTTTTTGCACAAATCTTCTTGCATTCATTGATTATTCTGGCTATGCACTACTGTATGGAGAGTTTTGCCTGTTTTTTTATTTATTTTATTTTACAATTTTTGACCATGTTTTATTTTTCTGTTTACATTTTTTCATCTTATTTATTGAAATATAAAATAATTTTCAATAATATTGGCAATAAAATTTAATGGCATTGAAAAAAGTAACATTAAAATGCTATGCATATAATCAAAAAGTATCAATAGAAATAATGTATTGGTAGGTAGAGTAACATTCAGGAAGTATTTATTCATTGTTTTAAATTTTCTGAGATATGCCTGGATTAAATATATTTTCATAAATAATGTAAAACAAAATTGGAAAGTAAATTTATAAGAAAAGATTAGTATCTATAGGCCACCATGCAAAAGTTTGTATTAATGAACCATTGATTTCCAGAACAGTAACTTATTGGTGCCCTAATTCATATTCTTTGAACAATTTTCTGCAGAAATTGCTATCAGTAGTGCACAAGCAATATTGAAAATTCAATTTTGGCTCTGTAATCTCAAAATAAATGCTGTTATGAAAAAATGTTTTGTTTTGTTTTTTTTTTTTTTTAATAAACCATTTTTAAGGATTAGCAAAATCTTTCATTTTATAGTTTTGAATTTTTGTAAATTATTTAGAATGACTATTAAAACTCATATTATTGTGAAAATAACTCATTACATTTTGGGTACTAAAGACTTTTTCTATATTTGTAAGGAAAAGTTTATTTTCTGAAGTAAATTTTATAACTATTTTTTTTTTTTATGTGTCAAATGCTGCTTGGAAGGCAGCTATGCTAATCACTAGGCCATCAACATTTGACAATTTTATAACTATTACTGTAGTTTTACTTATATTAGAAAAAATTAAATATTTCTTATAATTCATTAGTATTTATATAGTATACTATATTTCTTAAATAATTATTTATTTATCTAAATATTATTTTTTTCCTACATAAATTACATCTCTATTTAAGTTTATTTGATCTTGAAAAACTTTTTTTTTGGTCTCCATATAACTGAATAAGATTTAGTTGGTGACTGCTCTATTTGCCTCTTTATTAAGACATTTTATTTTTTGACTATAGTTTTGAATATTTGAAATTACTTAGAATGATTATTAAATTCTTACTATTATAAAATCACTTAAATTTTCATTTTATTACATTTCTGATACTAAATTCTTTTTTTTTAATGGTTTTAGGGAAAAGTTACTGTGGTTTTACTTTTATCAGAAAAATTTAAATATTTCATAATTGATTAGTATTTGGACTATAATGTGGATCCCTCAACACTACCAGATCAGGTCACCCTTGGTCACAACTATAACTGGTTTACTAACCTAATCATATATCATAATGAGCATACTGAGGGACATTATCAGCTTAAAGCCTATTGCTGATAATGTTAACTCCATATATTAATATTTCCTGTTTATTATATGGATATAAACTATGCTATAATAAGGTTATTATATCATTTATTATATCTGGTTGCTAATATTATTATAGATCCAGAATGATGCCACTAGCAACTAGATTTAAACATATACCATTTGAAAAGATTTTGTTAGGTCTAGATCATAATTTTGGGGCTCATAAAACTCACTGGTAATGTTACACTATGTCATTAATTTGATGGAATGCATAAATGAAAAGTGAACAAGGCAAAACATGTTAAAATAATAGTAACAGTTTTATTTTGGTAGTCACGTGCAAGTTGTCTTTACATCCTCTCAGACAATTAATTTTACTACTCTTTATGAGACATTGACAACACTGGGTAACAATAATATTACATTGCCTTCTTTTATTTAAATTAAGTAAATACATATACAAATACAAAAGTTAATATATTTTATTATCCAGATGCCACATCAAGGTTGGAATAATATATGTGGAAAAAAAAAAAACAATTGTGTTAAAAAATAATAGATATTGCACATTTCTAAAAAAAAAAAAAATACAAAATATAAATAAAAAACCCATCTGGCTGTAAACACATATATAATATTTAGAGTAGATAGATTAATGTAAAGAAAGAAATTAATATTGGTTAATAATTAATAATGGAGAGAAGCAATATATATATATTTATAAATATAGTGACAAAATAAATAATTACTCTTAATTTTTACTTTCAAAAATCAAACTTTATTTACACATTAGACCATTGATAGGATAACATAGTCTATAAGCAAGTTTCAATGTATACCTATAAATGTTGTATGCAAGCCATGTATACAGAAATATCAAAAGTTGTATTAGACCAACAATTTAGTTTTAAGAGCAGTATAAGAAACTCGTGATAGTTAATTAATGCAGGTATGAAAGCAACATAAATAACTATAAATAAAATCAAAGATTATATTAATGCCTTAAGGCAGCATGTCATGAGCTTAATTAGTTAGGAATATAAAGTAATTCAAACCTATGTATAAGGTTTGGAAATTTCATTGATTAATGATTATCCTGCCCCAAGGGGTAACTAAGACTATCAAAATATTTATAAGTTGATATCGTAAGTTAATTGTATAGTATGCAATTAATACAAAGTTTTGTATTAAATATATAGGATGTATGAAAGATCTTCATAGTTAAAGTTAGATTATTTTTAAGTGAATGATGTCATATATTATTTGTTTAGTGGATGGGAGAAAGTTATAGTTTTGGGTCTAATAAACACATGAATTAGGATTCTAGCCTCATCTGGCTCCAGGTTTGGTCCATTAGCCAAGGCTGACAAGTTCGTTTATCCTCTTCTTTTATCTTGTAGAGGGATTTGAAAAAATGATTAATCATCGAGTCATCACAGCCATGATCAAATATCATGCCACATCTGGCAGACCAAATTGAGAAGTTAATGAAAGTGACCAGTCTTATTGTTCCAAATTGAACCTTTTTAATTGCTGCATTAAGAGAAATGTTAGCCGGGTCACTGCCATTTATCTGGTCCAACGCTATATTATGGAGATGAGTCCACGAATCACATTGACCCAGAATGTGGTTAATTGACTCCTCCTGTTTGTTACATGGGAGTCAAAGGGGGTTGATGTTTCACATATTTCTTGTCCATTTCTTCTTTCTCCCTCTATATTTTGCTTCTTTTTATATTGCACTATAAATTCATCAATACTCCTTCAACACTTTAAGCAAATAACTGCTAGTACAGTCGAAACTGTAAAATATATAAATAAAGTTATTTGCTTAAAGTGTTGAAAGGGGGGGTTGATGTTGTAACCCCTTTGTTAGTGGAGAAATGCCCCAGTGGGAAGTGCTCCAAGAATGATTTTTATTAAAAAATCAACAAATTTTGGACTCAGTTTGATGAATTTTGTTAATTTGGAAAATTTGTTGATTCCTATTGGAAGTATATTAACGGATTTAGTTTTCCCAGGAAACATTAATCGATAAACCTCCCAATATGATAATTTCCCCTGAAAAAGGGAACCTGACGATTGGAAGTTTTGAAAAATTACTGTAACTTGCTTCTGTAGCCAAATGCTTCTTAATCTAGGCGGAGGTCGTAGTTCTTCTATTTTATCCTTTTGTATTTTGTTCTTTGACAGAAAAAAACATAGTTATGCAAAAAAAAAAAAAAACTAACACTGTCTGATAATAATAATTCTTTTAAGCCAATAAACATCACATGATCACTATTTCTTGTATGTGCTCTTAACTGTTATTAAAACAGGCAAAACTCTCTATACATATTGTCACTCAGATCCTAAGATCTAGCTGCAGTGCTCGCAGATCCAAGGCTCCTCACTGAAGAAGGCCATAAGCCAGAAACTAATTTGGGGATATTGTATGAGTAGGCCCTAGATGGGGATTTTATGCACAAGCCTTCTGGCATCCATTGATTTCTCTGGCTTGCACTGAATGGCAATATGTATAGAGAGTTTTGCCTGTTTTAATAACAGTTAAGAGCAAGCATAAGAAATAGTGATCATGTGATGTTTATTGGCTTAAAAACAATCCTGCCTAATAGGATAGTGGGGCTATGGTTACTAAAGAACCAAAGACACCAAAATGTATGGGTACTGAACTGAGTTCAGACCTATATGACTATAAGCTGATGAGTTTGGATTGGAAATATAGTGGTTTCAATTTAAGTCTCATAGTTTTGTAGTTAAATAGAGATAAAAGGTGGCTGCTGGAGGGTTGCATTAGATCCTAAGATCTAGCTGCAGTGCTCTCAGATCCAAGACTCCTCACTGATAAAGGCCCCAAGCCAGAAATTAGTCAGGGGATATTGGATGAGTAGGCACTAGATGGGGATTTTATGCACAAGCCTTCTGGCATCCATTGATTTCTCTAGCTTGCACTGATTGGCAATACATATAGAGAGTTTTGCCTGTTTGTTTTAATAATAATTCTTGTGAATACTTTTTTTTCTGTTTCCTATTTGTTCTTGGAGTTTTGAAATATAATTCTCTTTGTGAATTTAAATGAGTTTTTGATTCTCTTATTACTTCTATGCAGTTTATAATTATACAAATTTATGTGGGTTTTTAGAAAAGTTTTGGATTTTGTCAATTAGCAAAATTTGTCATGGCATTTTCTCAGTAAATCTTTTGTCTTCTGTATTGGTAAGACAAACTTAAATATTCAAGCATGATAAAGCTAAAAGTTAGCAATTAAGTTTTTCTCTCCATGCTAGATTATGCAGACTGAATAACTTCACTTTCTTCTTCCATGGAGCACCATGCAATGAAGGAATTGGACTGTTAAAGTTTTCTCAGCAAGCCATTTAATATTTATCTTATATATATGCACAAAGTACAAAACTATCACTATTTTTTTTACTTTCTGAGTGTATATAAATAGATATTTCAATGTTTTTCACCAAATGTACACTGATTGACTTAGCTAAATTCAATTTATTGACAGCTTTTTATAGCTTATTGAAACCCAATTGCTCTTATCTAAGCTCTCTAAGGTTGTTATCAATGAGTAACTTGATCAGACATCTACTTTAAGACCATTACCAATATCAGTTTTTTAATAAACACAGGAAGAATAACACAATGATTAATAAATAATCAAGATTAGAAAATAGGGAAAGGGAAAACAGAAAATAATAAAAAACATATACAAATTCATTCTGCAATTCTGAATGAAACTTAGTTAAATTCTCTTGCAGAGCTGATAATTTTATAACTGCTTCTATTTCTTTCTCTTTTTTCAAACTAATTTTATAATAAGTTAATAAGCTTTTTTGTTTAGTTTTTGTACAGAAATATTTGTTTTATAGAAAATGTAAAGAACTCACATATATATGCTGAACCAAAATGTTTATCTACTGAGGTTTTTAGAATTAAAATGTGAATCATTGTTAGTGCAGTATTCAGCTTAACTAGTCACCAAGCTTTTAAAATTAACATGCTATTATTATCCTTGTATTTGATATTTATATTTAATATTTGTAGCTAGGACATGGCTACATTACCCTGATTTAACACTGGGAATGAAATTGCATTTAATTTGCTTAGAGCAATTTTATTTCACATTCCTAAACATTGAAATTTTCTCACACTTAGCTGGTATTACAAAGCCACTCTGGACTATCTTGAAATTATGAGTAGTTAGTCTCTATTCATGATTAATTTATTTCTTGAGATTTAAGTGATCTTCTGCAACTGAAAAGCATGAGTACTGACTCCAACGCTGTGATGATTAAAACTCGCAGTCACATGACATAAATATTAAATGCAACAATTGCTGCATGAATACCAGGAAGTTATCTCACTTTAAGCACTTGATGCAACTTATAACCCAGAAGGAAGGATAAAATGAAATTTTTGGCACAAATACAGCTATGCTTAATTTAGGTTTATGAATCTTAGGCACCATGAGCCATGGCCTGGTTTTTCCCATGGTAATCATCACAGTAAGTACTTTATGCAAGCCCTTCTTTTTTGAGACTTAGGAGCTATTTTAAATCACTTTGAGCTTTCAACTTTGGGTAGTTTCAGTGGAAAAATATTCTTAACTTTCATCAAGTAAAATGAACACCTTGCACCCTTATGCCCTGACAAAATCCCTTATCCATCCACTATTAGCATACATAAGCAGCTACGAATGACTTTTCAATTAATTTAGTCAAATTTCTTTTGGTATAGTCATAATTTTGAACTTACAATTTTGTAATTTGTTTTCTCTCTATTATTTACTCCTTTTTGACAGATTTGCTATCGTCAGAGAATAAGCCAACCTTTATTATTTAAAATTTAATTTTTATCCATATCAGGTATTTATTCACTAATAGAGGAGAGGGAGTGACTAGAGAAATCTTGCTTTTTTTACTCTGGAATACATTTTCATTATCTTTTCTGGCTCTACTATTTTCTTTTTCTGTGCCAGTATTTTTGTTTTCATTCATATAGTCAGCAGCTACAAGCATATTCAATCTTCTTTTCTTTCATAATATTGATCTATGATTGTTGTATCATTCTCAATCTTTTTAGATTAATTCTAAATTTACTTTTCCACTTATAGACTTTACCTTTGGTTTTATGAATTTACTTTTTCATCATTTCTATCTTTAAATTTTATGTAGCAAAATTCACTTTGTAAGTGAATCATTGCTATAACTTTGCTATCATTTACTTAATCATTTATAATTCCTAGATGAACTTTTGCACTCATAAAGTATTCCTTTCATTCTTTATCATCATCACTTTTTTCATCAATTTTCTTTTCATGAGTTTCTGCATCTGTATTTTCAACCAAATGTTCAGAGATAACATAAACTTCACTATCATTTTTGATATTGTCTGTATGTTGCTTATTTGTTTTACTTTCATCATTATTTATCATTTTCATTAATTAATGCACTGTGGCATTTATCTGCAGTTTCATTTATTTTATCCAACGCAGTACTATTTTTTACTTATTGTTTGTCATACCTGCATTACATTATTTTTAGATTTTTCTTTTATTACAGTATCCTCTTTCATTCCCTTCATAAATTCCTTCATTTGGCTTCTATTATCATTAGCTATTTTTTTACAAATTTCTTTCATGAAGTTTTTATTATTATCAGCTATTTTTGTTATCCATTTGTGCCATTAATCTTATCAAGAATGTTGCTTTTGAAGTTTCAGGTTTTTCTTCAACCTGTTTTTTTTATTATTATTTACACCCATGGCTCTGTGACATCTGATTGTTCTGCTAGCAGCCCAGTATTTTCTTCTGATTTTTGGACTTCCATTTTTGCTTTAGCCTTTGTTGTCATTAATAATCAAAAAAAAACTTTTTAAAAAATATTATCTTTTTATATATAAATATCAATGGTTGTTGAATCCATCTCTCAATCACACGGCCATTTCACTTAATTTCTTTCCATATCCGGTTTTATTTTCCCTAGCTTATTTGTTTTTGTTTCTACAGCTCCATTACAATATTTTTTTTTTCCAGTATTGCATGTGTTTTCTTGTTAATACAGTTCAATCATATATACATTTTAAACGTTGCCTTTCTCTACTATTTTATCCACTTCTTCGTTCTTCCATTTCATCTATTTGTGCAACACTATCTTATTTCTTTCAGAGTTTATGTTTGTTCATATAATTTCCTCATATATACAACAAACTGAATATAATGAAGTTAAATCACAGTTCTGGCACTGAATGAACCTTGATGATGAGTCAAAGTAGAGTACACTGTATTTCTTAAATAATTATTTATCTAAATATTTTTTTCTCTCTATATAAATTTTATTTTTATTTAAATTTGTTTGGTCTTGGAGGCCTTTTTTTAATTTTTGGTCACCACATAAATAACCATAAGATTTAGTTGGTGACTTTTATTTCTTTTCATGAAAGTTTGATGGAATTAATATGCTTACAGTTTATAAATAATAATACATTTTTATTATGATTGTATAAAGTGTATCAAATATTAAAAAAACCATATAATTTATCCACAGATTATTTGATAAATATATATACATAATGTACATAAAAAAAAAAAAAATCGCTTTTAAATAATCCATTGCAGGGCAAAGGCATATCCAGCGTTCCCCTCACCCCCTTCATAGAATAACAGTTAAATAAAAGCCATTACCAGTTTAAATTTTCGATATATGCATTCTTCATATATATTTATAGTTCATGAATTTTATAGAACAGTATTATATAATGTAAAATCATAATTACTGTAAATTGTTTGATGAATATACAGTAACGTCATTTTGGCAAATTTAGACACCATTAAAAATTGAACCAAATTAAGCAAAATACTATCAAATCTCATTAGTTTTTAATCCCATAACCATATTGCGTAAATAAATTTTATGTTTAATATATATATTGTGTGTCTATTATAAAGTAAATTAATTACTTCTTCACATAAATGATTATACTTTAAAGATGACATAAAAATGATTCATCATCTTCGCTTTTAGTTTATAGTATAAAATTAATATTTAAAAGACATATTTTTACATATACATAGGCATAGTTCTTTGTTTTCAACTTATAAATAACACTTTGATTTTATTGCAGCTTTTTATTATTATTAAATGTATTTATTGTTGGTTGGTATTATTATTATAAAACTTATTGATTTGTTATGAATATTTTATAGTCGTATTTTTTTCTGTAAAAAGAGTCAGTTCTAGAGCTGAGTTGTGTCAAATTTATTATTCATGCTCTATCACTTTCAGTGATCGATATCCTGCTGTACTGTCTTTCTTCTGGGCCTACTGAGTTCAGAGTAATTTTATTGGAAACATTGCCAGATCAATGACATATACATTTAGAGAAAAATGTTTGCACCATCATTAGATCGTTCATGAAATAGTGAAATGGAATTCTTTTTCGTTCTATAAAATTAGTAATGGTATGCATATTGATTTTTTTTTCTTAGCTGTGTTTGTGTCATTCAGTCAGATGAAATAGAATATGTAGTTATTCTAAACCATAGATTAAAGTTTACTGTTTGATCGTATTATGGGAAATAAGCTGAGCGAACCTAGGCACGTAAATTTTTTAGTCGGTTGCCTTTATAATATATATATATTAAAAATTTTGAGCATGTCATTATAATGAATTACAAACGGTAAAAATAATAGAGAAAAAATGCATTAGTCTCACTTGATTATATTTGGCTTATTTATATAATAATTTTTACTGTCTCTATAAATAATTTCAGAAACATATGTATGTTAAATGATTTGATGAGAAGCAAGTTATTGCTTCCTAAAGACTTCAAACAGTCCTTTTGAATGGACGTTGTTGTGATCAAATGACAATAACAGTCATCATAATTTACTCTCAACAAAAATTATTTTATTAGCTATTATTTAATATTCACATTAGAGTGATCTTAGTATCACTAATATCTGTGTAACAATATATTACTATACATAGTGTGTCATATATATATATATATGTAATCACATATATGTACATAATAAACGTAGGATCAAAAGATAAAGCAATCATATAAGCACTCCTCAACATTACTCATCTGAAAAACAAAGAACACTTTCGTTAGGCTTGCTAGTTAACTGTTGATGGTGAAGGTTTGAACAGATTCTTCATTCATCTTAAAGTATGTATACAAATATTACTTAATAAATGAAATAGATAAGATGATTAGTTGAGTTAGCTGTAGTCATGCTACCTGAAAAAAAAAATAAAAGTTGTATATAGTCTGGTTTAGAATTCCAGAGTATGAGTATTCCAGAGTATGAGCATTCCAGACAGTTGTGTGAATTAATTCACCATATGATTCTTCAATGACTATATTTTTTAATTAGAGAAGAAAGTAGTAATAACATAGTACTAAAACCCTTTTAATTCAGCATTTGGCTAACTTGGTAAGTAATTTTCTCCATTGTTTCTTATTGGAAGGCACCTTTAAAGAAATATTTAATTATTTTTCCCTATTTATATAATTAATATAAACCCATGACAAATAATAATGTATAATAAATAAATAAATAAAAACACTAGATCAGGGGTCCCCAACCTTTTTGCACTTAAGAGCACATTCTATAATACCCGCCAGGTGGCGGGCACCATTTATTTTTTCAACCAGGTGGCGAGCACCATTTATTTTTTCAATGTAAATTTATAGTTGGATATTGTTAATAATACACATAATGTACAAAAAAATATTTATTTCAAAATAAAAATTTTAACTTCTAATTAACGTTTATATTTTTACGCTGTAAAAGTATAGAATGTCCTACAATTTGATTACAATAATTTATAAGAAATTTTAAAAAGTAAATTTATTTGTATCAATCAGATAAATAATTTTTTATCGTGTTCGGATAGCGGCGGGCACACATAAAATGGTCTGCGGGCATAGGGTTGGGGACCCCTGTACTAGATATTCTATAATATGTAATTATTCCGTAAATGCTCTGCATGATATATATAGTGCAGTGATAGACTGACACATTGAAATTTAAACTTTCCATAGATTATGGCTCTACTCTGTCACTTAAGTACTTAAATTTCTTATGAACTAATGAGCAATAATCTATTTGATTGTTATCGTTTTTTGTAAACTCATAAAATATATATTTTGTTATTGTTTATTTACTACATATTTATATATAAATTTCAAATATATATTTAAAGTTAGATTTAACTTAATTTTGTTTCTGCTTGATTTTTGTCTCACGTATAGCTGGCTTGCATTTAAATAAATACATATAATAAATGATTTTTTAAAAAAAAATAATAACATTTATTTGCTAATTAAACAAACCCACAGATGGTTAGAGTAAATTTTATAAAGTACTAACTGTGCCCATGTCTTTGCTCATGTTAATAGAATAAAAGAATATAACACAATATGTAGTTGTTTCCATGGCTTCTATATTTACATATTATTATTTAAATGAAATAATAACAGCAATATTGCAAAAAAAAAATATTTTTTAACTACTGAATAATCAACTTTTAGTTTTCTTATTTTAGATATATATATATTCAAGACATGTCAAAACATATAACCAGTGGACCTTTGGTGTTCTAAAAAGATGGAATTATATTCGGGTTTATTAAGAGATTTTTTGTTTAAGTAACAATGTTGAGGGATGTGTGGAAGAGAGATACATGGGATTCGTCATAGTATAAGGCACTGCAACCAGTTTGAGGGCATGACATCTTATACATTATATGAGGAGTCTGATCAGAGGGTAGGCAATCTTTTGAATTATTAATTAATCAATTAATTGAAGAGGAGTGTATGAGAACTTACTTTAACACGTTGAGTAGTTACAGTGATGACACAGCGCGCCAAGATGGTGCTTCATTGAAATTTTGTGTTCTTTTTGAAATTACGTGAAAACTACAAGCATGATGTCAACAGAAATCCCAGCATTCATTGCATTTTTCAATTTTCTTTTTAATCATGTCCATTTTGTTAAAATCCACCCCCCACCCCCCCCCCCAAAAAATAGGATTTTTTATGAATATTTTTATGGCTACATTCATTTAATTTTTTATTTTTTCCTCAGTTTACTAGTTTTCATGTAGAAAATAAAGGCAGAAATTTTTAAACAGCCAAATGTCTACTGAAGCCGATTAAAAATACGCCGATAATTCACATTTAGACTTCAAAATGTAATTAGAATATCGGGTTGTAAGTATTAAAACTTCTATTTTTTAATTATTTGAATAGTAATTTTTTTAAAATTATTTGATAAATAGTATGTTTGAGTTTGTATTGGTGTCTGAGTAGTATGTAATTTATATATCATGTATGCTCTTTATTATACATAAATAAATTTAAATATTTGTATTCAAATACAACAAACGTAGTTTATGTAATTTTGTGGCTCTGATCTAAGATTAGACAATCTTATTTTCCAGATATAATGATTCTCAAAAGGTTTAATAATTTATACTATGTTTATTTTATTATATTTATTACTATGTTTATATATTACTGTCTTTAGGTTTGCAATTGCAAGTTTGTGTTTATATAACAAGTAATGTCTATATAATATAAAATTACGGTATTATAGAGCAGTGCAATGTAAATTTTAGGACTGATTATCAAATATACAGAAATTTTGCAGTTGACCAAGCAATCACAAAATTTACTGGGTGTAGTACCATGTGAAAATATAAACACTTAAAACCAACAAAGATTTCAAATGGTGTGTGTGTGTGTGGAGATAACCACAATAGTTATGTATATACCACATAAAATTGTATGCAGACAAAGAATCAAATTGCCCATGACTTGGCTGTGGAGTCAGTAGTTTTGCCACCTCTTGCATCACATTATTTTCAATTCTATAGCTAGCAAATGAGGTATATGCAAATAAATTATATCTCTATGAGACAATAAATATAACAAGATAGCATCACTCATGTGCATAAGGAATATAAACATCACTGATGTACACAAAAAATATAAAATGAAGAGATATCAATGATACAGACAGTAGCCTACAGTTTCTAGTTTTATATAGACAAGAAGCCAATTGCTATGATGACAAATACATATCCATCTTCTGGAAACAATTTGTTTTGTATCTTTTATTAGGATGAATTTTTTTTCTTATAGACACCTTTGAGATTTGGTAACTTTTGAGGTACAAGATAAAATTGAAGAATTCATATGTGACTTATTTTGGAGATTCTGAAGCTATGGATTATCTCAGGTAAAAAATATTTTATATGGTTTGAAAGATAATTTTGTGAGGAATACAAAGAAATTATCAAAGAAGATATAATTTAAACTTAGTTAATGATAAATTAGAAATTATGAACAAACAATATCGGATGTTGAAATTTCATTTTTTCTTATTTTTTAAATGGTTATCATTTATCTTAGCCTTATTGTTTTCTTTAGTTTTTCTAGTTTCTATTAATGTAAAGTTTTTTGCTGTAACATTATTAAAACTGAAGTTATTTTGAAAATTGTTTCTCAAGCTAGTTTTTAAAAAATTCAGTATGGCGGCCTGGGCATTAAACAAGTTAAATGAAGGAGAAAAGATTTTAATAAAGTTTTGAGTAAGGGCAGAGATGGGGGGGGGGTCATGGTCTGTTATCTTTGGAGGAGTTAATATTTAATTTATGGTCAAATTGTTTTTCCTTTCTTGTAAGATGGCTATATTTGAATTCAAAGTTGGTAAGGTCTTTTAAACATTGTTCAATGTTAGTTTTGCGAGAAGCTTCAAATATACCATGGCTTCTTCTCCCACACATCTCTTTCCTCACTAAAAACTATTAAACCATTTCTTCTTGATTTAAGCTAAGTTTTTGTACTGCTCCTTCCCCCTAACCAAAAGATTAATAAATAGTTCAAAAGATCACTTACCCTCTGATCTGACCCTTCACACAGTGTCCAAGATCTCATGCACTCAAATTGGTTGCAGAGCCTTATACTATGGCAAATCCCACATATCTCTTCTTACATGTCTCTCAATATTGTTATTTATACAAAAGACCTCTTAATAAACCTGAATATGATTCTAAAAACAAAGGTCCACAACAATGGTCCTCTACTTTTATTGCTTGTATAGAATATCATGACTGCAAATGTAAAATCAAAGAAGCAATTATAATATTAATACCAGATTTGAAACTGTAATAGATATAAGTAGTGTGTGCAGAAATGAGCAGTGTGCCTTTTTACTCTTCATAAATTGTGCTGCCTGCTGTCGCATATATTGGACTTTTGAAAAAGGATCCAGAGGGAAAGCTGTCCGGAAAGTTATTGCAATTTTCTACCACGAGGAAATTGTTTCCATAGACCTACCTCAATAGGTACCAATAGCCGGATAGGGCGGCATATATTGGACTTTTGAAAAAGGATTCAGAGGGAAAGCAGTCTGGAAAGTTATAGCAATTTTCTACTAGGAGGAAATTGTTTCCAGAGACCTATCTCTATAGATACCAATAGCTGGATAGGGCAAAAACAAATCACCGATTTTTTCGTGTGTGTAAACCTGACAGGCTCCAATACAGAAATGTGCAGAGAAAGACTGCCTGTATAAATAACTTGTAATTATTTTAACTCAAGCTAAGAATAGTGATGACTGATGTTAGTCTATTATCAGCAATGAATATTAGTAATTATTGAAAGTAGTAATTAGAATCAAAGACTTATTGATCACATTTTGTAAATGCTGAACTTATTAGAGATCTGTGTTTTATGTGTTCAAAATATATTTTCATCTTTACTAGTGGTAATTTTTTTTAGACTTATATATATATATTGTTATTTGTTGGCAAGTGAATGCACAACAGAATTACAAGGAATAAATAAAGTACAAGTATGAAAAAAATAAAACTTTATCATTATCATAAAGAATGAGAAGATTAATATTTTATTTTGATGAAAAACATATGTGTAGGTATTATTTGCAGCACACATGTGGCTTTACCAAATAAAGTCCATGTTGAAGGACATTTTTGCACTGTTCATAAAAATTATGAAGATGATTATCCATGAGGCACTGCATTAAGAAAAGCTAAAGTACATCAGCTAAAGATACAACTCACTACCAACAAAAAAAATTTTGTCACAATATAAGCTCAAAAACTGCTACAATTACATCATTCAAAGTTGCTGAAACTTTAATTAAACACAATAAAAATCTGAAAGAATGACTTCTATCAACAATATGTCATTATCATGAAACAATCATGCATAGGACAGAAGAAACTAGTCAAAATCTTGAAGAGATTTTACGTAAAAACATTAACAATTGTAACTTTTTATCACTACAGTTTCGTGAATCTACTGATTATACAGGTACTGCACAGTTATGTATTTTTATTTGTATGGTTTTTGATGATATGTCGGCCACAGTATTATTAACAATTATTCCAATTTAAAGAAGGACAAAAGGTCAAGATATCTATGATTTATGCAAGAATTACATTGTAAAATGAATTTTTCAATTTTCACAGATTAGTATCAATATCTATTACGGAGCTCCTGCAATGATTGGCAGTAAAATTGGTTTTGTTATTCTATGTATAAATAATAATGATATATCTAGTTTTATGGACTATCATTGTATTTTACATCAGCATGCTTTATGTTCAAAAGTATTGAACTTTAATCATGTTATGAATATTGCCTTCAAAATTAGTAATAAAATCAAAAATTTTGTTACATTGTCAGTTCCGGGATTTGCTAAAGGAATGTGAGAGTGAACATAATGAATTGTTATTACAAACTGATGTAAGGTGGGTAAGTTGAGCAAAATTTTTAATCAGATTCAGAGAACTATCATAAATAAGATCATTTTTGGAAACTAAAAGTGATTCATATCCAGGTCTGATTGATAGAGAATGGCTTTTTGACCTCATCTTTTTCTGTGAAATTACAGAAAAAATAAATAATGTAAATGTAGAACTACAAGGAAAAGAAAAAACAATAATAGTTATGATAAGCACTTTGAAGTCATTCAAGAAAAATTAAGTATGCTTGTAATGCAACTGAAGCATCATGAATTAAAACATTTCAAAAATATGGCTGATGAGTCTAAAGATAGAAAGAATTTAATCTACAACAAATATGTTGAAAATATAATATTCTTTATAAAGGAATTTAAATGAATATTCATGGAATTTGGCAAATTTGAAGATATCACTAGGTTTTTGTCTAATCCATTTAATGTTAACATCAATATCAAAGATATCACTATGAAATTAAATTAATTTGAACATACAGATTCAGCGAACCTCAGAGAAGAAATAGTAAATATTAAATGTGATATACACTTTAAATCAATGGCTTCAAATGAGAGCTTGAGGATATTAATAAGCAGGGATAAATATTCAAATATTTGGAGAGTTGCAGCATATTACAATGCATTGTTTGGTTCAACATATTTGTGCGAATCAGCATTTTCCTGCATGAATGTGATAAAAACTAAACATAAGCCACAATTATCTGATCTACATTTGGAATTGTGTTTAAAAATTAGTTCATGCAAGCTAAATTTTGACAAACTTTCTGAAACTATTCAATGCCAAGTATCATCAAAATCAAATAAAAATATTATTTTTTTACTTTGTAATTTATTTATTTATTTTGTAAAATCTAATTTATTTTAATGCAATTCTAAAACAATTTTCTTTTTTTTTCTCTATATATTTTTTGATTTTTTTTTAATTCAGGACCAGCTCTAGAAAATAATTATTTATAGGTAATTTAATAAATATTTTATAAAGTGTCATGGATAAATTGTAATATTAGAGGGAGCTGAGGTAAAGTTCATATCTTATAGAAAAAAAAAATCATCAGTTTGTAACTATTTGTGAGTATCTAAAAAGCCCTTATAAAATAAAACACATTCACAAGTATATTCTAAAAAAAAAACAGGATTTTGAATAATTTTTTTCTGTTCCGGTTTTCATTCCAGCAAAAATAACATTATTTTACTGGTTTCTGGTTCAAAGCCCTGAAAATACGTAGTCACTCTCAGGCACATTTTCACCAAAAAAATTGCCTCCAACTTCTAAAAGTTTTGCCACCCCTGTACTTTGTCTAATTTGCACAGAAACTTCAAAGAAATAAACTATACATGGTTTAAGTTAATACACACAGTACATCCCAGTGATAAGTTGATTATTTTTTTCCCAAGCTTCCTACAATGCCACCTATAATTCGATGTAAATATTATTTGTTACATTATTTAACTAGTCACTATAAGGCACTATCATGTCTGAATCATGAGTTATAACATGAAATGTGATATTTCATATGTTTGTGGAAACCTACAATAGACCAACTTGCTAAATTAATTTTTGTTTTTTAAATTGGGCAAAACTATCACTATAATGTTTTCACCTGATTACCAAAATTATGTAATGACAGAAAGAGCACTGAAAAGTGAATCCATGACCAAATATGTCAAAAACAAGTAGAAATGGATAAAATATACGTAAAGTTGCTGAAATTCTTTGCACAGATCACTGTGTGTCTACTTATTATGAAACATATTGGCATTCTCAAAAATCATTTTCACTATAGAAAATGCATGCTTTGTGCCTCATTTATTATCATTTCAGTCATTAAAAATATCTGGATGGAACTTTGCAGACTTATGCAAAGAATTGCAACAGAAGATTTAGAATTCTTGTTAAGCATCATTATGGTATGTGATTTTTAATACGAGTTATAAACTAAGCACCAGAGTGCAGAATGGATATTATCAAGGAAAGGAAATCAAAAAAATTGTAAATAGAAAACAGAATCTCATTAAAAGATTGCTCATTGATGTTTTTTTATCTCACTGATGATTTTTTCCATTTTTTAAATACATTATTCTCTATAAATACATTCCTGAAGATCAGACAATAAACAACTATTATTTGTATCTTGCTGATGTTTTTTATATTCTAAACATTCCCAAAGATCTGACAAAAAACTCACTGATGTTTTTTTTTTATACATTCTAAATACATTATTCACTGCAAGTACATTTCCAAACATCAGACAGTAAGCATAACTATTATTTGGATGTTTTGAATTGGTTTGTGAGCCAAAATTTTGTGCTAACAACCTGAATACCATGAGCAAGAGTTTTAATTGCTATTGCACAATAACTGACATGTCCACACTGACTAGAGTATGCATTTTTGGCCATAAAAAGCACTACCATGCTTGAGTGTACACCCTATTCTTCAGATTAAGTTCCTGCTAATTTTTGACTATTTCCAAAATAAAATTGACTATATTAGGAACACATTATTGTTCCTTTCAGGATATCCAAAAGCTGTGATAATGTTTTTGCAGATTTTAAAAACTAAATCATTTCTAGAAGTTTATTGTGTCATAAGACTATTTTGAACAATTAATGATAAAAACAAATTGTAAATAATGCCTCATATTTTATTTCACATTATTTTTTATTAGGATACACTATGTATTAATGAATTTGATGAGGTAATGCTTGATTTTTAAAAAATAGTAATTTTAGTACATAGTATGCATATAGGTTTTTTTAACTTCAAATTCAAATTTTTTCAAATCAAATTCAGGTTTTCGTAAATCAAATCAGGTTTTTGCAAATCGATGTTTTTGTAAATGGAATTCAGTTTTTTTAATTTTTTTTTATAAAAAACGGTGAAACAATCTAGTCCATGTTGAAATAAAAATAAATTCAAAAAAAAAAAAAAAAAGTGGGAAAAATCTCCTACCAAATTAATGAATGAAATGAGATGTTTGAGCATGTAGAATAAAGTTTTAACATATACAATATATAAATTTAAAATGTAATCAAAAATGAACAACACTTCATCTAGTGAATGAGATTTGTCTCTGGTTAAATAGCAATTTCAAAATGTCAACAAATCATATGATGCAATTCATCACAAAGATCAACATCTATATTGAGTCAACTAGTCCAGTCTTTCAACCATATCATTGTAGAGGACATTGCAGATCTTCATACAACTGCATAAGTAAAGATAAAAAGAAAATTTTAATAAAATGCTACAGGGAAGGTAAATCAATTTCTGAATTGGCCAAAGTAGCAGGAATCAATAAAAAAAAAAAAACTGCTTTCTCCATAATAACTTGATACAACAATGATGGTGGATTAATTTTGGGGAAAAACTCATGATGGCAAAATACATTTGAAATTGACTGCAATGATATTACAAAAAAATGAACAACTGGTCGAAGATAATCCATGCATAACACTAAAAAATATTCATAGTAAGATTATGGGATTTGAATATGTTAACTTAAGCATATCTTCAATTGATAGTGCATTGTTTCGATTTTACTTTTGTTAAAAATTGTTATAATCGTTTCACTGTTTTTTATGAATAAACTTTACAAAAAACTGAATTTAATTTATAAAAACCTGATTTTGATTTTATGAAAACCTGAATTTGATTTGCAAAAACTTTAATCTGAAGTTTAAAAAAACCTTTATATCAAATAATATATGCTTCAGTGTGTGCAAGAAAATATGTAGACTAAAAATAATTTCTATTTAATATTTTATTTTATTCAAAACGTTAGAATATTTTCATTTATAATTTATGTAAGTCATATTTATTTTAACGTTTATATGTAGATAAATATATAAATGGAATATTCAGATATTGCTTGTTAATATTTTGTAATTTAGAAAAATATTTAGTGTTTAAATATTCATTGATGTTCTATAGTTAAATTTGTCTAAAAGAAATACTTGCATGTTTCTATAAATAATTTATAAGAAGAACTCCTTATCTTCTTCCTCCTTCCCCTCCTTATTCTTTTTCTTCTTCTTCTTCTTAAAACACATTTCATCTAAAATACTCAATATGCATCAAATCTCCTGAAGTTCACAGATTCACACACCCCAAATCAACCTCTCCCCAATCTTACAAATTCATTGGTCTATCCTCTTTCCTAAATGATAATCACCTATTATGCAAATATGACTCCTCTCATAAAATAAATATAGAACTATACCTAAAAGGCTTAAGCTCCATTGGATTCTATTACAACAAATTAATAAGAAGAATCAAACAGTTCTGCCCCAAACTAAATCCAAATCCTTCTAACAATGATAGACTTTGGGTACTCCTGCTATGCATTCCCAAACTAACAAAAATGTTTAACAAAACCTTTTGGCTGTTTTGAGATCCCCTCAACCAATTGACTAATTAATAATTCTAAGTAGACTCGAATCTGAACTGACTCCTAACACTGTGTTTACAATTAAATGCCTTCATGCTGGATGCAAAGCAACATACTATGGAGATTCCCGTGCATCCTTATTCCCATGCCTTTCACAGCACCAATACTTATATAAAAGAGCATCTGACAAACCTGAATATAGCTATATTTCTGGAACACCAGGAAGTAACAGGACATATATTTAAACCTATGTCTGTTGCCGTAGAATATATTGAAAGAAATGATGCAAAATAGGAAATTAAAGAAGTGTGGTATACAGATAATAACACCTATGCCATAAACTGCATATAATCATGCCTCCCCTCCAATAAATGGACACTTTGAACTTTAATTTTCATAAATTTAAATACCAACAGCCTTTATAAACATTCCACTTGTTTTCTGTTCTGATGCGGACACAATAAACTCTTGAAAGTGCTACGCCATCATAGTGTTATTTTATTCAGCTTCTCTCTTGCTGCATCCTAGCACCCTTAACATATATTACAATTTGCACAAGAGAAGTCTATGCATTTATCATCATTATATAGTGTTATTAAACAGTTATGAGGTACATATATAATCACAAAAATTATTGTTTTTCAGAATGCCTGTGAAATTCAATATCAGCTCATGTGTTATAGTTTATATAAATTCTTGCTAATAAACTTATTTTTGTTGTATTTTATTTCATATAAATATCTGGCTTAGACAGAATTTATTGTAAAAATATACTATTATACAATTTAGAGATTTGGGTAATGCATACCTGAGCCCCTTGATGTGATTGATTTCATCAAAAAGTATCATAGAGATAACTTTGCATTTTCTAATGTTTTTGAAAGGTTATTCTTAAGTAAAAAGCATTTGAAGTTTTAATTTAACATTATCAAATAATATTAATATTTTATGAGATGCCAATATAATGGAAAAATTCTCAATACAGGTTAGTTTTAATATGAATAAAAGATCTAATTCATAAAGTCATCTATCAACAAAATAAACATTATACCAGCCATTTCAAATAATTTTTTTATCTTACTTTAATCTTTAAAAGATTAATATATTTAAAATAATTAATGTATTGAAATGGTGAAGTTTATATATTTTACTTATGTGTATTTTACACCATTATCAAAAATGGATTTCTTATGCTGTTTTTCATTCAATAAAAAGTATAAAATATTATAATATAACAGTGATAGTCAATACATTTATAATACTAATACATAAAAAGTTTTTTTTAGCAAATACATTATATATATAGCGACATCTGTCATTTTTTAATAAGTTATCAGAACCAATAATAAAATTATATTAAAGCAATCCAATGCATTAATTATGTAACATATAACAATATGTATAAAAGATATACATATATATTATAGAATTTTTCATTCATTTTTATTGACTAATTATTAATTAAATTTGTTGATTTATATATATATATTCATACAATTATTTTTATTGTAGATAATTATGTGGGATAATCACAATGTTTTTATATAACTATACAATGAAATGGATTCAACAAATAAATATTAAATATAACAAAAAATGGAAATGGGTGTAGGAGAAATATTGGATTAAATATGTTAATGATAAACAATTTTATAAATATATGTATTATATTAAGAAAATATAGGATAATTTTATAAATTTAATGATTATATACATTTTTTAAAGAACAAAATATTTTACAAAGTAAATGACCATTCTTTATACTTCTTATTGCTATCAATATTAATAAGATTACTAATATATAGAATTAGCTATTGTTTTCTTAAAAGAAAAAAAAAGTTTATTAAATAAATATTTATATGAAAAGAAAATTTTTAATAAAGAATATAAATATAAAAGTCTCATTAGAGACATTAAGAATATTTGTAATATTGAAAAAATTACAATATGTATAGAGGATAATGTCACTGATGATTATATAGAAAAAAACGAAATATGAAATTAAAAAATATAATAAATTACTAAAAGAACATTTTATATAATAATAATATATATATATATGTAATTAGTAAATAAAAGAAAAAAACAACCTAAAATTATAAATATAAATCAATATAAATTTTGCCCTTCTTATAAAAACCCATATATTTGCGCTAAAGTTAAAATTCACAAAAATAATAATTTGTTGTGATTATTATTTAATTTTATGGCTCTTATTCTACGGAAATTTTTCAAATACTTAAGTAAATGGGTAACATGTAGGATATGTAGAATTTCCATAAAAAATGCAGATGGCATCATAAATAAATTAAATAATATAAAACTAAATAGAATCCAAAATAAATAGAAAAAGTGTATCTACATATTCCAAGAATTAAAAAGATATAAATATTATTATAAAAATTATATCAGTACATAAATAATATAAGTACAATACATATAAAAGCCGATTTAACATTGATATATAATAGTTTATATTTTAAATACAATAATGAATATTGGAATATACATAACAGATGTGTAATAGGTTGAGCAGTTAGTAGGTTAATGTCATTACTATTTATAAGCAGAAATTACTATAATTAAAAAAGAATAGTAAATCAAGAAATAACCCATTATTCTAGATAAGTAAATATGTTAATAATTGACATCAAATAAGTTACGACTAATATGTATAATGATTTTAATAATTTTATATATGATATTAAATTTACAAAATTAGAATTTAAAGTTAAAATAAAGTATTCAAATATAGAAATTAGCAGAGATGATGATAACAAAATTATATTAAAGTCTTTTATTAAAGAAAATAATTCCTTTTGTTTTATTATAAACATGGATACAAAAGATCACAGTAATTAAAAAATTTAAATAAAAAAATGATAAATAAACACAGATACAAATACATCTTTACCCCAATTAGTGATGACAAATGATTCCGCAAAACTCATTATAAAGCAAGAAAATTGTATAAAAAGCAAGAGATTATAATGGGGTAGCTTATACAGTTAATTGTGAATATTGTATTAACAAACAACTTAACCTAGTATATATAGGATAGTAATTTTAATAAAAAAAATCTTCATGTGTAAACTATGCTATGTGTGTATTATGCAGATATGCACTTAAAATATGTATGTATGTAAGATAATGCAACTTAAGTCTATATATATATATATATTTAAGTTCTTGGTTGTGTTTTTTTTTTATGTTCCATTCATTCATCACTTATGGTCATTAATTTTTCTCAATCATAAGTTGCTCATTTTAATGGTCTATTATTTTCTCTTAAATTCTTTGATGATCTTGGTTTTTTTGAAGAGGTCTATCAGTTGTTGATGACTTAGGTTCTTTAGAGGAAAAGTTTAGAATGAATGGTTGACATGCTTTTTTAATTTTATTTTTATACAACATATTATAAAGTCTCATTTACTATTTTAAAGCATTTTTGAATTTGATCAGCATTCTAAGTTGGAGGTTAAATTTTTCAAAAATGTAGTTCTTATCCTCATGACATGAAATCGGTTCTTTCAATTTTTTGTTGTCTCGGTTATTCTCTACAGACTTGTTGATTTTCTTTTCTTCATCAATTTGCATTAATTTTTTGTTAATTAATTCTTCCATGGGTGGTTGCAAAAGTTTTTCAATATTATCACTTCAATTTCTTATTAGCATATTTATCAAAAGTGTTGACAAGATGCTGCATTAGTTGTTGAAGTTGATATATTTTGAAGATTACAATAATCATTTGATCCACAGATTGATGAAGTGATATGGTTTTTGTGGTATTAGTTCCTGCTATGATTTCATTTAAAAATATATGTAATTGTAAATGTTTTAGAAAAAAAAAATCAATATCACTAGAAAAAAAGTGTAGTTTTACTGTGCAATCATACATTAAAATTGACTTAGAAAAGCAGAGTAAGAGTGCAATTGACAGTTTTTTGTGTTCTATCACAAAATTGCTTACCATTGTGCTGAAATAAAAAAAACCCATACTGAAGTTTCATTTTTTAAAAAATTCATCATTCTATGTTATTTATGTGAAATTATTTACAATTAAAAATAGCATTCTTTAAGAATTATCTCACTTAACTATATTATTGTGATTACAAAGATGTTTTATTTATCATCAGTGTAAGAATAGCTAAATTATAGAACTGTACATTACCAAAACCTAATCACAGTTATCTCTGAAAAAAAAAAATTAAAATTCTGATATATTAAAAACCTTTTTTTCCAGAATGTCCTATACATATATAAATAAACAGTATGTTATATACACTAGCTATAGTCTTTTTAATGGCATGAGATGTCACATTTTATTACATGCATTAGCCATTTTTTTGGAATAACCTAACAAAAATACAGCCATTTTCATCATACAATTAATTGTGAATATTGTATTAACAAACAACTTAACCTAATATGTATAGAAGAGTAATTTTAATAAAAAAATCTTCATGTGTAACCTGTGCTATGTGTGTGTTATGCAGATATGCACTTAAAATATGTATGTATGTAAGATAATGCAACTTAAGTCTAATATATGTATTTAAGCTCTTAATTGTGTTTTTTTATGTTCCATTCATTCATCATTTATTATCATTCAGTTTTCTCAATCATAAGTTGCTCATTTTAATGATCTATTGTTCTTTTTTAAATTCTTTGATGATCTTGGGTTTTTTTTTGAAGAGGAGTATCAGTTGTTGATGGCTGAGGTTCTTTAGAGGAAAAGTTTAGAATGAATGGTTGACATGCTTCTTTGATTTTATTTTTATACAACATATTATTAAGTCTCATTTACTATTTTAAAGCATTTTTGAATTTGAGCAGCTTTCTAAGTTGGAGGTTAAATTTTTCAAAAATGTTGTTCTCAGCCTCATTGTGAAATTCATCTGTAAGGCAAGGGAATCTGATAAGAGGGTTTGTCTGCCTTCACTGGCTGACCAAACTTGGGGGCAGCTGAAAATATAACAAACTATGACCAACTGAACATTTCTGCCTAAATTGATCTATGCAGTTATTGTATTCGATCATATAAATTATCCAATCTATTTGGCCAATTGTTTAGCTACTATCGTGGCTTTATTGAATTTGTATGCAACCCTTCTATACCATATACATATGACTCCTTTTTTTTAATTACTCCCTATGTACATGTTTGTAAGATTCATTTAATGTATCCTTCCAAACAATGGAACAGCAAATGCATGTTCCTGACTGTGATTCATATTGATATTCAATTTCTTTAATGATATATGAGCAAAATTTATTTTAGTTTTATGCTGAATGAAATTTGTATTTTTTTTCATACTATAATCTATTTTATGTCTATATATTAAATGATAAATGTATAATGCATATTTTCCATCTGTGAATTGTATTATATATTTTTTTGCTCTTTCATCTAAATGTTTCCCTGTATGATCATAGTAAATTATATTACAATTTTCACAATTAATTTTATATACAATTTCTTTTATAATTTATATCTTATTTTATAATTACATTCACAATTAATTTTATATATAACTCCTCTTTTATAATTTATATCATCTTTTATTTTATAATTACATTTTAATTTATCTAGATTTATATTATTTGCCTTTCCTATATTTATCTTTTTATCAATACAATTTTCATTTTTTATTAACTTGTTATACATTTTAGAATATAAAGGTTTTATTCATTTTTATAAGAAATATTATTATAATCATTATTTAGTAAAGACATATTTTATTTAATTGAAATGTTTTATAATTAAAAAGTATATTTTAAATATTGTTGAAGTTATATCCATAGTTCTTGTATAATTCAATATGATGTTCCTTTTATAAATTAGCTATATACCTATACCTTACTGAGTAACAGACCATTTTTGTTTTACAAGTGATTAATCACTAAAAAAATTTGAAGTTGTTTTTTTTAAAATTATCATTTCAAAATAGTGACTATTTTGTAAGATTAATGATGTCATAGCATAATGGCTTTATGCCATCTGAAAAAAATGGCAACATTCATGCTAAATATGTATAATACAGAGTTTATTCATTATACACAATACAGTATACAACATTACAGTATATAGTATTTTGATTATAAAATTAAAATATGATTAATGTACAGTACTTTATTTAATTTTCATCCAATGTCCTTGCAAAACAATCAATACATTCATTAATGACATACCCAACGTACAGTTTAATGACAATAGAAGTAAAAAAAGGACTTCATTCAAAACAATAAGTAACCAAAAGCTTATGTTGATGATGTAGAACAACTAAATGTATTAGTATTATATTTTAAAATGTGCTCATTAGCTTAACAGCTGTATATTCAATCATTTTTATGGATTAAGATTCTTATAGAGAGTATTTTTCTTGTAACAAAAATTACAATTATCATAATTGCATAATTAATTACTATAAATTCAAGTTATTTTAAGGGAAAAAATGATTTTGTGCATTATGCGATTAATAATCAACTTTATACATAATTAAAAGTTATTAAATATCAGTAAAATATTTACTGCATAGTAAGACTTTAATTTAAGTCATATTATCGTAATTCATTTAAGACATATCCAAGTCAAAGAACACATTATCACAACTATAAAAAATACAGTGCAGATAAAGAAATACAAATTTCATTCACTGTAAAACCAATAATAAATTTTGTTCATATGCTATACTATTAGAAATTAATTTTAAATTGCATACTATATTAGCTACTTAATTGAACTAATTGTGAATTCAAAGTTTTCAGTTGAATTAAAACTTCTATCATCAACATATAGTATTTTCAGTAAAATAAGGGTAAGAGGATGATTTCATAAATTATGCAATTAATAATCAACTATATATAAACAAAAGTTATTAAATCTAAGTTTAAAATATTTTCTTGCTGAATTTTAATCATAATCTTGTAATTTGTTTCAGATATATCCAAGAGAATGGTGATATTAACACAATTTAAAAATTATAGTATTAAAAAAATACAAATTTCATTCAGCATAAAACTAAAATAAATTTTGCTCATATATCATTAATAATTAATTTTAAATTATGTATTGTATAAATATTAGCATGTATTTAATAATAAATTTTGTATGATGAAAATGCAATAGAAATAAATTAAAGAAGTTTCATGTATTTTATTTTTATGTAAATAACTGTATTGTGGTTAGGTTATTCCAAGAAAATGGCTGCTACATGTAATAAAATGTGACATCTCATGCCATTAAAAAGACTATAGCTAGCTAGTATATATAACACACTGTTTATTTGTATATGTATAGTACATTTTGGAAAAAATGTTTTAAATATTGATTACAATATGTAAACATAGAATACATAAGGTACTTTTTTTAATATATCAGAATTACAAGATTATGATAAAAATAAATTACATCTTTAAACTACACTAAAGAATCTAATAGAAGAAAATTAAACACAACTAATTTTATTAACTACAATAAAGATAATTGTATATATGAAATCCCAGCAAGCTTAATTAATAACTGGTCAATTGAAAATTATATAACATATTTTAATATAACATATTTTATATATGTTTTTAAGTGTGTAAGCATTTGGATTGCTTTATTATAATTTTATTATTGAATCTGATTAATTTTTTATTAACAAAAAGATGGATGTTGCTATATATGTAATATAAATTGAAGTTCAAAAATATTTTTTTAAAAAAAGCTTTTATGCAATAAATGTATTGGTTATCACTGTTATATAATGTTTTATATTGTTTACTTTAAACTGACGTATTTTATAAATAACATTTTTCAAATATTTTTTTTTATGTAATATTTGAACTTTATGTATATAATATCATTTTTATAATGTTTATTCATATATTTAATTTCAGATGCAAAGTACTATTAGAGAACATCGAGATAATGGACATGCTGGTGGAATATTTAATAGATACAATGTTATAAAAGTATGTTTTTTCAAAATATCTTTTTATGTATTAAGCATTTTTAACAATAGTATTCTTAAAAAATTAAAAATGAATTTATGTACATTTTATCAACCACAATATACTTACAATTACTGTAAAAATCATATATAAACTTTGTTTTGAATTAATTTTTATGGATTATTTTCTCTTACTTATTCATTGTTTGAGTAATTATTTCTCTATTAATTTTTTTTTTCTTAATAACAAATATTTTTTTTCAGCAATGCATATTCTATTGATGAATCTTTTTAGGATTTGATCTTATAAATAGTAGTCTAATATTTTATGATTTAATAACATGATAATAGAGATTTGTTTTGTCTATTCATACACAGTTTTTTATTTCTTTTTCCAGTCATGATTACAGTTAATAGTTATGCAATAAAAGTATTATAGATAGTTGTACTTCAAACAATGCCACTTTATTCTCTGCTTATTGACATAACTGATTTAATAATCTTCTTTCCTATTTACTTTTTCTATTATATCCAGTTTAGTATAATCATCCACATTTGATATTTAACAACGTCTGGAATTAACAAGTCATGAATGTAGAAATTTAAATATAGGGTGTTTTTTTTTAATAATAACATTTTTTTTTAAAGTTACTACTATGCATATTATTTCTTTATTCTTTTTTTTTTTTTATCGATCTGAATATAGTGAAACTTTTATTCATCATTTTTTAAAAGAACGGGAAAGCTAAATAATTGAAACAATTACCATTATTTTATCTGTTTTGGGACCAATGAAAGTAGACAATGCATGAAAACCAATATACACTAAATTTGGTAAAAAATCAATTTATTTAGGCTGATTTTAAATTAAGATATTTTTGGAGGAAGTTTTATATTTTTATTTTTTTTTTAAAAGTTAATAATTAAATGCTTTTGTTGGTTATGGTTTTTTTTTTCTGTTTTCTCTATTACCTAATTCTTTTGGAAACTTGAAAAATATTAATTTGGTTCTAAATAATGATTTATTTAAAAAGTAACAATATAAATTATATTAAATAGTCAAATGTTGGTGTTTAAAAAAAATTGTTAACTTTAACAAAGATAATTTTTATATTTTTTAAAAATTATTTTTTCCATAAGATATTTTAATTAATTAAATAATTAATTTTAATTTATAAATAATGGGGAAAGAAAATCTTACTCCTTTTTTAAAATGCTTTCATTTAATTTATAATCTCTAATTGTTTATTGATTTGTTTGTAAACTTATTTAAGTCAGTATAAAATTTTAAAATCGATATTTAATATATTTATATTCAATATAATTTGTTGAAGTTTAATACATTTTTTATAAATTATTGGCAATACAGTATGACTCTGTAATATTTTAGGTAGATTACCCAGTTTCTTAAATCCACAGGAATGGATGGATGAAATTACAAATAGTTTGATATGAAATTTAAAATAGATTCATATCATTGTTATAAGGTTCCAGTAATGTGCATGAGAGAGTGATATATATATAAAATTTAAATATTTTAATAATATTTTAAAATTGAAATAAAAACAAATCTTAATTATAAAAAAAAAAAATTTTAAAATGGTATATGATATTTTTCATTTTCATAGTTGATTTTTTTAAAATATTTTTCAAATAAACAAATTATATTGTAAATGAATTTTAATCTATTTGACTTTACTGTGAGGGTTACTTACAATCTTGTTAACCTCACTTATTAAATTAAGAGATCAAAACATAAATTAAAAAATATAAGTGTAAGCTTATGAATAGTAAATATATATATTTTTTAAATACATATATATATAACTTAAAGGTTAAACTATAAAACTTATTAATAACAGTCAATTCAAATAAACAGAATGTCAGAGTTTGAATTAGACCAATGAACAAATATTAATGTTTTAATAAAATTATTTAAATGATTATTTTCGATAATTTATATATACACCTACAGAATGATTATTTTTAAATCATTTATATATATAATAATATTTATTTAAGTTGACTAACATTCATAATCAAGATATAAACTTGGAGATAACCTTAAGTCAAGTTACATCTTAGCAACTAAACACAAAGGAAATAAAATTTAGAATTCAATTATACAATTATTAATTATAATAATTTCAATAATAGTCTAATATGAAATCGTGAAATCAAATAGTATATTTAAAACATGCTACTGGAAGTCTATTCTACTATAAAAGCTGGATCAAATAATTTCAGAATTATTCCTATCTTTTGCCAATGAACTAGCCATTACAAATAGTCATTTTGCTGTGTTCGAATTCCAAACATATTAAAAGATAGATCAATAATTTGAACGAATCTTGTTGTTGTTAAAATTTTTATTAGAAAGGAACTTTAATTTTACTCAATAAAAAGAGTAAATAAATTACTCTAGTATCATCAACTATAATTTCAAAATGAAATTGTATATATTTTTATTTATTAATTAGAGGAACTCATAATAAGATCATTCTAAATTGGAATCATAAAGAAAATAAATTTTAGCAAAAAAATATTAAGTAGATAATAGGAATATAAAATGTGTCATGAGTAAAGACCATTTTTCCATAGGATCGAATGCTATTGTTTGATCTGAAAATAATGTAACTGTTTATTCCTACCGAAGTGCCTAAACTATATGCATACTTCATCTATAAATTAAAAATACAATTTCAATTTATATCGAAATTTATGAAAGAAGATGTCAACATCATATAAGAGGGAGAATTCTGAATAACAGTATATTAATTGATCACCGAAGATTGATAACCAGGTAATAAAGAACTTCATCCTTAATGAACATTAAGCATGGACATCACATTATAAATTAGGGAAATGAATAGGATAATATCATAAACTTTTAATACATCTTATTGTTATGTGTGTCATCAGCTTCGGAAATCTAATTTTATTTCTTTTGCTTCCAAAATCCGTTTCCGCTGAAATAATCCATTTAAGAAAGTTATTACATGAAGAGAAATGGAAAGATCATTGACTTAAATTTTTTTTTTTTAAATAAAATTTAGATTTTTTTCTATAAAACGACTTGACTGAGATAAAAATAACTTAATGTGGAGGTAAGATTTTATTATTTTTCATATTGATTTTATTCTTGACTGAACAGAAATTTTTGTTTATTACTATCATAATTAACTTAGTAATATTTGTTTATTATTCTTTGTGTAAATGATTAACATCTTTGGGGGAATGATTTTTTATTTCATAATAATGACTACACATAGAAGGGGATTCTTATAAAATTTGAATTCTTATACAAGGATTGGATAATATAAAATCTTCATTTATGCATACAATTGTCATATTAAATTTAGCTAATTAGTATTATTATAATTTTTTTTGTTGAATTTATAAAATTTTATATCGTGTTTTATGATTTATTAAAATTTGTCATGTTATGATACATGTCCACTATGGGGATATTGGGAGATATTATTTTAATTTGATATTATAACATAGTAGAAATGTATGTAAAGCACTTATTATTATATTTTTTATTTGAAATAAATTTAAATTTTTATCTGTTAATAAATATGTTAAAGTTTGTTTTAAATTCAAGGTCTCTGATTTGTTTTAATTATTTATTTATTTTCCGAAATAAATAAGATATGAATATACATATATCATACTAATACATATTTCATACTAATTTAATATCTTGATAATTTGGTTGAAATTAATTTTAAAATCGATTAAATCATATTAAGTACTATTACTAATATAGGATACCTGAAAAGAGTTAAATGTAAAAACTACCCTGAGTTTGAATACTGAGCATAATGGAACCATCTACAAAGGTGAAGATTGAATGAATTAATCTAAATTGCATCTATATTGAATATTTAATTTTAAATTATCTTGTTTGAAATGGGTTCAATTTTGGATTAAAGTTAAATCGTATCATTCATAACATCCTATATGAATACCCTAAATCTGATTATAGTTAGATGCAACCACCTTGCTTTCTTTAGGAATCCGGATCGTTACATTACTTTCAAATATTATGCAGATTACTATATTTTCAGTGGTACATGAGAGTGGCACTATATATATATATATTTAAAAAGTTATAATAAAAAGTATTGAAAATTAAATTGAGAGAGTGTTGTAGTGATAATTTAAAATTCAAACAAAAACAAATCATGTGATTGTAAAAGTTCATTTTTTAAAAAAAATGATTTTATATATATATATTCTATAAATTGAATTTTTTTTAAAACTTATTTGAAATTTAGAAATACATATTGTAAATGATCTTATTTAATATACATGATATTAATTCCGAGCATTAAGATGATTTTTAATAATAATTGTAAAAAAAATATGTAAGAAAACTAAAAAATTAAAAATAATAGATATAAAAAATATTTGTGTCAAGTGTTGGTGGTCTAGCGGTTAGCATAGCTGCCGTCCAAGCAGCTGACCCGGGTTCGCTTCCCGGTCAACGCTTTGACCTATATAAAAAAAACTATTTATAATGAATGATTTTATTTATTATGGGAACTAAAAACCAAGAAAATAATTTGTTTCTTCAACTTCAGTGGCAATTTTTATATCTTATTTGAAATAAAAGCATGGGGTTTCCAGAAATTAAGTCTAACTCTACTTTTTTTTTTCATAATTTTATGTGAAGCTGGAAATATAGTACATATTTCTGTTTCACCTAGTGCCCCTGTTATCAGCACTAATCTGGGTTTGAACCCAATCTTATATTAACTGACACCCATCTCATAATAGGCGGAAGTATATTTTTAATATTATAATCTTTTATAGTTCATTAATTTTATTTTATAATTAAACCTAACCTTTTTATGATAGTTTATTTATTTTGTATTTGTAAAAAATGTATATTGTGTTTATTTTGTTAAATCGAATTGAACCCTGGATATCTATAAAATGTTACAAATATTTTAAATTCTTTTAGTACAATTCATTTTTCTTCAATTAATCAGTTGGTAACATTTTATATTTATCTTTTAATCAATGTACAGTAGAGAGTCAATTATTTCAACAATGTAATATTTGTAAGAAATGTTTTGTAAATTTCTGCTTAAATTTATGTCAAATATGTTTGGAAGTCATTGTACCAAATTCCTAAAAATTTTCTGAATAAAATCTACATTTTTGTTAATCTAAACCTTAATTAAATAGATTTTTGTTAGTACAATGACTGATAAACTTAATATGCTTGTTGTTGTTTTTTTTAATTAGCAAATCAACCCTTGGGGCATGTTCATGCAGAGTTATAGATTTTCCCTCCAAAGCAGGCACCAATCTCAGAGAAACAGTTAGAGCGATTGCAATTGACAGTTATCACTGTAGATTCAATCCTATAGATAAGGCCAGATCACATAAATAGTGGAAAATTTGATAAGAAGGATTATTATTGAGTTTTATTTGAAGAGTTCACTGAAGAGAGTAGTTTAGTTTTAGTGCATCGTGATCAAAGAATGACTGGCTAAAAGATCGACCATTGCTTTCTGGAGCTCTGTCCCACCAGCTCATCAATGCCTCCCAGTGCTTTCAACATCTAGCCTGAAACTGTACTATGTCAAGGAAGCCTGTTAATGATCTGACTGTAAATGCCTATTTCAAGCCATGGAATGCCTACTGATTGATTCTGAGTTAATGTCCAATTTGCCGCAAGCCATTGATTCCATTTTACTTGTTTTCCAAATCAATGTTAATTTATATTATCTATATTTGTTTATACAACTTAGTTTTAAAATGCATAGTTTGAATTTATTAAATTTAAAATATCAATTCTTATAAAATCTTACATTATTTTGATGCGGCAAACTTAAATTAAATTTTGTTGGTTTATTTATAATATTTGACTTACTGAAATTGCCAAGTACAAAACTCGATGAAAAACTAACATTAAATCCCCTTCCTCTTATTTTCTCCAGTTAAAAATTATTACAGGAAATTTACTTCCCGTAAATTAATTAATAGAAAACTCATTTAGTTTTGTACACCATATATAAATTTATTTGAATGATTGAAATTATTTTAAAAGTATCTTACTATTACCTCCAATTTAAAATAGCCCTGTAATTATTTCTGAAAAAATAAATAATTTTAGTGAATCAATTAAGTAAAATTTATCATAGAATTTTATCAGTCTATATTTCATATATATATATTATTTGTCAGAAAAAATATTAAAATTATAATTTACAATTTATTAGTTTGATATTCAATGCCCGTCAATGTTAATTAAAAACAGTCTTATTTTGTAATCTTTGATAAACTATTTAAGAACTTATTAATAAATGAAATATTTGTGAAGTGTGGAAAACAATTTATATTTTAGTTAATTCCTTCTTTTTTTTATTTATATATATATATTATATTTATGGCTCATTTAGTAAAGGCCTGAGGTTTCTGGGACTTTCCATTATGGCAGGGAGATAGTTTAATTAGAAATTAAGTTATTAATTTTGTTAGTGATACACTATATATATATATATATATATATATATGTCTAAGGCATTAATGTTTTTATAGCTACAACCATTCATTTATTATTTTGCTTTGCTATTTTACTCATCAGGACCTTCGGAAATTTAACTGACCAGTCCAACCTTTTACTCTCCCTCAAAGTAGACGTAGTTCATACCAAGGGATCCATTTTCAGGCATTGCATTTAAGATGTGTATGGGAAGTCCAGCACATCAAAATATTTTATTATTATTCAGAGATATGTTTTGGCTGGAGGGCCAGCATTTCTCATCATCTAGTTGCATTTACTAGGAATTTCCTTTAGCAAAGCCATCCAGAGTTTCATAACAGACCTCATTTATTTTTGTTGTAATCTATAATAGCATACTGCCTTCTTCATCATTTTATATCTTTATTTAGCAAACCTGAAAGGCAGGCTCTCTGCTGTGATGGCACGTCCTTCACAAACCAATTTCGTTAATTAAATCTGACTGTATAAGTGTCAATTATTTATTTAAGAACTATTTTGCTTCCCACACTCATTATATACAAATGATTTTAAATGTAATAGTATTTTAGATGCATATCCTATCTATCTATGTTTATATATAAAATAGATTTGTAATCATTCAAAGAGGGCTAATAACATTCATTTTATTGCTGATTGGTTCTTGGCAGACCAATTAACAAATTTTACATTGTTATCAAAGCCGCATCAAAACAAATTAAAGAAAATCACCAAGTTGTATAAACAAAGACTACTTATTTTGTAATAAATTCCTATAATATTGTTATTTTAAATAAGCTTAGTTTGTCATCATTCCCAATCTCTAAGGTTAATTACTCTATTTATTTAAATATTTCCTTGATTTAAATTCACTTCTTTATAATGTTGCCAGAAAGAATTATCATTATTATGGTTTAAACCATTAGTAATCGATCAAATCATATCTGTACCATTCTGCAATCATCAGAATCCATTAAATCATTAAATTTTCATATAAACCCTTTTATTATTTTGAGTCTCTATGTGAACCATGACCTCCAGCTGGGACGGAATCAAACCAAGCACTGCTAGTGTCATCACAAACGTTATCCATTAGTCAGAGAGGCAATAGTTTAGGCAAATAGGTTAGGATTCATCCTTGTCCTGACATATGTATCTTGTGCATGGTTGGATTCAAGGTACTTTTGCTTGGATTATTGGTCTTGTTGAATGAATACATGATTTTGACCGGCACATATGGGAAAGTATTTAAAGCTTAATCTAATGACCTGATTTTGTTACATTTGTTAATATCATGTAGTAGTAGTAGTAATAGTAGCTTAACAGATGAAATATAATTTTTTGGATTAAAGTTTTAGTATTGTGTGCTCAAGAATCATATTTGTATGTGGGTGTATGTTTGTTGTACATTTGTAATAAATCTATATGCATCATTTTTTATTTAATATTTTATTTTTGCAATATATATATATATTTTTTCTTTTTGTATTATGATGAATGTTTCCAAATCAAATACGTTCAGATTATATAATTCACAAATACTTGAATAAAAAATTTTCAAATAAAGGTATGACTTTCTGGTTGGTTTTTTTTATATATAGTATTTAATTTATAAATAAATTTATAAACTTCTTTTAACTTCTTTCCAAAAACTTTATTTTCATATATTAACTATATAAGTATATATATATAAATTCACATATTATACATTTCCAATGTTTCAACTGTTTTTTTATTATTAAAGTTATTTTCGAGGATCTACAACAAAAAAAAAATGCATATTTCTACATAATATTCTAAATACAAAATCTATTATATATACATCAAATTCATTATAACAAATCATATTAATATACATCATTATATTTTTAATTACATCTCCCGTTTTCTACTTACTTTATTATAAAACTTTCTTTTTTACATATTAAGTATAAATTTTCAAAAAAAATATTAGAGACCATATAAAACACCAATAAACAAAAAACTATTTAAATCTACTTAACCCACTCCTAATTACAAATCCATTTCTCCTTTAACTCCAACTTCCATATCAATGATCTACATTCCCTATCTATACTTTTAAATATATTTAAAAACTAATGTAAATTATTCCTTTATTCTTTAACAATTTATGTAAATATTATTTAAACATTCCATATTAATTACATTTTATTTTACATTCTTTATATACACCATTCTATTTAATACAGGTTTATATCTTTTTATGTAAAAATGTTCTTTTATCATTCTTTCTCTATACTTTTTAATCTTTTTCAACATTTTTATATTATAATTTTTATGTCTAAATCATTTAAATGTTTTTTAAATCTAGTTTTTAATCTATTTTTTGTTGTACCAATATATGACACATTTTTTCTCTTCCCTTACAATTCAAACATTCTATGATATAAATTCCATTCATTTTCCTCATTTCTTGATATTCTGTTTTATTAATTAAATTCCCTAAATTAAATTTCTTTATATATTGTGCTAGTCGGAAAATTGTATGTTGATTTAACCCAGTTCGAATGCTAGGTGAAAGTACCTTGAGGCCAGTCATATGTGAGATATAAGAATCAAGAATACTAAGGCCTCCACCCTATTCGTCTATTTTTGAATCTAAACACGAACCAATAACATATCTGAGACACGCATAAATTATTTTGGAACCCTGACCCACAGCTTAGCATCAGGGAGAGACATGGACGAGAACATTTACGGGACTAACTAAGTTAAATGTGCATAAAATATAATATGAATTAAGTGTTTGTGCATGCCTGGATCATTGGACAAGTAAATATAAAAGGTTAAGCTAATTAGAAATTGCAATTACATTAGGAGATTTGGGCTTTTTTAGTTTAAATAATATATTTTAATAGACGTGATTTTAAAATATTAGAAAGGTTTTAATTCTCTCCGCTATCCCCGATTGATTATATTATAAAAATTTTACAATAAGGCGGATGGCAATTAAGTAATATTTTGCTGTCTAAGTAATCCTTTCCCAATTTAAATAACAATTATTAACTCGTGTCCCCTCGATAAAGCCAAATTAAAATAACTCTTTTACAAAGCATTTTTTAATTGCTTTGTGCTTTATATACAATTTTAAAATATTTAAAGATTTTTTAAAATAACTTATTTAAATGTGGAATATGCAAACAAAGTAGGCGTTATCGAGGAGACCAAGTTGGCAGACAAAAACTAAACTTAACTATTATTTAAATGACAGATATTATTTTAAACTGGAAAGTTTTAAATGAAAAAATAATTTAAACTGCAATAGAACAAGAAAACATTTATATAACATTTTAAAATGAGGAATAGCGAAGGGGAGAAATTTAAGTATAAAATAGATGATCAAACGATAAATATAAATCTAATTAGTCTAATAAAAGAAAAACAGTTACATTATAAATATATATTAAAGTAATGAAACATTTTACGAAAGGTATTTAAAAAGGTAAAGTAATAGTTCGCGAGGAGATATATAAAGTTACCAGTTCTTGTTTCTTTGGAACATTTCCCTCGACGTCCGTGGCTTGAGTACGTACCTAGAGTGATTTGTCCAGACAAGGGTTTTGATATATGCAGCATGTTTAACGAAGGGCACAGACACGGCTCACAGTTCCGGTTTTCTTTGGGTTGGACACTACGGCATTTTGATGGTTTTAGGACCCTGACGGCAGGCAAAGCTGATGTGCTAGCCACTGGCCATGGTCACATCCACCAAATTAATAGAACGTTTAACATGTCGCATGTTGGAACTTTGAATGGGAAATTTTCCGCAAAACTAGGATCTCTTTAAAGCACCAACTGCCGAATCTTTACGCACAAGATCAGAATAGTTTCGAGGACAAAATATGAATAAATTCCAGAGCAAAATCTGAATGAGTTGAACAGCAAAATCTACCTAATTCAGGAACAATATTTTTCTGATTTTAGAAACAAAATCTCACAAAGAATCCAAGCACAGGATCTGCACAAATAAGCATAAGAACGACCAGAGAGATTTTAAAAGTAAAATCTGAATCATCTAAACACAGGATCTGCATGAATAAGCATAAGAACTCAGAGAGACCCAGTCTTTTGTTTCTCCTCTCCTTTTTACACCTTTTTGGAGATACTTTTCTATTGTTTTGCATATGATTTTAGATCTTGATAAGCCCCATATGCTCCTTTGTTTTGAAGTAACATTTTTACTAAAAATAAACTTTCAATTTCTTTTTATCGAACTCTGCATTTAACTATGAATTTTATTTAATTAAAAAGGCCATCTTTAATTGCCTTGAATGGACTAACTAATTAAACAAATGGCATTCCTTTAGAAATGCTAGCAGGCTTATCTAAAATAAAATCATACGCCATATGTTAACAAAAAATAAAAGAAAAAAATTATCTTATTTCTTTTAATAAAATAACATTTTAGTTCAACAGAATTTTGCATTTAATCATATATATACGCTTCCATATCTATATATATATATATGTTTGATTAATAAATTTTAAAAGGAAATTTTACTAACAATTTAATCTTAAACAGACAAAGAAATATTTTAAAGTAAATAACTAAATTTAATAAGCTTTAAAATGTACAACATGAAATGTGTTAATTTTATATTTAATGCAAAATCCTGTTGATACTTGGATATAAACTTAACTCAGGTTTACAATATTGGTAAGTTTATAGAAGCTGTGAAGCATGGATCGGATTTCCAGATCCATTGCTTAAATATACCGGTTTAAGAATTAATCTACTTTCCCCCTTAAATGTTGTGTGGAGTGTATTAATGTATGATTGTGAGACATGGACATTGAGTAATAGAATTAAGAAATAATTGGAAGCTTTTGAAATGTGAACATGGAAAAAAATGGAAAAAATCAGTTGGATGAGTAAAATAACAAATGAAGAAGTTTTGAAAAGAGTAAATGAGGAAAGAAGATTGATTGAGAATATCAGAGAGAGAAAATTAAGAAGAGATTATAGTTTAATGAAAGATGTTTTGGAGGGAATGGTGAGTGGAAATAAAAAGAAAGAATGGAAGAGATTGACATTATTGGATGATATAAGAGATGGGAAGACTTATGTGGGACTAAAGAAATGGGCAAGAAAGAAAATGGAATGGAAGAATGACGGAACTGATGTAATGACTATTCTCTGGACCTGTCTATTGGACAGAATACTATTGATTGATTGATTGATTTATTATTTATCTTCTTCGTAATTATTTTAATCTCAAAAAATGTACTTCTTGAAACATTATAACTACTATATATTATTTTCTATATATCTTTAATACAGATGGAAACATAATAGAGGAAATTAATCATAGAATTAAACTTGGTTGGAGTGCTTTTGGTAGAAATAACTTGATATTAAAAGGAAATATGCCTATGTGTTTGAAAAGAAAGGTTTTTAACAAATGTGTTTTACCAGTTCTTACTTATGGATCTGAGACTTGGACACTTAATAGAAGATCAATACAGAGACTTCAGACCACTCAAAGAAGTATGGAGAGATGTATGTTGGGAGTAACAAGAAGAGATCGAAAACGCAATGTATGGGTAAGAGAACAAACAGGTGTTACTGACCTCATTGAAAAAATTAAAAGATTGAAGTGGAGTTGGGCTGCACATATTGCTAGAAGAGATGATAATAGATGGACAATTGAAATTTTAAACTGGATTCCAAGAGATTGTAAAAGACCCAGAAGGAGACCACATGTAAGATGGATGGATGAAATAAGAAAATGTGTAGGGGTGATGTGGAGAAGAGAAGCTAAAGATCGGAGAAGATGGATTAAACTTGGAGAGACCTTCATCCTACAGTGGATTGGTGATGGTTGATAATGATGATGATGATGATGATATCTTTCTTATTATTCCTCTTTTTTATTATTTGTGTAATATTTTTTATCACATAATTTATTAATAACCTTAACAGTATAATCATTTTTTATACCTTCCTTCTTTATATTATTAATTTTTTATTAAATAATTTTTCTTCAGAACATAAATTTATTGCTCTATTTATCCTATTATTAATAATATTTATTTTATGTTCATACTCAATATCTGAATCCAAATTACATAACCCATATAAAGTATATTTTTTAGCACACATGTTTCAGTATCAACCTTACAATTCTGTATAACTTTTGTTATTATAACATCCATATAATTTATTACATTATTTTTTCCCCTTTCCATAGTAAATTTAATGCTATCAACAAAACTTTCTGATTTTCTATAATTTCCATTGAAGGCCAAAAAATAGTCATCCACATATCTAACACAAAATACAGGTTTATATTTTGTATTACAAAAAATATTTTCTTCAAAATCATTCATAAATATAGAAGCTAACAACCCATTCAAACTATTCCTTATACTCAAACCCTTACATTGCTTGTAATATATATATATATCATAAAACACAAATATGACATCTTTACAACATATATTTAATATATCATATAAAGAGAATATTCCATTTTAGTAGTCTTATTATATTTAATGTACATTTATATATTAAAATGTTTTAGGGATCAAAATTTATTCTTGATAAAGAGATACGAATTGAATAATTTTTAAATTAATTTTTTTTTTATTATTAATAAATGATTTTTATGATTTTGATATTAAATTTCATAATCCAAAATCTAATTAGAATTTAAAGTTTAAACTTAACTGTCAATTTTACATTGACTAACATATTTACTCAATATAAAATCGAACAAGCCAAAATTGAATCAGAGAACTATATATAAACAATTCCACAAGTATGACCAAAAGTTTTAAATTCTTTTTATCTACAATAAGATTATTTCATTTTAGGTGTGTGGACTCATTAAAATTTATTACACAGTTCAAAAATTGAAATGCTACAATAAGTTATTACATATAGCAACTATGTAAGAATGTGAGAAAACATTCAAGTATAATTAAAAGTAGATAACAGATATTATTTGGAAAGATTCTAAAGAATTCATTAATTCAATTAACTATATTTATATTTTAAAATATCTAAATGCTATGCAAGCAATATTAGCAGAACTTTTTATTTAAAGTCAGAAAATAAAAACAATTTAATAAAATAATTTGGATTGGGAACAAGAGGAAATCACCATTTTATTTATCCTTTGTTTTTTGAACTACAGAATTTAATATGATAAAAATTATAAATAAAGAATGATTATATTTTAGAGATAATAAATGTATAAAATATACATATTGGAAATAGAACAAAGATCATTACTTGAATTAAAAGACTAAATGTAATTTAAAAGGCTTTAATCGGGGCTGTGTGCATTTTCCCTTGTTTATAAACTTTATTCCAAAAAAAATAGTACAAAAAGTTCTGGTTGATTTCTTTTAAAAAAGAATTAGGATAAAGGAGCAGATGATTAAATTATATTTGATCTTTATAAATAAAATATTTTAGAATATGAGTTTTATAATCATTGTCAAAGAAAAACTAAGTCATTTTATATAAGCAGAGTCATCGCGTCAGTTTCAGGATTATCTAAAGATGAAATTCTTAGATAAGGCAACAACTTCTCCTTTTTAGAAAGTCTTCTATTCAGACATCAGTAAAAAAATATATATAGAGGCATATCCAAAAAGTTAAATATCAGTCAGATGAAGTAAAACATCAATTTAGAATATTAAATATTGCATTGATATAATAAAATGCATAATATACCATATTAATAGACTAGTGTTTTAACTAAATAAATAGTTTCACTTAATTCCAAAATCTTATATTGAGTTGAAATATTTGAATTCTACTATATAGTTGAGAATTGATTTTGGAATTTATAAATTCTTATTCTACTTCTCAAAATGACACAAAAACTTAAAATAATTGATACATGAAAATGGAAAGATTTTTAATATTTGAAAAAAAAATATTGAGATTAAAATGGATTCATTATCAATGGTATTCTACCCCATGAATAGATTCAGAGAGTAGTCACAGTATCAAGTCATCCATTTTTCCAATCCATTCTCTTCATTGATCAGCCCTTCTCTTATATCATCCAACAATGTCAATCTTTTCTTCTTGCTTTTCTCCAAGACAACTTTCATTAAACTATATTTTCTTAATATATGTCCAATCCAGTTTCCCTTTCTAATTTCCTCAATCAATCTTTTTTTTTTTCTTTTTTTTTTCTCAAAACTTTTTTGTTTGTTATTTTATTTGTCTAACTGATTTTTATTTTTTTCCATATTCACATCTCAAAGGCTTTCAATCTGTTTCTAATTTTATTATTCATCCACATTTCACAACCTTATAATAGTACACCACACACAGTATTTAATTTTTTTTTTTTAATTCTCTCTTCAAAGGTTCACAAAATATTTTCTTTCTCTTAATAAATTCTTTCTTTAACTGTATCTTCAATTCTTCCATCCTCATTAAACCAACTACCCAAATATCTAAATCCCTTTACCTGTTAAACTTTGTTATCATGGATTTCAATTTGCAGTCTTTCATCATTTCTCCCTATCCATAAACATTTAGTTCTTCTCAACATTAATCTTCATTTCATATTTCATACATCCTTTCTCCAATTTATTCCAACATATTTTAAAAATACTTCTCATTCTCAATTGTAAGAGTCATATCATTTGCAAATCTTATACATTTTATTATTCTATCTCCAACATTTGTTTATTCAGTCTAAATAATTATTTAACATGTTTTCTGAATAAATATTAAAAAGAACAATGACATACTGCATCCTTGCTTAACTCCTCTTTATATATTCATTTTGTTATTCTCCAGTCTAATTCCTATTCTTTTCCTAGTATACATATTCCAAATCAATCTTTTCTCTTTCCAAAATACTCTATTTTTTAATATAGCCATAAGTTTATTCCAGATTACTCTGTCAAATGTTTTTATCAAATCCACAAAACATATACCAATTCCTTTATCATTTTTAATATATCTTTCTGCAATTCTTATAACAACTCCAATACCATCTTTTGCACTTTTCTCTTTTTGAAAATCAAACTGTTCTTCTCCAATATAATACTCTACCTTTCCATAAATTTTTTGAATTAAAACCCTCAATAAAACTTTAGAAACATGAAATAACAATACTTATTAACCTCAATTGGAATCATTATAGTCCTTAAAAAAATCTTCAGACCAAACTTCACTATTATATATCAAATTGCAAGGTCCATCTATTTTTTTCATATTTCCAAAGCTTACATCTCTTTTCTGTGTGAATGTAATATTAGTAATATAAATGTACGGGCCATTGTATCAACAAGACTGTCCCAGCACTAATCTTTATATAATAGAACCATGAAAAGTTCCATATATTCCTATATATTTACAGACCATGAGCAACAGCATGGCCATAAGTTCAATCTGATAAGAGCTGAAATTGTTTATACAGAAAGAGAGGACAGAAAATGAGGGGTTACATAGGCTTGGATGATAACTAAAGATCATTTTGCCACAAACAAAGTAGAGACTAGCATCCTCTTATCGAAGAAGTGGGCACTATGAAGAAATATAAATATTTTTGAATAATGAATAAAACTATCAAGTATACATACTAATCTTGAACACTGAAGAAATGAATGAGCTATGAATATGATATATATATATATTGTAACAGGCACACACACCATTACATTATTTTTTTAAAAAATTAGGCATTAAAAATAAAAGTTCGCAAATAAAAACTTCCTTTTTAAGAATTAAAAATTGTAAGTTAAAAGTGATCTAAACTTGTGCATATAAAATCGCACAGATGAAAAATTATTAAAAGAAAACTATTAAAAAAGAAAAAAGTATTTTAAAACTAAATTTCAAGAAAAACTTAAGATTTAAAGATAAAAAAATATATATCGTTAAAAAGAATATACAAATTTAATTAATGCTATTGTGTAAAATGGAAATGATTATTTTCAATTAGTTAAAGTAAACTAGCCCTTGGGCATCTCAAAATGTATAAATAATGGTCAGATAGGAAAGAAAAAACAATAGGAAGAATAGCCAATAAAAGAAATCCCTCAGGAAACGGACCTCAATGAAAGGATCATCATCATCATGACGTAATGTCCACTCGATCTGAAAGTTTAATATAAAAGGAAAAGTTTGGAAATAAATTAGTAGAAAAAGATGTGCTATATATGTTAGTGTGGGGAGAGTTGGAGGAAAAGGGATTGAAAAGTCATACTTTCAATTCCTTCAGCTGTGCTAAAAAAAAAAAAAGAAATGAAATATCGTTACCCATATTGCGAACATCAGGGCCCGGCAATAAAATACCAGCTAAAATAAAGGACGAATGGCTAACTACTTACCAATCTCCTCAGGACATCATGGGAATTAACACCTTCCAAATTACAAGCAACTAGAAAATATGGACTTTTTAAAACAGTAAGAACTCTAACTAATGAACTTTAATTCTAAAAAAAACTTTTCCAGTATTTTAAAACTGTAAGAACTCTAGATAATTCATGAACACTAAGTATAAAACTTTCCCAGTATTTAAATTATAGCAATAGAAATTCCTATCTGACCAAACTAAATCAGTTATTAATAATTATTTTTATTGAATGTATTTTTTTTTAAATCATTTTCATTAATTTATTTTTTCCGTTCTTTTAAGTGTTTATTATGATTTTTTTTTTGTTTCTCTGTTAAGCTCAACTTTTAATTAAATCATGTTAAATTTAAGTCAGGCATGAATGGCTGTATAGATTCGTAAAGTTATGTTAGATTAAGGGAGGGTAAATCTGAGGTTATTGGTTTCACAGTTAAATTGGGTCAATGGATTGGATATATTGGTGTAATTAGTAAAGGTAGCGTGAAGATCCACTACGTGCAGGATCACATTATACACCACACTTGGGCAAAATAAGTCCCCTTTCATACTGACCATCGGAAGCAGATGTATTTCCTGCTCCTTGGATCATCCCTTTAGCCTATGGAATGCGATAGTAAGATGGCAAAAATGACCAAAATCCCCTCCTATGGAGTTTTCTATTGTTCTTTTTTCCAGACAGATGTAACATCCCTGTACTGGTTGAGAGACAAATTCTTCTCTATAACCATGCTGTTCAGATGTGCATTTCCGATAGTATGGTATTGTGCTGTCGTATTCGTGCTGCATTGAATACATCAATATATCAGATAGATTGACGTTGGTTTGACTGCAAACTTTTGGCCTAGGGTTAAATAATGGATAGAGAATATTTTCTTTGTCGAGTACAATCTATGTAGTCTGTCCATACTTGACACTAATAAAATCTAAATAAATTCATCTGTGCAAACTTCTAAAATAATAAGTTAAATTGTAAATTAAAATCTAAAGTAAAGTTATAATGTTTTATAAAAAAAAATTAAAGTTTTATATATGTTTAATAAATGTTTGTGTGTGTTATTACTGGCAGTGGCTTCTTTTATTTTTTTAATATTGAAGATATATTTTAATAAAAATTTATATTTTATAAGTCTCTGCGTCTCACTGAGCTAGTGGCATGGGGTGACGGTCGGAATAAAACATATATGTAAAAAATTAATCTTATCAGCGCATATCTGCCTACTATATACATTTTCCAGGTTCCAATAGCCTGGTGGCGCCCTGTACGGCAGATACGGTAAGACTTTATTATTCACCCCGACCGTTATAATATATATATCAAAAACATTATAGGCATGAGTGAAAGTGTTTAGATAAAAAAATATAGTTACCTTTTCTGTATAAATGCCTGTACATTTATATTATTAATATTTCCTTCATAGTAAATTTCCTCATTTTTTTCAAAATTTTACACATATTGCATCAAATCCAACAGCCTTACTATTCTTCATCTGGCAATAAGTCCACACCTTTATCATTTATTTTAATATCTTTTTTTTATTTTCAAGTTTGTAATTAACAGCCTTACTATTCTTCATTTGTGCAATTGACTTCATCTGGCAATAAGTCCACACCTTTATCATTTACTTTAATATATTTTTTATTTTCAAGTTCATAATTAATGCAATTATTTTTTTTTTCTAAATAGACACTGAAGATATTCTTTCCATGTTTTTAATATATCATTGCTATAAGTTAATATCTTTCCATTCTTTTGTACAATTTCACTTGCTAATCATGTCTTTTTCTCCCAAGTGACATTTCTAATTCTCTCAAATACCAGATTGTATCTTCACCTGTTAAAACATTTCTATCTGTCTACATTCTTGTTCTAATTCTTTTTATTTTGTTAGATCTGTTTCTCTTCTTAGCTCATTATTAATTTTTCTATATACACTTTGCTCTTCCTTAATAGTGACATTCTTCTGTATTCTCTATACTTCCATCTTTTTTAATATACCTTCTGTTATCCAAGATTGTTTATCTTTTTCTAATTGAATGGTACCTATTTCATTTTTTGCTGTTTTTAATAACACTTCTTTAATTCTACACCAACACTTATCAGAACTATTAATATATTTTTCATCTTTATCAATCTTTTTATTGCATTTTCAATATTAAACAAGATTTTCCTTTTTCCATTTCTTTTCATTTATCTCAGTCCCATCTTACATATCTTTTCCCTCGTTTTATTATTTTTAAACTCATCTTTAATTTAGTCATAACCAAATTATGATTTGAGTTTATATCAGCACCAGGCAAAGCATGCAAATCCTTAATTGCATTCTTGTATCTATCCTGAATCAATACATAATCAATTTGATACCATTCTCTATCACCTAAGAGCATTCCATGTATACAATCTTCTTATGTGATTTTTAAAGTAAGAGTTTACAATCACAAATCCATTCCTCTTACAAAATTGTATAAGCTGGCTACCTCTTTCATTTCTTTTTTTGATACTATAATTTCCAACAATTTTTTCTATCTTACCTTTCCCCACAATGGCATTCCAATCTTTCAATAGCAATATACATGTATTTTTCCCACTTGTTAGATAATTTCCTCCATTTTATCATATTTTTTATCAATTTCAATATCATCATGACTAGTAGTTAGCATGTAAACTTGTAGGATTACCAAATTCCTAGGACTTTCAGTTATTCTCATTATCATCAGTCTTTCATCAATACAATCTACCTTGGTTACATATTCCAAATTTTCTTTCAATGCTAACTCCATTAATTGGTCTATCACCACCTGAATAAAATAATATCTTCACTGCTTAGTTTTCTGCATTTCTTCCATCACTTCCCTTAATTCTATAACATCGATATTATTTATACTTGTCTCTTTTTTCAAATTTTCCAATTTCTCAGCTCTTATCAATAATCTAACATTCCATGTGCCAATTCTCAGTAGGTCTATTTTCAATGAATAAACATTAGGAGGATTTTGCATGTTTGCAATCTGAATAGCCTCCTGTCTATTCCTCCTGGGTCAAACACCAAAGCCATTTTTAGCTAAGATCTCAACACCAAACGTAATGATTCCAATAGACATACTCATAATAAAACAAGGGAATTATGAGGCAAAGTACTGTAAATATGCACTTGTTGTTAATGGGACATTCACTATCAAGAAATAGTGAAGAAGAAAATGATGTGTTTACTTCTATAAAATGCCCCAAATATTTTTGACTGGATATGAAATATTTAACGGCACAGTTCTGGAAATAATACAAATATTAAAGCTACATATAAAATAATACGCAAAAATGTTTAGCATATTGTTGGCATTTCTTTGGGAGTGTAATGAAATTTTCCCACTTACTCTTGAGAATAAAATTATAAAGAATTTTTTAAAAAGGTTTGATTTATAGCCCGAATGCCTCAACACCAATAAAACATCACGTGCGGCTTACACATTATTTTTAAATAGCAAATTATTTCTCCTACTTTTTTTTGGATGCCAATTTCCATGTTGAAGAAGACATTTTAATTCACAATGATTACACTGCATTTTATACATGTACAGATTGCAAGTGATATCTCATACTCCTATTTATTTTATAATATAGGGTATATGAGCACAGACTTTCACACCACCCACCTCTCTCCACTCTATCTAATAACACTGATACACATAAACACATATATGCTGAAAAGATAAATAATCACCAATATACGTATTTCATGCTAAACCAGCAATCATCAGTTGGTCCAGACTATCATCTTTACACACATATATAGTATAAGTGCTCAGATATATATTAAGATAGACTATCCTCATAGTTTAATGGACAGGCTTCAATCCACTCCACACTTCAACTCTTCAACCGTCCATCCAATTGAAAATCTGATGATGGAATGCTCAAAGGCGACCCTGAGGCCGAGATTATTGTCACACCCATGTTGACCTAAGGTCAATCTAAACCCCACATGTACAGGACATAATCCATTTAATACATATGCAAGGATGGGCAGACATCTCTATAATTAATAACTGAAACACAGGCTTGTTATATACCTGTGGCTATATATATGTAATATAGGGTATATGAGCACAGACTTTCACACCACCCACCTCTCTCCACTCTATCTAATAACACTGATACACATAAACACATATATGCTGAAATACGTATATTGGTGATTATTTATCTTTTCAGCATATATGTGTTTATGTGTATCAGTGTTATTAGATAGAGTGGAGAGAGGTGGGTGGTGTGAAAGTCTGTGCTCATATACCCTATATTACATATATATAGCCACAGGTATATAACAAGCCTGTGTTTCAGTTACTATTTATTTTATATAAATATTATTTCAAATTTCATTTTTTTTATTATAAAAAGTATTCATAATATGTATTAAATTGTTTGTATAAAAAATAAAATATATATATATAGCCATAAAATCACAAAAATTCAGAAATTTATTTTTGTTTAGCTAGATTCAATAGATTGTTTTTTTATAATCAGTATTGTAATGAAATTAATTTGCTTTTTTTCATTGTTGCCATTAGTTACAATAAGCTTTAAAATATCTGTCTTAAAATTTTTTTAAAAATGTAGACATTTAAATAAGATGAAAAAAAAATCACAGTCTTTTAGACTGCAAGCACTGTGAGATAACACTAAAGCGGAGAAAGGAGGTATAAAATGTATACTATGTGAGCTAAATGCACACTAATTTTATTTTAGCAAAATAGAAATGTACTTAAGAAGATACTGGGATAGACACCTGTTCAATTTAAAAAATAATATGTAAGTAAGGCATTTGACAATTGATACAATATCACATATCATTTGTAGCTATTATATGTTAAAGAAAAAGTCTATGCTATTGTATACAGTAAAGTCATGATATAAGTTGTAGTGATATATATTACCTCATTTAAATGCTATCCAAAATGTAAAAAGAAAAACATTAAAATTCATAAATTTATTAAATTTTATATGATAGCAGCCTTTTTTTTCCTCTGAAGGGCATACGTGATTATGTTTATTAATAACATTTGTTTATATTTTAAGATTCTTTTTTTTTTTATCCTTTCCAAATTTCGATGTGGTACAATATTTCATGTAATCAAATATTTTCTAAAAGTAAAACTAAAAGTTTTATTAAATTTAAGACAATTTATAAAATACTTTTTTTCAAGCAATAAAATGAAAACTAATGATTTATTAGTGACAGGAAAAGAAATTGTAAAATTTTCTTATATTGTGTAAGAAATCTTACTGTTTGAAGAACTTAACTGAGAACTTAAAATGGATAATGGCAAGTAAAGCTGACAGTGTAGATTCCAAAAATGATACAGACTTAAAAACATCGAAACATTCAGAGAAGCCATTGTCAAGTAATCATGAAACTGAAGCATTTTTATAAGCTAGAAGCAGAGGGGGTAGCATCTAGAGCATGTTTAATTGCAATAAAAATCCAACATTTTGTATTTATTTTATTTAAAAAAATATATAGTATAATACATTTTTATAATTTTAATTTTTTGAATGATTGTGAATGAATTAACACATTGCAAATATATATGTGAATGTGTTCTCTCAAGTTGCTATAATGTTAATTTATATATGCATACTATACACATAAATGTACACATTGAAAAGAATTGTTACTTTTCAGTTTCAGTAATACAATCCAAGCTTATCAACAAAATGTGAACTATTATATATGCACTGTATGATGAGGAAGGGTTTGATACAAAATATAATAGATATCACAACTTTACTGCAGTCATTTGAGTCTTGACTGTGAAGCAATGGATCTGAAATCCGATCCATGCTTCACAGCCTCCTATAAACTTAATTCGTATTGTAGACTTGAATTAAGTTTATAGTCCAATATCATCAGGGTTTTGCATTAAAGCTAAAATTAATTACGTTTATATAATTTGTATTTGCATTTAACTATTTCATTTTAAATAAATTCCATTTCAAGATTAAATTTCTGTTAATAAAAATTACTTGTAAAATCTATTAGTCAAACACACACACATATATATATATATATATATATTGTACCCTTACTTCTCGATATATAATATAATTTGAAATACAACTAGCTCAATTGAATTATTATGCTTAATAAAAATTTGCATATTTATCTTTAATATACTTTTATACTATCATATTTTAATTAAATTTATTATCAATTATCAAAATCAATATACTTCTTTATTATGTATTAATAAAATAAGTATTTATCAAAATCATGAGACTGTGAAGTAAAGTTACAAAGCAATAAGTAGATTTACATTGAGTCAATATCTCCCAAGACATTGTCTCAATGGCATAAGAATACTATTACCTCCTTATTAACTTAATACTACATCTACAGCATTCTTACGGCTTTTAAATAAAATAAACTATCTTTAATAATAATAATAAACAAATAAATCTTAACTTTTAATTTTTAAAATATAATTAAATAATCTCAGGTTCTTCTAATTATCTTAAAGTAATGATAACTCATGTAAATAAGTATGATAAGGGATTTTATATCAAACCTAAATACACCTAACTTATTCTAATAATAATAATACTCAATATTAATCTTAAGGTATAACTTAATCTTATTTATTTCTATTATATCATCAATCATTAAATAAATAAGAACATGTATATCTTTTATTTTCATATAGTATCTTAATTTTAGAATAGATCAAAATCTTATAATTTAATAGTCTGTGACAATAAATAATATTGTACTCTTATATTATGCATTATAATTACTCTATGACCATTGCAATATGATATGTTAATGTCAATCAATTCTCATAAATGATAATCAGGAAAATATTGTATTTATTTCTAAAATAATATTAATAAATTCACATTGTGCAAATATTATGTTTATTCAAATTATCTGCTGTCAAATGCTGTGGTGCAAAATAATGAACTCGACACACTTTTAAAACAAATTAAACAAATTTATTTACATTAACTTTAATTAAGAATTTATTTACAATATTTACAGTTCAAATTAGGAAAACAAAAGAAAATAAAAATAAGAAAATAATAATACAAGATGTTTACACTGTTATTAGTTCATACTCCTACTAAATAATCTATACATTCTTTTAAAATGATATACTAATAACATTGAAGTATGTTTTTAAAACTTAGACTTTAAATAAATATCATTGAACCTTAATTATTACAAATCAAGATTTATGTAAACAATATTTATGTAGCATATGTAAACAATTAAACTTTACTAATTAAATTGCTACATCATTTAAGTATTATTGTTATTCATTTCATAATGTACCAACATATGTTCACTTTAATATCAGCATTACTTTAATAGCATATATGTATAAACTAATGTATCTTTGTGATGTAATAAAAATAACTGATTATAATTTATATTTCATTCAATGCAATTCATGCTACATGTTTTATTAAATATGCATTACATACATGTACTGTTAAAATAATAATATTTAAATTATTCATTAATTTTAAAATTCATAAAGTATTACTAGATAAATTCTATGATTCTTTTCTATGTGAAATTATTACTTTACTCCATGTGTTATACTACTCCTTCTTAATAAATTTCTATCTACAAAACATCCTCTAAACTTATTTAAAATTTCCGGAAAACAACCTTCAACTTTAAATAAATACTAATTATCCAAACTATTTATACTTCATCATCTATATTCGGTAAATCTTCAATCCAACATAAACTTCTACATAAAACTTAACTTAATTTATCCAATAAAACAAAAATAAAATATAGACTTTTAAATCTCTTCCTAACTTGCAATAAAAATAATTACCCATGAATAATAAATATAATTCTAATACTATAACATAAAATATCAAAGTTTATTAACGAAAGAATCATATAATTATTTCTAAGCTTCTTATGTAATGTTGCATCGTATTTATTTCATAAATTCAAATTATGCATATTTAAATAAAACTGTCACTGCCAATATAATGTGTGTGTATTTTTAAAATAATCATACATTCATTCAAAACAACATAATATTGGGTTGATCTAAAGAAAACATATTAAATACATCAAAATTATTATTATTATACAATTTTTACCATAGATAATGAATTAATGTACAGTCCATCTTCCAATATTCTTCAGAATTACAGCTTCATAAAATAATTCACATTTACACTCACGATCATTCTTTAAAATATTATGTGTTATATTAATTATAAAATAAACTTATGCAATTAATCATTATATTATTTTTTAGTTATTATTTTAAGAAATGTACCTATCTTATTTTTAATAGATCAATAATGTTTAAATTTTATATTAGATAAATAAACAGAATTCATATTACGTAATTCCAGCGATGTCTTCTTTTCACCATAATAGTTCTTTAATCCTAGGTACACATTCACTAAAACACCATTTCCGTTTTCCGGTCCATCACGTGTTTTTTAAAAAGTTTATGAAAAATGAAAAATGTTCTTTTAAAATAAAATAAAATTAATCAGTTCTTCCATAAAATATAATAAATTAAAATAGTTTATCTGATCCGGATTCAGTTCTTTAAAAATATTATTTAAAGTTATTATCTTAAATTAGTCTATAGTTTATGAAAAATTATCATTTAATTATTTTAAATTAACTGGGACGTCCACGTATTACTTGCGCATTTCTTAACAAAATATCCAGGTAAGAATAAGCTTCTTCATCTAAAACGACCAGCGTTTAAATTATTTCAATATAATAATTTTTATTATATTAAGACTTTTAGCTAATTATATTTTCAATTTATTTGCCTTACAAAAATTGTCAATATTCAGTCTTTTAAACATAAAGACTTAACAAGGCAAGTATTTATAAAACTACTTTTATTTCTAATATCTTTCCTTAAGATATATATATATATTTAAATTTATATTTTACAAAATACTTTCTTTATAAAGAAGTATTTTATTCTTTAAAATATTTAATTTTCTAATAGTCAATAGCAATTAGCTTTTAAAATTATATACTGTCCAAAATATTACTTTTCTCCATCTCGTAATTTTCCGAACTAATCCAGCGTTTGTCATATTTCTAGGGTAAAGTTTCCGATATATTTTCACTATATATGATGTTTCCATGATTATTTGCTTGCAAATTGAGCTTAAATAGAGACGACTGATAGGGAAAAATTAACTTAACACTGCATGTTTATCATTTAAAACTTTTATAAATTATTTACAAGACACTCTTATAATTTTGAAAAATGATTTTAAAAGCGTCTATAAAATTTACTTAGCTATTTTTTTAAATAACACAATTAACTTTAAAATTCAATCACAGAGTCCTCTCCTAACAATTGACCTGAGCTTTTATACCGGAAGAAACTTCCCATCTGATTGGTACATTTAAACAATCAACTTGCTGGCTTATTTACATATTTACCAACAACACAAAATTTAAAAATAAATAATGACTTATTTAACATTTAATATTTATTACATTATTAAATTTTAAAATAATCTTTATCATTTATTTAAATCCATTAAACATTTTTTAAAAATATTCTTACTGACTTGATTTTAATTTTAACTTTTATAAGATTATTTAAAATACCCTAAGTCTTTTTATACGTTATATTTTTAAAGCAATATTTTTAAAAATCAGATTTAATATTCTACATTAATATCTTTATTTTTATCTCGCGATAGTTTACATATTATTTATAAATTTTATAACATGATTTTAAAATAGTTTTGCAACTTTACGAGACATCTTCCAAGCATGTGTGTGTATATCTATCTAACATCTGTTTTTTACAACACAAGAAACGCTTGTCATAGCCTAAAAATAAACTAACAATTGCATTTTTTAAAATAAATATTTTTTAAATAAACAAGATATTATAATAGATTTTAAAATAATTATTCGATATTATTAAAATCAAATATTAATCTTCTATTTAAGTATTTATAATAATTAAAATATTTATATTCTTTTATAATATTATTTTATCAACAATAAATATATGCATTTAATTTTACTTGTCTTTTAAACACTTTTAGTTTTAAATACCTATTTATTAAATCTATTAATGCAGTATTGATTATGGCCATTTTTTCCTACTATATATTATAATCATCATCATTTAAAATGTCTCTCTCAATATCAGCACAATTTTACATATCAAATACTCATAGATTGCTTTAATTAAACCTTTTGAAATATTACCATAAGCAAAATTAACATCACATATTCAAATATATCTTAAATTTAAAATTTTTAATAGATTAGCACAAAAATCAAATGGTGACCCATACAAAAGGGCACAATATATATATATGTCAAGCATATATATATATTGGTTAATGCAAAATTCTGCTGAAATAAAATGCTTATTTTATTAAAAGAAATAATATATTTTTCTTTTTAAAATCTTGTTAAAATATGGCATATGATTTCCTTTTGAGATAAGCCCGCCAACATTTTCTAAAAGAATGTATGTTTGTAATTAGTTAGCCCATTCAAGGCAAATTAAAGATGGCCTTCTCTTTCTTTTTTAATTAATAAAATTTAAACTTTAAAGAAAGAAATTAGAATAAAAAAGTAAAAGTTATTTTTAGAAAATGTTACCTTGAAACAAAGAAGCATGGGGGTGGGGGCTTATCAAGATCTAAGATCATATGCAAAACAATAGAAGGTAGCTTACAAAAAAGGTATAAATAGGAGTGAGAACAAAAGACTTGGCATTCAGATTTTCCTTTTGAAGATTGCATTCAGATTTTCCTTTTGGAGATTGCATTCAGATTTTCCTTTTGAAGATTGCATTCAGATTTCCCTTTGGTGATTTCATTCAGATTTCTCTGGAGGCTTTTTTTGTGCTTGCTGAGATTTCTCTGTAGAGAATTCTTTCAGATTTTTCCTGTGCTTTGAACCTCCCAGATTTTGCTTCTCGTTTCCACTTTGCTCCAAAAATTTATTCGACTGTTGTCTTCGAAATTACGGAGAAATTTGAACAAGCTAAAAGTCATATGAATTTGATGGATTCTACCATACTGGGCAGTTAGGCAAAGCTTTGCTTGCCACCGAGGTCTTAAATACCATCAAAATGCCGTAGTATTTACCCAATATTAATCTGAACTCTGTGCCGTGTCTGTAGGACTTTTCATGAAAGCATGCTATGTATTTCCACTTTCCTTGTCTGGGCAAATACCTATCGATGGACGGATCAAGCCACGCATGTCAAGGGAACATGACCAAGGAACCAGGACAGTAATTGTATCTCTCCTCCATTGAACTATTTACTTTCTACCCTTTTTTGTTCATACCTTTCTTAATTGCTTCATTGAATTATATTTCTGAAATGTATTTAATTATATTTGTTATGTAACCACTAGTCTTAGAGATATATATATATTGTGTGATCATCTATCTATATTTTTAACCCTTTTTCCTTTGCTATTCTTCATTACTAACATGTATAAATATTATGTATTCCATTGCTGTTAAGTTTAAAAGTTAATTTTTCATTTAAAATCTCTTTCCAATTTCATTTATGTTTCTAAATTCAATACGAGTAAGTTTCCTTTGTTTGCCAACTTGATCTCCTCGATAATGCCTCTTTTGTCCACCATTAGCTTATTACGTATATCTGATTAGCTATATACATCTTAAAATAATTTTTAAACTGTCTGTTTTTAGTGCAAAACAATTAGAAAATGCTTTGCGAAAGATTTTTATTATTGTACTTTATCAAGGAGATTCGAGTTGACAATTTTATTGAAATTGGGAAGAAAAGACTTAGACCGCAAAAATATTATCGTTTATATCCGTTTTTATTGTGTAATTAGTTTTTCATTAATTCAGGGGAATAGCTGAGGCCATTAAAACATTATTAATATTTTAAAATCGTTAATTAAATATATTATTTGACTAAAAAGCTTGAGTTTCCTAATTTTATTATAATGCTTTGTTTTGCTTTTCCAATGATCCAGGCACGCAAAACACATTTTTCATAGTACTTTTATGCACATTTAACTATTTAGCTCTGTAGGTGTTTTCGTCCATGTCTCTACCCTGATGCTAAGTTGGGCCGGATGAGAAAATAATTTATGCGTGTCTCAGATAATGTTGGTTCGTAGTTAGCCTCGAGAATAGGCGAATAGGGCAGAGGTCATAGTATTTTTGATTTAATATCTCGCACATGGGTGGCCTCGAGGTACTTTCGCCTAGTATTCGAACTGGGTTAAACCAACATACATCATCTGACTGTCACAACTGGCTACATCATTTTACATTCAGAAAGGTTTTTTTTAAAATATATATATATAAGTGAAAGAGTTGCAAGCATTTAATTAAAACTGCCTTTATAAAATATATTTTATTATTTCAAAACAATTTTTATCCTCTTTCTGAGATTATATAATTGTTTGGTAATTTCATTCAAATTAGAAATAAACTTCTGTAATAATTGCATATATCTCAGAATGACTGATTGAGAGCTTTTGGTACATTAAACTTGTGTATCATTTTTTTATGTTTTATTGTGAAGATTTGTTCCTCTTTTTTAATATCATAAATTGTCTTCCTACAATACAGTTATGATTTTGAAGATATTATGATTATGTTATATGTTCCAATTTTGTTTAACATCTCTTTGAATACTTTCATGTGTTTTTTCAGTTATACTATAAACCAAATACATTTTATTATTCCTGCAACAACGTTTATTTTTATTAAATAAAGAGGCCTAATACTTTTTCCATAATTATTTGGGGAATGATTTTTCTTAACTCCTGTAGATAATTTGGTTCTTGTAATTTATTTGAAAATGATTGGAAAGCAAAGTATTTTTTTTTATTTTCCTTATTATAATCGGATAATATAATATTCAGAATTTAATTTTATTACATTAAACTATTTTATTGCAATCAATCTCCATAATTTTTTTTTTATTCTAGTTCGAAAGAGTTACTGAATTTATCCCCAGTTCCAATATTAATATAATTTTTGCTTATTGCTTAAAAATGTAGTATAAAAGTCTCTTATAAGTTGATTTATTAGACTCATTAATAATTTTTGTCTTTCTCATAATTAATATCTTCTGTTAAGTAGTGAATATCAACACATGTTATAAACTAACACTATATTGCATTATCATTCTTTAAAGACTTATTTATGTTTTTATGAAAAATTTTGAACATAATTGTGATTATTTTTCTAAGCTACTCCAGATATTTCTTCACCTTCTCTTTTCTCTAATCATTAAAACTTTTATTATCATTCAAGTCAGACATACTTGCTTTTCAATTTTTATTATTTTTATATTCAGTAATTAAAAATTCCTTATTGCTTTGTGCAAAATGTATTTTAATAATGGGTAACATATTGTAAAAATGTGTATTTAAATTTTAATGATACCTTGATATTCAAATTCTTCTCTTTAATGTAAAAATCTTTCTCTACATCATTTTTCATTTTCAATCTTTTCTTTGTTTTATTTCTTATTCCTTTTAAATTATTTCATATTCTTAAACTATCTTTTATTTTAATTTCAATTGTTTATTTACCTACTGCATTTTTATTCATTTTAATAGAAACTACAAAGAATAAGTCTGGTTTGTCATTCATTTATAAACATAATATTATGTAGCATCTTTAATATCACCATATTGACAGCTTATGAAAGATGCATTCTATTCTTTCTTATAATTTTGTAATCTTTTCACTAAATTTATTTTAACTAGTTTTGCTTTTAATTGTATTTTTTTAATTTTTCTCTCAATAATTGTCATTCTAGTATGTTTTTCCCCTATAGTTAAGTTCATGCTGATTGTTGAATAGAAACTTTATAATTATATCTTCAATCTTGGATGAGAAGAGTTGAAATTTAATAGCTCTTTGTAATTCATGAAATGCATTATTTTTCTGAAGAAATAGTTTTTTTTTTTTTTTTTAATTTATTTATGTTTATAAAAGGATTCACTAATAAACATTATTGATATATTGCCGAGTTTAGATCTCTGCCAGGATCAGACAGTCTTGTTTTTTTACTTCTAATTTTTTGTTTCTTATTTATTTGTTGTTTTTTTTTTTAAGTTATTTTAATTTAAACCATGCTAATATGACCTTGTCATCTAATTGTTCTGCAAAATAATTTGCTTTCTTTTATATTTGAAAATATTTTTCCAATAACTAAATTCTTAGTCTGGAGGTAATCAGCCTTTGACATGCACTGTTTAATCTTGTTACTGACTTACTAATGTTATAGTGAGTATGTAGGATACTCTCAAACCTAAATACGAGATAGAGAGTTTTAAAAGATAAGAACAGCTGTTTTATTTTTCTACCTAAATGCAATTACATAGGTCAGTCTAAAGCATATTGAAATGAGAGCATGAAGGTTTAATCTTTATAACTTTACTTCCATTACATTATTATTTATAGTTAAACCCAGCAAAATTTTCAAATTTACAGCTGGTATTAGATGAAATTGATTGTAATGTCATCTAATATTTAACAGTTGTAAATTTGAAAACTTCTGTGGGTTTAACTATAAATTAATAATGTAATGGTTGTAAAGTTACAAAAAATAAATTTTCATGCTCTCATTTTTAAATCCTTTAGATTAGCCTATGTAATTGCATTTAAATACAAAGATAAGACACTTGGTGTTATCTTTTAAAAGTCTCTCTTGTGTTTGGCTTTGAGAATGTCCTGCATACTCACTACATAACATTGATTTCTTAGCAACATGATTAAACAGTGTATGATGAAGTCTGATTATCTTCTGATTAAGAATTACTAACAACTGCATTTGTAAATTATATTTTATTAAATTGATTCTAACATCATTTAATATTTACTAGCTATAAATTTGAAAATTTTGCTGGATTTAACTATAAATTAATAATGTAATGGACATAAAGTTACAAAGATTAAATCTTTATGCTCTTATTCCAAAATGCTTTAGATTGGCCTACATAATTGCATTTAAGTACAAAGATAAGATGGCCATTCTTATTTTTTAAAAGTCTCTATTTTGCATGAGTTTGACAGTGTCCTGCATTTACTATAACATCAATGAGTTAATAACATGATTAAGCAATGTGTGTCAAAGGCTGATTAATTTCTGATTAAGGATTAAAGGGAAATGGTAAACGTTTATGAAATTCAATAATAATTCTCTTTAACATGGCATTTTAAATTTCACGTTTTTTTGCTTGTTACATATATTTAAACTGACATCCCTAAAAGTTTGTCAATTTCATAGTTAAAGTTTGTCAAATTCAGTATCATTTCTTTTACTATAACCATGTTATTTTAAATTTGAATTTAATACATGTTAAAGATATATTTAAACTTAAATCTTAAAATTTATCAAAAATATTAATATAATTGATCCAAAACGCCATCTGAGAGGTCATCGAGAGCCTTGCAAGCAAGTGGTTGGTTGCAGACGGTTGTGGGTTCGCCTCCCAGCTGATGCTATGACATATGAAAAAAAAAAAAAAAACGTCATTTTTCAAATGAGAAATTAAATATGTGGTATAAACAGAGTTTAATTAATTTAAAATATATTTACAAAATCAAATTTTACTTTGATTTACCAAAACTACACTTTTCATTTAAAACATTTCCCAACTCTGTACTCTGTTAACCAGTGCTTCCCTCATTTTGAGTTTTTATGACATCATTTGAAAACAGTTGCAATATAGATTTTCATCCATTTTTATATTGCAAATTATACATTTTTTAAAAACAAAGTAAAAAGTTATATGCTAATAAAATTTTATAAAAAAAAGAAAAAAAAATCATGCAAGATTCTTTAAGATTGGTGCCACATTTGTAGAGTTATAAAGTCATAAACAAACTAACTAATATAGTAATATAGATAAATTAGATTTTAGTTACAAATGAGATTAAAGAAGAAAAAAGTTTAATTGCCGTAAGCTAATCATTTGTTTTTTAGTTACGTAGAGTTTGTGTTAGAATTAAGGAGAAAAAAATATCAATTATTGAAATCAACAATTAATAAATTCTTTGGATTACTGATTTTGTATGTATACATATTTTTAAAAAAAAATTAAATGTAGCATCATTTCATTAACCCCCCCCCTTTTTTTTAAAGAGAATTATTTCAATCAAATAATAAAAAAAAATAAACATTTTTTCTTTATTTTAATTATCAAAAATAGTCAAATATATATATAACAATGAGAATTTATCAAGATTTTGTTAATTCACTTGCATATGTTTTCTAAACAAATAAATCCGTACAAATTATTATTACTTATGATGAAAATCTTTACTATAATGGCACACTTGATTATAATATATGTGAATATTTTTAATTATATGTCGAAGTATTTCCATCATCTAGTTCAGGTGTGGCCACTTTTTATGTTTATAAGATCTACTTTTTATTTTTAAAGTGTGATGCGATCGATTTGTTGTCATAGGCATAGTCTAAGTGGAGGGAGGTGTGAAATACATACTGTTTTTATATATCTACCTAGTAAAAAATAATAATTATTTAACGGGCCAAAAAACTCATGTCCGGGGGGATTAAAGCAACATGAGTAATTATTAACAATATTTATTAATTCAAATTAGCTACATTAAATCAAGATTAAAAATATTATTTTCAATAATGATACGACTTAGTGGACTTCCCCTATCTAGAATTGAAAAAAAAATTAGAACAAAAACAAAAATAACAAAAAAAAACTTGAAAATCTTGACTTAATTTGTTTCACTCGTTATCCGACAGCTCTTGCCAGATTGGCCTAGCGATCTACCAAAATTGACTTTGCGATCAGCCGGTGGATCACAATCGATTTGTTGGCCACCCCTGATCTAGTTGAAGTGTTAAATATTTTTATAAAATTTAAACTTTATCCTTTTTTCAAATACATTTAACTGTTAACAATAACAGATAGATTAGAGTTTATACTAACCTGTGTGTTATTATTAACAATTTAAGTATTTGTATATTTTTTATTAAAAATATTTAACATCCATCCAGATGATAGAAATGATTCAACATATAATATTAAATAAAATGCCATTATAACAAAGCTTCAGGTAAATAATATATGAATATCTATATTTACATGTTGGATTTACACTTTTAAAGTATTGTTATTATATTAATATTTATTCTTGATTTAATAGATCCAAAAGGTTCGAAACAAAAAATTATGGGATCGTTATTTACATCGACGAAAAGAAGTAGCAGAAGAGAACCATAACCAAGAAAATGAACGCATGTTATTTCATGGTTCACCATTTATCAATGCCATTGTTCATAAAGGATTTGATGAAAGGCATGCATATATTGGTGGTATGTTTGGAGCAGGTAAGAAAAACAATGAAATTTTATTTAAAAATAAATTTAAATTGAATACATTTAAAACTTTTTAAGAAAAGATTTGTTAAATAAAATATTTTAAATTGATGGGATTTTATTATTATTTTTTAACATTATCATAAATTTAATATCATTGATTTAAAGCTGAAGATGATTTTTATGATTTGGAGCATATCATTTTATACTTTTGCAACTTTTTTTCATTTTGCTTTTTTAATTATTTGTTTAGTTGTGAAAGTGAAACATGAACTCTCTTATTAACGTAATATAAAAGCATTGGAAAATATTTACTTAAGGATGATCTATAATATTCTAAAATATGATGGCATATATGTTTTGCTTGCTGAATGTGATAATGTTGTTGTTTTTTCTTTTTATTGTAATTTTATAATCTTGTTGAAAAGGTTATACAAATGAAGAATAATAAACTTCCTGAAAATATGTTTTATATTAAACTTAATACAGTTTTCATTGTAGAGGAAGAGTTCATTTACATCATAAAGATTATTTCCAAAGACATTCTAAGGTGGTTCAATATTGATTGCTTTCATTTGTCACTGATGAAGATAAAAACATGATTATAAATAAGTCATATTCAGAAAGCACTTTGTTCTAGTTTACTTCTATAGTTATAATTAATTAATATTAATATGTTTTTTTGGTTATTGTTTTTGAAACCCTTTATATTAGTGTTTTACTATTTATCTTTATTCCTACTTATGTGATAATTTGTGGAATTTGATAACTATTGTAATATTTCCTATAGCTTTACTTCATTTAATTACATCATCTTCAAACTATAATTAGCTCAATTAGTCATTTCTTTTTATTCATAAATCTACAATAAAAAGATTAGGAGAGAGGACTGACCCTATTGTTAATTCTTACCTTTATTCATCTTTTTAATCGCACAATGGAATCTGGTCATTAGTGTTGCATTTTGACAACATTTCTCACAATTTGACAGTATTATGAATCTATATCATGATATTCTAAAACTTTAATCACAGATGAAAATGTTTATTCAATCAAATACTGTTTCTTAATCTATGAATTCAATTCACAAATAGTAATTCATATTAGTTATTCCTTTTTACTATATAAATTGTATATAAAAGAACATTTTAAAATTCTGACTAATTATTTTTATAATTTGTCCTCTTTATTAATTATTATTATTATTATTATTATTATTATTATTATTATTATTATTATTATTATTTATAAAAATAATTGTTAGAATTCACTTGAATTTTTATCTTTCTGTGACACAATTTTTTAATTTTTATGTTTTTTTTTTAAAAATTCATTTCAATTATATACTTATTAAGCTATATAAAATAAAATTAAATTTTGTTTATTTAAAAAAAAAACTATATATTATAATAATTAAAATTGAATAGTGATTAACATAACCACCTGTCATGTCTTTATGTGTAATTCAAATTCAGACCAAGTGAAATTTTCAACAATAAAAATTAACATTACAATCAGGTTTAGGATTTTTCTTTCATGCAGCCAATCCATATTTGCTCATTAAATGAGTATTTTGCTTTTTTTTTTTCAGCTAGAGAGTAAAACAAACTAGGAAAACCATAAACCCTTATGATCTGTAAATTGGCTAAAACTGGTAATTTCTTTTCCTTCAGTGTTTTTTTTTTTTTTTGAGTGATATTGAAGCTTTTGCTCTCAAGTGAGCTAATTAAATTTTGTTTTATCTTTTAATGAATATTTATTGACAATAGTCACTATAATTAAAAAAAAAAAATTGTCTCTCTAATAAAATTAACCAATTTATAAATAGTACTTAATATAATTTATTCTATATTGGTTTTTAGTTTTGCATAATTGCAAATTGATTTAACTATATTAACAAATTTTAATATTTTAGCTTGTAAAATATTCACAATCAATAAAGCTGAAGTTTAAATATTATAAAAATTAATAAAACATATTAAATTATTGTAAAATTGAGCAGATTTTTAAATATTATATTGCAAATATGGATTTTATAATGTTTTAAAAAGTTTGTTTTTAAACAAAATATATATCATTTATAGTAATTATATTTTTTATGATAAATTGTGTAAATAAATTAGAATAAATTTTTAATAAACTGTGAAAAATAATTGCAGTCATAACTATGTATGTGTATATATATATATATATTATAACACCCAAAAAAAGTTTTTATTTTCATATATGTAATATGGCTACTGTATTGCTTACATTAATACAAATTTTATAATCTCTTAAACTTTCAATTAATATCCAAATTTAAAGTATATATATTGTAATCTTCCAAAAGGATGCTAGAACAAGTGCTGGACCAAAGATTACTCCTCAATTATCAGAATACCTATAAATTTTCTACAGAGTATGAGTTTTCTCACAGACAACATAATAACTAATTATAATTATTAATGTGCCAGGTTCTTATAACAAATTAAATCTTACCTCAGGTTTTTTTTTTTTTTTTAAATTGAGATTCTTCTTACAATTTTTAAAATCTCATATCAGGTTCTAAAATGTTTATATCTCACTCAGGGTTCAAAATTAAAATGCATTTGGAACAAGAAAAATGATAATGGTAATGTACTTTAAGTCTCTAAAATGTGTCCATTATTCAAGTTACACTTTAAACATTTTATGTTCTTTTAGTTTTGTCATTAAATATTTGTATTTTAAATAAGTAGAAATGTGAAGACACTATAATGAAGTATTTAAATACTTAAATAACATATGGCTAGTAAATTAAAACATTTCTAAATATTTTAAAATTCATTAAGTGTAAATATTTCACATCTACCACCTATAAACATTTCAAAAATTTTATATTTTCTGATACAACTTTCAGTAAGTACTCGAATGGGATAATGCAGTAAGTAGGAAAGGTATATTTTTTACTACCAGCTACATTACAAGTGCATTTGAAATAAAACACAAATAAACATAATATTTATCTTCTTATAATGCAAGTAAAAATGAACAATAAGCAAAATAAATAAACAAATTTTAATATGCAGATAAAAATGAATAATAAATAAAGCAGATAAATAAATTCTGTGTGATCATTTAAAAAGTACTCTTACAAAATAATTAATAATAAGATTATATTAAATAAGATTTTCTAAGTAACATTGGTGATAATATAATAATGGCAATGAAACAGAAATGTATTTGATTAATAATAAAAATATTTATTTATACTATTAGATAATACTTATACAACAAAATATTTATTTACAAGAAGCATCATTTTTAAATTTAATAAATTAGACTAATTTCAAACATATAAATGTTCATACATTTATAAAGAAAATGTGTGTTAATTTTAAAATCGGATTTACTCATACTGAGCTACGATTGTGGTATGCATTGTATTGAAAGCATGTTCAGCATGAATAAAGTCAATTTTTAAAATAGCTTGTCTATCTTTTCTCTATAAATGTCTGAACATTTACATTACAAGTGCAAAGAAAAAAGATATTAAATGAATTACATAATAAATTAGACTTAACAAAATATTAATAAATTATACACATAAATATCTCTTTCCATAAAACATTCCTAAAGTATTTACAGTACAAGCAATTATCATCACTCTAAAGTTTTCACTTTTATTTAATCTAGTCTTATCTTAAATATTATACATGCAGAGTAATACAATACATCTGTATGCCTATATTTAGGTCACCAATAAAATATTATATACTTTATGCAGTAAAACTGGGTTTGAAAATCATTGGAGACACTTTTTATAGATTTACAAAGATAGCAAAATTATGCAAAAAAGTATTATGAATATCATAGTACTAACACCTATGTTGGGGCAAAGAAATAAATATGCTCGATGCTCACAATCTATTTTAAGTTTAAGTTGTAGCAGAGCTCATAATATATTTTAAAGATAAGCAAGACTTCAGATATAACATACTAAAATACACATTATATTAAAGTCCAGGCAGAGTGGGTAATAAAAAATATGAATAAGAAAAATACAAGTAGGCACTTAGTAACTATGCGCAGGTAGTACTGGCAAATAAGCAAGTTAATACTCTCATTCATAAAGGGACTGAATGCATACAAAAATAATGTACTATCCACATAAAATTTTCCCAAATAGATACATTAATAGTATAAGGCATGGATTTGATAATGATAATAAGTAGATAAATAATTAAATGCCTTGCGCACACATACAAAGGCATACAATGCATCCATTTGATTTAACTCTATGCCAACAAATCGTAATTGCATAACAATAATAACATTTAATTTTATAAGCTATCTCAAATACACCAGCATTCATAACACTTATTCATAACCATTTATATTGGATATATAAAAAAGCTGTTATACTCTGAGGAAAATAATTCATTTTGGCTGAAACAACAAATACAAGAACTCTGAAAAATAATAAAAATTACTTCTTTTTACCTAATATTTCTTATCCATCTTTGTTCACATACTCTTACCATTATACATATATTTTGCAACACCATAAATAATAATAGCAATTAAATATAAGCATAAATTATAATTACATAATATCAATAATAAATTTTTAATATATCCAATATATATATATATATATTCTAAGTAATTTGTTTTACCATTTAGATTAGGGATTTAAGTTCTCTTATAATAAAATAATCCTCTTTCGTTCGAGTTCTTTTGTATATTTAAGAAAATATGCAATACAGTCTTTCCTTCAAGCAGATAAAAAATACACTTATCATAATTAAGAGCAGAAATTCTTTTTTTTGCATGAGGTTCATAATTAAAGCACAAATTCAAAGAAATAGGAGCAGATAGAGGATATTAGATAATAACTTCTTTGTAAAGTTGAATATAATAAAGTTCACATATTTTAATAATATTAAGTTATGACACGAGTTTAATCATTTTTTCTTTCTTTAAAGTAAAATAATATATATTTCAAAAACAAGCAATTTAGGAAATATTCCAAATGAATAGGAAGATGAATTTAAAACAGATAATTATATCAATTTAATATTAACTTATATGCATTACTAGAAAATTAAATGAATGAAGCTTCTCTTCAATGTATTGAAGAAGCTAATTCTTATGACTTTTTCTTTTTTTAAAATTATATAATACAATTCCAAATCATTACAATTTCTTTTAGCATTAATATAATCAATGCTTTTTTTGGTAATTTGTCATTACCATATTTTTAATTTGACAGAAATATAATAACTTTTATATGTATTTCCTAAACAAATTAAGAATAATTGTCTTCTATAAAATTATTCATCAATTATTTATTTTTACATCAAAATTTTATCAAACATGTAATAAGTACTTCATTAATAAATAAAATTAGTGCTAATAATGATTTAAAATATTAAAGTGTTGAAAGCAATTATTACAGCTAAAGTTCAAATTAATTAATGATTTTAAAATAAGAGCAAACTAAAAATATTCTTCTAATGCTGCTGATTTCCTTTTAAAAGTGAATGATATTTTTAACATCTTTCCATGATTTACTGCTTGATGAGTTGGTTAAGCATATACTTTAGTGTAATACTGCAATGGATAACTTTTAACTCTTTTATTTGGACATTTGAAATGATAAAAGAAAAATCAAGTAAAAGCTTTTAAACTGTATTCAAATATGAAACAAAATACAATCAAAATAAATTCAGTAAGATTTTCAATATGCTAATAATTATTTCCTGTTTTTTATATCTAAACACCATTGCATGTCTGTTCTCTGAAGTACTTATCAGATGACCCAGTTCAACCAGTCCTATTTAAATAGATAGGTGGGTTAAGCATATACTTTAGTGTAATACTGCAATGGATAACTTTTAACTCTTTTATTTGGACATTTGAAATGATAAAAGAAAAATCAAGTAAAAGCTTTTAAACTGTATTCAAATAGTGAAACAAAATACAATCAAAATAAATTCAATAAGATTTTCAATACGCTAATAATTATTTCCTGTTTTTTTTATATCTAAACACCATTGCATGTCTGTTCTCTGAAGTACTTATCAGATGACCCAGTTCAACCAGTCCTATTTAAATAGATAAGTGGGATATTTAAATTACTAATGTAAATTTAACTTTCATAATTAAATAAATTAATGTTGAACCTTTTAATCTGGACTATCTGTTCACATGATATCTAGACCAATAATGAAATTTATTAATTGCAATTTAGTTATTAAATAAATGATTTATTTAACTAATTGAAACTTATTTACTTATATTTTTCAATTAAACAGTAATTTGTTTCAAGAATTATTTTAAAATCACCTTTATTCACAAGTACCTATTTTAAAAAATATAACCTTTAATAATTCTCTTTTAAATGTTCCACCTACATAAACACATATTACATATAACCATTATTCAAAAGAAATAAAATTAACCCATCACCTATCCAAAACTTTGTTAATTTAAAACTTACTTCCATTGTAATTTATCCCAATTAATCGTATTTAAACTCAACATCTCTAAACTCTGGCTTTAAATAACTTTTACTTGAATTAACATTTTATAAGTTATTGTTTTAAAACTATTTATTTTAGAACTAACAAACAGAGATCCTAATGAAAATTAAATAATCATATTTTGTACAGAATAAAAACAACTTTATTAACTCAGTATACCTAAAACATAATAGACTTTAAACTAATTCTTATTTAGATGTAAACTATCAACTGGGATTTTTAATCAAACATTAAATAATATAATTGGTATTTCTTAAGTAATTAATATTTAAATATGCTAAATAAATTATTTTAATCAATAATATTAAAACATTAACTAAGTCTTTATATTTTTAACATCAAGAAGGAAACTTACTTAATATAATCTAATTTTAAAAAAATTTTTAAACATTATAGAGTATATATTTAGCCCACAGGGCCAAATATACAGTCACAATATATATATATATTTAAAATATCATCTTTTTTTGATATTTAATTGTCTTAAATATTTTTAAATGGATATTGTTTGTTGATGGAAATTGATCAGAAAGTTAAGTTTATAACACTATTACTTTTGAGAATCATTGAAATAAATTTACATATTGTGATAAAAATATCTTAAGCTTAATATTATCAATGTACAATTTAGGATATATTTTTAAATGGTAATGTATTATCGTTAGAATTATGTTTTTCCAAAATTTAATGTCACTACTCTTTTCTGAAAATGATTAGAGGTTAAGGGATAACAATTTCTAAAATATCTAATTGTTTAAAATTCTATTAGGGAGAATTTTAGTTTTATAATTAATAGGAAATATAATTTATATATATTTAAATTTACAAATTATTTTTATTATTTAAAGAATTTAATTGGTGGATTAAAAGTAACATGATCGATCCCTTTAAAAAAAAAATTTTGATGTATTGAACGTAACATACAAACTTAAAAACCATTATCTTAATCCTATTAAATTTATGAATGTTTTTTATATATATGACAACAGTGATATTTTGAACAGGAGCAGAAAGTATGATGCAAAAATTAAGTTAACTTTTAATCCACATAAAGGTAAAGATATTCAGTGAAATTAAAACATTTTTTTTTTATTCTTAAAAATGAGAAACACTGCATATCTTGATGAGATACCTGGAGAAATTTTAAAATATCTTGATATGTGAACATCAAAATTATTGGCATTTTGAATGTCAAACTATCTAATAAGTTAAGGTGTTTCTATTGTTCCTATTAATGAAAATAAAATGGTAATCAAAGCTACAATAATTATCATGAAATATTATTATTCATTACAGCAAGAAGTACTATCAAGGATTTGTTATATTGGTCAATTCCAATCATAGATTAATACTTACCAAAGCTCACTAGGTTTTAGGGACTCAAGAACCACTATAGAGTTATTTTTTGTTGCCAGATAAGTACAAAAAAATATCAGCTGCAAAATGATTTTATTGATTTGCTCAAGGCATTTGACTCAATAATGAAACAGGTCTGTGTCAATGTTTGAAATTAGTTGATTGTCTACAATGTTTATCTATTGTTACTGTTATACATCATGATGAAATAAGAGTAGAAAATTTGAGTCATTTGAAAGGAAAATTGCTATTATACTAACTCCAACTTTCATTTTATTTATTACAATGCTCATCATAATTATATATAGGCAAATGTGATGATGGAATTTTTAATTTGAATGGATTAAAAGCAAAAGCAATATGTTAATTATTTTGCTAGATGATCTTCAGAATATGCCTTTTGAATTCAACCTCATATGTAGATTTTTGTTTAGTAATTAATGTTCAAAATTATCAAATTTTTTATCAATTAGTGTTGGGAGGAATAATTCAAAAACTTTTAGTTTAGATGGTTATTTTAAGTATGAGTTAAATATCCAGAAAGGTGAACTTAGATAGTGAAATGCCATGCAGATTCCAGTGTGCTGATGCTGCATTTAATAAATTAAATGGTATTGCCTTATAGCTACATAATTATTTCAACAAACTATTTGGGTACAGAGATATTATTTTACTCAGTTTATTGGTGTGAGATGTTTCATAAAAATATGATGGTAGGAGCATAAAACATATGTTCTTTAGCTTTTTTGAAATGATATTGTATAACTTATTGTTAAATCACATTTTTATTGGATTGTACATGAAGTGAATGAACAGAAACAGGTTTCCTAAAAAATATATTTATTATGGACTTGAGCTGCTTTACCATGAGAAGGCAGTTTCTTGTTTATATTGTAATATCATTTCAATGACACTGAAGACAATGCAATATTAATTGGTTTCATTGGGAAGATTATGGCTAAAGATGGAGTACAATGAAGAGCTAGATTTGGACAAGAGTATTGATTTTTTAAAAAAAGAAAAGTTTGTTGTAAGAGTTAAAAGTCAATATAGAAAAGTTCTCAAATAATGAAACAAATAATAGATCATTATGTTATATGTGCAGGTATATTTACGCTTTATGGACTGATTTGTATAATCATTGTAAAGCTCATCTTAGTATATTATTGTGTCTCTTCATATTTGTCTTTTTTTCTGAAGTTGGAATAGTCGTATTCGTTTGCTAGCTTTACTTCCACTGCTCCTGTTGATAATTATCGTCAGAAAATCTGTTAGGATTTTTTTTAGTTAATCAAAGAACAGACTTACTCATAACAGCAATAAATTTTATTGGAAATAATTCCATGTCTCAGTACTATGATTATCTTGGAAAATGCAAATTTAATAATGTAGAGTTTGACCATTTTTAAATTTATCACTAGTGTGACAGGATATATTTATAATACCTCAATCATTTTAACCTTAGAAAATCTGATTTATTCAACAATCTGTGCTTAATTGCTTATGAAATATTAACCTTTTTTAACATTCTGATTTCTAATTTTAACAATTTATAAAATTAGAACATAATCTACAAGATTTCATTGTTTTTTTGTTATTGTTTTTTAATGTAGATGCGTCAATCTTCATTTATTATATTTCTTTGTTTAAAGTATTGATAATAATCAATGCTTGTATTGTGCAAACTATTCATTGACAATAGATTACTATATCAATAACTTTGGTCCATAGTGTATTGTTTAGAAATCTTAGGATAAAAAAAAGTTGAACGATTTTTCAAAATTTTTTTTTTTCACTTTCACAACTGCATTCTTTTCATCATAATATATTATGTTTAGTATTTCTCTGCATAGAAATCAGTTATTTCTCATTGTTGAGAAATCGGTTTTTATTACTTGATTCATTGCTTAAATTTATTACTTATATCAAAATAACTAAATATGAAAATTTACTATATCAATTTTCATTTTCCCATGTTTCTATTATTTTATAGATTTGTTTTAGGATGTATTAATATAGTTTATTTTAGAAATATAACACTACTTAATGCCATAGTATGAAATGTAATCATACTAGAATTAGAAAGTAATAAAAATACTAACAAATTCAAAATTTATAAAGTTGTTTTCATCTCATGACATTGTTTTGCCTAATAGATAAATGAACACTTTCAGTTTTAATCTTCAACAAAAAAAATTCACTGACAACTTCTTATTACCTCTAGAACTATCATTTATATTATGATAATTTTTTAATGTTAAAATTAGTTGGCTAATTATGTGAGTGTATAAGCTTATTGCTTTTGTTTTTAATTTATACTTGAGAATGTCTATTTGATTGAGATGAATTAAAGATTTTTTTTTTTTTGTAATATTTTTTATTGTTATTTAATTCTATTTTAGTTTATTTGTTTTTTTCACTTTACTTTTATATTTCTGAAAATTTGGGGAAAGTTTTATTTTTATGTCTGATGATGGATATTATGTCTATCTTTTTTCAATTATATTTATATTGTCGTATTTTTTTAAAATGTATAAAACATTGTTAGAATAATAGTAATATAGTAAATTTTTGTATTAATAATAATATAGTAAATTTTTGAATTTGATTGATTTGAGAAGTAATAAATTTAATTTTCAAAAAAATTGTTTTAACATTTTCATACATATATAGTTAATCTTTTTCACTTAAGTTGTTTTAATGGTTTTAAAAAAAAAAATTGAGTAACATATTCACAGAATCTTCATAAAAAGCTGTAATTTATTACAATTGTGTATATTTACATTAGAAAAGACTTGAAATCAGATTTTCAAGCTCCCTACAAATATACATTCTATCTTACACATATGATATCATATAAATAAATAATACAAAAACTCTGTCAGATAATGAAAATTATTCTACACGAATAATGCATGATAAACAGAGCAGCCAAAATTCAAAAAACAACAATTTGCCAAGCGTTTTCAGTTTATATTAAGATAACAAATCTTCAAACATTAATGGAAAAGTTTCACTTTTCTCCACCCTCCAACTCTTCAGCCATCCATTTCATTGAAAATCTGAGGATGGAATACTCAAAGCCTTTGTTGATGTCAATATTCTTGTCAAATCCATGTTGACCCCCAAGTCAATCTGACCCCTCACATAAAGAGCCTTGATATGTCCATTTAAATATACAGAAAAGGGTGGGCAGAATACAGGATGAATGTGTAATATTATATACATGTATAGTATCTATACTAAATTTAATGTAATTGGAAGGGACTTGAACTCAATATTTTCAACCTTTTTACAACTATCTACTCTATCTTATTCAACCGATATACATGACCTCATACATGTGAAAAAGATATATAATCTCCAATATATGTATTTTGTGCTGAACCAGCACTCATTAGTTGGTCCAGATCACCATCTCCCACACATATATGCAATCTGTGCCCAGTTTATATTAAGATAACAAATTTTCAAACTTTAATTGACAAGCTTCAGTCTTCTCCATCCTCCAACTCTTCAGCCATTCATATCATTGAAAATCTGAGAATGAAATACTCAAAACTCTTGTTGATGCCAATATTATTGTCATAACTATGTTAATCTTAAGTCAATCTGACCTCTTATATATAGGATCTTAATATGTCCATTTAAATATTCAGAGAAGGGATAGGAGGAATGTCACACCCATGTTCATCTTTAGCCAGTTTGACCCTTCACATATAGGACCTTAATATGTCCATTTAAATATATACACGAAGGATAGACAGAATAGAATATATGCCTACTCCTCATATGTATATTTAAATGGTTATATTAAAATCATGTGTGATGTATCAGATTGACTTAAGGGCAACATGGGTATGACAAAAATATTGACATTCTGCTTATCCCTTGTCTGTATATTTAAATGGACATTAAGATCCTATATGTGAGTGGAAGGTTGACTTAAGATCAATATGGTTATGACTCTAATATTGGTATCAACAAGAGTTTTGATTGTTACATGCTTGAATTTTCAATGATATGACTGGCTAAAGAGTTGGAGGGTAGAGAAGATTGAAGCTTGTTCTTTAAAGTTTGAGGAATTGCTATCTTAATATAAACTGAGCACTGATTATAGATAGTGATCTGGACCAACTGATGAGAGCTAGTTCAGTACAATATATATATATATATTATTTATTTTTTTCACATGTATAAGGTCATGTGCATCAGTAGTAAGAAGCTTGAAAATCTGAGTTAAAATCCCTTTTAATTATATTGTTCACTATAGATAATATACATGTACTTAAATATTATGTATATATTGTGACATTCTGAATGGGAACAAGTAATTAAATTATACTGTATCAGTGGTGAATAACTGCATTTAACTAAAAAAAAAAGTGAAATAGCGCTAAAATTTTAAATTTTTTTTGTTAACAGTCTAAAACCTTATATGAGAGTTGCTTATGTATGTTAGTTGGGAATATTTATAAGCATTTAGTATTATTAGTATATTTAATGAAATATTTAATAGTAGAAAGAGGGGTGGATTATTACAGAAATTGTTGATATGCAAGTTAAATTGATGTAAAAGATGTTTTATTTATTTGTAGAATAGTGTTTGGTATTTGCTTAGATAGTTTTCTGATCTGTTGATTCATTGGCATACCTATCTATGTATAAGTAATATAATCAGTGAAATA